>JAWWEV010000169.1:26222572-26257383 GCA_035583235.1 Hafferia zeledoni
TGTTTTGTTTTTGTTTTTCAGATCAGGCTTGGAGAGAATACAAATCTTTTATATGAGAGGGAGTGCACATTGAGGAAGAAATTTAGTGGAATAATGCTGATTTCATTTGGTTTAGTAGGGATTTTTGTCCTGCTCTGTGACTAGTTAAGTGCTACCAAATAATACCAGTTCTTTCAGATACTATTTACACATAATTTCCCCCCTTGATTTAATGAAATTTTTGTTCTCTCTGCAACTGTTCAATGCCTTAGAATTCCATTAAACTTAGAAGGTTTTGAAAGGCAAATATTAAATATTTTTGCAAGCTTTCTGACCTGGAATTTAAAACATGTTATGAAATTGATGTTATTGTGTAGTCTTGGGAAAAAATCCATCAGCGCTCAGTTTATAGCCTTTAGAATATATGATTTTAAAATAAATTTAAAATTTCTTAGAAAAGGAGAAAAGTTTCTCACACAAGAGAGCCTTTCACTGGAAACAACTTTGTTCTGTTGGTTTGCAAAGAAATCTTCGTGTCTTGGCTAAAAAGCAGCCTCACCACCTTTATATTAATTAAACTGCAAATCTCAGAAACTGACTTATTTAATTTTATGAAATTATAAAATTGTGTTGAAGTTTCTGTGGAGAAAGTGTGGTTTCAAAATCTGCCTATGTGAAACAGATGAAATGAATTGATCAGTAATTGGTAACTGCTGGTGGAACCTGGCAGAGAAGTCTTCTTGTCAACGCTTTTACTTGGTCATTAATCTACACACGGTAACAACATTAACGTACAAACTGGCCTGGCCTTAAGTTCTGTTTCAAGCTCCCTGTTCCCTTTCAAAAGATAAACTTGCCATAGGCCAGTGCTTATCTGCCTTGGCTTCCTGGCTGGCTGAGATTTAAGCTATAGTGGCTCGGACAGCGCATGCAGTTGAACCGTGCGAACTTACGTGAGTGCTCAGCAAGAACATGGGGAATTACTGAATTTTTATCAGAGGAAAGCAGACAAAATTTTGTAAGAGGAAAAACTCAAAAGCAAAGATAATGAATCAGAAAAGGTAGCGTATTCGTTTACTTGATGATACTGGTTTGTTATAATTGCTTAGAGTAATGTAGTCGTTGATGCTATTTCTTTCCTGGTACATAAAAAGGAGGAGGACACTGCTATGAGTGTTTGTCCAAACTTTTGTTAGAAGCATTTGTGCCTCCAATGTGTTATATTATTGCAGTGAGTAACAAAAGCAGAGGAAGGTCCGTATATTTTGGTTTAAATTTTTAGCATGGATGGGATGGTGTTGCTTTTGTGAAGGCGACACACCTACTTCTGATAAAAGCATGATGCACAGACACATGAAAAAGGACTTCAGGGTAGGATTTATTTTTCTTAAATATTCCTACTGATCTTGAAAAACATGTTTTTTCTCAAACATCATTCAGAGTTGTTCCCAAATGATTCCACAGCAGATCTGGATGCTGTTCCGTGAAGTGGTTAATGTGGTTTGTGAAACAACTAAAATGAGATAACTGTGGAAATGTTTTCTGCTGCTTTTGGTTGTAGACAGTCTATTTTTGACCTGGAGACCAGTATCAACCCCTGGGTTTTGCCAGGGCAAGGGAATGGGCACCAAAGACCTTATCGCCTTTTTCCTTTGTTGACAACATAACCTTATCCTTCCTGGGTCCTGGCGTGACTGCTTGATAGTGCTGGTATTTAAAACACCTAGATAGGAGAAGTCACAAAGCTTTTTCTATTTTTAAGAATGCACTTTTTAAAGTGGCTACCAAGGCTCAGTGAGCCACAGGGCCATGGGATGAGTCCGGGGAGTACACTGCTAGTGACATCAGGAAGCCATAGAAAACTATGCTGCCTCAGCTGTCCTTTGTTAAACAGAGATGTATCAAAAGCATAAATTAGTGTTAAATAAGCCTTAACAATTTGGAAGTGTAAAATATTTTATAAACTTCTTAAGTAATTTATTTATTGTTTTTATTTAATAGATCTACTTTTCTGCTTTCAGGAAAAGTGTGTTTTTCAGGTGGATTTGGGGTTTTTAAAATTAAACAGTTAATTCTTCTGTTTGTTTTTAAGAAGGAGCACTGCAGTTGCATATTGGTTTATTTAAGGAGAAGTAATTTATATGTGCGTTGTTTTTTAAGATTTATTGTTAGATAAGCAATGAAAACTCAATTCTATGCTTTCATTAAGTTAAGGCATTGAAGGACACTAGAAAACAAATAGAATAAGCACATCAAATTGTGTGCAAACCATTAGAATACTTAATGAGGGGATTGGTCTGTGCTGGAGTGTGGTAGTGGGCAGATTCACTCGCATTATGTTAATTGACTGTTATTAACCATTTAGTGTCTTGGACTGACACTGCTCCCCTGCCCCAAATTCTTGGACCCCTGCAGTGTTGAAAGAGCAAAGTAGTTTAACTGCAAAGTTACTACTGTGTCTCTGTGGGTTAATAATAAAGAATTACATAGCTAAGAAACTGTATGTTTTAATTGGCTTTATTTAAGTTGTGATTTAAAACCAGAACAAAATTTAAACAAATTGTAACTGAAAGTTTATTAAATCAGCAGCTATAAATAATGCACAGTTTTTCAGAGGAAATTCTGAGTACTGACTCAAAAGAAGAAAATCCCGTTAGAGGTTGTGTGTGGCTTCTCATTGTTATGGTATCACTATGGATAAATATTTGTGGGTTTGGCAAAATGGTTGTTTTTCCTGTTTTCAGTCTCTTTTATGTCATGACAACTTCTTTGCTGGAAGGAAAGGGGCAAAGGGAAAGAGAAGAAACAATTGATTCAATATAGGCATTTAACTGGCAAATGGTTCCCTGTTTAAAGACACGTTTGCAGACTTTAAGCAGGACTTTGAAAGAGGAAGTGAAATTGCACGAAATTCTGTGCTAACAGAAAAATGAAATGCTCTTTAGTGTGTTCAGACTGTATAAAAATGTAATTATTAATAATCATTAAATTACCTGTGTCTCTTCACCTTAATCATCCCTGGAAAATATATTACAGGAATATTTTCCTCATGGAAAATATGGAATACTCTTTTCAGGGGTTACTGAGGGGTTTTTATGCCATTTGTTGACATGTCTACCGACATGAGCAATCCTTGTGTAATTGGCAACAGTGGTGAATTATACCTGAAAAAGAAAAATAATTTGATGAATAATATGTATTTGAACCTGTGTTAGTGAAGCCTGGCAGATGCCACATGTAGTGCCTGCATCTGTATAATTTTATTAAGCAATGGATGTAGGTCTCTGTATGAGGAGAAAATACTGCTGTGAATGAAGGAACACTGAAATGCTTTCAAAATCAATTCTTAATCAGAGGAAACATAGTCATGATGGAGGCAGTTTACATGGTCCAGTAGCTCATTTATAAGGTCTCCCTGAAAGTCTTCGGTGTGTTAACTGCTATATAAAAAAATATTTTGTTATCTGCAATATTAATCTTGTGGGGTTATTAAAATGGTTGGAAAGAGTTTTATGAAATATTAACTCAGTATTTCTGTACCAAATGAAAAAAGGTGCTCCAACTTGGTTTTGAGTAGGATTAAAAAGTATTGAAGAGCTTAGAAGAGATATTCATTGATAAGAGCAGATATTCCTTGATATCATACTTCCTATCTACGTCACTAGAGTGTATTGTAATTGCTCCATTACAATTTCAGGTGAAAACCAGGAGTCAAACCCACAGAGTAAATCGTAGCCTAATTATGCCTCTTTTTTTTTCCTGAAGCAACAAAGATCATCATATCCTTTAGTAAAAATTTGATAGTGTATCTTGTTAATTACTATTACAATAAATGGTTTCTGCTGTAGTCATCCTCATGAGTGAAGTTCCTATATTAACTACAGTCCTAATTATTAACTAAAACATCTGAATCAGACAACTTGATCACTCCTTGTCCTGTGAGTTTGTAATTCTGGCTACATAGATTTGTTAAATAGTCTTAAAATTACAAATTTAGCAGCATAGGCTGCTCTGTAGCACTCTCTAATGCTATGGGCTGTAAATGTAGATTAATCTCAAGTGACTCCTCGGACTAGATGAATGGACACAAAAGTGTTTACCGGTTATAAAGTGTACTGTCTGTTTTTCAGTGGATTCTATGTGGTTTCTGGTTAGAGGTCCGTGGAGTTGTTGAATGGAAGTGTTTATCTTTTTTAGTGTCACTCACCTGTTTTGAAATTGTCAAAAAAGCAAAAAAAAAGTTTAGAAGAAAAAAAATAAATGAACTGAAAAAGGACTATGGTAAAGAATGAGCTGCTTTGGTCCCAGCCAGATCCTCTCTACCTCTCCACTTAGAGTTGGGATTTCTTCTGTAAGCCACCTTTCTTCAAAGATTTAAACAGCCAAAATATTCTCTTTGAGTAGCAGAAATGGCTTAACATCTGCAAAACATTGATATTCTCTATGTTAAAATTTGTCATGGGGACTTTTTAAATTTCCCAAACCCAGCTTTCAGGCTCTTCATGTATCAAACAGGTAATACAAGTCAGCAGGGTATTAGAACTGTGCTGAACATAACAGATTCCTTCAGTGGAATTTCCCTGTCCTTCACTTGGAGTTTGTTTTCTAAAGCAATAGTACGTGGGATTTTTTTATTTTTGCTGGAGGAAAATACAGAAAGGTTACTTTTTATCATATCTTACTGCTGATCTTCAATATGGTTTGAGCAAAATATTTCCCGGTAAACGGAGTGGCAAAGAAAACGTTGTGTGTCTGAAAACTGAGGTTGCTAAACTTTCCAGTGCCGGCAGTGACCTGCTGCGTTCAGCACTGTCAGCAAACCTGTGAAGAAGGGGTTTAAGCTGCAAATTTGCACAGTATATCAAATCTTATGTTGATTCCATAAGAGATATATTTATCTTTTACAAATGCTCTAAAGCCATTGTTAAAGTGCACTTAAATAAAATCTGGATGGAATTATATTCCTTTGGAAAAATTAGTTCTTTACATGTGCCTTTTTACTCGCTGCATACTCATGATAGGCATAAACCTAAGCAAATCATGCAATTTTAGAAATCGTACCAGTAAATATATCCTATCTTGTTACCCCCAAAGAGCAGCAGAAGCAACACGAGTGCCGCTGTTCCAGGAAAGTGTTGAATACATTTTATATTCCTTTCTGTTTCTTCTTCATATCAGTGAGTTTGTACCAAAAATTAGTATTTTAGATACTCCTGTTCAACTCTCTCAGAATTTTACTTGCATGTAAAGGTGCCAAAAGCAGTTGGTTTGTGGTTTTCTAAATGTTATTCATTAGTCCTCCTGGAACCTGAAAATTTCTTTCTTAGAATTAGCAGTTCTTTTTCTGAATCTTTGCTTGATGAAACCTGTCAGGGAATCCTCCATATGCTCTCTGGTATCTAAGCAAAATAGATGTTAATGTCCAATAGTAAGGTTTGTTAAAGAGCCCACAGAGTGAATAAATGCTGTATAAAAATAAACTAAAGAAAGAGTGGCAATCCTGTCTTTCCTGAGAAGGAAAATTGTCTTACTGTGTTCAGTCAGTGATTTCAAATACTCCTTTATGAATAGCTGACATTGGACAACTTGAAGCTCAGGCCCAATTAATCCTCATCAATGGATCTTAAATTTTAGAGCTGTTATCCATGGAAATTTGTTCACTTACATTTTTGGGCTTGAGAGAAAACAAAACAATTTACCTTAAGTTAAACCAACTGTTGAACCTGTGGAGATGTTGGTAACTTTGCTCAGTCTCATCTAAACGTGCTCCCTAAGGAGCCCATGCAATTAGTGATTTTTTTCCTTCATAACACAACTGGGACACAGAAACCCCATTTTCTTTAGTGAGAATGCTTGGATGACCTCCAGTCGACTGGGAACAAAGAGTTGTCTGTCAGGGTCTCGGGAGCCCCCACATCTGCTTTTTAAAACAGGATGTGGGGAAGGGTAAAAATCCTTTCCATGTGTGACGCTTACACAGCTTGGAGAACACCTGGAATTACTAGACCCAGCATTTGATTCTTATCACTGGAGCTGATTTCTGATAGACCAAATGCCTTTGGGGGCCAAGTTTCTGTGTTGGTGTTCGGGCAGATTTTTCACTGGAGGATCTCGACCGTAAGATCTGAACCCAGCCCTCTCTTGGAAAGCTAAAATAATTTCAACAAATAACTTCTGGGAGACTGTTTAGCCCGTTTCTAGCTTTTATTTAAAAACCACCCAAACCAAAATAACAAACAAAAAAAATCACTGAGTATTTTTTAGTGCATTTTCGCTGTCCCCTCAGAATTTATGCATCAGATTTATGCTATTATTATTGATAATTGCTTTCTGTTTTGCTTGATTCCACTTTTGTAAATGTCCAATGAAGCAGGGAACATTAAGCACACAACCAGGTTTTTAAGGCACAATGCTTGAAAGTGCTAAAAAATATCTGTGCCTTTTTAGCAGACCATGAAACTGTTCCCTCTGATCATTGCGCATTGAAAATGGCCAGGTAGGTCATATTATCAGTCAGCCTTTAACAGAATTGATTTCAACAGTTTCTTAGATAATTGGCTAGCTAATAAAAAGAAGAAAAAATGTTTTGGTAGAGAATTTGTCAAGGAAAAATTGTTTCGAGACTTCATATTAATTATTCATCAGTTTTCAACTGAAGAGGCTGTTGGTGAATTCTGTAAATTTTGGATAAGTAGTGCTGTTTAATTTGATTAAATTTGGGGTTGGTTTTTGTGTATCATGTCAGAAAGATTTGTTTGGTATCTAATGTTTTGTTTGTTTCATTTGCAATGAGAAAACAGAAGTGGGCTACCATGCCCTGGCTCTAACACTGCTAGATTTAAGGAACAGCAATAACAAAACTTGTCTGGGAAACTTATAAAAGCTCTGCTTTCTATTTCAAATATTGGGGTTTTTTTAAATCAGGGGCTTAATCGCCTGCATAGTAATTAGTGTAAAATTTCCTGATTTAAAAAATATAGAATCTGGTTTAGAATACATGTTACAATAAAGTTTACCAAACAGTAGTAATAAAACCATGTGGTTACAGTTACCTTTATCTCTGGCATTTTAAAGTTTGTAGGAAAGCTCTGAAAGCAAAGGGATTACAGCCATAATTGTAATTAAGTGTTATTAAGACTAGTAGGTAAGTATGTTAATCACTACTTTTTGTATTCACAACTCATCATTTATGATAACACGTAATCTTAAAAGTTCATCAACTTGTGTTTGAAGTTTTTAATATTGAAAAACTCCTGCAATTAAGGAGGTTATGCAGTACTTGTTGAGGGACAGCTGAGTGGGTTTTTTTCCTTGTTTCATTTTTATGATAAATCCCCCAAATTAAGGACACTCATGGCTTTTTCTGTCAGCTGAGTTTCTGCTGGTTTTCTTGAGGACAAGTCTGAGTGATGTGCTCAGAGTTTTTAAAATTTGATTGTTTTGGAAGTCAGCTTCATTTACTAGGAATGAATGTTCATTTTCATCTCTTGTATACTTGTCTTCTTTAAAAAAAAAAAAAAAACATCTTTCAATTGCCATAAAATACAAAACATTTACTGTCCCGGATGGGTTGGATACATCACGGAAGTCTGTGAAATGCTGAAACTATAGCAGTGGACATATCTACTTCCTAAGTTCAAATAAAGGTAATGATAAGATTGTTTGAAGGATTAGATGTAATTTTTAAAAAAGTGTGTTAAATGGAAAAAGTGAGGTGGTGGCAGGAGAATCCTGATGACAGCATTTGTTTTAATCTGGCTCACAGTTTGCCTTCACTCTCTTTAGACAGTTGTAATGCTGTGTAATCCTCCATAATCTGAAAGTGACTGTACTCTGCTTTTTTGTGAAATGAAGTATCATCCTGAGGGAGAAAGAAGAGTAACAGTTACAAACAAAAAGCCAACATATGTAACAGAGGTTTTCTAATCACTGTAACTTGGGAGAAAGTATCATAGTTGCTATAACTTTTATAATAATTTTCCATTACTGTACTGATGCCAATTATTAATCAGTTAAGAAATTTGAATTTCTGTATTGCTGTTCCGAGAGGTTTGAGTTGCACATTCAGCTAGAACCTGCTGTGCTGTTTGCTTGCTGGAATAAACTATAATTACAATTTCCCTCGATGTTGGCTGTTACAGTAGGAATGCCTTATTTAAAGCCATTTCATTATTTGTGAATGCACTCTAAAAGGAATTTTTTTTAAGATATTAGGAATTTGTTTTTAAAAACTAGTAACACCTGGCATTAATTAGCTTTTATTTCATCCTTTTTCAACCAAATATTTTCAAAGGGGTTTTTTTTTTTTTTAGTGATTTCTAAGTATATTTCTGTATATTTCAAAGAGGCACAATATAACCAAATTATAGCAAAGATGAAGGACCATTGAATGGTGGTAAGGAAAAAAAAAATCTCTTGAATGAGGCATTTCATCAATATGTGAGTAGTTAAAATGTTACATAATTTCTGCTTCTTTGAAGTTAATATGTTCATATTAATTCTGGCAATGAAGAAATTTTCTTGAAATCCTCACTGAGCTCAGTAAGTTCTGTGCTGTCCAGAGCATACAGGGGAAAAAACCAAAAGCATTTTGATGTTATAATTAGATGTCACTATAATGCAAAGGTTTAACCATTAAGCTTTTCACATCAGAAAATTCTTCTATGTGTTTGGCATTAGATTTTTTTTTTTTTTTTTTGATGGGGAGGAGAGGGAATATATATAAAAGATCATTACATAGATGTTGTTAATTACCGTTAGTCCACATATTAAAATAGATGTCAACTAATGACTATGTCTAACTATGACAGTGTTTTTAGTGTTGCACTTTAAAATTGCAAAAGTTATAAATTTCTTTTCCTTTAAATGTGTTTAAATATCTCAAAAAAGTTTAATTTTCTTTCAATTGTATAGCTGTACTTTGCCTTTATGAAGCCATTTTTGTTCTTTTAGCTTCAGGGGAAGTGTTTGCCACTCAGAAGTACCGTAGTGTGTTACCCATACGTGTTAGAATGGATTGGAAATACAGAGCTGTCTCATGCATCATGAATTCCTTGTCTAAACACACACACATATTGGGAGGTGAGTTTAGGAGGTTTGAAACTAGCTGGATTTTTTGAAAAATAGAATTTGTATTACATTCCTTTCAATTTTTATTTTCAAACCAATTATCAGTGCTTTCTTTTCAAGTACTTTTAAGGGACATGCAAAACAAAAATACCTGAGAATTATCTGATAACTTCTGTAAGTTCTGTGTGGAGTAACAACTGGAATATAGGGAGGATGAAATTACAGACAGCGCAATAATCTACCGTGGTACTGCAATAACTAATTAAAAATGTAATAACTAAGTAAAAGCGTGAGGATGTTATCCTTCCCACGGTATTTAGGGCAGGCACAGTCTGTCAGTGCTAGGAAAAGAGTGAGCCGTTGCAGTAAACCTGCTGTGCTCCCCACCTGGCTTTTGGCATGAGGTGTGGGACTCCAGGCACAAGGACTGCTCGCCCCTGGCTCCACAGTGGCATCGCTCCCGAGGCTCCTGGTGTGCATCCCACGGCACATGGGGCTGTGCGGACACCTTGGAGCCAGAGCTCTCGCCCTCAGTGTTGCTGTGGGCTGGGTTGCACGGGGACCGGGAGGTCTCTGTGCCATTCCCTCGGTGCTGTGCACATCCAACAGCAGTGGTTGCCTCTACCTCAAAGACTTCGCTAAGGATTAGAGCGCTTTAGCAAGGATTGTGTGTTTTCGTCGCTCCGAGCATTGGAAAATGCAGTTGTGGCTTAACACGGGTGGAGGTTACAGTCCGGTGAGAAAAATGAGCTACAGAAAGTCCCTGTAAGTTCATGAGTTAAATATTGTGAGTTAAAGCATAAGAAAGAACAAGATAAATAAAGATGGTGAGAACAAAGGAGAAGAATAAGAGGAATAACACCAACAAGTAAACTCGGCACACAGATTACTTCTGGGAGAACTTAGTTTGCCTTGAGACAGAATAAACAATTTAATAGTAATTTGCCAGTATATATTTGGCTGCTGGAAGGCTCTACAATGCCTTGCATCTTTTTTCATTTACATATTGATTAAAAATAGAACATATTACTCTCTCTCATGTGAATGAACTGGGATACTCCCTGAGTGCACTTTAAAAGATCAGTATTATAATTTAAGCCATAGAAAACACAGGTGCAGAGAACATAAATAAGATTGCACATGCTTTAGCCATTCCATATCATGAACTGCTTAATTATCCTTCTTTACTTGTAATTGAATATATCCAAACCAGGCTTGTGTTTATGAACAGCAATGGGTGGTATTTCTTACAAGATTCCTTGATGAGATTGCCATATTAACTGACACTCTTGACCAAAAGTCATTTTATTACCTTCTAGCCTGTTAAGATCAGTAGGTGGTTGTTTTTTTTTTTAAGGCTTGATGACAGATGAGACGAGTACTGCACATGGGAATATTATTTGTGCAACGATGTAAATGAGTAAGTTTTATGGCAGAGAGTTAAGAAGAAAGCGTGCACGTTTTTCTTTATAAGTGAGCATGAAAAGTGTTGGTGTGTGGCATCAGTGGTAATAGTCAACTGTAAAGAAAAAGCACCTGCCTGGAAGCTTCATGGGACAGGGAAAGACTCTTTGTGCTCAGGCCATGGTTTTTAGTGTAAAGCCCAGTTGGAAGTATCTGAGTTTGGACATTTTCAGTGACTTCTGCCCAGCAAAATGATATATCTGATTTGGATTCCCAGTGAATAAGCATCTATGTCACTGAGACTGCCTGTTGTTCTCAGCAAAGGGAGACTGTATTACTTTAACCTCTGGAAGAAGCCAATGTTCTCTCTTGTGTGGGAGCCATGTGGGTTTACCTTACCCGTTTCTGGCTGTGTTGCTGCTGTTCAGTGCATCAGTAGGATGCTGGTGGCCAGGATGGCTGTATTTTCCAGTAGCCTCAAGACCCTCTGGATTTGAGTTTTTCTGGCAACTGGGATTGTGTGTGACTTTCAGTGGCCTTCTCAAGCTGCTAAGGTGGCCACATTTTGTTGTGTGTTTGCCAGTCTCAATTGGGACTTCTCCATTACTCGTGTAGAAAGTATTTATGCATGAAAGAGGGATGAAACCCCTGTTGAACCCAGTGGACCTCTGAAGTTCTTGTCAGACTTGCAGTCAACTTGCTTATTAGTAATTAGGAGTGACAATAGATCTGCCACCCTAAACAAGACAAGAAACATCTCCTTTTCTCAAAGTTTACTGTGTGGAAGCAACATATGGGCTTTTACACTTTTTTTTTTTTTCAATTTGGAGAAGAGCTACATTTTTTTGGCCGGTGTTAGGCTGGAGAGAGCTTTGCAAAGAGGTTACCAAGCTGTTGGAAGAACTACTGTGACATTGCTGCAGTTTGTGAGTTTGTCATGTTGGGGCATTGGAGTGACAATGTGACTGGTTGATCTCTTCCAGAAACCTCTGAACTCTGAGAATAAGTTTAGAGGTGATTATAGTAATGCTGTATCATTTACATAACTTATCTATCAGTAACACTTCCCATATTGTCAAGTGTGTGTGTTTATATATATGCCTGCTGAAAGGATCGGGTTCAAAGGATAAACTGTGACAGTGATGTGGACTCTATTTGACCTTGTAGAGAGGTAAGTACCTCCTCCTTGGCTCTACTGCTTTTCATAAAAGAAAAAGCAAATGCCTGTGTTAGCCATTTCTTCTTCCCTACACAGGCAAGAAAAAGGAGCAAGTCTGATTATAGCCCTTAAGCTTTTGATGACAGTCTCTTTTGGTTTTTGTTCATAAGCATTTTATGTTGTTAAAGACTTGACTCACGTTTAGGATAAAGGGCTGAAATAACAAGGATTTGGGCCACTGTTGAGAGTCAGCAATGTCTGTAAGTGTGGCTTTTCACCAGGCTTCATGCCATATTAATCACGAAGTTTGAGAGCGGTGGTGGGACCTGTCTCCTCACCATCAGTCCCCAGCCTGTGTGCTGGATGCGTCAGCACAATGCTGCTGGCAGATGGAAGAGTTGCAGTAAATATGCACAGTTATGGTTTAAATGAAAAAGCTGTGGGAAAGGAAATACATTAATCCATTGCGGCTGTTTTTTCTTTTAAGTAAGCCTCTGTAATAAATTGTGCATTTTTCCTGGACTTACCCTTTAAATTTCTAGATTCCTTTCTTGAGTGGAGGAGGGAGTAGAGTAGAAATTGAACTGAAGCATAAAAAAAACCCCACAACAACACAGAAGCAACTGAAAATTAAATTCAGTCAGGCATGTGCAGAGAGATCCTCTTCCATGTGGCCTTATCCTGAACATACTTCAGGAAAACCTGGTCTAGCAGATTATAAAATATGCATTATGTATCCAAGTGCATCATCTGTTTAGGTGGTGGTGTGGAAGTGATGTTTAGCAAGTGCTTTAAAGCCAGAAAAAAATGGATCCCTGAATATGGGAAGAGCTAAATGTGATGAATGATTGAGTACAAGCCTGATCTTTGAAGTGTACTAAATGTTTGATCTTTTAACTCTTTGGGGTTTAGATACTTTCTTCCTAAATAATCAGAAGTTGAATGTCACATCTGATTCTCTTTCTTTGGTGTTTGCAGGTTTAAGAACATTTAGCATAGAATTGCTCTGGCCAAAAAGGAGAGGACATTGAATATTTTATGAAACTTTTTTTTTTTAATTCAAAATTATTAATATAGTTTTGACAATCCTTTTGTGTCTCAGATGCCTAATTTTTGTTTTGATTCTTATGTCATCATTTTGTATTTTTTTTAGTTGCTACAATTTTTATATCCTGGAAGGCCAAGACATGCTAAGAAGGCAGTTTTGTGTGCCATACAAAAAAACAAGAAAAATAACATATTTTTCTCTCTCATGTCACCCTTCTCTGTTCATTGTAAATCACCTCTGAGGTGCATGAAAACTTTATTCCTTGCTTTTACCGTGGGCCCTGCTCAGTGTGGTGGCAGTATAGGATGCTTGGCTGTTCAGTGCAATGTGTGCAGCATCTCCAGTGTCTCCATGGGGTTGAGGCTCCTGCTTGCTGGAGATGCCACAGCTGCTGTTGGATACGTGGCACAGCCAGTGTGCCTGTTTGATGTTGCTGTGGGTGTTACTGCAAGGGCTGGAGACAAGTGGCTGTGCGCTGAGGACATGGGGAGCAGGAGGCTAAACTTTCTCTGCAGAAGTGCTGTTAAAATTGAATAAAATGCCTGTGCAAAATGGAGTAGGAGTGGCAGAGCCTGCTCACAAAGCTGAGCTCAGAGGTGGGCACTGATCCAAGCCTAACGTATCTACAAGCTGTGCCAGTTGCTTTTGATTCTTATTGGGACAGATGAAGCTATGGCAGAGCTGTGTTGTTATATCTAGACCCATTTCTTGTGCTCAAGCCAGTTTATTTTAAGCTATCTTGAAATATCTCTGTGTTGCACCATAGTGGGTAATGTATGCAAAGTCGTGCATCTCAGTGCTATCAGTTGCAAATTACTCTTCTGTCACATGAAAACCTTGCAAGATAAAAAAGATCAATAGGTTTAAATGGTGTAAAACTCAAGCTAAGCTGTTGCTGACTCTTTAATATTGGTCTCCTGCTTTCCAGAAATTTTGTGGAAACTGGAAATGCTCTAGGAAAAGGTGGCCAGCTAAGGACACTGCTGAATTAAGCCATGGCTTATGTGTGTTCTGTTGTGTGAGTAATTTCATATCCTCCCAAGAGCTTGTTGATCTTTTTACAAGGGTTTGATGTGAACAAAGTTGGGGCAGAGGCTGATGCAAAGTATGTATTACACAGCCAAGTCATGCACAGTGAAATGGGTAAACCCCACATGCATATGCCCTGTGGGCATCTTCTCACTGGTCTGTAGTGGTACTTACATGCACCATCAGTTTAGTTCACCTTCTTGTGGCTTTTCAACATTGAAGACACATAATGAAAATGCAAATATTACCTTAATAAGCTAACACTCAGGAAAACCATAGCAGAATCAGTTTTTATTTCTTTTTTCCTCCCTTTGCCTTTTTTGCCTTTTTTTTTTTTTATGTAATGTCACTGAAGTCCTTTGTGAGCAGAATTTGTTCAGCTCTCAAAGCAGCTTTTGTCCTTAGAAAAAATCCCTTCCAGAGGAAAATTGTGTGCTGGCCAGCGCTAGCTCTGATGCAGATGGGGCACCTAATTCCCTTGTGAAGGAGAAATTGTAGCCATGTAAAAAGGAGGAGATGCAGATGTTTTCCTTGTTCAGATCCACTCCTCAATTAATGCTGTACTATGCACCATGTGTGCACCGTGCCCTGTGGATCCTGCGATTCTCAGAGAGGCTTTCTTTAAACATGCACAGCAGCATTCCAGAGCTGTGGCGACACGGGTGCCCATCAGAACCTTTCTCTTTCATGAGTCTTTTCTAGTACTTGACTCATGCCAGATACATAAGTATGTTAGGAATTAAGCTTTTACAGACTAATTTCCCTTGTTGGTTGTGTTCTCATGTAGGCTTTAGTCCTTTTTCTTGTGCAGGTTGTGTTTGTCTGTTGTTAGATAAAAAGTGTGATTTCGTGGTCACAACCACAGGACTGCAATTTGAAGTTTCATTAATGTTTGCACAACTTTCTGCACGGTTGCATTCTGAGATACAGAATGTGAATTTCTTCTACTCCACAAGTTGACGGATTGCTTTTAAGTGTTTTATTGCTCTGTGGCTTGTCCAAGTGAGATCCCTCTGATGTTTCCACCCTACCAGAGCAGGGACTCATGAACAGTGTAATGTCTTGGACAGTAAACCATGATTCTAGCCTTTTGTCTGACTCTTTGTGAGTAGTGTACCTAATGGAAGTATCTGCTGGCATATGTGGAAACTGAGAGGAAGGATAGTATGATGCTACTGAGGCTATTTCAGCATCAAGGAAATGAATTCATCAGCTGGGGAATGCTCAGTCTGTTGTATTTAGCAAAATAAGCTTCAATTTAATTACCTAAAATATTTTTAAAGTACCTTTTGTTGCATTAGAGAAAAAAACCATAGCAATGTTACACCAGCTGTCTTTTTGATAAGTGTCCCTACATAGAGTACGAGAGGCCATGACATTCCTCTTACCCCATCTTGATAATCTGAAAATCTTCTGTGCTGGAGCATCTGCTCCAGGGCAGTAATGTAGGAACGTCAGATAAATTCTGTGTTTGATTCCCTGGTGGGTATGTTAGCCAGCCAGTTATATAATAATCTTGTGTGAGAAAAAGGAGTTACTTCAAAACCTGATGGGATCTTTCCCCTAGGAATCAGAAAATTAGAAATATATCAATCACAGTGCATAAAGATATTGATGACTAGAAGAAATGGGACTGTGTCTTGGCACAATTACATTATCTAAGGAAGAAATCTTACACTAATCTTCAGGAAGGGTACTGTAAGCCCAGTGCTTAGTCCTGTATTATATCAGAGCCCTAGCTCTGCTGCACTTGAGCTGCAGAGCTCCAGTCTTCTGTTAGTAGCAGCTTTTCTTGAGTTGTCCTGAAATTTGGGGTCTCATTGCATGACAGGATAAACCTTCTAAATTTGGGGATCATCTGCTGTTTTGTTTTCCAAAATACAGCATCCCTCTACCATAGTTTTTCTTTCAAGTCTTGTGGCTTTACTGCTTGTGGGAGTAGCACAATTATTCTGATCACACCCGAAAAGCAGCAGGAGCCCTGCATGTTCACCTGTGTAGCTTTGAACCCTCTTTAGCAGAGCAAAACTGAGAGGTTGAAAATGAGTTTAGGGGACAAGAGAGGCAGGAATCTGATGTGTAGGAGATCCAGATTACCCTACCCATGCAGACGTCATACTGCCAAAAGGGCTTTTAGTCTCTCAGACATGATGAGGAGACATACATCAGCCAAATGAACATGGTTTTTAATGAGCCAAATTCAGTTTCTTACTAATGGTTGTCTTGCTGTGCTTTAGCATGTTCATCAGAGGGCTGTGAGGCTTTTAGCCTTCCTCTGAAGAGCTGACTATTGCTGCAAATACGACAGAAGGTTTGTTCATCAGTGAGTGAATATTCATTGTACTGAATGACATTATGTATGCGGATTAAATAGTAGTTGCAATCAGTAAGTTCTAACAAAATTAGCACCAAGTGCCCTGTTTTTTCTCTTGATGAATCAGATCTCTGAAAACCTATTAGAACTCAGTCCCTTTCTTGTGTCTCCCTGTTTGTTTGTGAAGATATACCTCAAGGCATCAGTGACATCTTGGCCTTGTTCACCTCTCCTGTGCTCTGTTAGTCTTCAGAAGCTCTCCAGAGCATTGCTCTTCAGGGGGTTGTTCAAGCGTGCTGTAATGCAAAGTGACCTTTGCTCTTAACTAATGCTATGGAGATCAGTGGAAATGGAGCAGCATATCCCAGCAGTAAATCTGGCATCCTTAATTTCAATTACATGTATTTTTCTAAACCACTTGTGCAACCAGGCTGAAGTTTTGGCTACATGTGGCTCCGCAGTGTAAACTAATTTGAGAATTATGAACAAATTGTAGTTTTCAAAGTCATCTGCCATTCAAGTTGCATTGTCAGGGACACGGATTTTGAACATAATGAACTTTAATTCACTCTAAAGATTATTTTTTAACAAATTTGACACCCCCACACAAGAGCTCCCTTGCACAAAACTATGTGAGAATGATGCATAATTATGTTGTTGCACAATCCAAAGTGCTTGCCAAGGAGTAGAGAACTATAATCTTCACAGAAGTGGGAGATAGTAAGCTGTTAATCTATTTATTGTCTGAGCTACTAATATGAGCAAACATCACATTATTTGGAGAGGTACATATGTATGTGAGTATAGGTAATAAATAATTTCTCTCATGTTCCATTCCAGGTCATAATATTATAATGTGCTGGATTTGGCACAGAATGTGAAATCATTTAGAAGATAAAGCCAGTGCAGAATGTGTCAGCTTGCTTTTTTAGAGCAGTGTCCCTCTATGAAAAAACACAGCATGTATTCTGTGATCTGAACTAATGGGCTTTTTCCTGCAAGCATTTAAGGTACAAAATGTCTGACTGGTCATTTTTTTTCCTGTCAAATGATCCAAGCAGAAGCTCCCTGCTTGAGAGAGGCACTGCCTCTGCATCCATCACAGCTGAGATCTTTGAGTTGCTTTGGCCCTTTGGTTCAGGAGGGTGAACGGGAGGAGCTCTCTGCAGAGAAGTTGGAGTTCCTCATGGTTTCACCAGCACGTGCCTGGGTTCCCAGGGCACCCAGCCTGGGAAGGAGCCAGGAGGTGAGCCTCAGCTGCAGCCAGTGCTTCAGGTTCCTGCCTCCACAAATGCAAAATGCAGTCATGCAGTGCCCCAGCACCTTGCTGACAGTCCAGCAGATACCCCTGTCTACAGCCAGCTGTCCCAGGGCTGGGCTGAGCAGCAGTCTCTATTTAATAGAGCAGAAAAGACCCACCATAGATCAACTGAGTCCTGATCCTGTAAATCACTACCTCTGGTTAGATTCTTGTGTTTGCCCAAACCTGATCAATTAGGATCTTGTTGCCTTTTGCAACTTCCCTCAGCTGTGCAAAACAAATGGCTTTGCGTTTCCCATCTGGGTATTTCACAGGGACTTACAAATACATGCAGGGTTAATTCGAGGTGAAATAGTATTGAAATTGATAAAATATGAAGTGGTAGATGTTCAGTAATGTATCCAGGTCTCAGGTCTGGATTCTTGAGTTCTTTCTTCTGCGGACAGGCTTCTTTTGTTTTCCAGGTAACTCACATGCTGTTTCTTGGAGGTGTCCTGGGGCGTATTGGCTCTGCATGTCTAATTGGTGCTTCCCACTTGAAGAGCTTGTCAGCATGGGAAGCCTGTAACTCTGAGGGCAGTGAGTCCCCTGTATGTTTCTGTATGCACAAGGATTGAAAGACATCCTTGAAAGACACCACAAAGGTCACTGCTGTAGTGCTCACTCAAGAGCTTTATGGCTGATAGAGAAGGGTTAAATTTATTTGCCTTTTGGAGAGTAATAAACAGTTGTCACTGATCATAAATTATCTAAACTGCAGGTGGTCTTTGGTAACGACAAATGCAGACTTTATGACCTATGTTGAAGCTAGTAAACACTCCAGTGCATCTCTGTGCTGGCTGGGCTAAAAATAGCCCCTAACCCCAGTGAAATCTACTTTAAGGATTTCTGTGCTGAAACAACATTTGTGTTTTACTATCTGCACTGCAAGAGGGACTGAGTGAGAGGACATGGTCATAATGGTTTAGATCCTTACAGAAAATATGAAAAGTCAAGAAGAGGAGTGATTACAGCAGCCGTGTGTGAAGGCTGATGGCAAACACTCTAAAGATTTGTTTATATTTGTATCTTAAAATTACGTCAGTGATAGAAGCAAGGAAGCAATATGCCTGCAACATCTGTAAAATCTCAATCAGCACGACTACCATTTGCTTGAAATTGTTCCTCACTGTTTAGATTATTTTTATGCTGTGAGATTGTTATTTTTATGTAACCATGATTCCAATTAACTATTAGAAATCTTTGGACTTCCCCATATGGTTCTGAATTGTAACTTCAAGACAAAGAAATGCAACAAGCCTTAGAACAGACAAGCAGTCCTCCTTTCCTGGCACATTTCTAGAAGGTGCAGTTATTTCACCTGTGCATTGTTTCAATCAGTATCTAGATGAGCAGAAATGAGCAATGAACACCTCAGATTACAGCACTGTTGGCTTAATTTATGGAAGGCTTACTGAAGTCATGTGGGTACACCTCCTGTTAGTTAAGCATGTGTGCTAACCCAGTTTGTTTAAGAAAATGCCAGTGTTGTTGTCCTGCTTGTGGCAGATTTGCTCAATTTCTCTGCCTCCCCTCTCTTTGCTCACATGTAAAAAGTACATTACACTCAAAAGTCAACAATCCAAAACCACGAAACATAATTAAGCAGAATTACTGAAGCACCTTGGAGTTCTTGAAAAAAGAAAAAACTTTGCACATTGAAATACCAAAGGCTAATTTTGGGGAGGGAAGATAAGCAATACAAATCTTCAATGTGGTAAATCCAGATTGAGGTGATTTTTCAACTTCTTACAGTGTTATAAGATGGGAAGGAGCTGAAGAGCAAGAATTAATTGTGTGTATGTTTGCACAGTGCATACCCAAACCTCTGCATTTCACTGTGGCTGTTAGGCACTAAGACATGATGAAGTATTTTGCCTGGAATCTGTTTTATGATTTCACTGGAAAGTGCTATCCCCTCATGCAGGCAAGGATGTTAATGGAAGAGGTGGGATTCACTTGCATCTTTTTTCATTAACACACTGAGAGCTGTTGCATAATCCCCAGTGAGAGTGGGAAGGAGGAAGGAAAGTCACTGAAAGATCAGCATGGTGAAATGCTGAGAGTATTTCCAAACAGTGTTTTTATTTTATTTGCATTATTTTGAATTAAGAGTTACCAAGTTGTTTGGCCTCTCAAGTAGGTTTTGTCTAGTTAAAATTCCTTATTCTGAAGACTCTCTAGCTACTAAATTGGCATTGTGTTCATTCTGATGCCCAGGAGGAGAAGTTCATCCATGCTGTCCCCTTTACTGAATGGTATAGGATGCCAGTAGTTTTGGAGAGGTGTGGTCCAATGTCCAGTTATCTAGTGCCTATCTTTATCCAGAGAGTTAAGTCATAATATTATAAAAACAGAAGACACAAATAAATGTTAGCTTGTACAGAGTTAATTTAGTTTAATTTAAGTACATGTGATTCACTATGCCCTATGCCCTCCAAGAGGAACCTTAAGACAGGATATGGGATATGGGAATAAAATTATTTCGGTGCTTTTATCTTTGCAGGGTCTGGCTCTGGGCATTGAACTACTCACAAATGGGTTTAAAATAACCCAAAGGGAAGAAGGGGAATATACTGTTCCTATTCTAAGGTTCGCTAACAGAGGATTTTTTTTTTATAAGATTTACTCATACTAAATTATAGCAGTCATAGTAATTTCTCTTTCTATAACTACTATGAATGGGCAAATGGAGAGAGAGAAAAAGGTTCCTTACATTGTTTGTTGAATTTATGTTTTTTCAGTGTACCGAATGAGCTTCTGTGCTGTGCTCTGCAGCTTGTAGCCATCACCTGCTGCCCTTCGTGTGGGAATGTGCAATCCAGTTCTGCCAGGTCTGCCTGAATTCCTGGGAAGCAAAAATCAACCTGCCCATCCAAACGCAAATGTTGCAAACTGCAAATTGCACAGGGGCAAGTGAATTCCTTTTTGCATCTGTTTCTATGACAGGTTTGATGTTCCAGGTTATTTATATCCTGCAGTCATTGCCAAATACATGATGTAATTTCCTAACTTGCGGCCTCATGACTACTTGCTGATGTTATTCCATTTCACAAATAGCATGAATGAAATACAAACTTTGTACACCTAAAAGAAATCTTGTCTCGTCTCTTCTCCCACCTGTTGCCTCTGTATCTATAGAAGATGCTGCTGCCACTGCTGGCTTTAGAGATCATGTGGCAAACTGCTCCTCCAAAGGCGGTGTGTCTCAGTCTGTGAGAGATACAAAACATCTTTTCTCTTTTTGCTTACGTGTATGTTGTAGGTTCAGGGTTCATACCCATCCCAAGACACTGGTGCCTGTGGTTTTATCCATTTGCGTATGTATTTAAGCTGGTCCAATAGCCTCTCGTTCCTTCAGCTGACAGGCTTACGCAATTTTAAATCCACTGCCCTTGTAAAAACAATGATTTTATGGTTTATAGCTGTGTGGCGTGTGCACAGTAGGCTAAGCTGATTGGTAACACCAAGGTTTCCCGTGAAGCTGGTGGGATTGACAGCCACAGCTTGATGATGAAGACAGATGGAAATCTGCTGTGTCTGCAGACAGTCATGCCCAGCAGGTTTTAAGGCTGCAGCCATGTCAACACCAGCCACACAGTGAAGTCCAGGCCCCAGACCCCTGGTCCCTGGAACTGGTGGGGTATGGAGGAATGAAAACAGCTTTCCCTAAATGCCTTATATTGTTAGACTTCTTGTCTTGCTGCTTTGGAGAGCTATTGCAAGATGCTGATATTAAGACAAGCAGCAATCTTGGATATATTTCTTCTGCTTTCCTCAGTGAAGATCTAAGCTGCATCTGCTTCACTTCTGTTGTTGATGCACTTACTGAGTATGTGTCAGGAAAAACTGCTGTCACTTGACGCTGCTTGTATGGAATGACTGTTACCTCCTCCCGTGAGCTGGGCTGGGCAGGCAATGGCCAGGGTTAGTGGTTGTATTTGGTGGTGTATCATAGTTGTCTCTTCTGAGGCACTGGGATCTGAATGCCAGTTTTAATCAGTACGAAGAAATTTTCTCTTATCCTCTGTGTTTTTTAAGATGGAGAAGCAGAATTGACACTTTTTTTTTCCCTCAAAGAATAGGAAAAATTTTGTTTCAAGCCCATGGCTCATCTGAAAGAACATTTTAAAAAATGCATCCTTCTCATTTTCCTTTACATTTTAGTTTTTGTTTTTGTTTTTTCATTTTCACTAATTTTAAATCAAAGTATGGACCATTTCAAAAGGAAAATGTATGTTTAATTTCTTTATATTTGCCTCCTTTTTCTTATACAGATGCAGTCACAGTAAGTATGTGACAGTGTGATACAATTATTTACATTTATACAATAACATCTGTGTTTTGGTGGCTGGCTTTAGTCTCTCCATCATCATCTAATTTTAGGTTTGTCATTTGGGCCTTCTTAACTTACCAGCATTAGATGTCTTTAGATGTAGCTAACAAAAAAATCCAGTTGGTTGTCTTAGTTCTAATCTATAACTATAATTGTCAGGAGAAAGGAAGAAAAATATGTAGCATCTCATGAACTGCTTCCTTATAAGCCAACAAAATTTATCCTAATAGTGGAGCCCAACCACAACTTTGGGCCACATTCCAGGTTGCTGCAGAGCTCCCTGCATGCAGCTGCTGGTACCTCACAAACTGGAAGTCAAAGCATGTCTGGACATGATAAGAAGCAGATATGAAGGCATTGAATTAACATTTAATTTATAAGATTTGATGTTTTTGCCAGGTCAGATAAACTGAGCTCAGCTTGCTGTGAACAGACTGATGCCCTATTACAAAATATGTGAGAGAGAAGTTGCTCACATAACACTGATGGGCTGTGGGAGGCCAGCGGGAGGGAACTGATAGTCTTGGTCATTTTAAGAAATGTGTGTTGCTGGACCCTTGGGGAATTATTTGTGTGACTAGGGTCTTAAAGCTCATGGGATACTTCAGTGGCTGAACCAGTGCCAGGTCAGGTTATTGTGGCTGAGCAATGGCTGTGAGCATTCGATGCAGCTCTTGCAAGGGAGCTCACCCCGCCCCAGTGGAAGCAAGTTTACATCTGCCTAAGCCAGGGCTCTGTCATTGTGCTTTCTGGTCCTTATGTTGCTGTGTGGTGCCCATTCACTTCCCATCCTTTGAAATGCCCTGGTAGTGCATGTGTGTGTGGTGCAATGCAGTTTCCTGTGGGGGACACTCTGTGTATTCCCTCTCTGCTCACGTGATCATCCAGACTCTTAGACACAAAAGAGAAATCATGCTGGATGTTATAGTATTTAAAGAATTGATGAGTAACTCATATCCACTGAGTTTTGACTGCATAAGGATTAATTTGATAATCAGGTTCTGGAAAAGAATCCATTAAATAAAATCAGAGACTGATGGGAACCGGTCTGTTTTATGGCAGTGTGTGGGAGGAGAAGGAAAACAGATACGGAATTTTTCAAGATGGGCCAGAGATCTGATGCAGCCCATAGTAGCACACTTAGCATTGCTAAAAACAGATAATAATCTCTTAATGCAAAAACCACATCACACGATACCAGCTGAACCCATTTCAGACGTCATGAACAGGGCTGCAGATGAATTGATCAAGGGAGTGAGATCTGGTGGTTGCCTAGGGACCAGTGAACATGACCTACTTCCCAGTGAAGAGGCGCATGCTGGTTTGTACTGGTAACACGCTGGTTTGGTGTTTCTGAAAAGCTGAATTCATCGCTCTCAGGAAACTCTTTTGAGCAAAGTTGATCAAGAAAATAAAAATAGAAGTGAATAAATTAAATTGGGGTTTTGTTAAGAAACACTTGCAAAATACGTACTGCACTCTTCCCACTCAAAAACTGTAAAACCAACAGGGGCGTTCTGGCTGGGAAGTTAAAAATAAAATACGTGGTTGATGGAAGAATTAGATGTTTCAGGAGAATGACACTAGAAAGGACTGAGACCTGGTATCAGATAAAGACTGTAAAAGAGCTAGAATTGGTGCAAAAAAAAGAGCAGAACTGTTCAATAAATAGTTTGCTTTCCAACAAATACTTCATTTGCTATTTGGAAAAGAGCAGGATAACCTTGTTATACAGGATGAGGAGGATACAGTACACACCCAAGTCAATATTTAGTAAGGCTATGGTAATGTTTTTCCTAGTAGAACTGCACTGAAGATCAACAAATTTGGTTAGCTGCACCAAACAATCTCAAAAGTTGGATCCATAAATTCCTAGAAATTTTAATTAAAAAATCATGAAATGTGGGAATAAATGCAAACTCCCAAACTTAGAAATGTCCAAGAACATTGGTAGTAGTGAATTTCCTTCAAAAAAGGAATCTCTTCAGTGTGATACCACAAGGACTTGGAAACAGCATTTATTCAGTATATTCACCAACACTTTGGAGTAAACCTAGATGTTGGTCACTGTAGAGCCATAAAGATTACTGCAGTTTTGAATAAGACTGTAACCTCAGTTTGTGCAGCAAGCTGGGCCCTTGTTAACACAGTATCTTTGAAAGCCAAATCCAAAGTAGTAAGTTCAGAAATGTAAATTTAAGTTGGAATAAAATTCCATTTCAATAGTAAGGATAATTAGCTACTACAACTCATCAAAAGGAAAATAGCCCCATCAGTTCCCCCTCTCTTGATTAACTTAGATTGAGACAGTGGTGTTTTGCAGGAAGTCTTACTTCCAAGCAAATGGATGTTACTGTGTTAGTGAGGTGAAGCATCCTAGGCTGTGGCACACAGGGCAGTGTGAGGTGACCCAGTGGCACGTCCAGACTCGAGCTTTACAAAACTGGTTTTATGCAGCATTATGAGAGGAGGAGTGGAAAAGGCAGATGAGGCAGTGTCAGGGTTGAACCAAAACTTACAAAAGGAAAAAAAGCTTGAAGAAGCAGTTTCCAGGTAGAGACAGGAAACTGAAATGCATTTATCCAGCAGGGAGGCAATGAAATGCTTAAAAAGGGAGAAGTGGTAAAAAGTAGTATAAATCTCTCATCATCCCCAACTGCTTTGTGTCTCCATGACTTTGATCTCTGGCTCATGAGCAAAGATTTTAGGTAAAATTGTGTTTCAATTCCTTTTACAGTCATGGAAACAGCTTGATCACCAGTAGTCAGCACTGAGTGCAGGCTCCTCGTGCCGTGTCATCATACCCTTCTATGTTGCCCATAGCCGTGTCAGAACTAAAACCTACACAGGCTGGGGATGACCCTGGTTTGTCTCTTGCTGGAGTAAAACAAGCCCCGTGCGAGGAATGCTGAGATATTTGATGGTTCAGGTATGCGGTCTCCAAGCTCTCAGACACGGGATAACTTGCAGTGGTTTGATGTTGCCATAAATAGGGTTGTCCACACGCAAGTGAGCAGCCTGTGATGGGGTGTAATAAAGGTCACAAGTCTGTGAGTGTCTGGATCTTGTGTGTTTGCTGTTGCAGTATCAGAGGCTTGTCTTTAGTTCTCTCTCAGGCTGAAGATATTTAAGTTCTGTAGGGGCATTTGTACTGCACAAGTGGACGTCATGTAAATACTGTATATGACTCAGCTGTTGTGTGTTGTCTTTGATGTAGAGGAGGCTCATAACTTAGTGGAGTGTGGAGAGATGTTTATCTAGGTCATTTTGCTCATACTGAAAGATTAGCTTCTCTGAAGTGAGTGTTGCTTTCTTTTCCCGAACACTTTATCCTACAGTGAGGGTGCAGCAAATGCTGCTCTGGAGTAAATGTGTAAATATAATACCATACTGCAGAACTTCATTGACTTGTGATGTCCAGGGCCTAAATCTGTGAAAGAATTTCAGTGTTGCTTATACTGTAAGCAACAGAAGTGGTTATTTGATTTATTCCTCTGCTTTAAACCCATCAATAGCCCACTGAATGTTAATCACATGCTTCAGGGGCCTGGAAGAATTAGTGGGTCAGAAAATAATGACAGGATGTCTAATTTTATTTTTTTTTAAAGTTTATTACAGCTTTTTCTTTGGCAAGTTTTCAGCTCTGCCTGTGGTAGTCTGTGGGTGGTAATGCTGCTTCAAAGATACTGGAATATCTTGTGAGGGGCAGTTTATAAAAATTTGACAAGGAAATCTTAAGTTTGTGGCCCTGTTAGGGTGTTCAGTGCAGCATTTGAGAAGGGACATAGTTGTTCTTAAGCTCTGAAACATCAGATTACAATTGGCAAGGTTCTTCCGTGCTTCACCTAAATCAAGTTACATTGAGCTGAATGGGAGTCTTGGGCTGAAGTTGCTCTGGTGGTGTAGAGAAAGCTGTGCTTTTACTGAGGATGTAACAGTATGAAGCCAGTGGGCTTTGCCCTGGGCCTGGGAGGTGAAGTATTTACTATTGGCGGACCAAAGAGGGGAGTTTTAATTCAGAGCTCTGAGACCTTTCCCAGGTACAACCTCCACGTTCTTGTAAAGCTTCCTGAAAACACTGAGGGTTTTTTCATGCCTCTCTTCTTAATAAGGACTAAATTGGTAGACTTCAAGCAAGCACATCCTCTTTCTTCTTTTGACAACACTATAAAAGAAAGAAAATGGCACAGGGATCTACCACAGAGGTGGTGAGCAGCTTAGAGCCTTTTGGGCAGGTTTGGTGGTGAAGGTGCAAGACCCCTGACCTTCAGGCAATGTGGAGGTTCAACAAATCGTTTCCCCTGGTAAACTGCAGTGGATGAAGCTGGCTAGGGGGCCCAAGGTTGCCAATGAGATGTGGTTTGCAGCTACACCCAGTCATAAAAATAATTTGGGGGATCTAGTTGTCTTCATGAATTTGGTGTATATGTGTCTTTATGTGTGTTTTATATGTGTAGCTGTTTAAAGGCATCCACATATATATGTGTGTTTCATCACAGAGACTTTTCTATTTCATTTCTACAATTTCTAAGAGGTATTTTTTCTAATTTCAGTTACGCATTTTTGTGTACATTGAAAAGTATTAAGAAAAACAAGAAAGTCCTCTGAAATAACTTCCAATGTTTAGAATTTTTGTATATAGAACATTTTTTGAGTTTGCTTTACCTGCACACATACTACTGATACCAGCTTCAAGTGGAGTCATTCCTTTTTACTGCTCCAAAGATAGACTTCTTGTTAGGAGAACCTCAGCATTTGTTCATGTGGGTTGTTGAAACTTAAAATTTTTCCTCCTAACATTTTTTTCAGGGTTCAAGCAAATCCAGCTTGAACAGATACTGCATTGCATCCAGCTCAGCTGCATGGCAGCTAAGTGTTTGTGGGCAGCTTTCTCTCCCTTCTGTTTCGGCAGTAAATGACTGCTAGGCCTCCCTGAAAAAGCAGAAAAGGACAAATATGTGTACAGAGTACTTAAAACTTACAATAGAAATTAATCTACAACTTTATTCTGTTGAAGAAAAGTTGTATTGTTTGCAAGCATTTTCCAGTCCATGCAGTCAAGTCCCACGCTGGAACAGAGAGGGCACAGAGCAGTATTGTTTGTGAGTCCTGGCATAGATCTCTGTCCCTGCTGCCCCAGCACCCGGAGCAATGCAGAGGCAACTGCTTTAGTGCAGCAGGCAAATGGCTTTTGTAAGCAATTCAGCTGCTGCTCATGAGAAACAGAACTGCAGCAGCAGTTTGATTAACTTTCATATAAATGTGGTCAGAAGACGTCTCTGGTGGGGTTTTGAGTCTGAGATTTCACACTTCCCCAGTGCCCCGTGCAGGTGCCAGGGTCCTGATCCTGAATGGTAGCCCAAAATTCCTTGAGAGTCAGTGTTCAGGTGCTGGGGACGAGTTATGAGACCTCTACAGATGGTTGCAAGGTGGTTTTTTAAAACACTTTTGGGAATGTGAGAGTTGGCACCAAAATGATTTTGGAATGCAGTCCGTCAGAAAGATGTGATGTAAAACAGATTTCTGTGCACTGTTACAAATCAGTACAATACTAATCTGGTTTAATTAGTATCATCCAATGTAAAGAGAGATTGTTTTGTGTTTTCTCACTGCTTTTTATGGAAGTCTCTGAAACACAGCAAGGCATAATAGTATTTTTTGAGATGAGTTTTATTTGTACACTGGATAGTATGTGAAGAGAAGGCATTTAAAGGGCTGCCTTCCTCACTGCTGTGAATTTTACAATTTCACTGGAATTGTGGCCATTTAACCAACAATAAACTTTATCAAAAAGCTGATTTAGCAAACTTTTGTTCCTTTTTATGATGATCCAAGAACCAAAGCAGGAAGTTGAAAATACTTCTACTAATTGGTGTTCTGGGTCAAATCAGCTATGAAAAGCATTTCTCGGCTCAATTTTTAGTGCTTCTTGTGCCCTATAAACTACTGGGAGCTGATATCTGTAGGTGTAAAATTATTTAGCAAATGTACCTTTTGCAAACTGGAACATGGAGCGTTTTAAAACTTTAAATGGCATTTTTGGTAGAAGAGGTTAAATGATGAGGATTTGAGATTTTAAGGGAGATTCAGAGCTTTGCAAAGGCTTGGCAGGAAGAGGATGCTTTTTTGTGACTGAAAATCTAAATCAAGATGTATTTCTGTATCCCAAAGTGTCAACCAAATCACATGCTGCAGCTTGCTTCTCTTTCTGGTAATGCTGTTTGACATACTGTCAGCAACACAGAATGTTTTTTCCCTTCCTCACTCTGTATGTCAACACATTTACAGCTGTGATTAAGAATCCTCTGTTTTACATTTGATATGTTTTTGGATTACGTTACACTGAAATAAGCCAGTCTTTCTGAGAGTGCTAAAGAGAGTGGACATCCCACTGCTTTTCAAAAATTAAAGAACCCTGAGAATGAACCAAGTGTGAAATAATAGAATCATGTGTGCACACCTAGGGAAAAGGTTGGTGAGAAAGCTGAAGACATGTAGCTAAGCAGGAGTTTACATCCACAGCACATTGAAAAATGTCATAAATGTGTTCACAGATTGTTTAAATTCTGAAGGGAGGCCCGAGGGTTTCTAACATGGCAAGTGAAGATTTACTGCCATCTACTGTGCAGATGAACACTGATTATATATAACGTATTTTTAAAAAAATTTAAGGAATTGGGTTAGTGTACTTTGTTTTGAAGGGGGATACAGGGTGCGATTTGAGTTACCCCAAGCAGACAGTGGGGGGTGACGTTCTGCCTGGGCAACGGCAGGGGGATGGTCCGGAGCAGAAGTCTGTTCATCAACTTTTGGACCTTGTGTGACCACATGGCCTGGGCTGTCCCCACAGAGTGTTACAGATGCCAGGGGTCTCTCTGAAGGTGTTCTTCAAGTGCTAGAAGAACATGCAGCTGTTTGTAATGGATCGGATTTTTTATTATCTTTGTAAAGTAGGTAATTAATTTTAAAAACCCTACTGCAGGTGGTACCTCTTGGCAGATTTGTACTAAATAGACTCTTATCCAGAGGTAGAGATTCCCTAAAATTTCTGCATGTTTTGTTAAGGGAAAAAGTAAAACTCTCATTGAGAAATAGTTAAGAAGTGTCTCAAGGCCATGGCGGGGAGGGGAAACTTAGTAAGTAGATTCCTTTGGAACTTCTTTCACACGTTTTGCCATGATATACGACTTTTTACTGCAATGTAAATCTCTACTTAGTCCATAACTGAGTGGGCTTCTGAGCACTTGCATTGTGCAACTGAGGCAGTACGTCCCTTCACGTGGGCCAGGAACGCAGCCCTTTGGAGGACGGAATTCCTGCGCCATTTCCAGGCCAGCTGTCTGCCTCCTTAAACCTGCTTCATGCTCTGCCTGCCTCCTGTACATGCAGGCTTGGTCCAAAATGTGGAAGATGCAGTGGCTGGTTATGGTGCCTGTGCTGGCTGCTGAACCCATACCAGCCTGGCCAGTGAAGAGACGCAAGTGGGTGTTCAGATGTGGGCCATTTCAGGATCCTAATTGTGCGTCAAACTTTTGCTAGACAAGTCTTTGTAATCTAAGAGAGGTTAAATGGTCCTCCACTATTAATACATCTTTTCTTTACATCAAAACCATGCATTTCTTTTAAGAATTACTTACGCCTAGAATTAGAATTTAAGGCAATTCTGTAAAATGGCAAAGCTGTAGTGGAATGATCCAAGGAACTCAAGCTGTTATTAAATCCTTTTCCCTCCCAGACTTGGAAGTCCCAGGCCTACTTTCCAGATGTCTTCATCTGTTTAGGTTCAATGTTATTTGGGATCTAAACTTAAAACTGAGTTTAATATTTTGGGAAAAAAAACCTCTGTAGGTTTGTCCTGCTGCAATGGAAGCACAAGAATAATTTAGGGAAGTATTGGGAAGGCTTCTTCTACCTTTTGCTTCTTGCAAGATTGTAATTTCTTCTCAAAAATTCTTATACATAGGATTGCAAGTGACTTGGAGCAGCACTTCGTAATGTTTTGGCAGTGTGAGGAGTTTTAATTTTCTGCTGTATAAGATTCTTCTAGTGTACAGGGTCTGTGGTGCTGGTCTTGTCACAGCTATGTACCACCACATCTCTATTGCATTTAGTTTTGTCTTTTACTGTAAAGGTGCAGTAAATTCTGATAATAATAATGCCAATTATATCAGGAAGGAAAACAAACAGCACTGGCATTAGCAAGGATTCCTTTTTCACACTTCCAAGGCACCATTACAGAGAGATGAAATTTCTTATTAAATTGTCTGGAAAAAATTGCATCTCTCTCCTCTCACCCTTTCTACCATGTTGTGTAATCATCTATTTATCATAGTTTTTCTGGTAGTTTGTGGCAGTTGGATATTTCCACAAGAATAAATATGTCTGCTTTCTAACTGAAGCTGTTCCCACCTTTCTATCAAGTGTCTTATGATGTGGGTGTGATCTTTGTAGTCCAGTCACTGAATCTCTGATGGATATTTGTGCGTATCAGTTGAATTTCTCTGAATTCATTATCAAATTTCTTGATGGATCACTCCTGAAGCCTGTATATAAAGCATGTTAAAAAAATCCCACTGCTTATAGAAAACAGATCCTGGCAGACTAATGAAGTATTCAGATTGTTGTGAAGGATAAAGTAGAAAGATAGATTTTTCTGGCTTGCTTTTAAGAGGTCTGCTCAGCTTTGTCATAATTAAGGGGTTTTGCTATGGTAGTGTAGTTCAGCATGAAACTGTGCAGTAACTATTACATTATTAATACAGTTTGCTCTTACTCCATCAAAAGAACACCTCGCCTCACCTTTACCTATTGTAAATGAGTTCCTAAGATCATAGTAGGGCTTGTGCATTTTCAACCATAAGTGAACCAGATGTGCTAGAAATGCCAATGTATATTTTTTGCTGGACTACTTAATGTTGTGCTACTTAAAGTAGTGGTACTTAAAACTGGTAGGTATTTTTAATGGCATTTTGGGTTGTCACATTTGAAACACAGTAGTGTAGAATTCATTCATTTGGGGGGAGGGATCTTAAAGCGTCTACTTATCTTTTCACTCTTGCTGTGCACCTTGCTGCTCTAAAACATGTGATTCTCTGGAGCATATTGGGGTTGCAATATCCAGATGTAGAAAAGGAACAAGGGTTCTTTCCCCAGAGTGATTTGGCTTTTTGGCAGTCGCAATAGGCAGACAGGTGTGGACAACTTTGGAGCTGGCTTTAGGTCTGTCACTTGATCGGGCTGCTAATGAGCTGTTTTATGCTTCCTTGCTGTAGTGGATGATGTTGTAATTCCGAGGATGGTCTCAGGTTTCCTTTTGGGAGTATTGTCTGCAGCTCCTCAAGAGATCTTAGCACAGGATCTTTTCATGGAGCTGTAGTTAAAGTCTTTTCTGATGTGCACATGTAGTTGTTCTTTTAGCAAATGGAAGGGCCCACCCAGACACTGGTATGCTCAAGCATAATGGAGTGAATTACTTTTTTCATGCCTGATGGGAGGGAATTCCACAGCCTAATTGGCTGCACAAAGCACTGAGCAGGATCAGAACGTGGGGAACACTGTGCCTTGCAAATGGCAAAATGCCCCTTTACAGTCAGATGTGTCAGTCTGTAATGAGCCTGACTGAATGTTTACCAGTGCAAAGGTATGGCAGTTTTAGAATTACATGGAAAAAAAATTTCACTCTGTGACTGTGGTGTGATAGAATTGTGTTGTAAGTTCACTGAGGCTCCCATGTCACCATTAAGAGCATCTTCTAAGATCTGAAATATGTTACAGAGAATGCCGAGGAGGCTGAGTCTGTACTGATGAGATCAGAAAGTAGTTTATCTTTGGCTGAATTGAATGGTAGATCAAGAATACAGCCTGCAATGCTTTTTGTATTTACCTTTACTTTCCAGCAAGTTGAAAGCTACGACAAAACATTTTGGGCATTAGCTGTTTCTTATGTTTGTTTTCTCAGAGTTTGTCATCTCTGATAAACAGCTTTAGAAGTAAATCCAAGATTTTTCACATTAGGAAGGAAACTTTTTTGGTAAGAATTTTCCTTAGTTTTTTGCCATTTTTCACTCTCACACAATGGTGTTAAAAAAGGAGATGCCCAGCTACTTTCAAAGCAATAAACAGTGGTGTTTTGTTTGTAATCATCTACTCTGGGACAAGGAAAAGCAATCATTGAAAAGTTTAAAAGACTTCATGTCTTTTTCAGTGTGAACAAATTTCAGTGCTAAGTTTTTATGCAAGTAAATAGTTTTCAGCACTGGTAAAAGGAAAATGCAGTTTATTTGAAATACCCCCATATCTGTCTGTATTCCTAACAGGGTTCCCCAGATGTCTGCTGTGGGTTTGTTCTTAAGTGTATGGAAAGCTATTGTGAACCTCTCACACACTCTTTCAAAGTAAACTACGTTCAGATATGTATTGTTCCTACATATCATTGTGTGCATCTACAGGAAGGTGTAATTGGATTCTCTTGCAATTATGAGCTAAGACCAACAAAATGTAAGAGTCTGACTTTAGTGTGCATCCTTCTCTTGACATACACTAGACTTTTATAGTGATGTATGAAGTATTTTAAGTATCTCTGAGTAATTCCCCCCTTGCTCTGCTTCTCTCTGATTATTTGGCCACTTGGTTTTAGGCTCTGGGGAGAATGGTAATAATAGCAGAAAGTACTTGAAGATGGAAGGAAAAGGGGACTTTGATTTTAATGTAGAAGGCATTGCAGTCATGAGGAGGAAGAGAGACAAGTGAGCAAGTAGTCTCCAAAGCTGATTAAGTGGGAAGGAAAAGAGCATTGCTAGTACTGTAGAGAGGGTGAGGACTAATAAGGCCTTCATGTCCCAGGACCTACAGAACCTTTTGAAAGTAAGAACATATGTGCTGGAGCTCTGTTATGGGTTGGAGTGGGGTGAGGGCCACGTGAGTGTTATAAAGGGGTGGGTTGCATTAATTTAGACAGGAGATGCATGGTGAAGTTCTAGCTGTAACCTGAAAAGAAAAAGGCACAGATAGAGGAGCAGCAGATTTTGACCACCAGATGCAGGAGGGAAGAGGAGAGGACCCATAAGGTTAGCAGGGTGGAAAAGAGAACAAGTGGGTAAGAGGAGGACAAAGAGGAAGTGAAACTACAAAAGATGCCTTGTTAGAAGAGAGGTGATCAGAAGTGTGAGAACCTGCCAGGAGGTCAGGGGAGATGCATCAGCAGTTTGCTCTTGTCTGGATATTTGTTGAAACTGTTCGCAGGTCAGTTTGGGAATACGCACAGTGATCTGATACCATTTTCTACCTGTTTTCTCTTGTACTCTGTTATCCCTTGCACAGTATGAATCAATTCATTGGTCTTCCACTCAATCCTGAGAAAGACAAGGAGAAAACAAGTGCATGGGCACTTTGTTCTTCTTTTTCTTCTTTTTCTTCCCTCTTCACTTCGTATTTTTCTTAGTACTCTGAAGAAGCTTTATTGCACTTTGTTACACTGTTTGTTATTCTTGGATCTGATACATTCTGAGGCCAGACATCCCCATCTAGTGGTTGTTCCACCTTCACTCGCCGGGTACCAGTTTGGCGAGAAGGATGCCCTGCACGTAAGCACAGCAGTAAGACCAGTTGTAACCGCTCTTATGCCTAAGTGGTTTCCTTGTGGTATCTTAAACTGCTGTGAGTACAGAATAAAGTACTTAATTTTTTTTTGCCAAAAGGAGGGGCAAATTTGCATGTGGAAAATAATTTGCTACTGCTTCTGACACAGCAATAACAAATGAAGATGTTTGGCATTATAATTGTACGTGGAAACTAAATATGTGGAAAATAAAGCAGGATCAGGCTTGTTTGTTAACAAGGAATTGACCAAAAGAACTAGTTATTAGACAGTACTCTGTGAATTAAATTCTTGCATTACAGTAAAGTCTTTGGGACCTCAGTGTGCATAATAATGGAGAATCATATTTCTGCTGCATGTAACCTCTGTAGCCTTTCAGAGAAGAACATAATCTCTTGTTTTGCCTGTTGGAGCCCTGCTCCCTGCGGGTTTCCCCATAGCTCACTGTTATGTTGTTGGTGGGCATTGGGGGGTGAGTCAGGAGCGGGTCGAGGCTGGTGTTTGTCCCAGAGCTGCCTGGGTTAGGGTCGTAGTTCAGCCATAGGACCCTCCCTGGCTGTGAGGGAAATGATGCCAGCAAACACAGTCAGGCTCTCACAACCTAAGTTAGGGAGTCATTTTCAGGACTGCTTGGAATGGGAGAATGTATAAGAGGGAGGTTCCCTTCCTGTTTCTAAGGCAAACTCAGGGTGTGCATCAGGGTGGCGATGGCAAACCCCCAGCTCCTTCTTCACAGGAAACTACGTATTACTTTCTCCTCTGTGGTGTCATGTCCACCTGTGGGCAAAGAAATCTCTCGTGGATTTGATTGCAGGGGTGAAATCAGAGTTTTCTATTCCTCAACTTTTAATTTTGTTTCTTTTCTTGAAGGCCCTTTTACTTGCTCTACATAGATACATATTCAGAGATCACAAGATAACTTGTTGGGTCTGTCTGCCTCCCTGAATTAATAACTGTTGAGGGCCATTTAGTATTTGCTTTAAGTCAGGAAGGGCTAAAGTGTAGCCAAGGCTTACAGCTACCTGCAGAGTTTTCTTCCTGTCTGAAACCCAGCACCTGAGAATAAGTATTTTCTTGCTGTGTAAACTGAGGGATGAGTTTCTCCCTTTGAAAATCTGTGTTGGTTTTTAAATGTCCAGGGGAAAATATTGCTCAGAGGCAAGTCCTGTTATTGATCAGGATCTGGGGTTGAAGAGAAAGGACAAAGTGGCTGTTTATCCCTTCTCCTGCAGTGAAGGAACATATTCAGAAGTGCCTGTCTGAGTACTGGGTGCAGGAGCTGGTGCCCATGTCAGCTGATTCACTCACTAATGTTTATTGCTGGAGATGATAGTCAGAATATTCAGCTGAAATTCTGAGAATTCTCTCCATTTCCACCTTCCTCAAATGAGTATTTTTAACATGTATTTTATAAAGTCGTTTTTCAAAAGGTTTCTTTACTGGAAGTGTCCTACTCGAGCACTTTCTGTTCCCATAGCAGAAGCAGAACTAGTTCTACATTACATTTTATTTTATTTTATTTTATTTTATTTTATTTTATTTTATTTTATTTTATTTTATTTTATTTTATTTTATTT
>JAWWEV010000169.1:26257483-26283962 GCA_035583235.1 Hafferia zeledoni
TTTTATTTTATTTTATTTTATTTTATTTTATTTTATTTTATTTTATTTTATTTTATTTTATTTTATTTTATTTTTTGCAGGCTGTTACTGGCTAAAAAGCCATTGGGTGGCAGTATCAGCCAGCAAGCAAGTTGTTGAGCCAAATGTAGAAATCTAGGCAGGAAAGAATAGAAATGACATGTTTCTTTGGATGGAAAACATGCATCCCTTTGTATTTGAAGATGCTGTGTTTAACTCCATACCACATATGTTTTTATATATGTCTTTTATATATGTCTTTTAAAATTAACTATAATCTCTTTGCTTTAATTTCTTTGAAAGCGAAAGTCTTCAGTTGTAATATCAAGTTTTTTGGAGGTTTTTGTAAGTACTTATGATAGTAAGATAAAATTAAGCAGGAGCTCTCGGTTGTGCACTGTGTGCCTTTAGCGTGTGCTTACACAGGGACTTAGGTGCTGTTTGAACTTGGTGGTCCTGAGCTGTGCAAACACATCAGGGTAACAGTATCTGGGATTCAGATCAGATCATACATTTATTTTCATTTTCCTTTTATTCACTTTTCAGCTAATAAAAAGTTTGTTTATGTGTTCAGCTTTATGGTTGGAAAATACCATTTGTGATGATTTGTGATTTAATTCTTCATTTGGAAGCATCAGTCTTTAAATATCAGTGTATTTGTAATGATGTAAAACTTGCAACACTGACTAAGAGTGCCTGCTTTAGTCTCTGTTTTTATCTAAGGCTGTGTTTTCTGTAATAGGAATTGTAGTTATATTTGTCATAGGGTATGGTGTCAGCTCAATTATAGGCATTTCACAGAACTACTGTTCTTTGTGTTCCTGCTGTTAGCTCTCAGCACTCTCTCCTAAGTTCCAAGGCCAGCAAGACTATGAAAACTGCAGGCAAATTTTAACTTGTTCATATAACCTTCACTTCACAAACCCCATCTGAACAGAAACATTTTGAGTGGCACCAAAAAAAGCCCCACGATCATGTTGTTCACATCTTGCTTTCAAATGCACCAGATAATGCCACTTGTTTAAGCTTAGTCATGTCTGGGAGAATGTCAGGAGTCTGCATCACATGAGCTGCTCCTCAGATTTCCCAGCCTGCATCAGCATGTTTTCCTGGGTAGAAGCAGAGTAGAGATGTTATTAAGACGGCTCATCCTAGATTTTAGTATTGATATTAAAATCTCAAGCTTATTCCTGTAATTTTCATGCAGCATTTCACATTTACATTCAGCTGCTTTGTGTGAAAATACTTTAGTATCTTTCTTTCCTTAAGATACATGCATCAGATGGGGAACATACATTCTAACTAACTGTCCACTTGGCCCCCAGACTTACCACCTTAGGGCAGCTTTGAGCCCACCTTTGAAGACTTCTATCCTTTCCATGATCTCTCTATAGACCTGGTGTTGCTTGTCCTCTTTCTCTCCCTGGAGATCAGGAGGGCAAAAGGGCCATTGGCATGTCCTTGCTCATGCTCCAGGTCAACCACCTTCTCCCAAGAAAACATGGCATGCGACAGACAGGGGAGGCATGCGACACAGTCTGGGTTTGTTCCCTACTGTCTCCTGCCTTTGGGGCACTGGTGAGAAATGCACCACACCTGGAGGTGCTCCAAATGGGGCAGATCATTGAGCCTTTCCTTCTCAGCATCAGTTTTGGATACTCAAGGGCCACATCAGCTGTGTCAACCCTGGAGAGAGTGAGAGATGAGGAACCAAAAGAGGTTGGCAGCACTGAAACTCTGGGATGTCTTATGCCTTGCTATTGGAGGACAGAATTTGCCCAGTGTGTCTGACTCTGTCTCAGGCCTCTGTTCCTAGGGTCTCTGATCCTGTTTCAAGAGTCAGGAGTTGATTGGCATTGCTTCCCAAGGCTTCAGGGCTGTGTTTTGTCCATCCCATCCCCGCAGTCCCTCCCCTGTGGTGCACATGGATTTGAATGCCCCACATGTGCCCATATAGGGAAGGGTGTGACTGTGTTGTTGACATCGGCTAATCCAGACAGGCATGTGAAGGGGCAGCGAGTGTGATGCTCACATGTAGCGTGGCAGATGGCACTTGGGACTGGCTGTCTCCATCACACCCCTCAGGACCGACATACAAGACAGGGAAAGAGCTTTTTGCCTACCTCTGCATGCTCCTGACAGAGCTGCTGAAGAGCTGGGCTGTCGTAGACCCGTATATTGAGACACACCGATTCCTAGGGGGGAAAATTAATGAATCTTTCCTGCAAATTAATGGCAGCTTTGCAATAATTTTAATTTCTACAACATCTGTGCATTTTATTAAGTGGAAATAATTGAGCAGGACAAGATGGCCTGCAGTAAACACCATCCTGTACTGGTAAGAGCCTAGCTGACCAGGTCCTCCTTTTCCAGATACATGGCCAGATGGGACAAAACTCATCTAAATGCTTTGTTACCAAGTTTTCACCAATGACATGTAGGTAGCCCTGTTTAAGTTATCCATATGCAAATACTGGAGTGGGCAGCAGAGCTTATTGTGTGTATTACTCTCTTCCAAGCTCCAGTGATGAACAAAGACTTTGCTTTCAGTAGACAAGTCAGAGTGTGAAAGCGTCTGAAAGTATTACGGACACAGAGACCATGGGCCAGATCACAGCCAGAAGACCTGACTGACAGCTTACTAAATCTGATGAGAGAGAGACTTCAAGACTAACCTCTTGCGCTGGAGGATTTTAGGTAATTCAATTAAGTAATTGAAACTCAACGCCCTTGTAGAAACTGCTCAAGATCTCTTTATAATTGTGCTGAACACTTAACACTATCTTTAACTGCTGTCCATCCACCAGATTATTTTCCTACGTGACAATGAACCATTGTATTCACTGTGCATGACAGTACAAAACCCACTAGGAATAACAGAAAAATAGGAAAAACATCATTAGAGCAGCTAACAGTCCTCTGCTCTACGATGGGAAGCAGCTGGCACCAATGCAAAGGGCCAGTGTTTCTCTTCAGTGAAAGGTCTTCAGCCTATGTTACACATAAGGGTGACTAGGGATTTGCTGGTCCAGCTTAAAAAGTAACTATTTTTTCTGGTAAATCGTATTTTCTATGAAGCTAAAACAGGTGTGTTAGAGTATTGGATAAAAGTAGTACTTGAACCAGCTACAGAAGAGGCATGAATGCTGAACACACGAGCAAATCTCAGCTTGGTAGGGGTTTTCTGGGTTAGAAAGGGCCACTAAACAATCGAGTCTGACCTAAGTGTAATAAAGATGTTTCATCCTGTGTCACCCTCCCCAAATCTGGCTTTACAACTCATCCCAGCAGGTCTGATACCAAGGAGTACGACTGACCCTGGCAGCAGCCCTACACTGTAATCTCAGTAGTATATATTGGCAATTAGACTTTGTGCCACCAGTATCTGAAGGCTTACTCTCTATGGACACTTGAGCAACTAAAATAAAAGGTAGAAATACTGACGTGGGCCTCTTTTAGCACCTAACAGTAGTTGCACCCATAATCCTAGAAGACTACGATAAGGTTTGTCACTGTTTCTTGATACGATGTTGAAAAAGCATTTATGAACTTTGAATGGGTTTACTAGTGGTTGTCCAGTAATGTTGATGTCCAGGCATCCTAGAATCATAGATCTGTGGAGCATTTCTGGTCTTCAGTTTATTAGTTGAGATATAGACATGTTAGACAGATGTTCAATTTTCCTGTCTTCCATAAAGAAGCTGTAGATTAAGCTAATTCCAGTCGCAGTAAGGAAGCTGGTTTCCTCTCCTGGCCAAATCAGGCTGTAATACTGTCGCAAAAAGAATTGTAGTTTCTTTTTTTTAAAATCATTTTTTTGAATATTACTATATGGAGCAGGATGAAAGCTCAGGAGTGACTGGCTGCAAGTAAAAGCAGAAAAAAAGTACATGTGAAGTGTTCTGCCCACACTGTGATGACAGCTTCTTAAGCTCTTTTTTCTTGGGTGAAGAGGATACTGCTGTGTTTTACTGTGCATTAGATTATAGAGGTTGAGGTGGATGAAGCAAACTCCTTTTAAAAGAACTTATTGTTACAGAAATATAGGAATTTTTACAGCTTATCTGACCACAGTTCTTTCTGCCAGCATCTCGTTTCTTGGGTATTATAGAAGCAAGACTCTAAAGCTCATTTCTGTGGAATATGGAGATAAACCTCCTTGAAACCCCAGCCTGTAGATGGTGGTTTACTCCAAGAGTTTTTCAGGCTCATGTTTTATCCAAATATCAGGATGTGTCCTTTGTTCAATAATATTCTCTGAGTGGGAGTGCTTATATCTGGAGATCTCGGTCCACTTTTTTTTCCCTAAATTATGCTGTTTAAATATTCAAATTGATCCGTCACATTCCTGCTTGGCTTACACTGATGTGTCAGACTTCTCAGGATGTTTTCCAAATGACGTATTGATGTTTTTTGTAACAGTAACACTATGATCCAGAAGCTCTGGAGATAGGGGCAGAATCTGAATTTTTTTCTGCTTGCTGTAATAAAAAGGGATTTTTAAATGGATGAAGACATATCGGAGTCCAGAAATTATGCTAGGTGATTTATATGAAATGATTGACCTGTCAATTAGAAAATTGTGCCTAAACAATCCCGAAGTAGAGTGTTAGAGAGCAAAATTTCCTGAAAAGCTGCATCACAGGACTTACAGCTCCTCATCAGATATATTATTACCTTTGACTCAATGATTTCTCAACTGCTCAGCTAAAATCTGCTCTCAGCTGCATTACTTCATCTATGGTTTGGGGTTTTCTTTGATCCAAGTCGTCTGAATGATTTTTTTTTTCTCACCCCTACTAATATTTAAAGACTGCCAGGGAGCCTTTCTCATCTCACCAGTCCCTGGGAACATCATGTTACCTTAGCAGAGAGTGTCAGGCGGTTGGGAGACCTTGCATGTGCTGACAAGGTGGGTATTGATACTATCTGAAAACAATGAAGATGCTCCCAGCTGAAATTTAACCAGCTGAGAGACTTCACTGGCTCTCTCCAAAGCGCATTCACTTTCAAAAGTAGTGTTTATTTTTTATCACTTTTAAGATAGAAAAGAAAACCCAGAAAGGCACATAATGGTGAATGTTAACTCATTTCATCTGAATGGCAGGTCATTCCTTGTGGGGAAGCAGGGAAAGGACTAGCTGCTGGTTTCTCTCTTTTTTCTTTTTGTTTTTCACTTCCAGCTCAGCAGACAGATGAGGCAAGGACATGCCACAGGGATGAGAGTTGCCAGATTGCCTGGAATGCTGTTGTTTTGGGACAAGTTTTTTCCCTGGGTGAGAAGGGAAACTCGAGTATCTGATGACAGATGAAAATGCAGGTTAGGGTAAACCTTAGAAAGGAGAGAGTGAATTTTTTCCTTCTCCGGAGAGATCAGTGACCATGCAGCGTGTGCATTAGGTAGTGTTTTCTGAAATCAAACTGCCTGTGTTACTTGCTTTGCTTTCCGTCGTTGGCCTGCTCCGACTCGGTGGAAAAAATGCAATTCCATCTGCTGACACAGTGCAGTTGGCTGGCACTGCCCGTGCCGCCGATTGGGCTGGCAGCTGCGGACAGGGAGGAACCTGCAGCGCTCAGTCACAAGCCATATGCGGGCAGTGGAGAGGATTAGCTCTGCTCCTGGCTGGAAAGGTCCCAGCGCAGTTCCCAGGCTGAACTTGCCACATGTGTTTCACATGATTGTCCTGAGGTTGACATGAAATGGAGAGTTCAGATTCAAGTGAAAGTTGGGTTTGTGTTTCTTCACCCTGTTTAATGTAATGCAGATGCAGAGCAGAGCGTGAGGGTGCCTGTGCTGGGCAGTGATGTGACAGGCTGTAGAAAAGCCCTGTAGCTTTTACTAATTCCTTCTACTTCCCCTGAATTTTCTGCTGTTTCCTGATGGGAGTTGTATGTGTGAAGGAACCCCCTTGGACCACCTGTTAGGCGCTTTTCCCCTTTCAGTCACGGTCTTTGCCATCTTTTAAACATTGGGGGTTTTATTTTGAGAAAAGCCAGAAACTTGAACAGTAGTTTTTTCCTTTGGAGGGGTGGGGAGAACTCTCTGACGTGGCATGGGAAGGAAGAAAGAAGGAAAAAAAACCTCCTAGAAAACATGAATGGGGACCCCTCAGGGCACTACTTTTGAGCCAGTGTGAAGTATTGCAGAATTATAAATTTAATTTTGTTTTAAGGTAAGAGGTGTCTATTCACAGGCTGATTTAGTTTGCCTTACTGCAGGGTAATTTTGGAAATGGCATCTTCCATAGAAGGATCATGTCACATACAGAATGCTACTGCTATTGCAAAAGGTTTCCAGATTAATGCTGGAAGAAGGAAGTTTAACAAGCTCTTGCTGTAAGGAGCATCATTTGATGGGCTGAAGAATAGGAATATTTGCCTTATTTTGATCTTTGGCTATGAGAGAACAACTCATTTATACAATGAGATATCAGAAGTAGGGACAGGAAAATAGTGGGGTTTGTGTCTATGTTAAGTTTTGGATAATGTGAATTGTGGGGAAGGATCATTAATTTTGCCACCCAGATGTAAAGCATACATAATTTGCTTTAGAAAAGTGCAAAGCTTGTTCTTGAAACACTTTGGTTTTCAAGGAAAAGGTGGATCACAACAAGAAAAGACCTGCTGAGCTAACTCGGTGAAGACTGTGTTACAGGTGCCTCTTGCCCTTGCTTTAGAGTCCCAGCAGAACCTGTGGCACAGGTCAGCACTCGTGTGCTTTTGGGGCAGTGCGTTAGCGCTGGATGATGAGTTTCCTTTCCATTGAACATTTCTGTGCAGGCAGATAGCTGAGTCGAGCAATAGACCAAATATCAACACTGCTTCTCCTCAGAACCTCAACTGTCCATAGGAGGCAGCCAGCCTGAACATGGACAGATTGCTCAGGGGATAAGATGTGATGTATTTGAGCACGTGTTTTAAGAAATTGTTGAAACTTCAGCTGGGTAATGATTCTTGCCTTCCAGAGCAAAGTGAAAGTCCCTCAGTCTTCGTTAGCGAGCCGTGTTTTTTCCGCAGTTTGCCTAATTAGACTGTGACCCTCTTCCCAGTAGGATCCCTACTGCACTGCACAGAAACAGGATTTTGGTGCCGATACGTGAAGAGACCGAGAACATATGGCTTAAACATCAACCGATATTGTTTGCCATCCACACTTGCTGCGTGTAATGCAACAAGACCGGCTCCTGGCGGCCACGTGATCCGCCTTCCAGTCCTCCATTTGGGGTGGGTTTTTTTCATTCCCAAAGTTGTGACTTTCTGTAAGGAAGCTTATACGTAGTTGGGGCACGGAGAGCAGGTAGAATGCCGGTGGGATGTTACCAGGAGGTATGTGTGCAACGCTGACATCGGCTCCTGGCCGCGCTTGCTCTGCACCAGCTCACTGCTCCTGGCAGCCCTACATGTTGCTGGAAGGTAAGATCATGTCGTGTCACCCGCGTCGTCCCACCGTTGTGCCGAAACACCCGTGTCCCCCGTCTCCAGCAAGAAGGGACAAGTATCTTGGCGATCTTCAGAAATTAATTTTAAAGCACAGCTCTTTCCGTAAGGAAGAGAAAAGACAGGCAAGTGTAGCTCTGGCGGCAACAGCTAACTGGGATTTCAAATTAACAATATGATCTGGTTTGTGCAGTAGCTTCTTATCATGCTTAACTTTTTGTAATACAGGGCTTTTAGACTTTAAAAGACATTCCACACCCTATTGTATCCTATTGATTTGCCATGGTTAACCACCCTGTAATAAGCCTCATAGTCTGTGTGAGTAGGCACAAAGCAGAACTATATTAATGTTGTTTACAACCAGTCAGCAAAAATTATTTGCAAAACGTGAAAGAAGTCAAAACACCAAAATATTTCAGAGATGTTTGAATTTAGAAATGCCTTCATTAGACTATGAATAGAGTTCCTTGGAATAAAAAAATAAAAAAAAAAAAAAAGAAAAAAAAAAGAAGAATCTGAGCAATATTACTATTTTTTGTTTGTTTTGTCATCTTATTTTTCAGGGTTTTTTAATAACTTATACTTCATACTTCAAGACAGCTTGTTATTTTCAGAAGTAAAGACTAGTCAATTAATATAGTAATTTTAAAGAATTTCAAAAAAAGTTTCTTAGATGTCTTTTCACACAAAAAATGAGTCTGAATCCCAGTGTGTTTTGTGATTCAAAGAGACATCAGTAACATGAGGTGTAGCATCTACTGTGCAGGCCAGTGGGATAAATTAAAAGCTATTTTCCCTCAGTTGTGTAAGCCTTTTAGACAGTTGGACAACATCTACTGAGCACAGCATTGCATTATATAAAGATGGCCAAAATCATCAGGCAAAAATTAAAAGGAAATAATGCGGTGCTTAACCAAAAAGTAGTGGCCGGCCAACTCCATTGACAGTTCTGTCAGCAGGTCTGGGCAAATGCCCAGCTGAGTGTTGTGGATGGGTTAATATCTTCACACTTTTTCTTTCCTCACAGCTGCCACATGCAGTGCTCTGAAACCTGATATTTTTCATCAAAAACTGATTCTTATGTTCCATCTTAGTATACTAATCAATTTTACCATGCAGAGCTTAGAGCATATTAACTGTCAGTTACTCTTAATTAATACTGAAGGCAGACAGAGACAGAACAAAATAATTGATGTTATTTAATATAAAATGCCTCTCCCAATTTTGTTTCCTTTGTGGAAAAGTCTTTGGTCACTGTTCAAGATTTAAGCACTGTCCTATTTTATATTTTGTTTTGCAAGGTTGATTAGATGGCAGTTTATTATTCAAGACAATAAATTAAACTTCTCCAAGCCAAACAGTGGCAGCAATTCTGGCACAGACTGTTTTCTGCAGGAAGGAACGTGCTCACGTCTGATTCAATACAACTGTTGCTCTCTAACATAAGAAAAATAAAGAAAACCTCCTATATATCTTGTAAGAGTCACATTAAAATTTCTTTAGCATAAAAATTAGGATGCATTAAAGAAAAAAAGGGAGCATTATTCATTGCAAGGTGGATAATGAAAGCTTCTAGGCTGCAATACACTACATATTACTTCTGTGTAACACTATGAATATTATGGCCTGATTATGGACTGATTTCAAAGAGGTCATGAAAAGTTTATTAGAGTCACAGAGTATTCTGAAGAGAGCAAACTTCTTTAATGTTTTATGTTTAAATTAAATATAACCAAAATGGGAAACAGGAGCTTTGGTCTTGCTACAGTGAAATCAGGAAAAGCTTTGCAGCACTTTTCAGTAACAGCTGAATTAGATCTGGGCTTCATAAGGTTCATGTATAATTTATGTACACCAGTAATGTGTGTGGGTACCTAAACAATAGGAATTTTAACATTGTTGTTGTTTTAAAATAAACATAAAAGAAAAGCCAAAAACCAGGCCTAAGTATGTAGTCACATAATATGGGAAATCCGCAGAGGTTCTGGTTTTCTGATCACAAATCTGTTTGAAAAATAACTGAAGCTTTGGGGGTTTTTTTGTGGGATTTTTTGTTTTGAGGGTGTTTTTTTAGATTTATTGTTTTAAATTGCCTACTTTTCAATATTAGTGGTAAAGAAAAGTTAAATCATATCGGCCTCTTCAGACAGGAGCTATTCCAGCGCTTCCCTTGTGCGCTCTTGTGCTCTGTTGGTTAGTAACACACTGCATGTAAACAGCTTTTAGTGGAGATGGGGTACTAGATTAATTACAAAATGATTGTGGTGCTTCTGGGAGGTTTTTAGTCCCAAGCTGTCACTTTTCAGCTGACCTGGGGTACACAGAGAAGAGCTCATGTCTGTGTGCGATTTCTATCGTCTGTGTCACTGGTGTTCTCCTAGAGACTTAATATACTACTATGCTTTTTCATTAATCTTTCCAAATATATAATTGGGACTAATATTTAAATATCAGAAATGAGTTTAATATTTTCGTGGTTTTTTTCACTAACGGCAATCCTTATTTTGAGCACAAATGAAGACACTCAGAAATAAAAATCCTTTTTAGTACTTTACCTCTTCCACAGTTATATATCATTTTCCTGTCTACAAACTGAAGGTATTACCTTGGTAAAAGGGCTTTTTCATTGTCTTATGTTACTGTGAAATAGAAATGGCTTATTCAAATGAGGAATTATCCGCCTACCACATTATGGTTCCTACTTTAAACATACACATGAAAACAGCTGTGCCTCCAGGCACAGCGAGATATTGATACACTCAAACTTCTTATTTTTGTAGTGGTTAACAATACCATCCAGAAAACACATTAGCAGGAGGTGTGGTGAGATATTACTATAATATCTTTTCTAGTAAATACTGTATGTTGAGGATTATTTTTCAGTTGGGCATTTGTTTGTGTGCTCACGTAAAAAGCATTTGAAGGGTTTCTGACTTTTCTTCTTTTTTAAAGGCTGTATTCCCTTTTTTTTTTTTTTTTAAAGATCAAATAAGCTTTCCAGATCATTTCTCCCCAGATTTCTTTAATTTTGGGGGGGAGGCTGGGAGCAGCACAGCAAGTGCCAAGCCGTGTGGCAGAGCAGCAGGCAGGGTCACCGAAGCAGGGCACGTCTGGTGGAGCCACTTGCGCTCTTCCGCCTGGGTTCCCTAGTTCTGCCAGTGCTAATCCTTGTCCCTGCTTCTTTGCTCACCCTGTGGGTTTGCACTGTGGTCCATACCACCTTTTCTCCTGCTTTTCACTCCGCAAAGGGTCTTCTGTTCTCTTCAGCCTCCAGGCAAGTTGCTTGTCAGTCACAGCCTGGGACAGGAGGTCTTGTGGCATGGACACAGCACCGGACACCGTCACCTGCACAGGGTGCGTGGCTGGTGGGGTGATGAGGTTGTTGGGGACCTCTCCCTATAGGAGTCCTGCTGGGGTACTGGTTGGCAGGGATAATCCAGCCTGGGGACTTTGCACAGTAAAGGGCATTTGAAGCCTGGTTTTTAAGAGCTGGAATGGTGCTGGGGAGGCAGGCGCGGGCAGGGTGGTGCTGCCAGAGTGTCGCAGCATGCCCTGAAAGCTCCACAAAAACTGTGACATGATTTCTCTGCTAGTTTAGAACTTTGCAACATGTTACTGAGGGCACTGATCTGGTGCTATGGCTATTTCTGGCAGGTTTTAGCATACATTAAAACCACATTTTTTAAAAGACGTTTCTCTTAACTTCAGTAAATAAAGAACTACATCCCATTGGGAAGCAGTTGCAACGAGATGGTTGCAGTGTAGCTGAAGGAACTAGTACGGCTGCCTGTTGAAAACTAAAATGTAGACCAGTGTTTTGTTGTGTACACTAATCCTCAGAGACATCTTTGGCATACTGTGGCATATCATCAAAACCAAACATTTAAATATCATGAAACAATATGATAATTTTCCCAACTTCTGGAAATCACTATATAGAGCCTGAGGTTTAGGCAGTACATTTGCTAGTCTGTGTCCCTTACTTGAACAGAGCTGAACTTCACATAACTAAATACTTATGGAGAGATGCATTGCATGGGAGGTAGCAGCAATAAGCCTATATGCAATCCTGTGTTCTACAAGGTATAAAAAAACATATTTCCAGGATAAAATGTATACTGAGTAACATACAGGAAGTGTGATTCAGCACTTGAAAGCAACTAAGTGAAATAGAAGCAAATGTTGTAAAGAAACCAGAACACCTAGTTGATTTTAAACAATCCAAAACAACCCTCCCAGAACTATAGAGAAAAGCTATTAATAAGAAGTCAGTCTCACCAGAGATGATCCTCCCTTATATTCGTACAACTGTATATAGAACAGCTGCTTTTTTGAGCAAAAGTGACTGTCAGGGAGGAAGGAGCATATAGTCTTTTCAGCATGCAGAGTAGAGCTACAAGGTGGGCAAGATGTCCTTGAATTATTGGTGTTTGGAGACCAAATGGACAGTACACCACAGTTCCCGTATTGGGAACAGTCCTTAGTCTATTTGATGCTTTCATTGATGACTTGGGTGAGCAAAGCATCCATTAACTCTGCAGCTGGTGCCAAGAGGAGAGGATTTACAAGTTCTCTGGAGGCAGCATTTGAACCCAGAGTAACCCTGGCAAACCGGATCCAATGTAACCCAGGTGCAGTATTGATGAAGACAAAATGAAATGGTGATGGAATTAATCCATTGGACAGTCAAAAGAAGCAAAGACTGAGCTGGTGTTTATTGTGTGGGAAGTCAGACCGGCTGAGCTCCCGAGATTCCTTCTAACCAGTATCTCTGGGCAATATCCCTTCAGGAAAGTGGCTGAGTGTGACAGGGAACCATGGGGCTGTGCTGTTATGAAGAAAAGCAATCAGACTGGGCATTTCAAACTAACATAAAACATGAAATGTGTAGAGAAAGGAGCTGGAATGGTTGTAGAGAAGGTATGAAAGCAGCTACAGGAAGAGAAGCCCTTCTTTGTGTGCACAGACAGACTGGTTTATGCTGTCAGCAGAGCCACCGTAGGCTTTAAGAGGAGCTGAGGAGCTTTCTAGCTGAGGGGAGTTGAGCAATTAATTATCCCTGGAGGCTATGAATTCTCCACCAAAGAAGTTTCCTAAGAGCAAAGTAAATAAGTATGTGGAGTGCTTGAGTTCAGCTTGATCTCACCTCAAGGACTGGTCTAACCATCCTTTTAAGATCATTTCCAATTTTATTTCTGTGATCAGAATGAGCTGTTATCCAAGACAGAGCCACTGTGTTTTCCCCCTTTTTCTTGTCCCTTTCTGGCTGAAAATTGCCTGGCAGAGAACATTTTGGCTTGAAAGTTTCAAGAGTAGAAGGGACCTTTGGTAGGAGGCAATCACTTGACTCCAATCAGCTTTGTAAACATCGAGGTTAGCAGCTCTGTGATAACATTTTACATTTCATCTTCCTGGTAACTGTTACGCTGGGTAATTGTCCAGATAATAAACTTAGCATTGCCAAACATATGCAAAACTCACTTGGCAAAGCACATGTATACATTGGCTGATGTTTTATTTTCCTCTCTCAGTAGTATAATGAAGGGCTTTAGAAATCGTTACTTGGGATAAGAAGGGTTTTACTTGCAGCTTATACATGTATTAAAGTAGCTTAAGCTTTTTAGTGCTCCCCATCATTAGCTGAACTTACTGGGAAATATGATCTCTTTTTTTAATCATTTCTAACCAGAACTCGGCACAAAAAGTTTGGTAATAAATTATTTCAGAGCTTAAATTATAAAGGTGGAGGGATTTTTCTTTCAGCAGTCTTTCCAAGCTTTCCAAGAAAACAATTTTACTAAAACCAAAAGTAAATACTTCTTGTGGAGCTGAAGAGAAAGTAAACACTTGTTTAGTATCAGCCAGAAACAGCCTAGAAGTATAGGAAAAAATTTCCAGTATCCATTTTTTAACCAGTGTTCCAGTGTTTGGTGACAAAAGTGCCGGGTTTATTCAACAAACAAAAATTGACAGAAACCCTGCATTATTAATGGAATCAGCAAAACAGCATAAAATAAAATGTAATTATAATAACTAATTATTAGTATAATAACTGTTATTATAATTAATATATGTTGTTGAGATTGCTGAACTTTGTCTTTACTCCTGCCAGTGTTTGAAATATAAGTTTACAGTTCCCTTGTATTCAAGAGGCCGAATACAAACATGTAATTTCAGTGAATTACTGTTACATGATGCATTTTTTATTTGAAAACTATGTTTACTCCTAATACCTTGCCAACTTTGTCTATCTAGCAGTTGATTTGTGTATATTTAAGGCTTTCATATTTGCTCTTTTAGTACAGCAGCAATTGCTTTGGGCGAGTTTAGAAAAGGCAGCTCCATGTGTTTTGCATAGATGATACATTATGGGGAAAGGATGTTCATATTTGTGCATAAGACAATATGATTTATTTTGTGCTTGGATAATTAGGAAATAGTTCTGTGGGATGTATTCAAGAGTCCTGGCTTATAAATTTTTTAACTGTTAGAAAAATTGATTCAGAAACAGCTTTAGAAAAACCAGCATGCAACTGCAAACATGGTTTCAAATCTAATACTGTGCTAGTGCAGAGTGATGATGTGTCTAGAAAACTTCAGTATTTCAATGTCCTTGGCCATTTTAAATACGAAATTTTAACAAAGTAATACAGATATCTTGGGGGAAAATGTGTACATTTGGAACAAAAAGTATTAAAAATTTTTCTTTTAAAGATTTTGACAGGTAGGTGTAATTATATGTGAAAGTAAATATGTCATAGGGGAGGGAATGCAAAAATCTTAGAAACTATACAAGATTTGTGGAAAATGCAAGAAACCAAATTCTGCACTGCTATGAATTAGTGTGGGGTTTTTTAAGTAATCAAATTTACACTTCCTGCAGTATTCCAAATATTTGTAGGTATAAATTCCTGAATAAATTTCCAGATAAATAGGTCTAGCTCAGATTATCACTTTATTAGTTCAGATTGTTTCTTAATTTTGAAAGCTGCTGGACAACACTTGAAAACCATTAGTTTTGAGACCTGAAAAATCAAGCTCCAGGTTGTTGATCTGTTCTAATAGACATGTTTTGTGGTCAGCCTTTTCGTCACTCTTGTAGACAGGATTGCTAAAATAATCCAGACCTCTAGATACCTTACCTCTGACACTGTGTTGCTCTCTGTTTCTGGATGCTAAAAGCATGATAAGGATTACAGGGATAGCAGGTGAGCTAAATTGATTTACAGCAATATGACCTTGCCAGTGTTTGCAGTCTCATTGGGGTATTGCAGTAGTTGATGTACAACTCCTATCTCCCAGAGCTATGTGAAAACCTGCCTGGATTATGGATTTCTTAGTGGAAACTGTACAGCGGCACTCCTGCCTGTCGTTATTTTAGTAAAGAAAGACTATATCTGGCTTTCCTAGTTGTGCAAAGAGACTGCTGGTGTAGGCCAGCTGTACAGCGGATGTTAAATAAATAATTGCAGAGGATAACTTCTGTTTGCTTTTTACATTGCTGACCTTATAATCGGGAATGTTTTGCGCGGGATAGAGCTAACCTTGTCTGACGCAGGCCAATTCCCTGAGTGCTGGGTGGGGAATGAGAGCTTCATTCAGCTGCTTTCAATCATCTTGCGGCAGAGACCCCCCACGAGCAGGTGGGGGCTGAGTTTTGGTAACCTGAGGATGAGCTGGGGGGAGGTGTGTATGTGTACGAGTGGTGAACGGCCCCCACAAAATGCCTTAGCTGGGCACTCTCTTCGTGTTTGCACTTTCTGGTGGTTTAGTAAATCTGTAGCAGGATTATTTACAAAATTATGTTCTCAAATACATAAACGTTATGATTGTGGAACAGAAAGTGGGAAAGAAACTCAAAGCTGTGCATGCAGGCCTTGTGCATCTCTTAAGTCATGTATTTTATAGCAGAACAGAAAACCTCAAATCTGGATGTTTCTCCGAAAGATTATTTATACACAGCCCTTCTCCCAGCCTCCCATCTGCATATCTGCTTTTCCCACTGACCAACAAACAAGCCCGTCCTTCTTTGCCTTGATTAGATGATAAAATATTCTGTTTCTGCTGTGGGAGACTAAACTCTGCAACCTGAAACACCCTGAAATTTGGAAATTCATAACAGACATGGATTTTGAAGCTGCAACCATTCCTAAACCTATTGATGCATGGGAGCCACCCTCCTTACTAATTCTGTCCCTCTGTGTGTGAGTGCATTGGAGGCTGCAGCTTCTCCTTACAGCATTCCTCCTCTGCAGGTAAGGTTTCCTGCAGCCCTAGCCCTTCCCACTGCTGACTTGCAATCCAGGGATGAAGCCGGTGGGTGCAGGGAGCAGGGTGATCCCCTGCTCTGCAGCAGGGCCCAAAGGCGGTTGGTCTGTTGGCCCAAAGGTGGCTGGAGCAGCCTCTTGGGCAGCTGTGCATGGCACTCCTGGCCTTGCCTGGTAGCTGGGGAGCAGCAAGTGCCCTGGCGTGCCCAGCCACGGCGTGCTCTGGCAGGGCACTACTTGTTTGCTGGGAGATTCTTAGAGACAGTGCTCCAAAGCTGGTCAAAATATGAGGAGGCTGAGGCAGCTTCAGGGCTTGTGGCAGTGTCAAGTGAGATATTTCTCTGGAGAGAAGGAGCCTGTGGCTCCATCCAGCAGGTAGCCGCCAGAGCTGGGAAGTGGCTGCAGCTGTCGGGATATGCTCTCTGCTGCATAGACTTGCAGCACAGTGGAATTGGATTGCTGGGAACAGGAGTCATCTGTGGCTCCTGAACCTGAAAACAATATATGCTGCTGACTTTTTATTTTAAGACCACCAGACCGTTCTTATTTGCATGGTCTATAAAACTTTTTAGAACAGTTTTGCATCTTACTTAAAGAACAAAAGGTATAACTAGCTACAAAATGAAACAACCATCAGGACTGTGGCAAATCCCACACAGCACAGCATAAGCCAGGACACTCCATATGATGGTGGCATAATACAGCCCAGGCATGGGGTCAGACCATGTCCCCCAGCAGCGATGACAATGTGTGTGCCAGAGTGGCACCCCCTGCTCACTGAGCCCCTCATACCACAGGGGGTCCTCAGGATCTCACAGGGTTTTTTGTGGCTGGAGTTTTTGCAAGTTTCTGTGTTGTTTTGACTGTCCTTGCACCCTGACTCTTACCCATAATCAAATTTACACCAACTTGTATTGTAAGTGCAAGTCAGGGGGTAAGCAATGGAAGCCACATGGGAAAACAAAAGGCACCTCAGCTCAGAAGCTGAGCACTGGTGTCAGCTTGTGCTGGCAGGGAGTCGTGTCATTACATAATGATGCACTTATCCAAACGGCGTTTTGTATTTTGGGAGACAGATGTGCCTTGCAGTTGCTGGTGGAAGTTAAATGTTAAATATGAAACCCATTCATTTTCTCTTAGTCATACTTCGGATTTAAGCAGATGTTTTCCTAATTTGTGGTTTTCAAATGTAGCATGCTGACAAGACATTTATCATTAACTGCAACTTCATCCATGCAGTTTAGCAAATTGGCCAATTATTAACAGTGAGGGTTGCATGATGCATAGCTCCTGCTACTTTGAAAGGCCTCAATTGAAACTCAATACATTTTTACAATATAAATTAATTGAGCTTTGGACCACATCCCTGTTGTGTGAATGCTCTCTGCTCTCGTTGTCAGAACGAACAGCCATTTGTAATGCACTGAGTAGATGTGCTGTCTGTGAGCAGAGGCCCTGGTGGCGGAAAGTGAAGGATAACATTTTTCTGGTAGGGCATGGAAATGGCTGATGGTACCTATGTGTAGACAGCATGACTTACAGAGGGAGTGTGGCCATGGGGTGGCCACACAGACCAGGCTGGTCTTGCCACAGGAGACAAGCTGAAGGGGTGCAGGGAGAGCAGTAAAAGCAGGGTGGGTGCAGCTGCCTGGAAGTTAGTGCTGCCTTGTATTTTCCATTTCGCCTGCTTATAACTTTGCTAGACTTTCATAGAACCATAGAAAGGTTTGCACTGGAAGGGACTGAGAGACCATCTAGTTCCAACCCTCTCTGTCACGGGCAGGGACACCTTTCACTAGACCAGCCTGTTCAGAGCCCTGTCCAACCTCTCCTTGAACACTTCCAGGGATGGGGCATCCACAGCTTCTCCGGGCAACCTGTGCCAGTATCTCACCACTCACTTTACGCATATTGATTTATTTTTTCCTGGTTTATGTTTGCTGGGTTTGACAGGGTGGGAGGAGGAAAGTTTGTGAACTGGTGAGGTGTTCCAAAGGTGCTTCCTTCCACCGTATGCCTGAAAATGTCATCTCCTATTTTCCCAGCTCTGGAATTCAAGCACACAATTTAATCATCTATTCATCCCATATATGAGAGTTGAAGGAGAACACTCAGTGCACCTCTCATTTCTAGAAAATATAAGAGCCTTGATTTTCACCAGCTGGCACTGCAGAAATTTTGCCTGACATTCCAGCTGAACAGGGAAAACTCTGCAGGACAGTCTGTAGTTGCTTCAGCTTCTGGCAGATAATACACTTTTTTTTTCTCTTCTATATTTGCAACTGTTTAACAGGGAAACTATATACTTTGTTACTGAACAGGCTGCTGTGGAGATTAGTTACATGAGAACTGTAAACAAAATAAATGCCTGTGGTATCTTGCTTTATGCAGCCAGATGTCCTAGGTGTGAAGTACCTACGGGGCTGGCTTTGCAGTCCCATTTGATGTCCTTTTCTTCACGTCCGCCTGCTCTGTGGGAAAAGGGAATAATGGTACCATCACAAAATCAGTCATGAGTGGTGATGTCTCAGCAGGGAGGCTGGAGGTTGCATGAAGTGCAGAAAAGGGGGAAAATTATTGATGTGGGAGGGCCTGTATGGCATCTGTTCTCAATCTGCATTAAAAGCGTAAGTCCTATGGCTACTTAAAATGAGCTGAAGGCTTGATTCAAAGGTTGATGAGGGATGCAATGAGGGATTTAAAGTGAGATCTTTGTCATAGTGTTCTCCCTGCTAGATTTGTGATTGAAAGGGATGCAGCAGCAGATGTGAAAGAGCGGATGGCTTGTTGTGGATACATTCTCAATCACTCCCTTGTTTTCCCTGAGTTTAGATAAACTAAATCTCTGGAAGCAGCTGTGTATGCCATGCCAGGCTTTAAGAAGAGGCAAGCGTAGATAGACGTGGGATGAATTTGGCTAACCCAGATCCTGATCCTTTGCAGTGCTGCCAAGCTCCTGGAGAAGAGTCCGTTCTCTGTCGGCGCCCCGAGCCCCCTGCTCCCCTCGCCGGCGAGTCTGCAGCTGGCACAGCTCCAGGCACAGCTCACACTCCACAGGCTGAAGTTGGCTCAGACGGCCGTCACCAACAACCCGGCCGCCGCCACTGTCCTCAACCAGGTGCTCTCCAAAGTGGCCATGTCCCAGCCGCTCTTCAACCAGCTGAGGCACCCCCCGGTGATGAGCGCCGCGCAGGGCCACGCCGCAGGGCCACCGCAGGGCCCCGGCATTGCTGGCACGAGGTTCCCCTCCGGCGGCGTTGCCTTTCCTGCCCAGAGCCCAGCCTTGGCCACGCCGGGAAGCGGCCTGGGACCTGTCCAGGCCCAGGCCCCCAACGCCATCGTCATGAGTCCCTTTGGAAGTGTCATGGCTCCCACCTCTGGCCAGCAGCCCATGGTGGTGGGTCTCAGCAAGGCGGGTGCCTCCACGTCCACGGCAGCAGGGGGCTTCTATGAGTACAAGCAGAGCTCCGCCACTGCCACCCCTCAGGCGTACGCCTCGGAGGGGGACCAGTCCAGCCAGCACGGTTTCCTTGCCAGTGGGACCCACGGCGCTGGCTCGGCAGCGGGGCCGCGCTACGAGGGGCCCTTCGGGGCTCCCGGGCAGCTGCAGCACGAGGCGGCGTTCCCCAAGGAGCCCTACGGAGCGGCACAGCACGGCACAGCACGGGCATTTCCCAGAGACCCACACCCCAGCTCCCACCCGAAAGCAGATCCTGGCCCCGTCCTGCATGGCAGTGGGACAAGTAACCAGTGGGAAAACATCCCTAATTTCCCCAGCCAAAACAAGCCTGACCTCGTGCCCGGTGACAGCCTATGGCCGTCAGCGAGTCAGCAGCAGTATGAAATAAGAAACGAGCTGTACAACCCCGAAGAGCCGACACCTGACACAAAGTTCAGCGCGGCCGCTCCCCCCGCCTTCGGCCGCCTCAACCACAGCACGCAGAGCTTCGGCAGCCCTCGCATGAGGCAGAAGGAGGAGCGGAGCAGCGGCGTGCCCGACCTCTCTGCCCGCTCCCTGCCACCACACCAGCTGGGCGACCTCCGCGGCGTGGCACCGCTCCACTTCCCCCACGTCTGCGCCCTGTGCGACAAGAAGATCTTCGATCTGAAGGTGGGTGGTTTTAGGGCGTCCCTGGGGTGCAGTTCAGACCTTTGAACAGGAGGCCAGGTGGCTGATCTGGCCAGTGGCTCCTGCCAGCCCTCGCCGCCAGTGCCCATCACAGCAGAGGTGCCCTGAGAGAAGCAGAAACAAAGGGTCATAATTTGGCTTTAGGGGATCGTACATCTGTTTCATGGCAGCTAGCAGAGTTTTGAGATCTGGTTTTGTTCTGCATCTCGCCGTGGAAGATGGTGAGATTACAGAGCTGGCATGAGGTCTGGGCTGAGGTCACAGCTCACCTCATGGGCCCAGAGCGGGGTGGGGAGGAGCCTGAAGCTGATCCCGCAGCTCCCAATCGGTGTTGTGACCCCACATCTGCAGTTCCATCTGCTTCTCCCTTCCTGATCCCAAGGGCTTCTCCTTAACTGGCTGTTGGAAGCAGCTTGCTGAAACAAACCAGCACATTTTTTGGATAAAATTATTTTAATAATTCCTCTGTTAGGATCTCTTTCTCCTAGTATGTCCCAGGAAAGTTTAGGGTCAAGGTCTCCAGTGACTTTGGCCTGGAAATGAGGAGCTGCTCAGCACACGTGATGCACACCATGTTCCCACTTCTCTGTTATACTGCCAAGGGAGCTCCAAATTCAACCTCACCCTCGAGAAGCAGCTTCCCAATTCCCCAGAGAGCCCATGTGCTAAGTCATGTTATATAGGTCAGGCCTGGAGAAAGCCACTTATGTGGCCGTCTGAGCCCCACAGGCATCTGTGGGCTCTGGCTTGGGTTCTGCTCTCCTGGTGAGCCCTGTGCAACAAGTCCCTGCAACCTTTTCTGTCACGTCACAGGACCAGCACTCAACAACAATGGCATCTGTTCTCATGCTCACGGTGGCCTGACAAAATTCAAACAGCAGGTATATAGGAAGGAAAATGGACAGCAAATGAAATAGTACCTGATACTTAAGACAGCCTGGGGCTTTGGAATATTTGAATATATTTGCTTTTATGTTTCCCCTTTACTCTTTCAGCAACTGCTTGCAAAAGGGTTTGCTGTGGTTACTGCAGCTACAGGGCTGGGCCAAAGTAGCCCCTGTGTAGGGTATGCTGGGAATTTCTTCTTTTCATTAAACATTTTATTAAAAAGGGCCAGAGAAATGACATTACAGCAAGTTTGAATGTATCTGTTAGGTGGTGTTTAATGCACTGCTTCATTTGGACCATGGAAGTGTAAATAGTGAAATGTACCGTAACAAATGCTGATCTGTTGGAGTAATAAGCAGCCTTGTGGCTGCCCTGTGTAATGACCATCTCCTTTAGGGACATTGCAGGAGCTCAGGGTGCTTAGCACCTTGCAGGATGAGCTCTTCAGCTAGAGTGAAGTAATTTAATTAACAGAAATATGTCAAATTTAAAAGTAAATAGAAAGAAGCTCTTCTTTTGTAAAGTAACCAATAATTTAAGCTACAAATAATGAATCAGGAAATGCATTGGGTGAATAATAATGCATTCATTGGATGAGTTGCATTGGATGCTTGGCTTCAACATCACATGGTTTGATCTTCAGCATTTCAGTATTGGTTCTAGAATAAGGAAAACTGAATGGAGGAATAATCTCTTGCAAATTTGTCTCAGGATTTTGCCTGTGCTCATCATCTCTTTGTTTCAACATAGGACTGGGATCAGCACGTTAAGGGAAGTCTTCACATCCAAAAATGTATGGCTTTTTCAGATAAGTAAGTATTATTTTAGAGTCACTCATCAAACTGAACTGCTAACAGAGTATTGCTTACTTTGGTGGCTTTACACTGGGAATTTGCTGCCTAATAATTAAGCTTGAATATTTATGGCACATTAGGCATGCTCCTAAAGTTCTTTTCTTTCTTTTCCAGCACTGGTATCCGGTGTATGTTAAGCTCAGCAGATGGAACATTGCATTTATCACCAAATAATGCAGCAGTTTTCAGTCCATCGAGTATTGAAGGTGAATGGTTGTATGTCTCTTCTTTTAAATGAAAGGGAATTTAGTCTCTGGGGAGAAGGGGTCTTTTCAAGTGAAAAGGGATAAAGTTTGCAAGGAAAAATTTAGAGAGGGTGTGCACAGAAAGGCTAAAAGCCAATACCATGCCTTTCAAAGTATGAATTTATTTTTCTTTCAAACAATGACTGGTTTTTAAAGTACAACATAACAGGGTTTAAAGACTATGAAATTGGTTATTATGTAAATGGAGCATTGCTTACTGAGCACATTAATGCAATTAATATTAGTCAAGATCTTCATGTGTGTAATATCCATTGTTTAGATTATCCATCAAATGTGGGCGCATCTTTTATCACTACACCAGCAAGATCCTTTGGCCAGACAGGTCCTACGTTTTCTTCTCCTCCATCAGGGGTAAGAGTGAGTACCTAAGAAAATTCATGTCTGTGTTGAGGTTCTTGTAGCAGCCACTTTTGCTTACTGGAATTAAGATCCTGAAGACTTCATTTTAGATAATAATCTGAATATGCAGTCTGTTATTTCAACTTCCCTGAAACTCTTTTATGCCTTTGATTTTGGCCAAATGAGAACTTGATTGTAGTTTGTTTTGTTTTGTTTGTTTTCCAGTGCTAACAGTTGTTTTGTTGTCAGGGAGATTTGGGTTGGTGGGTAAATGGTTTTGTGTGTATCTCATTGACCTTTTTCCTCCATTTTCTGAGTCTTTTTGACCTGGGGAGGTTACCTTCAGCTTGGAATGAATATTTGGATTAGTTTTTGGTTACTCTCAGTATATATCCCATCAAGCAGCCTTCTGTCACTCTGGTTGGTTGGTTGTAGCAATTGCTCTCTGTCTCTCCCTCACTGGGGTCCTTCACCCAGGTAGCCATAGTGACAAAGATAGTGGCTGCAGGTTTGCTGTTACTCACCTGGAGGTCCAAGATCTGTTCATTATACAGGACTAACTTTTTCATAGTTTATTTTAGTGTAGTATTTCTATCATCTGCTGTCACTGGGGGCCTATCAGCAAGTTTGCTTTGGTGTGGAGCCTTCCATAGTTCAGGTTTATTGGTCCCTGCCTGCGTTCAGTTCAGTACAGGGCCCCAGTTACATTGCTCTAATGCACACTTTAATTCCTAAATGCCAGAAAAAACTCTGTCAGTGGTTCTGACAGAGCAGAAAGGTTTTCAAGGGAAAAAAAAAAAGGCAAGTAAAAGAAAATCATATTCATAATGAAAATAGAAAGTTGTTAGGGTTAAAATTAAACTCATCACATATCAGAACGCTAGAGCTAAAGCTGGAGACACCAAGGACTTATGTTAGGGCGTTCATGGAATAGCAGCAGTAATCCAGGGGTTCAAGTTTTCACCTTGTTAGCTTTTGTGTATATATCCTGATGTGGTCTCAGACACTCTGGAAAGCCATGCTGAGTTGTGTCCCTGTGCCACTCTGGTTCACATCAGGCATTGCTTTCAGAAAGGTCACCCAGATTTGCTTAATCCAACCAATTTTCTACCATGCAGTTTTACTGTGCAAGAGGTTATTTGAAGGGGTTTTGGTTTCTGCCTGTCACAGACACTGTGTGTGCAGGGGAGCAAAGAGCAGAGCTGCTCATGACAGCTGCCTCCAAGGTCAGAGGTGGAGTAGCAGCGGGTGCAGGGGAATGTTCCTTTTCATCATGTCTGTCAACTTTGCAACAAATGACATTACTGCTAATACCAGTGTCATTTCTCCTTAGAATCTGTCACTATTTATCATTTAGGCTGCCTGCAGAAGTCCTCCTTCTGAATGACCTGCAGTATTATGAAAGATAAACAATAACTTTGATTTTGCTGTAAATCCTCTTTTTCTTGAGAAGCCCATCAGATGAACAGGGAGCTATATTAGAGGTGTTAAGACTGAGTTTGCCAGCTGCCATTCCCTGTGCAACCCAGGTGGCTTATAATTTATTACACCTTTGCGCGGTAGTATTCGCTTTCAGCTAAGCTGCTGCCATTTAACTGAGCAATGGGAGATTATACTTGACCCTGCATGTAATCATAAACAAAGTGTTCAGATTTCTGGAAGAGCTTGCTCTGTGCTGTCCATCTGCAAATAACTCTATCCCTCTTTTAAAGACAAGTGCTACTAGTCTTCACTTGGGCATGTAGAGATATTAGCACTAAGGGGATAAGATTGGCAGTTTCTTATTATCTTTAAAAAAAACTCATATGGAGCTCAGAAAAGGGATAAAGAATTTGAAAAAGCAGGTACAAAAAGTTAAAAGAAAAAAGCTGTAATAAAACATCACCAAATTGGATTGGTGAGATTATACTGCAAATGATATGAGATGCATTTCACTGCTGTCCATCTTTTTTTTAATAGTTATGCAGCTGCATTGGTAAAACCCTGTAGACATCAGCTGCAAAGAAAGTTAACTTAAAATCTTTTTGAAAAATGCATTCAGCACCTGGCATGCAACAGCTCCTCTAACTGCCTGATTGTGGATATGGAAGGTGTATATTCCTTTTCTGGCTGTGATTTACAGCTCTGTTTAATGAATGGATCCAATTTAACTGCAATCAGCTGACAAGATCATTGCTTGGTACAGCCCATTGACTTCTGGCATGAGTATGTGACCACTTCCTAATCATGAATTACAGCAGGTTTATGGCGTAGCATTTTAATTTAAGCCATTGCCAATTGTGGGGAAGTGGTAAGAACATGCAGTTGTTGATTTAATGTACTGAGGAGCGTGTGTTGCAACATGCACTCTGGAGCCAACAGAGGGAACAGCTAAGTGGAGTTCCGTAGTCTTTTATACTCCATCTTTTACGAGATCTAACAAAACAAACAGAAGATGCCCAGTGATCCAGGGTGTTCTTGCACAGGGACTGCATTTGCTGTTTCCTTTTCCTCTGCTAGCTGTAGTTATGTTCTTCTGTTCTGTGCTACATTCTGCCATGCCAGATGCATGCAGACATCACTTCCTCTTCTGTTCAAGTGGAGTTGAGTTGCTTCATCTTTTCCTCAGGATCAGGTCTTTATTATTTTCTGCTAGAGAAAATACCTTACTTCTGGACTTTTGCACTTCTTTGACTTACTTTACCCACCTAGGCAGGCTCTGTGAGATGCAAGCTAAGTAACAGACCACTGTGTAATGCAGGGTCCTGCTGCGGCAAAAATACACAAATGGTTAAGTGGTGAAGCCTGGAAGGAAGGCAATGAGATGAAGGTGTAAATAAGATAACATTAGCTCTGTAACTTGTGAACTTGCTGACAAGCCAAACATTTGTGATGGCCCTGGTGAACTTGATCCCACAAGATTACATGATTTGCATCTTTACTTGAATGGCACAATTTTAATTGAAGGTAGAGTTACTTCTTCAGCAAAATCCTAACAGCAGAGGTCATGAACATGGAAGTAGTCTGGAAAGATTTAATCCTGTGTGAGCGTTGTTTTTCTTGTCTTTATCTGGGGTAAATTAACTTCCTCTCTGTGTATACCCTGACGCCTCTTTGCACTGGGAGTGTAGAACTTGATTTCCATGTCAGAGATGGGCAGTTCTTTGGAATTAGACTTCCATGCTTGGAAAGCGATTACCACTCTGGTGCTGTGTGCCTGTGCCAGCCCAATCTGGGAGCTGTGCCTTTCTGTACGTCCAGTGGTCACTCTGCTCCCAGGGGAGAAGTCCCTCGTACTGCATGTTGTTGCAGTGATAAGGGGAAGTAGATTTTCTGACCCAAGATAGAGCTGTGTGTCGTCTCACAGGTTAAATGAATTTTACCCCTGACCCAATCTGTTCCACCAGGACAGAAGAAGATTAAATTCAGCCCCTGCTATCCTGAACACCTCTGGAGTCACCTAAACGGATTTCTAACATCCATAAATTCGGCAGGGACTGCAGCAAGCAGTTCGTTTTTGCAGCAATATCATTAATCCTGTTTGAAGGAGACATCTCTTCTAGAAATCCTCTCTAGACTTTGTGATATTCAGGGATGGAGACTCCATTGCAAACTGCACTGCAGTTAAACATTTCCCTTGCCATTTGTATTTCTAAACCAGGATGTTGAAATGCAAGTTTTTAAAGAAGAATATTTGTCCCTCATAATAGGTACATTGCAGAAATGTAAGATCTAATCTAGTGGATGGAATACGTGAGATAAAAACATTGGTTTGAGTCAGGTTTTTTCCCAGTTTCCCCAGAGAAAATCTACGCTGGGTCGAGTTGTTCACATCTGCAACCTCCCCGAGGGAAGCTGCACAGAGAATGATGTCATTAACCTGGGCCTCCCATTTGGAAAGGTCACCAACTATATCCTCATGAAATCCACTAATCAGGTACTGTGCATTTGGGGCACCAGTACTGGCATCTATTGGCACAAATACATATAGACATGAAGACAGAGTTTTGGGGGGATTTTTGTTTTCCTTGTAATAGCAACTGAAATACATGAAGCCTGCCCTTAAAGTAAAAAATAAAATTGGTGTTCACAGAATGAGATGATGACAGACATAAACATTCTTGTTAAAAACCTTCAGAACTCTGAATGAAGAATTATTATTATTACTACTAGTACTATTACTATTATTATTATAATTAATTATCAATTATTATAAGTGAAAACTGAGCTGACTTCTCTCAGTAATTTATTGGGGTTGCTTTCAGACTTGTCTTACTCTTTATGGTAGCTTAAGTCTACCCT
>JAWWEV010000169.1:26284062-26343182 GCA_035583235.1 Hafferia zeledoni
CTTCTCTTGCACACCTGCAGCAGACAGTGCAGGTGGATGTAGAATCCATGCCAGTGGTCAGTGTTTCAGATGGTAGTGTTTCAAAATCACCAAATCATAGAATGGTTTGGGCTGAAAGGGTCTTAAACACCATCTGGTTCTAACCCCCCTGCCATGGGCAGGGACATCTTCTGCTAGACCAGGTTGCTCAGAGCCCTATCCAGCCTGGCCTTGAACACTGACAGTCAAGAAATATCAGATACCAGTCATTTAGTTTTTAACTGAACTGGCTTCTAAAGTCACATATCAGATTTAACAACTGGTTTCAAACCATTTCTTGCTGTTAAAATGGACTGAGTGTTACTGTTTCAGCTTCAGGGCTGGAAAGCTACCCAGTTTTATATTAGCAAGACATTTTGCATGAGAAGAATCTAAAGGAATTTTATTTTTCTGCCTTTTCTCTCTTATACTTTGTAATTATGTAATAGATTGTAAAATTCTCCCCATTTGTGCTAGGCCTTTCTGGAAATGGCTTACAGTGAAGCAGCCCAAGCCATGGTACAGTACTACAAAGAAAAACCTGCTATGATAAATGATGACAAGTTACTTATTAGGATGTCTAAAAGATACAAGGAGCTGCAGCTGAAGGTAAGATATTCAGTCCTGATCACATTTTCTGAGTTTCCATGGCACGTCCTGGAGAATACATGTAAAAAATCTTTGCTGATTATTGATTTCTAATTAATGCTTTAATATTATGAAAAAAGAAATTAAGAAAGATAATGAATGTATGTTAACAATCTTTTATACTTAGCTGCTTGCTCTTGTTCTAAATTTTAACTCTTAGAAGAGACCCCATTTTCTCTAGTTCTCTCATACCATTATTTCAAAAATGCCTTCTGAGCAAGCTCCCCACATTGCTTGGTCTAATGAAGGTCTAAAACACAGCCACGTGTAAGATACAGCATGTCAGCGAAAATAAGATGGTTCTGTTCTTTTAGTCAGGCATTAAGCCTGAAGCAATGTTTTTTTTCACTGCTTGCATGCTTGAGCCATAGTACAATCTTGATACCAAGCAGTAATGGCAGGACTAAAGAGCACATTGATTTTTAATTTCCTTTTTGTGAAGGACCTAAATTAAAAAAAAAAAAAAAAAAAACCAAGATTTTTTTTTTTAATGTAAGGGCAGAACAGAGCAATAGTCTTTAGACTTTTTGTGGAGTGTGGCACACTTGTTTTGTAGACACCTGTTCGATGTCCAAAAATTACTGGTCTTGTGAGCATATTTCTGGAGGCTTATCTACTGCCATGTGTAATGCTAAGAGAGTATTCTTATTTCTTGGTGACTTGGACTAGAACTGGCAGTGCACAGCTTAAAAGCTCCATATTGTATTAACTAACACGGCACAAAGTTATTTTATAAAACAACTCTGCAATGTTCCCATTTAAGAGGTTAAGGGACCTTTTATGAGCCTCTAGGAAAAATGAGGAACTGAGATGGTTTGGTTTGACCTTTGGAAAAGAATCTTTTTCTCCTGTATGTGTATATTATTTTTAGGAGACTTAAAGATGTTGCCAAAAATTCATAAACCAAGGCAGTCTTTCCAAGTGTGGTGCGGTGAGGGGTTCAGATGTTAGGTGGAGACTGCGCATCTTGACACAGAGGCAGGAGTTACCCAGGAGAGGTGATAGTTTGCTTGTATTTCAGGAAGATTTTTCTGTTTTTCCAATGGCAGTTTTTCAGGTCATGGGATTATTCTGCTCTGCACGAGCAAGAAAAGCAAACAATAAAAGTACAATGTGGAAGGGGGAATAGTATGAGCCATTTACCACTACCAACTGCTGAGTTCCTGCATGATTATGTTGCTCAGCTGTGCATGCTCCAAGTGTTTGACAAATTGCATGCACTCCAGCCTGTGTAGTGCATTCTGTGTAAATGATCTTGAATCTTGAGTAATCAACACTACAGTACGCACCTTTCTTGCACTTAGCTTTTCTGAAGCTCTCCTATCTAAGCATAGTCCTTTAGAGCTATACTCCAGAATGAGCTAACTCTGAGATAAAAAGAAGGCAGTTCATTCCTAGAGGATCAGAGATAAGCTGCTATACATATTTAATTCCAAATTAGAAAAATTGTCTGTTTTGTTTCCTCTTAGATCCAGTTCTTAGAAAATTCTCTGTAGTGGTTATGTAACAAGGAAGGACGAGCTAGTTTTCAAAGCCTGTCATAGCAGCCAAGTATGAGGAGACAGTGCTGCAACGTAATGGAGCAAACTTTCCATTTGTATCACTTTACTGCTTTGATCGTGCTATTGAGAAACCAGCTGCAGAAAAGAATGTAACCACAACGCTAAAACTAAATATTTCTCAGTAATGGTGTATTGAATGCATGAAAACTATTTCTTGAAGGACAAGTAACGTATTAGTTGGAGAGTAGTGCAGCACACTAAACTGTGTCTCTGATTTTGTTAGAAACCAGGTAAGAATGTGGCTGCCATCATCCAGGACATCCACTCGCAGAGGGAGAGGGACCTGCTGCGTGAAGTAGACAGGTAAAGTTTCTCCATAGTTTGGAATTGGAAGTCTGTAAACCTGCAGGTAGAAGAAACATTATCTGTGTGCTTCCCTCTCTTATTTAGTTTGCTTTTCTAATGTGGATTTCACTTACAGAATAGTATATATTTTTATATAGTCCAGTGGTGGGTATAGGGCCTGTATAATGAGATCAGATTAAAACTGTGCGTGTTATGAAAACAAAAGAACTCTTTCCTACCGATGCTGATGACTCAGAAAATACGCCTGGCATGTGAAGAACGCAGAAATGAAACTGTTCCACTCTCCTCCCTGTTGAGTGAAAAGCATAAAGGGCAGGGGTGCTGTGAGACCTAGTGGGAAGGAGCTGGTTCAGATTAAAATGTATTGGTTACATTTCTGATCTGCCTGACTTCTGGACCTTCCAGCAAAATTGGAGAGTAATCACAGTCCTAAAACATCTCTTTTAAACAGATGGCCTTTGTCACTTTTGTCTCAGAGATGCCCTAGCTGAGTGAGTATTAAGGATACAGACATTAGGGTCATTGTAAAGGTATTAACATATTACAAGCTTTTAATGCCAAACCCCTATGAGACACTTTTAAGAATGAATGAATATATTCTTGACAGTTCTGTGGGGATTTAGCTAAGCTCTGTGGATATGACACTGCCTTTTCTCCTATTCACTGTGTGTGCAGCTGTGCAGTGCAGGTCTGTGAAAGGCCTGGGGTCTCAGGTTCACAGTCCCCAGGGCAGTCCCCATGAGCTTCCAGTGTACAAGAACTTGGTAGACAGCAGTGGGTCAGCCAGTTACAGCTGCCTTTTCCCTCTGCAGCAGGTATGGCACGGAGAGGCCTCGCTCTCGCAGTCCCATCAGCCGCTCCCTGTCACCCCGATCCCACACTCCCAGCTTTACTTCCTGCAGTTCACCACACAGCCCAATGGGGACCAGCAGGACTGACTGGGGAAATGGGAGAGAAGTGTGGGATCAGTCCCCGTATTCTCGACGGGAAGAGGAAAGAGATAGCAGAGAATGGCGAGAAAATGGGGATGAGAAGAGGGACAGGACTGACACGTGGGTACACGAGAGGAAACATTATTCCCGACAGCTGGACAAGTTTGATTTGGATGAACGGCTTGAAGGAGGCAGAGGACACCGAGAAAAATACTTAAGGACTGGTTCCCCTGGCTCACTTCACCCTTTGTCTGGCCACAAGAACAGGGAGGATGACTATTACCGAAAATCCTCTAAGTCAAAATCTGACAAGTTTCAGAGGCAGCTGCAGGATTTACCTGGGAGATCTAAGAGAAAGGAAGAGGCAAAGTTAAGGGAACGCAGGCATTCTTACAGCGAGGACACTGCCAGGGAGGAGACGGCTGAACAGAAGCACAGCAAAGCATCTGAGGGCTCCAGGCAAAAACAAAGTGAGAAGAATAAGGTGAAGAAAGCTGAAAAAGACCAAGAAGAAGGTGCTACTGCTGAAGGCAGCGATGTGAAGGAAACCAAACCTCCAGAGAATGAGGTAAATAGAGATCTAAAGGTGTATGTAAAAGAATGTAAATGCTGAAGTAATACATTATCTGATAGAGCATTTATTGTGGGTGTGGTACCACTGACATGAAAATTTTTGCCATGATAAAATCAGGAAATATAGTCCTAGAAGAGATCTTTGGAGGTTCTCTTGTCCATGTCTTTGCCCAAATCATGCAGATCCATTGCAGTGTTGGGTACACTATCATTCTCTGTCAAGCACAGAATCTTTAGGTAACCAGTGAGGGAATGGGGACAAACAACTGGAAACACAACCAAGTGACAGGGTGCTGTTTGCATGCAGGTTGTGTGTGCAGGGAAAATTGCCCTCCTGCTCTGTAAGTTTGTGCAGAATACCCCATAGCCACTCTCTGTGCATTCAGCACCTCCTTCCACTCAGTGGTGAGGATTGAGTTATCTGAGAATTTAATGATACTTTACAGACACAGTATTTGTAGAACAATAGATGGAACTGGTTGTTACACTCCTAAAACAAGGACTGAACTTTTAATGAGGAACATCTTTCTGGATAACTCAACAGAGCAATTGGTTTCTATTAATCATGTGTTCCTGCTCTCAATTGTGGCGAGGATAGTTCACACGACTCTTTTCAATGTGCTGGCAGGAATCTTTTCCCATGGCAGAACCACCGAATCAGCTCATCCATAAAATTACAGAATCTTTAGAGAAGTACTTCCAGTCATAAGGTGGCAATGTTTGTGGATTTGATTGTCCACTGGGAAAAAGTGGGAGGGGAAACAGATCGAGATGCCTCATTTGCTCAGTCCCAGTACAGCCCATACTCATATCCCCACCCTGTGGGGATCTGGTTACTGGCTCTTGGCCACCTTGCCTCCCCCAGCTCCCCCCTCGATGATACGCTGCCGCCATCCACCCCCGAGGCTGCTGGCATGGGAGGCTGCAGAGCTGCTTGGCTGCCTAGGGCTCCATCTCTAGCTCATGCCTTTGTGCTGCCAAGGGTCATCATCAGTTGTTTTCAGCTGTCTTTGTGTTCATTCTTCTCATGTGGGAGCAAAGTTGGTGGAAATCTCTAGACCTGTAACTCACCAGTCTGTAACCACCAGCGGCACTACCTCATGCCACAGATATGTGTGTTTGTACCACCTTCTATCATCTTTCTCCTTTGGCTGGTATTTCACCATGATGTATGGTTCCTTGGGAGGAGATGTCAGAGAGAAATGTCAGATGGCATCCTAAATCACCAGTGTTGCACACTCCTCTGCATGTTTTTCAAGTTACTTTAGAGTGGCTTTGCTAAAGGCATACCTCTCCAGGGATTACTGCCAGTAATTTATAATAAAAGGAAGAAATAGTTCTGAATGTCTTGAACTCATATGTTGCTTTGCCCCTCTTTTATTAATGCCAGGTAGTACTGTGGCTTTGTTCTTCCAAATTATGAACTGTGCAAGCAGTTGAATACTTAACTGATCCTACATCAATAAACAAAACTGTTGAGGTCTTCTGCAAAGTTTTGACAGTGCTGCTCTCCTTACCATGTCTGAGCCAACATAACAGATGTGGGTAGAGAACAGAGGAGTGGAGGCTGGAAATTTTAATGAATTGACATTCTCCTCCACCTGTCTTCTGGCCAATTCTGTGATATAAATTACACCTCTCTAGTTTTGTTTAAAATTCTTTTTCCTAATTCTTATTTGTGCTGCTATGCTAATGGAATGTAGTTGTCAGGCCTTTTCCCACAGCTTAGTTGACTTGCATAAACTTTAGAAATAAAGAATGTGACCTTGTGAGTGACTTTGATTCCCTAAACCCAGAATAGAAACATACTAGAGCACCACTGTGTGTTGCTATACGTGTGTATGTATTTATTTTAGCTTGAAAAAGAGGAGCAAGTTCCAGAGAAGAGCTCACCTTCAGATAATAAACAAGGAAAAGAATCCGGAGAGATTCTGGAAAACACAAGGAAAGAGAAGGTTGGTGACACGTTGTTGGTGCAGCTATATGACCAAAAGAGTGAAAACACAGGTTTGGTAGCACATTCTCCCAAATGAAATTTTAATCCCCCACAAAGAGACATGTAAAGGGGTTGTAGCAGGAGGTTGTCTAAATCGACTTGCCTTATCTTGACCTCTGCTTTAAGGGACAGCTTTTCCTGAAGTCTCCAGAACTCTTTTTTTAGTTCCTCATAGCCCATGTACATTGCTTCACATACACAGCCCTTGGCACTGGCAGCTGTAAGGAACGTATGCCCAAGTGAACTGTGGAACTTCATGAACCGTGCCCAAAAATAGGAGATGCGGTCACTTGGTGGAGCAACAGGGGACTAATGATGAATAGTTTTCAGAGCATTAGCCTTATGAGCTATAGATAGTAGCCTCTTCTGATTGTTTCTGGTTTTAATTAAATAATGCCTTTAGAGCTCCCCTACTGCTGCATCACAGTCAGGGAGAGCAATGTCCTTGGAATTCCTCCAGCTTCATATCTGTAGGGTCATGGGTTGATGGTCAGATATGGAAGCTATTGATATCTGTTGCTGTAGAAAACTGATCTCCTGGCAAGAACAGTGTCAACTCTGAGTTTTCATGCTGTTTTAGGATTCTAGGTGGGGAAGTGTGGGAATGACCAAACAGGAGGAGAATATGGATTATTAATAGATTATGTGTACACAAGGAGTCTGGGAGTTGAAATCCTAGCTGCAAGTGTCTTAGAAGTAACATATACCTTTTAATTCTAAGCCTTCTGGAGTTCAGTACTTGTGTCTGAGTCCTACAAGTCCATAACTACATGAATGAGGTATTTCAGAATATGTACCTTGGAGTATAATTGTAAACCTGATTTTTCTGAAGGTTTAGGCCAATCTCTGCCAGCCCAGTCCCTGGCAGAGGACTCTTGCTGGTGGAAGGAAATGACTGCAGAAGGAAGCCATGTTTTCTCAGTCACTGTAAGAATTTAAAGGACCTGGTGCAGCTGAGTGAAAAGCACAGTGGCTCAAGTGGAGTTCAGTGTATTTTCTTTGCATTGATATGGACGTAGAGGGAGGGGAGAGAGGTTCATTTTCTTGGGGATCACACAGTAGCATCAGTTGTGTAATAAAGTATAACAGGTTGTGCCTTTCTCTACTGCTTACAGAAAATTAAGAAGCAGAAGACTGGAGAGAAAGTAATCCCCAAGACAGTTAACAGAATTTCCACGAAGTGAAGTTTATGTGATAATTGAATAGAGATTGCTTCACTTGCGCATCAGGTTTAAAATCACAACACCAAGGTGTATCATTGTTTGAAGTAAAAACAGAAGGGGAGTTAGGCATGGCAGATTAAAGTTCCTCCTGGTTTCAAAGTCCACTTTTTAACAGTAATGATCTATAATCACCAATCTCTCAAATGTTTTACATCTTTGTGACAGGACCGAGACTGGGAGAGTGGAAGTGAAATAGAAGGTGAGACCTGGTATCCTGCTAACATGGAGGAATTAGTGACAGTAGATGAAGTGGGAGAAGATGATTTAATTATGGAGCCTGATATAACTGAGCTTGAAGAAATAGTACCAGTTGATCAAAAAAATAAAGCTGCTTCAGAAATGTGTCCCTGTATGTCAGCTGTGTTAGAACTGAAAAACGATCACAGCCACTTAACTAGGAGTGAAGACAAATTTGCCCATAAATCTTTAGAAACAAACTTCAGAATAGCAAAGGGCAGTGCAGCTTCTAGTGGCTGTCAGGATGATGATGATGAGGATGATGGTAATGATGATGCTGTAACTGAAGCATCAAGCCTAAATCTGGACCCTGAACAGAAGCCAGAGGAATTGAAAGAAGACCAATCTGCTAAGGAGTCTGATCCCCAGCAGAAGGAAGGAAAAATTGATAAGAGCTCTGACACTCGTTTAGAGCCTGAAGATCACCATATACCTTCTGTTCATCTGAAAGAAGAGACTCTCCAGCTCCCTGATACATTTATAGATGATTACAAACAGATGGGATCACAAGGAGCTGAGAGCAGAGAAGTTACAGAAACGCTCATTAAAAACACCACTGAAGGAACAAGACATGGAAGCCAAGAGTGTCCAGAGGCCAAGGGTAACTACTGCTTTTTTTTTTCCTTCAGCCCACAGAGAGCCTTGCATGTTTTCTCTGACAGTAGACTGAAATTTATTGCTAACGAGAATAAGTGTTGCTAATAGTATCAAGACTTGTCCTTGGAGCCACTCAGTAAAAGAACCCCTGTGCCTTTGGCCAAGCTAAACCATTAGAGCCTCTTAGCTGAATAGTGTAAAGGAAATATGATAAGCAGCTTGCAAGCTTTCTAAAAGGCATAAGCTGCTATAATTGTCATGTCAAGGTTCACATGAGTTTAGCTGAAGTCTTTCAATGCCTTGCTAAATTTATTTTGAATTGTCAATGAAATGAGTGACAGTCTCTGAAGGTCAGCAGAAAAGTATCTGTAATGTCTGGCTGGCTCCTGGACAAGGTGGGTATTCTTACCCACTGTACTGAAGCATTAGTAACATGGAAATCATCTGTAGATTGTTAGTTCTCAGTCCTCATTCATGCAAATAAATGCCTTTTGTCAGGACTTGCCTTATCATCTGTTATCTACTGCATTGCTGCCTTTAGTATAACTGATAGAATGTGCTGGGAGATAGTGTCAATAAATGTGAATATTTTAACTGTCAGGAAAAGAGGGATCTTGAGTGTCTGAAAGTGAGTTCAGTTCCTTATCACACTTTCAAATGATACTTGAGTGAATGGGCTGTGTATAATGACATGAAGTAGAAAACAACAGACTGTCGGCCACGAATGCTCTTTTTTTATTGCCACCAGGGTCCATGTGATGGACCAGGGGTTGTGAAAAGAAGCTGATGGAAGATTTCTGAGGGTGCAGGGCTGGAAACATTTAATGTGAATGTCTGATTTTGAACTAATTTCTTACTCCAGGGTAAATTTTAAACTCACTTGGTTTTCAATACTTACCTGTTTGGCCCAAAGACATCTTGCCAGACTTTGCATATTTGGAGATAACATTGCCATGCAAACGCCCCGAGACTGGGCATGGCAAAGCTGGCTCCCCTGGGCTGCCTGGGCAACCAGCTGATGAAAGAGTTGGGTATCTCAAGAGCATAGTTACTTTAGTGTTTTCAGCATCTCAGCTTCCAGCTTGTCAGCAGGGAGCCTGGAAGCTCCAGCGCATTTCATGCTTCCCAGGTTTCTGACATGGACTTGATATCTGGGATCTGCAGTCCAAGGCTCTAGGCCCTCTGTAAATGCAGCTGCCAGCTCAGAAGCACGGAACTCAAGTGGGATTTAGGTTTCCACAAAGGCCTTGGGTGTCTTAAGAATATCTTACTGGAGGTTTTGCAGGTTACTGCTGCAGATTTGGAAACCTGGGATGGGCTTAAAGTTAACTTGAAAGCTGACCAGTCAGGATTTTATATTACTTTATTTTTAAATCAAGTAACAGACATATTTAAAACAGTGAAGAAAAATTTCTTCTTGTAGCCAGAAACTGCAGATCTTTGAACTACAGACCTGAAAGGCAGGAAGGTTTTGGCTTGGTGTCGTTTGGTTTGGGCAAAATAATGTTCGTTTTATGAGAAAGTATATCCCTTATCTTAAGTGAAATTTGCAGTGGACTAGAAATTTTATCAGGGTAAGGGAACTATTTCTTTGTAAGAACTGAAGAATAGGAATCAAATCAGTTTATATGTAATTCTATTGCTCTGCGGTAACAAATTTGTCTTTTTTAAAACAGAAGTAATTCATATATTGAGAATCAGAGGAAGAAAAAGCATCAGTTCTTTTCACTGGCTATATCTGCCTCAGAAAATCAATCCAGTGTTTTTACACATCTTGAATCTCCTGCTGCATCCATTAATGCTGGTCAACAGGGGCCAACCATCCCATCCCTAACTAGCCAGGAACCAAAATCTTCTAGTTGTGAGGAGCCATACAGCACAAACTGTCCTTTGGAGGGCTGAGGATGGGAGAAGAGTGGCTCTGTGGAGAAGATGACAGTGATGCTGCAGAAATCCTACAAGAGGCAGGGTTTGGGATTTGCTGTCACCAGGTCCTGCTGCCCCCACCACCTCAGCTGTGTCAGCCCAGCTCCATCACTGGTCATGCAGTATCAAATGGGGTTACGGAGTTGCAGTCAGACCTTGGTTCTCCCAGATGTGCCAGAATGTTATAGCTCCACTTAGAGATTAAAACATGAAAAAAAAAAAACACCTCAAAAGTAACATGAAATTAGACATAGAAAAATTGTCTGTTTGGAGAAATAGGAGTGACTGCACAGTGTAGTAAAGCTTGAACAGCCCTCTGACTTGAATGGAAAAGCATTTCTTTCTAGATTAAACTTTATTTTTTTTTATCTCCAAATTTTCTTTCATTTACAGATCCACCCAGAAAATGCTCCCAAGAAGTTCACAAAAGTCTCTTTAATAAACTGTTTTCATTCAATACATTTATTCATTTGTTAAGCAAATTCTAGGTACCTGGAAATGAGATCTCTGGAATACCCGGAGGTGGAGTCTAAACAAAGGCACTCTCCGCCAGGCTGGGAACAAGAGGACGTCTTCACCGAGCTCAGCATTCCCCTGGGTATGTCGGGCTGCCTACTGCAATACCCAGGGTTTGCAACAAGATGTCACTTTAAGGCTACTTGCTATATTTATTTTTCAGAACAGATGCGAGGAGAGCAAAAGAACAGGGTATATGACAGAGGGGTAGCTGTTGAAAGAAATGGTCTTTTGATTATAGATCATTGTTAATTTCATTCCAAATGAGTGGCAAAAGGTAGTTGTTAATGTCACTGATGAGGTGAAATAAGTTCCTTTGGATGATATATGAAATACATATGAAAAAATACTTAGTCATTTAAAAGTCTTTGTCATAAAAGTATTGACTATACTTTCATTATAAACAGAAGTATTTGATTACTATGTAAATACTGATTGTGAGTAAAACACCTGGAAGAAGCACATCCTAAAAAGCAATCTGTAACTTAAGTATAAATTTACTGCTAATAAGTACTACTGTTTTTGTAGCCCTTGAGGTTACCAGTCAATATTATGTGTGAGAAGGTACATTTTAAAATATATGTATCTCATGGAGAAAAGAAAGGTGTATTTGCAATGCACAGGATTTTAAACTTCTGCTCAGTATTGTAAAATTAGGGAAATCACAGAAGTAAATCCAGGATTCAGTCTTCCTATTCCTGTCATTTAACTATACAGCACCTTTTTTATTTGAAAACAAGTTTATTGAGGGAGGGATAGGGTTTCAACTGATACTTTAATGTAATCCAGAATTTCTCAGTAGGTGTGGAATTTGTGGTGCCTAGAACTGGGTTTTATTGCAAGCTCTGTGGACTCTTCTACACGAATGAGGAGACAGCGAAGACAAGTCACTGCAGGAGTACTGTTCACTACAAAAATCTTCAGGTAAGAACAGACTTGAAGCTACCTAACAACGAGCTCATGGGGTAGATTGTGTGTAAGGTAGATGATGCAATGAAAAATCAATTTTTATTCTGTGGACAGAATTGGATGAAGTGAAATTCAGATAAGCAAACTTTTCAGTAGTTTCAAATGTTAGCACTCTAATTTCTCACTCACAGATCCTTGAAATGAACTTCTGTGTATTAAGTAACATGGGGCCAGGTGATAATTCGATCTTCTAATCCACATTCTATCCTTGTCACTAGCACAGCATGCAACTCAGATCTTAAATTCTTTGTTCTGGAGGGTCCCAGATGTTTCTGTCACTGGGAGTGAGCCCAGCAGCAGCCTTTCTAACATCTTAATTTCAGTAGCATTACACATGCCACTTGTTCGATAGTGTGGCCTGACTTACTTCTGCCCTGGTGTGAATTTTGCACACAGCGCTCCGTGACACGTGGGCTCTGTGAGGCATTTCCTGTGACCCGCTACAGTCACCTCCCTGTGCTGCAGAGCAGCCACACACAGCACTGCTGCTGAATAATTCTATAAGGATAGGCAGAAGCGTGTCATTACTTGCACGGTTTCCATCAGAATATAACAGAAGTGTGTCAGCAGTTGACACCAGCACACAGAGACCTCTGTGCTGACAGTTCAGTCAAAAGACACTGCCCTTTATCGCTTTTCAGATGCACCGTTTACAGGATCAGTCATGAGCATTAACTGCCCTGTGCTGAGGACTCCTCAGGGGAAGTGGCTCTGCCTCTCACCTACAGTCCCTGCCTGTGAGCAGGGGTTGTACACTGCAGAACTCACTTGTGTTGGCATTGCCGTACTCCTTGCAAAAGTAAGGAAAGAGCAAAGCACAGCTGCTCCTTCTTTCTCTGTTCCTCCCCTCTGCCCACAGTAAATGCTGTAACTCTTCAAGCAGTGGCTGTCTTTCCTTAGCTGGCTTTTGACTTTTCCAGTGACACTCAGAGTCAATTTCTCTGGGAGAATTTTTGTCATGACTTTTCTGAAGTTCTATAGCTGTAATATACCAAGACCTCTGGTTTACAAAGACTGGACCTGCAGAGCTGCCATATTTGCTCATAATGGATCCTCCAAGTGCAAGCCTGAAAAACAGGTGCCTGGTTCCCATGCCTTTTTTTGCTTCATACAGCAAAATCCAGAGGGATTCACCAGAGGTGGCACCACTCAGTGCAGGCTGTGTATTCCATGCAAGTTTGTCCTGAAGAAACTCATACTAACACAAAGATAGCAACTCCAGTCTCTGCCCCTGGAAACTGGTTCCATGGGAAGGAGAGAGTTGTTTTTTTTAATTTTCCAAGGTTTTTTGTTAAAGTTGTAAGAAAACTCAGTCCAATGAAAACTGACTTAGCATGAAAATAACCTCTTTTTCTCCCTGTTAAGACATTTCCCATGAGTACTGTGGTTGATATCTAACACTGCGTGGAGATAAAAGAACAAAGACTATAAAAGCTGTTAAAATTAAATCTGTCAAATGTGGTAATGAAAACAGAGTGTACTGTCGAGCTGTACCTCTTATCTTACTAAATACAGGAAGTAAATGTCTCGGTCAACTTTTGCCTGCTGAAGTGGAAACTTAGCAAATTTCTAATAATTGTTCTGTGTTGCTGGAACCCTTTTAGTTGCAATAATGCTCATTTATGCACTCTGCAAGAAATGTCAGTCTTCTGCTGTGATGATGCAAGTTAACAAGTGTATCCACCAGTATAAGAACTAGGGACTAACTGTGACTGTGTGTGAGGCTCTGGGAGTGCTGCTGCAGCCCGTGTTCTGTTCTCTGCCTGCATCCGAATGACAGTTGTGCAGTGACAACAGTGCCCTTAAATGCTACCATGGCTTCGAGTCTTTCGTGGTTGATTTGCTACTTGTTGTCTTTCATGTGATCTCCTATAGGCACATCCAAAACATATGTTCAGTGTTTGGATTTGAATGCAAAACTAAACACTTTGTTTGCCAGTTTTCTTCCAAAAACCTTTTTTATTTGATGACAGTTTTCTCTTGAAGTGAAATAGTCAGCTTCATCTGAGTATGATGCCCCTTGAAGAATAGCAATCAAAGAAAAACAAAAAAAAGTCAACTGTTTCTTTGTCAGCCATGCAGACTTTTTGTAATTTTGAATTCTCATCAGCTTAATAAATGATTTTCGCAGGTGGTATTTATATTTACAGATCCATGACATTTTCCATGTCCAGAAAAATCCATCATTTGGCCATCCCTCCCCACCACTACCAGATTCATGTGTCAGATGTCAGATTCATGTGATGGAAGATAACTTGGCAACTCAGTGCAGCACTTTATCCTGTTTTCCACTGGTTTTATTCATCAAAACTGTATTTAAATGGAAAAAAATCCAATTTTTGTTTAGCTGCAATTTTGCTATAAATTTTTGCTGAATCTGTGAACTTCAAAACTGGTGGTTGTGGTACTCATGAACCACAAGCTAAAGGTGGTGGATACAACTCAAGTCTTATTTTGGTTGGTAATCATTAAAACCCAAAAATGCATGGGTTATCTGATCCAATGACAGTGATTTATTACAGTTCATGGTGTACAGAACATGTCTCGCAGCCTTTATGGACCCTCTATCTCTGTATCCTATTGTAACATTTACTCTGGCTTTCTGCCACATGGAATTTTGCACCCAGAGATCAAGCCTGAGGGTTGTGTAATTTCCACAGCCAAATCTCCATATTCAGAGTAACAAGGGTGCAGTTGTCACTTTGTCACCACTATGTCCATTCATTAACAGTACTGAGTCCCTTTCAGATGTACCTCTTCATTCAAAGCTTGTATTTACATGACAGAACCTGGCAGTCCTACCACAGCCCTTAGTATTTTTACATCCATTTTTCATTTCACCTCTTCCTGATTAATGCCAAAGAACAAACTGTACTCTGGGGGAATCCTGCAAGTAGATGGAATTCTGCAGTGATGTAAGAGGTTTTTTTCAAAACAAATCAGAATGAATAATTAGCTAGAAAAGGGAGTTTTACAATCCTAATAACGTGCAGGTCAGTTATTCTTGCATGTGATATATGTGTAAGTCAATAGAAATATATCTGCATGCTTATGTGGGAACTCCCCATGTGTCTCTACAGAAGCTGCTGCTGAAGAAGCTTCTTTCCATCCATTTCTGTGTCTGCTGACTGTGAATAAATACTTTGAGCACCATTTTCAAACCCACCTCCATTCATTATCCATTTTGTGTGCAGCTCTGCCAACTAAGAGCACTGCCAAAAGGCTGAAAGCCTCCCTGGCCATGTCTGGGTTTTTTTAAATCTCACCGAGTACTTAAAGCAGTGAAAGGCTTTATCTTAGAGGAACACAATAAATGTAAATACTCCAGCCAAGCTGCTAAATTGTGTTAACTGAGTGTAATTATTCCCTTAAAACAAAATGGTCTTGTGCAAAAGGTATATCTCTGAACTGGACATGCTGAAAATGTAATATATATGCTTTAAATTGTGCCTCTGAAATTGCATCTATTTTCTGACACACCAGTACTTTCCTAGCATAATTCAGTTGACTCAGGGAAGTTAGTTCCTGCCCTAGAGCACATGGGAGTAGAGAATAGGTAAGATCTAGTTACACAGACTGATGGGGAGTAGAGGCCCTCCTAGTTTTGTCACCAGTTCCCCTTGTGGTACAGAGTAAACCACTGAACTTCTGAGGCTCTGAGTGTATTCAGGCAGTTTGCCTGACACTGCTGTATTTTCTGGCTTGAGCTTTCACCAAAATGGGGCTTCCATGTGCCTTCTTCCCTTTTGACATGCTGGAAGAGTGAGAGCTCTGAAAAGGCATAAAGAATCCCATGTTGAATATTTTCAGTTTTGGTAACAATGCTTTGTTTTTTATGTGATTGCAGAAGTATCTATCCCAGCTTGCAGAAGAGAGCCTGAAAATGAAAGAAGAAGGCAGCCATCTGCCTCAGGATGACACTGGCATTGTTCCTCACTTTGCAAAGAAAAAACTATGATGTGACCTGGAAGTGCTATAATGAGTGAATCCTGAGACTTTTTTTTTTTTTTTTTTTTAATTTCTATGGTATAACTGTCAATTTGCACTGTACAGAGGAGGGGAAATAAAGAGCATGTTTCCATGCATCTATGCCCAGAGTGCCATTAAAAACCAAAATGCCTGAAACTGTTTCCCACAGTGAAGCAATGCTGGCATATCTGTAAGAAGTGGAGCAATTCTTTCTCACACTCTGCGTGCTGGGAGTGGTTTCCTAGATTAAATCAGAATTCTCAGGGATTCTTAAAGTTTTAATTCTGATGTAACACATCAGGTCAGGCGGAGTACTTAGAAGCACTCAGCATCCTCCAGTGGACGCTGGAAGGAAAGGAGATGTGATTATAAATAGGCTTTAATGTTGCTTAAAATATCTTCGGCTATTTCACTCATTGCCCCAGTGAGAAGCAAGATTTGCATAGGACATTTAAAGCCATTGTGCTAAAACTAGTGAGTAGATGGCATAATGTAAACCCCATCAGCATCCACCTCCATGTCTTAGAGCTTGGTGAAATGACAAAATGTTTGTGTTGTTAAGCACTGACTGTACAATGCCGGTGTTGTGAATACCAAGGGAGCCACAGTCTGTCCCAGGGACCTCGTAGCCTGAGCCCAGCATAGCAAAAGCAATTTGAATGCACATGCTGACAGCCAGCCTGCTCTGGTTTCAGCATTTTCCATGGTGTGGTCAGGATGTTCTTCAGGTACCATTGTGTCTGAAAGTCTTGTTTTTGATAATTCTAAAGGGTGCCAACTTTGAGTCTTACAGACTTGAAACTCACATGAGAGGCTTTTTAAAGTGCCACGTTTGGACCATGTCTCTTTTAGACATTTTACTCATGATCCTTGCTTTTGGGGTCTTTTTGTTTCCTTTAAAGCTTGCTTTTCCTCTGCTTGGCAACGTTGAATTTTCCTGGTTTTTGTGGAAGGATGCCAGAATTTTAATATTGTTTTTGTATTTTATTTCCCTGAATTTTTTAAGGTGAACACAACAACTGATGGCTCACGAAGTGCTGCTCTGAGAACACAGGATGCATCAGCACCTCTGGCATTATTATGAGCTATTGTTTCTGCACAGTTGTTGCTTAGTATTTTGCAGAGTCCCTTTGAAATGCACTGTACAAGATTCTGGTTCATTTCAATAGGGCTTTGTGTACTAAAGTGAATACGCATGCAAACCATTGCCAGAATTGATCCCAGAGTTTATAAAATGTCCCATGCAATCTCGGCAGATGGGGATTTGCAGGCGCATTTCCATTCTCTGCCTGAATCTAATATTCATCACAGTATGTTCTGTAAAAATTGCTGGTGCTGGATGTCCTGTTTAGATTTGTGCAGAGGAAACAGATTCCCAGAAAGTTCTAGCTATCCCTAAGAATGACATGGATGTTGCAAAATACTGGCTAAATTGCCCAAACTGCTTCCACCAAAGTGTTTGTTCCCTTATGTTTTGTGCCAGCAGCCGTGCTCGTTCTCTGAGGTACCCTGTAGCCAGGCAGGGTGTCTCAGAGGTGACTGGTGTTGTTGCCTGAAGCCCTGCTCCATTTCATGGCCTGTGCTTCCCACTCATTTTTACCAGAGGTAGGTTCAGATTTCATATTTGGAATTCCTTGCAAGTTGAGGGATTCTTTGCATCCCTGATTCAAACAAAGGCCAATCCAAAAAACAAGGGGAAATGAAAAACATTACAGCCTAAATCCTCCTTTGTCCAGGCTTGAAGTATATTAAGACTTGGGTCCATTTGTCATTTGAAACAACCTAATTTTGTTTTCTTTTTCCCTATGGAAAAAACAAAAACCAAACCAATACTGCAAACCAGGTATTTTTCCTTCAAGGGCTGGGTTTTTCTTTGACTGTTTGTTTTTCACATTGCAGTGAAACTTGAGCACAGGGCTGTTAGGACAAGGGTTTGTATTGCGGGCCATAAGATGATGAAAATGGCAGTAAAGATTGTGCAATTGTCTTTTAAAGTGCAGCTCTCATGTATCATCTGAATATGAAGTTCCCTTCGTGCCCTTCAGCACAAACTGAGCACAGGGGAAGGAAATCACTACAAATGCAAGCATCAAATCTTTGAAGCTAACCCTGCTGGGCTAGCTATCAAACTGGGGCTCTCACTGGCCTAATGGGAGCTTGTTAGACCATGTGGTTAAGCTTAATTGGATGTGAGACATAGCTGACTGTATATCAAAGTCATATGCCTCCAGCAACTTTATCCCCAGGTAACCTCAAATGAGAAAAGTATCACTGTTATTACTCTTTATTTGTATTGCAGTAGAAGCTACAGGTCCACTGCCTTTATTATAGACCAGGCACAAATCCACAACAAAGACTTTCCCAGGCCAAAGAGCTTTAAATCACACTTTCTGAAAACAGACAACAGGTGGATACAGGCAGGCAGGGAAAGCAGAAGGTAACCATGAGATTTTGACTGGCAGCAGAAGAATAATTAAAACGAGTGTTTACCCAGGGACTTATTTTTGGATTTATGGGAGATGATTCAAAATACTTTACCCCTCTTCTGGTTCTGAACCGGGTTCATCTCTATTATTCACAGCTTGCATTTGACCTCCTTATTTTTCCAGGACAGTTGCATTAGAAGTGCAAAATCCTGTCTTGATGCAGAGGGTCTAGATATCCTTCAGTCCTTGATCACTTCATTTTCGGTCTCCATTTGGGGTTCCAAAAGCTGCAGTCTTGACCAGGGCTCACCAGGCACTGTCCTGGCTCCAAATATCTTTTTGGCGCCAAGGGTACAGGCCCTTACTTGCCATTGAGGAAGGAGGAGGCTCTAGATGGCATCTACACCCTGTGTAGTTTCCTCTTGTGGAGGTAGATGACTCAGGTGAGTGATGCAGGAGCAGAGCCCAGTCCCGCAGATGGGATCAGACCCAGACATTTGTAGAGGTGGTCTGGACACCCTGTCCCTTTGAGCTTTGACACAACAGCAATCTGCAAAATCCTGGGAATGGCCAAACAGGCAATTCCCTTTTCTGAGAAGGTCCTTTCTCCTCCTAAATCTCAACATTTGAAAGCAGTTAAAAGCAATCCCATGATCCCCATGATCAGTTTTCAGCCTGATGCACTTTGAGAACTCGGAGATAATGTCCTTCCCTCTCCAACAGGCCATCATGCAATGCTGACAGGCACTCAACTCCTCAATTTTTCTCTACTACCTATTCTGCTGAGGAAGAAGGCTGCTGTAGGCAGCTCCTTACCTTCCTCAGCTTATGTAAAAATGTGTTGTTTCTTTTGGTTTAGTATATTTAAAACCTTGACTTTTTTTAGTTGGCATAATTCATCATCACTATAATCCACGCTGTTTATTTATATATCTGTATATATATATAGCACAAAGCAGGCTCAGGTCTAGCTAAACAAATATTGATATTTAAAAAGGAGCTTCCTTAATATATACAAATCATTTCAACACATCTCAACCAAAGATTGCACTTTTTTAATAGGGACTATGTTTTTCATCTTTGTGAAATCTGTATTGATCTCAAATAGTCTTTAATGTCAATCTGCAATTTACTTTCTCTGAGGTAAAAAATTAAAGAATTCAACATTTGCCCCATAACATTAGACAAAGTTTCATATTGGCTTTAACACTAAATTAGTGTTAGGCTGGTTATATTCAGGGTTTTTTCTATTCTCTAAGGATTAAGGCTGTGATTTGTTGAATTATACTTGAACTGGACCAGATGTACTATTTATTGAGCTTATATAATCTTGTTAATTTAAGTTTTGGCTTGTAAACAGTTGGAATTTGTTAGTACTTGTTTAATTATGTAGGAACTGTCACCAGTATTAACTGATCTGTGTAACTGATTGCAAAGTGTTTCAATTTGTGTTTCTTAAAAAGAAAGATTTTAATAAAGAGAATAATAAAGCATATACATTGGTGGGCAGTTGTCCCAGCAACAACATGTTTCTATCTTCCCAAGGGATCTATTAAAAATAAAAAACGAATTAAAGACAGTTCAGGGGATAAGAAGGAATCAGGGGGACGGAAGACTTGCTTTTAAATAAAATTTCCACAAGTTGTGGTTCTTAGCAGGCAGCTCCCACTGTACAGAGTGCAAGTGATTGCAATCATCTGGTGCTCAAGTTAAAATGAACACATCTCAGCAGTTCACTCTGTAATTATTATTAATTGTTGTTACCCGCTCCTCTTCCTCTGGATATGTCCTCACTTCCCTTTCTCCCTTAATTTCTGACAGAAAGCTCTCTGTCCCTTCTGGCTTTTCTCCGTCTCCATCCAGGTTGTCCTTTCAGCTTTCTGAAAGCACCAGATGAAATCTTCCCCAGCCAGGCACTTTCTGTGTCTCATCTCAGCTCTGTTTCCCTCTGCTGATTTTCCTTCTTTTCAGCAGACCATCCTACCTGGTGCTCCCCCCCCAGCTGTACAGGGACCTTTCCCACTCTCTGGACTTCTCCCTTGCTGACCTCCATTGCCACTATTCAGAGCTGCTGGGAGTAAATAAACCTCAGTCAGGGTAGACGTAAAGGTATGCTTGTACTAAATATTTAAAGGATGCAATGAGGACAAAAGCTGAGGGGAGTCTTTACCACCAAGCTTGATGAATTCATTCAGTGGAAAATACTGGGAGGAAAACTTAGGGCAATGTCCAGTCCATGTGCAAGGCAGAGCATGGGGCACTATCAGTGCACAAGCTGCACCTCTCACCACACACTGAGGGAGGGAAATGGGTCTGTCTGCCCCCCTGAAGAGCCAAGGAAATGGGTCATGGGCAAAAAGGCCAAAAAAACTCCCAAAACTTGGGTTTTCTGACTCCCAGATTCATTAAATTAGTGTTTCTTAAGTAACTGTTTTGCAGGTGAGGCACATGTATTTTAAGCACAAACAGTTTCGGTTCTTCTGTCCTAGATTTATTGAAACCTTTCTTGTGATACCATCTCAATGGAGCTATTAATCTCTCACTATAGAAATCAGGCAAATGACATCATATATCCATAGCACAAAAAAATTTAATCCAAACTGTCATGTTCAAAACACAATGTTTCAAGTCCAGGTTTTGTCACACTTAATTTTCTTGGTGGAAAGGGGAATGCAGGTCTGAAGAACTTCACAGGTGAACAGCAGCCCACACCCAGACACCAGCTTGGCCTTTTGACACAAGGCTGTGACTGACCTCACTTGAACAGCCAGGCTGTAACCCAGCCATCCTGCCTGACCCACAGAGCAGAGCAGGTCAGGGCTGTCTGAAAACAGGAGCCCTCCCTGGGGAGCTGGCTGGGAGCTGGGGACAGTGCTGCCTGCCTTGGATCGGGCTGATGTGGGGCTTGGCCGGAGGACACTGCCCTGGCACATCAGCCAGGCTGCTCAGTGGCTCCCTGCAGCACACGCTGTTCCTCCGCCTGCTTTCCAGTGCCTGGGACTGTGCTGTGTTTGTGCAGGTGGCAGCAAGGGCAGCCCCAGAGAACAGGTTTGCCTTTGCTTCCTTTTCTACATCCGACTCCACCAATCTCCACTTATCTGTGTCAATAGGTTGGGCTCTCCTCATGTGCTTGGCTCACCTGATGCAACGCTGCAACATGATGCCATGAGAGCATGTGATAAGTATTTGTGAAGGACAAGTTCTCCCAGTTATGGGCAAGATGGGGACTGGACAAGGACCAGGGATTCTTCCTAAAACAACTTAGTAGAACTGGGTAGTGCAGTGGTGAAACAAAGTGTCTCCTTTTCACTTATACAAGAGAAATACCCATAAGGATCAGCAATCAGTGATCTGAGGCTGTGTCAGGGAGGTTTAGGTTTGATATTAGGAAAAGGTTCTTCATCCAGAGGGTGGTTGGGCACTGGAACAGGCTCCCCAAGATAGTGGTCACAGCCGCAAGCCAGAGTTCAAGAAGCATTTGGACAACAGCGTATGGTGTGAATTTTGGGGTTGTCCTGTGCAGGGCCAGCAGATGGACTAGGTGTTCCTTGTGGGTCCCTTTCAATTCAGGATATTCTGTAATCCTGTGATTCTCATTGCAGGGCCTGAGGTGGCTCACTGACCTGATGGTCAGGAATCCTCTCCAACTCCCCTACCACGGCACACCTCCCCTTTGCTTGCCTTCAGGAGAGCTACAGTACATTACAGCGCTGTATTATCTTTACGAAATGTGCTGTTTTGTACTAACCTGACATATTCACAGCACCACAGAAACATGGCTTCACAGATGCTGAAGTGCAAGAAGCAGAGGTAGTTTCCATCTCTTCCTTCCTAGCTATCCCCTTTTACTGCAAACATGAGGGTCAGTAGGGCCCTGGTGGGCATCACAGGGGCTTGGGAGCAGGCAAGGGAATGGTAGAACCACCAGGATTCATCTTCCATGCTGTGAAGATGGTGTTCTTAGGGCTCATCTGCACACAGTTGCATCAGCCTACTGCAGGATGAGATTTCCAGTCAGATACCCAAGGTGATTAAAGCCAGTAGCTCTCTCCTTTCAGTTTGCATCAGGCCTGTTGTGGATAAAGCATCAGTTGGGAACAGTGTTCAGCAACCTGAAGTAGCTTTCTTTAAAGTGAAATAGGAGCATACGTCAATTTTTAATTAACTGGGTCAGACCTGAATGAGTGGGCCTGTCTGAAAGCTTTTTGTGAACTAGAAAGCTGTATAGGGCAGGCTGAATCCAGCTTATTAAATGTTTAAATAATTGCCAGGCAGAGTCTTGGACTATTTCTCAAGGTAAGACAGTATCAGCAGCACAGCCGTCAGTCAGGAGGCAGCTTTTTCAGCCTGTGCCTTAGAAACAAATGTTCTGGTTTAAAAGGTGTCCTCCCCTTGTTCCTGAGCCTTGTTTGAGAACATGTATATTAGTTCCACCTTCCTTAAACACCGTCTTAGTGTCTTAAGAAAACACAGGAAGCCTGTTTTGTTTGTGGGTTTCTTTTCTGGCTGGGCTGTTTTTGCAAAGTAGCTGGTTTATCTTTGGCAGATAGCAACATGTTCTTGGCAGCAAACTTTCACCTTGAGCTCAGGGGGTGTAGCCACGCTGTGTTTTGCACACCTGTGGTGGGGAACTAGGAAAAACTTGCCTATTTCTGTCACTGCTGAGATGTAAAACCCAGTTTCACAGCAGTACTATTAGTGTTTTGTAGCAGTCCTGGCTCCCAAGATGTGGGCACATTGGAGGGTGGTGTGTGTTCATGTGTGTGAATGAGCAAGACTTGTGCTGCCCTGCATGGACTTTAGCACTGAGCAGCTGGCAAGTGGACATACTTCACCAACAATACAGCCACAAGTAACGTGGTTTTGGTGTGTGCCCAAGCAGAGTTTCTAACTTCCTTATCTACCCTGCTCACTGTGACTTCCCATAACATTGTCTGCAGGTAGGGGCTGTGATGACGAGCTTGCAGAGCCACTGGCTGCACTGAGACATTTACAGGGACTGGTATTTGTGTTCCCCAAGGTGCCCTTGCCACCAAGTGCAGGGGGTCTGGAAAGACGGCAGACCTTAAATAGGGTGTTCTCATTGCAGAACGAAAAGAAAGAATGCTGAGACCAAGAGGAAGAGCAGCCCAGGTGTGTCCTGATGCTAATGGGGATCAGCACCACTCCAGCTGAGCTTTTCCAGTGCCTATTTCCATCTGATTGCAATTGGGAAAGATTACCTCAGGTAGGCAGGATATGCTAGATATTAGTCTTCCGAGATATCAGCAAGGCATCCAGGATGCTGTAAATGATCCCATAAGCTGCCTCCTTCCATTTCTGTCACAAATTAGCCTGGGGGTGGTGCAGGGGACACCTGAGGGTGGGCAACAAGGGGTATTTTAGTGAGGCAGGATAGGAATTTGCCACTGGATATCCCTCTCCTGTGCCAGGCACAGAAGGCAGCCCAGCTGACACAGGGACACAGAGACCTGGCAGTGCCTTGTGTGTCTGATGCCAGGCTGTGTATGAAATGGACTCAAGAGGTCTGAAATAAATGGGTAGGAGTGTGTTTATGGGTATTTCCCACCACCAAGCTGACGTCCCTGTGACTGCACGTTCACAGGCTGTGTGTTACACCCTCCTTTGCTTTCCTCTTCCTGCAAAGGCAGATGCCGAATCACAAGCTGCTGCTGTCGCTCAGTCATTAGCACTTCTCTTCCAAAACCCCTTCTGTGGGGTCTGATCTCAAAACCAGCAGTAAGGGTCTCATTGAATATAAAGCTATTTGAGCCTTAAGGTAGGTTAAAACAACATCAGATGCAAGCAGTGCCTGGCAGTGAGAGGAAACACTGGGCTCTACCAGCCTAGTGAAAAGAGAAAAAAAAAACCCTGAAATAAAAGAAACCCATCAGAAATACAGTTTGAGTATGTTCACCCTAGGAGCTGCTCCATCTCTCTGCACTCTGGGTATGTTCACACCATGGCAAGGAATGGCATGAACTCACTTTCATTATTCACTTCTTGTCAGCCTTGCAAAGTGGGGAGTAAATTCTATTTACTGAAACCACTATGCGGGTGGTCTAAGTGAGTGGATGTTAACTCAGCAGGAGCAGAGAGGGATGTGCCCCGGGAGTTAATGTGGGTCAGTGGTGTCTTGATTGCCTGTGATGGTGTGAATGAGCCTGAAGATGCAGACGGTATAAAGCAGAGTGATGCTTATGAGGTTTTTGAAGCTCATATCTGCTCTTACTCGGTCCTGGAGGTTTTCGGCAAAGATCACCCACTGAAACAAAGAAGAATCACTTTCCTGAAATACAAGGGACCAAGTCATGTGTTCAACCTCTTTCAATGCTCTTCCATGATCTTGCAGAGATTTTGAATTCCTCTTTACCTACAAGAGGTTTACTACAGTGCTAAATGAGTTCCTGCAACAAAAAGATGCTCCTTTTCAAGGGGATATGTATTCTTGAGGCTTCAGGTAATGCTTCAAGCATTGCTGAAATAATCTTTTCCCACCACTTTCCTCATGTCAGCATTTCTAGAGCTCCAGTGCACTGTGGCTGCTGTTGTTATGTAAGATTTATGAATGGCTGCAAAGTTCAAAGGCATATTGGCAACCCCAAGTCCCGAAAAACCAGGAGCCATCCCAAGCCCTAGCCAGTTTTCCAAGACAAAGTTGTTTGCCAACTATTTCTTTTCTTAACTTTTTTATTAGCCCACAAACTTTAGGAACTCTTTATTCACCTCCCAGGTTTTTTGGAGTTTTTAGGTTGCCCTAGTTTCATGGTTTCAAAGCTTTCATCCACAAAACCTTGAGGGCTATGGACATACTTTGTTTATAAATGAAAGCTAAAATTCCCTTGTTTCAAGGACCTGGGATTTTAGGATATAATACCCAAAGCATAAAAGTTGCGATAAAATCACAGGAGTTGCCAGCAGTGCACAGTCTCCTCTGTCTGGAAGAGGAGGCACTGGATTGCAGTGAGCTTCAGGCATCACTGGCTACTGTCATTTTGGTGAGTCAAATAAAAACAACATTGTGGTTAAACATGAGCTCTACAGGCCTAACTAAAGAAGATAACCTCATCTCTTTCTAGCTGCACTGCTTCACAAAAGCATTGCCTTTGTAATCCTCTGGATTAATCTTCACACTCAAGCACTCTGCCCCAGATGCCTCTGCACCCCTGGCAGAGTGTGTTTAAAAGGATAAAGCCTCTCTGGGATGCAGAGGAGGCTGGTGCCAACCAGGCACCTCCTGGGACACATGGCTGCGGCTGCTTCCAAACCAGGAGCATTTCAGCCCATGTATCCTTTCTTCCCTGTCATTCCTCTTGACTGTTGCTTTAATTTCAGAGTCGTGCCGCCTTTCACGTAGCCCCCTTCAGCCTGAAACGGATCCCTATTGTCTGTGTAGTCAACACAGCTGTTTAAATCCCTTCCCCCAAATACCCTTGCTTTCCAGAAAGCTCCTGTCTGCAAGGCCTAGGCACTGTTCTGAGTTTGCAGCTTTCTGTCAGGTCCTGGGCTGAGCTCAGATTCCTGTTTGGACCAGCATGAGGTCAAAACGGAAAGTAACTCAGGAAAACCCTCCACTTCAGCAGAGGTTGATGCTCGCTGACTGTGCTGGAGGTGCTGCAGCGCTCCAGCCCGAGACTGGCGGGCAATGCAGAGCAAAGCGCATGACTAGCATTATTAAAAATGCTTTGCAATTATGCAGCACCTTTTCATCTAAAGATTTCAAAGCTTTGTAGCACTCACACAAAGTTACTTATTATCCCTGGCGTTTAGCAGAGTCAGGAAAGGAAGGAAAGCAGCTGAGTGACTTGCCTTAGGTCATGCAGTAAGTCAGCGTCAGGTGGGAACTCAGCCCCAAAGTGCTGACTCCGTGGCTCATGCCCCAACGTGAAGACACACCCCGTCTTCTCCCGGAGTGAGAGTGCCAGGCCACCCCTGACAGGAGGGCAGAGATGGGGGAAACAGCCCACCCAGAGGGTCAGCATAGCCCAGCCAATGCACTGGAGACACCTGGCTGGGAGCAGCACCCACCGTTCCTAAGCCCTGCTCCGTTCCCCAGGAGCCCTGTGCACACTGCTGAGAGGCTGTTGTGCGATCTGTTGTGTCTGAGGTTGCAGTCCAGCTTGCCATGGCCTGGTGTGGCTGAGTGTAGCTGAGTGCACCAGCAACCTGGAGGGCAAGGTGTGCTGTGCTGTGCCCCTGGGCTGAACGTGGCCACTCAGCTCCCATCTCCAGCACAATCCTTCCAGTCCACGGGCTGAACGCACATGGGAAAACTATGAGGACCTTCCTTGACAGGGGACATCTCTAGTGACAATTCAACCTTGATACCCCAGAATACACTACTGAGGACCAGAGGTGGTTTTCTTTACAAGCACACTGCAGCCAGCCTGTTACTCTCCCACTAGCCAAACCCTGGCTACAGTAAAGGTGCAGCAGCAGTGGTTCCCTCCAGACCAGGTGGTCCAAGCCTGCTCAGGCACCTGAATATACATTCAGATACCTGCCAGGAGATCAAAAATACATTTGTAAGGTGTTACGCTCTTTGGCTGGCTCAGCAGGCTGTGCTGTGGGAGGGACTGGGTGCCAAACCTGTGGGGCTTGCAGCAAGAGAGCTGAGAATGTCAAGTCCTTGTATACTGACACTTCTTTAACTTCAGTCCAGTGGTGGGACCTAAGGAGAGTGTCCTGCTTCCCTAAAGGAAAGTCAGAAGGAGGGAGAGGATAGGTGGAGAAAAAAGCAGTTGTGAAATGGGGTGAAGAGAGGCAGGTAGACCTGTAGACCACACTGGCCAGGAGAAGTCCTTGGCTGAGTCTCTAGGCCCTGCTGAGGCAAAACACCTTGTTAGTGTTTACCACAAAAGGTGACTTGCACAGTTATATTTATCAAGTAAAAAAAAAAAAAATCTAAAAACACCCACTAATCTGCTTCTGCTCTTCCACTGAGTTACTTATTTCTACCCTAGAACTATCAGAAAAATCCACTTTGGTCAAGTTTTTTCTCAGAGACTTGAGATGCTCCAGTTTTTTTAAAGATAAACAGTCCCCTGCTCAAAGCATTATATCCCCTATTATGAGGGCAGGCATGACTGATACAGCTTCAGACTTCCAAGGGGTCTATTTAAATAAATAACAGGAACTAATCCATACAGTCAGCTTTCCTTAGGACCTTGGGATTTACATCTTTAAACATTACTGCAATGAGACTTCAGGACTGGGGATAAAACTTCAGTTAACTAGAAGCATATTTTCATTGAAGATAAAACTCAGGCAAGGGAAAAAGCTTGAAGACAAAGACTGCAGTTGAATGAATTTCAACCTCAGAAATGATACCAAGAATGAGCAATCATTACAAGGAATCATTTAAAAAAAAAGCAAGAGAACCGATCAGGTATAAAAGTTGTATCTCAAAAGTGAGTGGAGTTCTGTCTTTTAAAGGACATTAATAAAAAATGGAAAAAAGCTTTTTCTGGTTGTATATGGCTGAAGAAGATGGGAGGAAAAAGATATTATATGAGGTAGGGGTTAATCTGGATGGGGTATGTGCGAAACCCGAACTCATACTTCCCTTTAACTTTTGCTGAGGATGTTAATCATGTGGCTGCAGATGTGAGGGATAATAGGATAAGGGTATGGAAATGTTCGTGGACAGAATAGAAGCAAATCTCAGGGCTCCTTCCTGTGCTGAAGGCAGAGGAACGGGCTAATCCACATGCCAGAGGTCTGGAAGAACTGGCCCGATGTCTTTAGCAGGTCCCTCAGTCAGAGATGGGAGCACAGCAAGCCTATATAGAAGAAGTGAACTGATCTGGACAAGAACAGGCATGAAGGTTTCATATGAATAGTATATGGACAGCTTCAGTAAAAAACTGTGAAGGAAAGGCAAGCACAAGAGAGGGAGGTAATGGCATGAGATTAAATGGGTTTATCAAACCCATTTATCTTTCTTGGGTAAGGCAAGCTGCAAGCTATTTGCTTAGTGAAGGAAATAGGGTGGATCTCGCCTATCTGGACTTAAATTGCACATTTTGGATGGTACCATGTGTAAAATTCTTAGGAAAAGGAAGAAGTGAGTTAGCACAAGATATGTGAAGATATATCATTAAAGACATGCTGTAAGAGCAGTGCAGGGCTGTCAGGCTGGAGGGCAGTTCCAGGGGAGAGTTAAACCTCCCTCCTGCAGATCTGGTAAAGTGCTTCTGTAAATGAGCTTGGCACTAATGTTACTGTTGAACTGGTGAAATTGCTGATGACAGAAAATACGAAGCAACTTTAGGACCAAGGAGGCTTAAGGTATTACACAGGAAAAGGTAGTTAGCAGCAGAAAGTGGTGGTCAGAGGCACCAAACCCTTTCCTACAAACTAGCTGGCAGCTCACACTTTGATCACCAAGTAACTGACTTGCCAACACAGTGGAAATAGGAAGTGAGAAATGTAATCCTGGAAGGCAGCTGGAGAAGTGCGGCACAGGCTGCGATGAAGACTGGGGTGAGCTTGAGGAGAGGCTATTTTGCTTCATTTTGCAAAGCAAATGCCAGGAGCGGGAGGATTTCTCTGCATAAATACTCTCAAGAAGGGAAGAGAGAAGAGCTGATGGTGCTAAGGGCCAGTGCTGGTACAGAATAAATGATCAAAAAAAGGCATCAGACATTTTGATTAGAAGATCGTTACTAACCATTTCACAATGTGGTTCTGGAATAGCCTCCCCACTGCAGTCGTGCATGCAAAATATTAAATTGCTTTGAGGATGGAACTTGGCAAGTTTATGAAAAGGATTATATCACTCAGTGCCTTTGATAGGTGGCCTGATAGCACAGAAGTTCCTGCCAGTCCTAAGCACAAAGGTAAATGTTCTGTAACCCTCTGTCCATATAAATACAGAGCATGTGATTATACACACACAAGAAGCAGGCACATGATTTATTAAATCACAGGACCTCAGCTTGTCAAATAATAATTACAAGGCAATAACACTCCTTAATTTAATAAGTGGCTCCCTAAGATTTTCTCCCACAGTAAACCAGTAAAAAAGGACAATTATTCTGAGGTGTAGGTGGTATTTCGTGTGTCTAGTTGTGAGCTTTTAAATGAACTCACTGTCTGGAACTCTTAAATCAAGTACTCCCATTTTTCTGCACATTTCACAAGTTCAGCCCTTTCCAGTAAAGCGTCTTTTCAGATGCGTGATTGCCCTTTGTTAAGGCAAGAATGAACAGATGACAACGGCAGCACAGAGGAGACATGCCTGGAACGGTTTTACAGAGCAAACCCAGTACTAACACTTCTGCCAGCAGGGCGTACTCAGCTGTGCGCAGGGGAGGCTTCTTGTGCAAAGTGAGGGGCGAGTCCTGGAAAGCCACGGTAGAGACAGGAAGGCAATGGTGCGGGCAAGTGTTTATCCAAAGCCATGGTGGTGGGTGACACTTGAGTTTCCGTGCTCAAGCAAATGCAATGCGATCCCCCTCCACCTCCCAAGGCTGTCCAGCCCCGACAGGCGCTGCACTCGCAGGTCTGCAGCGCAGCCCCGTTCCCGGCTCAGGGATGGAGCTGCACCAGGGTGTTCAAAAGCAACTCTAATTACTTAACATTAAGAAAACTGGAGGCGTGTTTCAGTAACCTTTCAACCTGGAGCTGAAGCTGCCTGATGAAGAATGGGATTGCTGTGCTTGCAGTTCATCTTATGAAGGCACCTTTGCAGAAGATGCAAAACCAAAAGCAGTCTGAAGGGAAAGAAAGCAGAAGGCCGAGAAACAGGCAACTGAACAGAGCAGATTGATTTAACAGATATGATACGTTTTTGCTGTCTGCATTATGTGTGGAAATTTATATTCCAAGTGACACAGTAACAGACTCGACTGTAATCAAACAGCACTGCTGAGGTGTCAGGAGCACAGATGATGCCTATCGAAAACATTTAAAACAGAAAGTAAAACTTTGAAAAATCTGCGGTGGAGAGCACAAGGAAAATACCCAGTTATGTTTCTAACCCAAGGCAACTTCTGTTTGTTTTTCACTGCTCTGGCTGGTCTGGGAGGTCGGAAGACCTACATGAGTCACTCCAGCGACAGCTCCGATAAACCTTGATGAAAAGCAAAGGCCGGCAGCAGCCTGGCCGGGGCGGGCTGGAGACACGCGGTGTCTATTGTGCACACACATCGGCCGGGGGGAAGGGCTGCTCCACGCGTTTTGGGGAACTTCAGCCAATGGATTCCTCCCCTGGGTGTTACGGGAGGGCTTGGCCAGCATGTGAGAAAGGGAGGGGAGAGTTTGAAAACAACCCAGCAGGCTCTAAGGAAGGAAGGCTGCTAGAAAGTGACCTGCTCGCCTGCGTGCAAGCATTTTGCTCCAGGTGATCGGCGGAGCTCGGGGTGGAAGCTCAGGAGGGGCCGGGCAGCTCCCGGCGGGTCCCACTTGGCGCGGGTCGGCGCAGGTAACCCGGGATGCAGGTGCGGGACAGCGGGAGCCGGGATGAGCAGTACAAACAGGTTGCCTCGAGCTCTGAATCCAACAAAAACGGCCAAAAGAGTTTTGGGGGATTTTGTTTGTTTTGTTTTGATTTGTTTTGTTGGGGTTTTTTTGGTTTTGGTTTTTTTTTTTTCCTAGGGGAGAAGGAATTCTGCTCTTTTATTTTTATATGGGGATTTTGGTAGTATTTTTGGTGTTAATATGGCTGGGGGAGGGAGGACGGGGGGGGGGGGAGCAAGCAGGTCTCCACAGCTCAGAGCTTGGCATGTGATCAGCTGTCTTTTAATTCTTGCAGGCAGTTTTGAGGTTAGAAAGGCAAAAAGAGGCGCTCTCTCTTAGTACACTGGTTGATACAATGGAAAAATACAAATGATCTTTCACGCACATCAGCTCTTTTTCAGGTCACAGAGCTTTAGAAATCAGAAAATATATTCAGTCAAATCCAGAGATTTTCAGTGATTGATAACCCAACTGCTAACAGAGATATTCAGAAGAAATACAAACCACACCATTTTCTTGGAGGTGTTCTGGATGGTTTGGGGGATTTCATCTTTTCGCTGCTGACACAGCCTCAGGCCTCATGGAAGTGATCCAGTCCCAAATTTTACCAGGAAATTTGCTAGCAATTTTCCACGGTGCTTTCAAATGTATGATGGGGTATTTTGTGGCATCTTTTGCACAGGTCTTGGTTGCTGTTCCAGTTTCTCTGCCACCTTTTTCCTCTTCACTGAAAAATCTCCTTAAAGCCCCTTCTCTCTTGCAGGGGAAACGGAATTCCATGATCTCTGTTAAAGCTGGAAGTTATTTTCCAAATCTCTGTGGTGACACTGTAGTGGAGGTGCAAAGAGCAAACTAGGGATTGGTTTTTGATTGATGGAGAAACATCTTTTGAGATTGCCTCTAGGCTGCGTGTGAAAAAAAGTCTTGTGTGAGCACGTTGGGCTGCTCTGACTTGAAAAACTCTGCAATTTAGTGTCTTCGTGAGCAAGAAAGGTTTTCTTTCTGTCATTTGGCTGATGGGGAAAGTATCATAAAAACATGGAAATCGTACATCCTTTTAACAGATAATTGTTGTTTTAATTCTTAAACCCAGTTTTGATGATTCATGGAGAGCTGGGCCAGTAAATGAATTCAGAGGCTCTTGCACAAGGAAACTTTGGCTCTTATTTTAGAAGTACACAGATTTGGAGTAGAATCATACTAGAAAAATATGTAAAAATACTGTGAAAGTCAAGTGGTAATCTGTTAACTGAGGAGGTATCTCGCTGGCAGCTGAAAAATCCTGCAAGGCACAAGTACCAGAGCAGAAGGGATCTGTATTTTCTTCTCTCCTTGCTCTGGTCTGTTGCTTGGGCTCTCTGGAGTGACAAGTTAGGAGGAGAAAACAAAGGGTGAGCTGAGTTTTTAGGGGAAACCGTGAATAGAGGCAAAACACACGACAATGACTGTCACCTCTAATTAAGTGTCTGGCCTCGGGCGGTTCGCGTGGAATAAACGGGGTATACTGAAACCAGGTGGGAGGTTTGGAAGGCTGCGGCGAGACAGGCTCGGTCCGGCTGTCCGGGACACCTGCCCTGTGCTGGGGTGCCAGCAGCGGGCAAGGCGGAGGCAGCACCTTTCCCGTGGAGTCCTGAGCAGCAGGAATCCTGCCTGCCAGCCCTGGGGTGTTTCCCGTCCCCCGCCCAAACCCTGCCCCAAGGCTGAACAAAAGGTAGAGGGTCATGTGTGGAGGAGCAGCTCGAGGTCTGAAATCCCCTTGTTAGCTGAGAGATGTACACACAAGAAAGAGGTAATACATTGCTTTTCTGGTGATTTTACTTCAGAAAAGGAGGGTGAACAATTGATTTCTAATTGAAGGAGGCGGACAGAGCGCTGGGGAGGATCCAGGCACGGCCCTCGGGGTTTCCCCGGTGCGAACACCCGAGCAGGCCGTGAGGGGCCATCCCCCCACACTGCGGGTCTGCCCCTCCGCACCTGACCCAGACCCTGCCACAGGTGCTGCCCAGGGGTGCCAGTGACCCCCCTACGCGGCAGGACTCGGGCTGTGGGGGCTGTGAGGGCTGTGGGCACTGCTGGCACTGTCCCCTGGGCAAATGGATGCCGCGGCCAGGTGTGTGTGCGGCCTGGCCTCCCCTCCCCTCCCCACACCAGTGGCTCCTTCCCACTCCCCCCTCCGGCCCGCCCGCGATGGTCTCGCCCTCCTCGCTCTTCCCTCAGAGCCGAGCCCTGCCGGGCCCCGCCCACCACCATCCCCGCCCGCCGATTGGCTGCGGGGCGGGCGGGCACCAGCCAATGGCCGCGCCGCCACCGGCCGGGTCGCTGGGGCAGAGAACACAAACAAGGCGGGGGCGCGCGCGGGAGGGGGGCGTGGCCGGGCGCGGGGGCGCGCGCGGCGGTGGCTGAGGGGACGCGGCGGGGCCCGGTGCGCATCCCGGGGGCTGCGGGCTCGTCCCGGGGGCTGCGGGTCTCCCCGACCGCCTCAGGCGCTGCCAGGCCTGTGCCCGTGCGTCAGCCCGGCCCTGACGGCCTGAGCCCCTCGGGCCCTCCGCCCCTCGGGCCCGGGGCTGCGCCACCGCTGGTCCCTGCCCACGGCACGGGTTTGGTACGGGTACTGAGTCTCGCCTGTTTTGTGTGTGTGTGTGTGTGTGTCTGCAGAGCAGCAGCTGGTGTTGGCGGATCTCCAAAGCGTCGTTGATGGGGGGGTGTTGGCCTAAAGTTGGGGAGAGGGCGAATTCTATGTGGGAAGTTCCTTAGGGATGTTTTGTGCAGAAGGGAGGTCTTGATAAGTGTTGGAGGCCTTGTTCTGGAGCATGTATTGTTCCTAAAGGTTAATGTGCCGCTGTTTACCTGCTGGAGTAGAATTGCCTGTTTAGATAAGTACAAGAAGTGGTTGGTGGGGGGTTCAGAGCATTGAGCTTGTTTTATTAGTGGATTTCAGTGACTTAGGAAATACTCTTCTCTGATGAACTACTTAAGATTTCTCATAACATTCGTGTTTTGCAGATGCATGAAGTGACTTCTGCCCATTTTGTTCTTAGAATAGAATCATAGAATTGATTGGGTTGGAAAAGACCTCCGAGATCATCAAATCCAACCCTTGGTCCAGCTCCAGTTTAGTCTTGTTTTATCTCTTGTAACAAAATCTGGGGGTTATTTAATCTGATGTTTTTAAGGCATTTTTTCAGCGTTGTTTGGTAGTGCTGTGTGGGGCAAGTGCAAATTAGAAAGTGATGTCTTTTGGATAGAGTGGTAACTGTCAGCATCCTGAAGCAGTCTGCTGGCTTGGAGTGAGAAGGAGCATTGCTAAACTGAGAGTGTATCTCCTGATCAGAGTGACAGCAGGAATTGTAAGGCTCAGGTGTTCCATCATACTTGTTATAAAGAAAGTAAGATTGTGGATCTCAGAAAGAGCACGTGGAAATTGTGTTGTCACTTATTATGTTGCCACAGGTGGAAGATTTCAGCCAGGGTCCTATACAGGAAAAGCATTTCTCCACTTGAAATTTAGGATTTGATTACAAATAACAAAAGCCTTTATTATTATTTAATGCAGATTTTGTCCTTTGTTGTCTTTTTCAAAGAGGTGGACAACTGATGGAACATCCTACTAGGAGGAATAAAACTGCTCTTACAAGGTAGTTTGCACAGATTAGACTGAGACACACACGGAAAAATCTCTCAGCCAAGAGTGACTGAGAACACTTGAGAACTGCTGAATGATTGCTTGAGGTAACTCATAAAAACGTTTGTCTGAAGAAGTGGTGTGGGGCAGGGAGGACTCTCTTATTACGCAAGTCTGGTAACTGTTTGGGTTGGCATTAGGAAAACCTCGGTCGTGACAGCTGAATGCTGTGCCCCAAACCGGAGCTGATTTATTGCCAACGGCCCGCGTGAATCATTTGCCGTTAATGGGTCTGTGGTGGGCACGTGGGCAGGGGAGGGAAAAACAAGGGAAGAGTGGAAAAGGGGAAGGGAGAGCAGTCGTTTGGTGTCACAATCTTGCCTGTCAACGGTGAGCAGTTCTCAGGGCAGCAAAGGATGAGCAGGGAGTTAAAAAGCCACTGAATTCTTAGGGAGCAGACACAAATACCAGTGATATTCCTAGGCCTACAAAGGGATTTGTGAAAATCTTGCAGGTGAAAAAGTGTGTGTGGGAATTGTGGGACTGCTTAATTTCTTGTGTACTTAAAGGAAAGATTCTTGGTGCCATCCCTTTCACAGTGACATGGGGTAGTTTGTAGAACAGCAGCTACTGGGAAGAGGGAGAAAGGATAACAGAAAAAGAGAAGTATTTAAGTGTAGGGATCTTTATCCCTTGCAGATGGAATGGTGGTTGTAGGGAGTGCTTAAGGGGTGCAGGAGCACAGTTGTGAAGCTTGACAGCTGTGTATACACATACAATAAAACATAAAGACTCTGTCCTTGTGGGGAGGAACAAAAATAAACTTGTTTTTAAGGGCTGGTCTGAACTCGATAAATTGCTACCATTTTATCAGTATAATTCACGTGAAGAATGTTCCTTTCGTGGATGCAATTATACCATTGATACTGTGTGCTCGTATAGATAAAGACTTTGCAGAGCAGGACAGTACAGGTTGATAGAGGTGGCTTTTATCAGCTAATAAAAGCTGCATACGTGGGGCTTTTACCCTAAAAATAACGGCTTTTGTCCCATTTATAAGCAGCAGAACTGACAGCTGCGAAGACAGCCAGGCTTAGATGAGTTTGGAGGTGGTTCTTCTCTCATGCTGCACCATCTACCTTCCCAGGAACTTCTCAGTGGTTACTGATAGTTAATTATAACTTTAAAATCATCAAATTTTGCATTGTATTTTATGAGTGAAGCCTTTCCAGCTTTTTCTTTTAAGATTTGGTCCAGTGTTTTTCTTTCCCTAAGCTTCTCTGTTTCTGTTTAGGCCTTGGAGGGAAAACAGTAAGACTTTACATTTCACAGTCAGTTCTGTTAAGCAACTATGGAAATAGAAAAGGAGCACATTTATATTACCCCAACAGGTAAGTAATATATTCTTTTTTTTTCCACTTAAAATTGCTTGGCTGACCAGAAGTGTTCTCAGTAGAAAAAATGTATTAGCTGATAATTTTCTGACAGTACTGGTTAAAAAAAAATTTACTGTTGTTTCAATTTTATATCATAGTATCCTACTTTATTACATTTATTTCAAAATCTATTAAAATAAGAAAGTTAACATTTTGTTAAGTTCCTGAATAGTACTGGCACTTGTCTCCTTATCTTCTAAGTTCAAGAAAAGAATAAGCTCAAATGTATAAGTGTGTTTGAGGGGTACAAATTCTGCTTTAAGTAACCACCTTAAAATTAGAGGAGACCAGTGATGAAGGGCTTGACTGGAAGTGGGCTGGCATGGGAAGAATTTAGGAAATATGTGTTAGAGACTGCCCTGAAATTGATTGTTTTGTCCATATCACAAATGTCTTTGATGCTCAGCCAAGGTAACACAGCCTCATGTTTCTGTGTCTCCAGAGTGTATGATGGTCTGCACTGACCCTTTTATGTCAGTGAGTTTTTATGGGTTTAAACGTTTTTTAGAAAAAAAATTACATATGTTAAGTTGGTATGTAATGCAGTTGAGGTAACAACATACTCCTTACAATTTCTTATGTTAAAGCAGAGCTAGGTTAATGCAGAAGAGACATTGCTTGTCAGCATTTTAGAATTATATTTGGATAATAGGTGGGAAGCTGCTGCAGAGCTGGGCTGACCCAGTCTGGGCAATTAATTGGCATGTAGGTCAGTATGTGTAGAAGGCTTTGTTAATTAAGGTAGTACCATAAAAGCACAGATTTTTAAGTGAGCCTGCTAGGCCTAATGGCAGAGTAATAAGATAAATTTGGGTAACTTCTTAATATATAGCAAGCAAAGTATTAAAGTTTATGGAAGACTGTTTTTAGAATCATAGAATCGATTGGGTTGGAAAAGACCTCCGAGATCATCGAGTCCAACCCTTGGTCCATATTGCTTATATGTGTATATGTTCTGTGATGCAAAAATGAGAAGCTGGAAGGAGGATCTACATCACTTTATATGTACATCTTATTAAATTATTTCAGGAAATTGTTGGAAAATAGTCTGTGTGTCCAGCCTGTTTTCAGAGCCCCACTGGGTAACTGACAGTGGAGGGGCAGCTGTTACAGTATTACAGAGAAAGAGGCTGCAGCTGGAAGCGACAGTGTTATATAAAAAACAGTTCAGTAGTGCAGTGAGAAATATTAAGTATTATGGGTTGGATGTTTCCTGTGGGGGATTTCCTTTAGTCTCGAACCTGAGATCAGAGTTGTGTGTGGAGGTTGAACTGCAGCCTCCCCTCTTTATCCTTCGTTGCCTGATTCAGACCTGTGTTAATTGTTGGCCATTTTCTTTGGAAACGGAGAAAGAGGTGAGTGGTCACTGGAGGGTGTAGTTTCTGGACAGCCAGGTCACAGGTCTAAAGTGAAGAAATTCATGAGAGACTGAGCATGGAGAATTTGAGTGCATTTGTCTGAGATGAGCTGGTTGTGCTGATCGGGTCTCCTGGGGAAGGAGAGGAAGGAAACCTGTTCTGTTTGGGTTGGCTTTTTTCCCCTCTGCCAGCTTTATGCAAATCTCTCATTGTTTTATTAAAATGTTAGACAAACTGAGAAGGCTGCTTGTGAGGAATCTTTTCCTGGATGTGATGCATGCTTTTCTTTTTTAGCTTGCTGCAAGCATAAAAGGAATGCTTTTGTGGGAGTAATGAGTGGAAGGATGGAGCTTAGACTGGAATGGCTGCATTGGCTCAGCTATAGCATTCACATTTGTGAACACTGGTATCTAAATGTTACTTCTTTGATCAAAAGGAGGCAGTTCCATCAAACTTTCTTCAGTTTGTAGCGTAGTACCCTCTTTGATATGGGTAAATACTTTGAGGTTGGAAATATTTTATTAGTACACTTTGCTTTCAAAACAATTTTTCATGAACCTGTTTTGAAGTGAAAAAACACAGTTCTGAGCAGCATTGCCAAATGAATGTATTGGCATGTGAAGTGATACATTAGCTAAGTTCAAATACAAATTTAAAATACATTCCATATTCTGCATTTATGGCAGTGAGCTTTGCTGTAAAGCAGGTTTGGCACAGTTGGAAAACCATCTGCCTCTGTGTGCTTTATTATTGCCCTTCGAGGACTGGGGCTGTCGGTTGTGTCTCTGAGACTCTATTTAGTCTACAAGAAAAGGAGGACTATAACAGAGCCGAGGCTGTTGTCTTTGTGTGTGTGTGTCTTCCAGTTTGCAAGGACTCCCAGGGTACTCACTGGAATGTAAACAGGTTCCCAGGTGCCTTTTTCTTTGTAAATGTTGGTGGGTTAAGAAGGGGAAGAAGAATTTATGAAGGGATTTTGCTTATAGTGCTCTCAGTAAGACATTCTGCTGAACCATACAGGGCAGGGGGGGCAGCTTAACTTTCTGATACAAGACTTGGGGTCTAAATTTTAAACGTGCATTAGTTTCCTCAAAGAGTGAAGTTATTGCACTTCTCAGTGCTCTGGGACACGTAGAGATCCTTAAGTTGTGAGCAAGTTTGTTGGGTGTGAAACAAACCTATCTGATTGTGCTGGAAAATAATCCATGTCTGTTTTAGAAACAGTCTTGATAGAAGCTACACTGAGAAACAATCCATAGAGAAGGGAGATCCCACTATTTCAAAAGACTTCATGTATTTTATGAATCTTCATTACTGATCTCTTCAAGCTTTGTATTAAGCAGCATTTTCCCCCATAACTTTAAAAACAAGAAATGAAAGTAGTGATGTTTTTATATTCTTCTAAGTGTAAATCATTGTTTTACTTGCTAGTGTTTGAAATTCCTTGAGTTGAATAAGGGAGATGTTGGTTGATGATTTATGGATTTGATTTCACTTTGGTGACTGATCTTTAACATTAGTGAGTTCCTGGAGAATTTACTGTATTGGCAGTTTCGTTTGTTTCTAAATGAAGAGATGAGTGGGTGGAGTGAGAACTTACACACTGAGGAGTTCTGATAGTTTTTGTTTAACAAGGGTGGGGTTTTCTGTGGTTTACATATTTCTAAATGGTTTATTGATTTGCTTTCCAGCTCTTGACATATGCTCTGTTTAGATTGTGGATGTTTTGTGCAGGGCAATAAGGAACTCCTTACTACTGTGATATGTAGACTTATTTTAAAAACAACATCATTTGCCTTAACAGTGTTGGAAATAAGAGTTCTGTATAATGTTATAAGCCTTTTTAAATCAGAAGTATTTAGTATTCTAACATAAAACTGTTTAAAATTAACAGATTTTTTTAATCTCCTTTTTAAGAACTTGAGAATCTGAATGATGCTCCGTTTTCTGGTGATGAAGAAAATGGTGGATCTGAGGAACGAAAAACTGAAATCAATGGAAATTGGATTCCTGCAACTTCAATTACTGAAGCCAAAATAAATGCTAAAGCAAAGAGGCGGCTGAGGAAAAACTCTTCTAGAGATTCTGGGAGAGGAGACTCCGTTAGTGAGAATGGAGAGACACTGAAGATTGGAGTTGTACCAACGAGCCCAAAGGGCAAACTCCTGGACAGGCGATCCCGGTCTGGAAAGGGAAGGGGTCTACCAAAGAAAGGTTGGTGTAATTTAGTGAAGAGAGTATCATGATAGAGGTAAAGGTTTGTTCAAAACATAGTGGTTTTTTTCTGCTGGGAATCATTTTCATAAACCACAGTCTCTGTGCAGGCATTTGGTCTTTTATGGTTAGATAGTGGGTGGATTCTTATCAGAAAATCTTATGTGTCTGTGGTGAATTAACTTCTGTTTTTCAGGTAAGTACCTTTTCTTAGAAGACTTAATACACGAGTTTGAACTGTTGGTGGTTCACAGGACTGTTACTAATGCAAACTTAAAGCATGGCTGTATTCGCAAGTACAGTTTCAACCTTCAGTAATTCCTGTGCAGTTTCATACTGCTTCTGGATTCTTACTGGAAAGTGATGAAAAGTGAGAACATGTCAGGCAAACATACCCTTGTCAGCAAATATTGTTAGTCAGGAGGTGGATACAAGCAGTGATAGATCACTTTTAAGTGAAAGAATGTTGTGTTGAACTCAGAAATGTTCTGTGTAAACTGGTGGTTCTTACTTACTCTCTCTTATTTTGCCAGGTGGAGCAGGGGGTAAAGGAGTTTGGGGTACACCAGGTCAAGTGTATGATGTAGAAGAAGTAGATATTAAGGATCCTAATTATGATGATGACCAGGTAGGCAAATAGTTTCTTTGCAAAGTTGTTTTTTACTTCTTTTATTGATTTCAGTTGGTGTGATGCTCCTATGAATGGAAACTTGTTTGTGAGTTACGTGAATGTCAACATGGCTGCACTAAATGTTTGGGTTTGTGTTCAAGAACAGTGTGGAAGTGTCTCAGTGTAACACTCACAGATCTTACCCCACATCACCCTTCTGTGCCTGACTGAGCAGCACCCCTTTCCCAGGTATTCTGCACTGCTGGTTCCCATGGAAGTGGCTGTTGCAGAGCTGCTCTGTATTGCACACAGGTACTGTGTTAAAAATGCAACACAGAACTTGCTCACATTAACAGAGGTATATTTTAAAAATGAAGCTGAGAAGTGGATAGAAGAAAGTTCAATGAAGAATGAGTATTCTGTGTAACTTCTCTAAACAGAGACTGGTGTGATGGAAGGACAGGGGTTTTGACTTCTGTGTTTCTTGATCGTGCAAAGTTTCTTTCCATTAAACATTGGTTGGAAAACTAAGTCTGTTCAGATTTTTGTTCAGATCTGTAGTATTGCTCTGAGTGTTGCTTGTGTAATCTGTGTAGAGTAGGGAACTGAATTACATCGGGGCATCTGGTGTGCTGGAATTCTGCAGGACAGGTTTGCTCTTTCTTCCTTTGGGGAACATCTTTGCTCACAAATATTCTGACAATGCCTTTTCTCTGATTCGTACCTGGTATTGCCTGTCTGGTCACACAGTCACTGAGGAAGAGGGAACAAGGCAGGGACTTGTCAGGGACGGGAGTGCCACTTGCAGGGGAAGGTGCTGTGGCACAGCCAACCCTGCAGGCCTGGGACAGGAGGTTCTGTTGCTCTCCCTTCAGTCTGTAGGCCCTTCACCTCTGCTCATGTGGTGTCAGCAGAATCCCAGGAACAGGGTTTGGAGTGCTTACCATTGTTTAACAGTAAATTCAGCCTTCCAGTCGAATTCAGCTAACAGTAAATCAAAATACAAAGAAGTGTGACATGTAGCCCATGTTGTCTACACTCCTGGCAGAAGAGACATAATCTTATGTTTTCTGGCAGAATACTGACTACTAAGGATATATTAAGGATTTAGGAGATCCATTTGGAAGCTGTTAGCACTGCATAAGATGTAAGAAGAGACAGTACTCAGATTATATGCTTTTGTTGTTTTCTAAAACAGGAGAACTGTGTCTATGAAACAGTAGTTTTACCTCTGGATGAAAGAGCATTTGAAAAAACTTTAACACCGATCATACAGGAGTATTTTGAACATGGAGATACTAATGAAGTTTCGGTATGTTTCCTGCCTTTTCTGTTTATTTTAGGTGGCAAACCTGTGGCATACAGGGTAATCCAACTGCTAGTTGTCAATGAGTTCATAGAGAAATTGGCAAGAAATGTGCTATAAGAATACCCAAGTGTTCACACTAATCACATGAGCAGAAGAATATATGTAATTACATAAATAAAAGCGCATAAATATTTATTTATTTTTAATATGTTGATACATTTAAGTAATAAAAACTATGAAATCTCATTCTGTTTTGTTTTTCAAATCTTTCTCAGGAGATGCTGAAGAATTTAAACCTTGGTGAAATGAAATACAGTGTCCCAGTGCTGGCTGTTTCCTTGGCATTAGAGGGGAAGGCCAGTCACAGGGAAATGACATCTAAGCTTATCTCCGACCTTTGTGGGACAGTAGTAAGCAAAACTGATGTGGAAAAATCATTTGATAGACTGCTTAAGGAACTACCTGAATTGGTGTTGGATTCTCCCAGGGCACCACAGGTATGTTTGTAAATTTTTATGCCAATAGGCAAAAGTTTTGTGTGGCTAAAACAGATTGAGTAAACTGAAATAGACTCTGTATTTTGAAAAATATCCATTGATTTTCTTCTTACTGGCTGTAATCCTCTCCCAGTTTCCCAGGCTGATTTCACTTTGAGACAGCTCATTTAAATAAAATCTGAAGACCAAGCATATTATAATTATCTACTTAGAACTTGTATGAAATACGACATTTAGTTAAAAATGCTTCTGTTTTGTTGCAGTTGATGGGCCAGTTTATTGCTAGAGCTGTTGGAGATGGGATTCTAAGCAACACGTACATAGATGGCTACAAAGGCACTGTGGATTGTGTCCAAGCTCGGTAACTCTCTTGCTTTCTCTATAGCAACATGAAAGGTGATGATCAGGAACTTAGGACTTCAGGATAAATCCTATGGTTCTTTAACTTCTTTTTTTTTTTTTTTAATTATAAAAAAATCCCCCAATAGACTGCAACAAACCCAACAAAATCCAGAATGACTCAAGTCAGAGGAGAAATACTGAAATTGCCAGACAGATGCATTAATATATATGAATTCAGTTTGCCAGGTTTGTTGTCCAGCTTATGTTTGAGGGTGAAAAATGAGCTGAAACAAAAAGTGATTATAGAAGGTTTTGTCTTAGAAAAAGCCTTAATGTGATTAATGAGTAAATATAGCATCAGGACAGCTGCTGTAAATATGTTGTGAAGTACACAAGGGATTAACTGTTTTGCCTTACAGAGGTTTGAAGCTCATGCAGTGCTTTATGCGGCTTTGCTGTAATGCTTTATTTGTCAAGTAGTATCATTGTTTTCCATGTCAGCATGAGAAGTTTGAAGGAGCAATCCTTCACAAAGAGGGATGTTTTAATAATGAGTCATGTTTTATTATTTTTTCTTCCATAAGTGTATGTTTCAGACTTGATACAGAAGTACTGAACTCTTAAATCTTCTATAAGTTGCATTTGTAATGATTATAGTTGTGTGGTTCTAGAAGAAAGGGGAATGCTTAGCTGCCTACTTGGGGTTCAAATTGTCAGAATTGTCTGTCACTTACACAAATGTGTCCTGTGATTTGAAGGATTGCAACTTGCATTCTGTACATCTGGGATGCTTTACTGCCTTTTTTGTTTCTTGGCCAGTCTTTTATGCTCATTAAATCTTGGTGAATAGAGTTATTGTTATTGGCTTGCCCCCAGCATGAGGACTGGGATAACTGTTCCTTCTTTAGCTGGATGGTACATACTGTATCTGAGACTTCTTTTTTCACCTTACTTCCCTTTTTATTCTTTTTTTAACAAACTGGCCAGCATCTCTAGCTTGCACCATTTTTTCCCAACTACATATTTACCTTCTGAAGTGCTTTCTTGGCTTAAATTCTTAAGGTTTCATAATTCTTTAGACCCAAATGGAAAATAGTATTTCAGTAGAAAAGCTGTTTTTCAGTGTGGCAGCAACTGAGGCCTTTTTTGTTTGAGATACACCTGCCAAGCTTGGAGGAGCCAGGATAGAATCTATCTCTGCATAAGAAAATATTCAGCCCTTTCCTGTGAGGATGTTTCAGTTCTGCTTTGGTGATTCAGATCTGCTGCCACTGGGATTGTTCCTGTCCTTACCACGGCATGACCAGCAGTGTAAAGGCCAAAGCGGGGAGCTCATTTGGTGGTTCATTGGTCCGGGTGGGCCCCATGGAGTTGTAACCCCGACCTCTTCCCTGAGATCTGGTATCTTTGCCTGAAGAGAAATGGCCATGGGGGAAGTTGCAGATGCATTTTGGTGAAATTCTCTAACAACGTTTTAAACCCCCGACTCTGCTTTCAGAGCTGCGCTGGACCGAGCGACGGTGCTGCTGAGCATGAGCAAGGGAGGGAAGCGCATCGACAGCGTGTGGGGGTCCGGAGGGGGCCAACAGCCCGTGAAACACCTTGTGAAAGAGGTAACTGACAGAATTCTCTCCTCTCTCTGGTTCACTGTTTGTCTAAGCCTACCCTTTGTGGGTCAGAGGGAAGAGGTATGTGTGTCCTGTACTAAAATGATGGTTTGTGTAATGTTGGGTTTGTTTTGTTGGGTTTTTTCTTTTTTATAATTCATTTATACAAAGTAGTTTTTAAAAAATGATGTAGGTAGTTTTGTTGATTTTGTAGTATTTGTCACTGGGGGGAACATGCTGGTACAACACCACTCTATTGCAAGTATATGTTTATTTTTGCTTTAAGCAAAACTTGTGTTTAGCGTTTTAAAAGCTCACAGTATAAAATGCTGAAGTAATTAGAAGAACCAAGATGAAACTGGCTAAACTAGATAAACTATTTTTTTTTGGCATTGGTGATCAAAAGCACAGTAATAACTGAAAAGAGAGGAAGAAACTGGAGTGTCTAGAGATCCATTCTGTGAAGTAAGCAGGTTTAAAGGAAAAGGTCATGTTATTATTTCTAGGTTGGGAGTGTAACAGATGACAGTAGGAGGTGTTCAGAGCAGCAAATAAACTTAACTGCACCCATACTAACCTTTTATGGTGATACACAGGAATGGTTTTGGTGCTTGTGCATTAGCACTGTGGATAGGTATTTGGCTTACACTGTGTTTCACATTACTGATAACGTCTCAATTTAATTAATGCCTGAATTTAATTACATTTATAAAAACCTTGGCAGCAAGTTTGAGGAACTAACCTGCTGCTGAGTTGATTGTGGATTATCAAAACAGTTGACAGCTTTTACATTTTTTATTACTTTTGGGTTTTTTGTTTGTTTTAAAATTCAATAGATCGATATGTTGCTGAAAGAGTATTTGCTTTCTGGAGACGTACTGGAAGCTGAACGTTGCCTTCAGGAACTGGAAGTACCCCATTTTCACCATGAACTTGTATATGAAGTAAGGAGAAATCAGAATCCCTTTAATAACTGTCAGCAATTTGATATGGGCATGCAAATAGTATAACTGGAATCTGAAGCTCGGGTTGCTTGCTGTGTTATTTGAATAACTAAATAGTGTCATGTAAAGTTAATGGTTTGTGTGCTCGTTTGTGTGTGCACTGTGCAACAAGGAAGCTGCTGCTGACTCTGGGAAGATCTAGAATTAATTGAGGGGTTAAATAGTTGAATTCAGATTATTATAGATTCCTAAAAAATGAGAGCTCAGTTTATTTTCTGCTGAGGAATAGCAGCAAAAAAACCTGCCAGTGCTTTGTTTTGGTGTTTATTTTCTTTCAGTTTCAGATATTCTGGGTATTCTAATGAGTGTTACCTGTTTTTGTTAAGTTATAGAGCTTCCTTTTCCAGGGTGGGATTGTTTTCATCAAGCACATTTGTAAAAGCTCTGAGATATTTTAGACCCAGACTATTTGGGAGACTGTCACCATTTGTACTCTTTTATCTGCCAAATTGGGAAATGGTTGTTCACCAATACAGCTGAACACCCACAATCTACACAATTTTCTTTTCAGTAAATTGACTCATTTTAGAAAATTCCTTCACAACAGAAAACTAGAATCATTTCAGTTGATGTGGGTTGTGAAGATTTGTAGATTTTAAATTTCTGAATTCTTCTAAAATCACAGATACAAAAATGCCATGGATACAAAATTAATTGTAATCTGTACTGGAGCAGCCCTATGGACAGTCATGTGGTTCTGAAACCAGAGACAGGCAATACTTCTCACTCTGTCTAGTCCTTTATGGTTTGTCATACCTTTTATCTTATCCAAAGAACTTTCCACACATTTTTCTTTTCTAATAGTAGTAATAATAATAATAGTGATAACAAACAACTGAAATTATGAGTGTATTTAATGAATGGACTTGTTTCCCCAGAAAATGCCTAATAATGCATTCATTCCTTTCTGCACTTTATATACTTAATCACCACATACCCGAGCCACTGTTTTCTTTTTAGTCACAACACTTGCATGATTTATTTTAGGCCATTGTACTGGTTTTGGAGTCAACTGGAGAAAAGACTTTTAAAATGATACTGGATTTGTTGAAGACTCTGTTGAGGTCTTCTGTCATTACTGTGGACCAGATGAAAAGAGTGAGTATGGCATTTAGAGAATTTTGTGTAAGGTTTTCCAGAATTTCTGCAGTGTCTACCTTCTTTTAAGTACTATTTGTAGTCTATTGCTGACTGCTGGGTTTTTTTTAAATTTTCATGGCCATTCTTTATGCTCTACAAATAATTTGTTGCTTACGGAAATGGTGTCAAGTTGTGCCAGGGAAGCTTTAGATTGGATATTAGGAAAAAATTCCTTACCAGGTTTGTCAAGCATTGGAACAGTTGCACAGGGAAAGGTGGATTCACCATCTCTGGAGGTGTTTAAAAGATGAGCAGGGGGCACTTGATGGACTTGGCAGTGCTGGGTTAATGGTTGGACTCGATGACTTTAAAGGTTTTCTCCAGCCTAAATGATCCTGTGGTGTGTGTACAATACAAAGATTTCCAGCTGCCTTTATGCAGTTAAATGGTTAAAACTAAAAATTTTAAATGCTGCAATATTGCTTCATTCTTTCAATTTATCCTTTTATCTGGCAGTTCTTTCTAACTGAACTAGTACAATAAAGGCCCACTAATTACAAATGTGAACTAGACAGTGTATATAAACTAGTGTTTTACACCTTTTGGAGTCATACATGGCTTTGCTTCTTGGTATGAGTTTGGGACAGCAGTTCTTTCCCAGGGCAGACTGGGTATCACACTAGGACTTATGTCAAAACTTACCCAGCTATGTTGCTGTCAGGAAGTGATGAACTCATCTCTCGCTGTCTCCAGTGTTTTGCTTGCTGCATAAACTGTTGTGGTGGTGATTTGTGGACACATTTTCTTCATTTAGGTGGAAGACATACCAAATTCTCTTCCCCTGTTACTACTCATGTGGCAGCAGTCAGGCTGACATACAGATTTTGTGCTGTCTGGATTCCTGGCTTCTAAAGTAGCTAAAAACTCAGGTGGTGTTTTTATTAAGACAGGTAGTTGTGTAATACCATGGTATTGTACCTTGTTTTTCCACTGACTGGCAGCTGCTCTGCTTCAGGTTTGTTGAAACTGTCCATAGTATGTGTGAAATAGTATTGAAAAATAAATCCTCTAAGTGCAAAAGGGTATTTAAGAATTTTAATAAAATCATAGACTGACCAGATAATTACTTGAATCCTTGTACTGCAGGGCTATGAACGAGTTTACTCTGAAATCCCAGACATTAACCTGGATGTGCCACACTCCTATTCCGTGCTTGAGCGGTTTGTAGAGGAATGCTTTCAGGCTGGAATAATCTCCAAACCACTGAGAGACCTCTGCCCTTCAAGGTACTTGTTTTGTTGTAGAGAGGTGAAGGCACTGCCCTTTCTTCTGTCGTAGGTAACAGAAAGCAGCATCTTGTGACCAAAGTTCTACAGGTTAGAAGGGGAAACTATGGAAGATGGAGAGAGGGTTGAACTGGTAGAATGTTTATTAATAAGCTTATTGATGTGAAACCTGTTATGTGGAGGCTGGAATAAATACATGGAAGAGTCAGCCTGTGGTGAGTCCCAGGCAACACACCTGTGCCACAACAGCATGGATGGAGCCTGGCACTCCTCTGGTTTGCTGATTTGCTTGATAGAAATCAGTGCAGCACTGAAATGGAAGATTCAGGTGTCACAATGATTCATGTAGGTGACAGTGGAAAACTGTTGTCTACAGTGGGGAAAAAAGAAAACAAAAAAAATCCTTTAAAAATAGTTTAAACTTATCAAACAGCATGAGCAGAGTTCTAAGATGAGACAACCGGTTCTAATCTTTGTATCAAAGGCATAGGACACTAATGTGGGATAAGTTTTATACACCCAGTTTCTTGTATCTGTATCATGTGGTTTCTGTAGTGCTTTTGGTTTGTTCTTTACTTACTCACAGCATAAATAATGCTGTTTGAACTGTGTCTAATCAGTCTGCTGTTTTCTCTTTACTGGTCACAATACAATTAACCTGTTTCATTTCCTATGGAGAATACATGTAAATTCTTTAATATGATGTTAGAACTATTAGTCACAGTTTTATGCATTGGGAATATTATTTATTCGACAGATCTTTTCCTATTTGGGTGTTTTCTTAGAGTTCTTAAACCATCTTGACAGCCTGTGATAAATTTGGATCTTGATAGGTTAGTGTCTTTATCAAGAACAGCCTCCATTTGTGAACTTTACACTTAAAACTGTGAGTGTGTGTGATGGTATCAAATGTTTTACAAGTTTAGAGTGTGGGAGGGTTGAGAGTCATCACTGCATCAAAAGCTTGATTATATTTCAGTTACCATTAGTGTGTTGAGAGGCATTTCTGGCTTGTGTACTTCAGTTTTGGGTGGAAAAGTGCCATTCCTGGGTTTTGAAACCAGCATTTTTAAGCAGTTGAGCTGATACTGTGATCACTGATAACCCTGCTGAACTTGCACACCTTGTATTTTACTCCCAAGACTAAGGGAAGATTCTTTTCAGAGATAAAAAACAAGCAATGCTACTCTTGAGTTACTGAGAAGGTATTTTCTGCTTTCTTACAGGGGCAGAAAGCGTTTTGTGAGTGAAGGAGATGGAGGTCGTCTTAAGCTGGAGAGCTACTGACTGTGAGCCCTGACTGCTGAAGCCTTACACGTGTAAAGGGAACATAGCTGGCTATCTCAATATACAGACACGCATGCTGCTTCGGTGTGTGTATGTATATATGTATACACATAGAGAATATACCAAATCTAAGAGTTGCTTAGCACAGTTCATATTTTTTTAAAAGCACATGTTTTGGGTACAAATTGGTTTTTTTGTTTTTTGGGTTTTTTGTAATAGTTTTGTAAATTTCAGAAAGAAATGTTCTTTCCTTGGGCATAATAGTAGAACAACTGGCCACTGCTGTGGCGGTGCCTTCAAATAAGCTATCTCTGTATGTGCCATGTTTATGACCTAATCATTCCATGTGTGCATCCATGTCTGACTGCCACGTGCTCTTTCCAGGACAGTGCTGTCATCATAAAATCACTGGTTTATACAAAGCTTTATAGAAGGGTCCAGGTTAAGCTGCTGTGATCTCATTTCCATTGCTGCTGAAGAAATACTGTGCTTTGGGAGGAAAAAAAAAAGCAGTTTCTTTGTTTTTAAAGAGCCCAAGAAAATAGAGTTGGGTCATAAATCGATTTGTTTCAGGGGAGAACACTGGTTGGTTTCAGTCCCCATGTACCAAACTTGTCTTTTTTTCTATGTAACTGGAAAAGTGAAAAGTTCTGGTAAAACATATTAAAAATATTTTTTGTGAAGCTCTTGTTTCTGCCGCCTCTTTATTTATTGTAATCAGAGCAAATGTAACTGTGTTCAAATCTTTGAAGTGTGTGCAATTCAGCGGTACATCTAACACCGCCCTTTGGTACTGCAATCAGCAGGAGAGCCCTGAGTAATTAAACTCATGGTAAGTATTTACCAGCTTTGTTTTTGAAAACAGAGCTGCCTTGCGTAGGAGTGTCCAGGCTGGCACAGATACTGCGAACGTGTCCGTACAGCACAGCCTGGCCCAGCCTTGCTCAAGAACAAGATGGATCTAAGGAAGACTCACAGGGACACAGTGGAGCCTCTCCTGTGTTTTTCAGTTTCATGTCGAGATTTGAGGAGTTCAGAACTGCTGGAGTAGCTGTTGCGGGGCCGAGACCACGCTGTGCGCCAGGAGCGAGGCGCGGGTGGGATAACCCCGCAGGGGCAGAGGGGCTGTGTTTGGGCTCCCCGCGCGGGTTCTGGTACCGCAAAACGCCTTTAAAATCCCTCCTTGGGCGACACCAGCGCGGCTTCTCCCCGAGCAGCGCCCGCCCCCCCGCGCAGTCCCCGCACCACCTGCTGCGTTCCAGGCCAGCCTTTAATGCGCAGCCCGGTCGGTCCCAGCGCGTACCTCGCTCGGGGCGGCCCCGCAGGGCCCGCGGCTACGGCGGGGCGGGCGCGGCCCCCGCGGACGAAGGAGGGGCCCCCTCGGTTGGCCGCGCCGCCTCCAGCGCCGCGCGCTGCAGCCTCTCCAGCTTCTCCAGCGACACCGACTTCAGGGGCAGGATCTTGGGCTTGCACAGCACCATGGCGGCCGCGTCCTCCACCGACAGCTGCCCTGCGGGGGGAGAGGGGCCGTGCGTGAGCGCCGGGCTGAGCCGGGCAGAGCCGAGCCAGGCAGAGCCGGGCCGGGCCGGGCCGTGCCGAGCCCGCCGTCCGTACCTTGCTTGGGCAGCACCTCCCGGAGCGCTCCCGTCCCCTCCGGCATGGCGCCTCCCGCACGGCCCGGCCCGCGGGGGAACTACAGCTCCCGGCGTGCCCTGCGCCGCGCCCCGCCTGAGCGCCGCCGGTCGTGCCATCCCGATGCATGCTGGGAGTGGTAGTCCTAAGGGGGGGCGTGCTGGCTGCCAGCGTGTGCGCTGGGAGTTGTAGTCCTTGGCGTGGCGCTGGGGCGAGGCAGCCCCGGCAGGGCGGGAGCGGCTGCTCCGGGGCTATCCCGGGGCCAGGATGCCGCTCCCTGCGTCCGCCGTACCGCTCTGTCCCACCTGCGCGGGCCTGCCCGGCCCCGGCGAGCCGCTGCCTGCCCGCCCGCCGGCGCCTCGCCTCGACCCGGGGCTTCTGGGCGCTTTTGTGGTTTATTTTATGGGTTTTTTTTAAAAGAAAAGCCCCAGCAGACACCGTCCAGCAGACAGGCGTGGCCTGGGCGTACGCGTTTTCGTTTCCAGGCAGCGCCCGGGGATTCGCGATGTGAATCACGCTCCTGTTCGACGTGTGAACAGCAGCAAAAGCAGGTGCCTTTCTGCACACAGAGGGATCAAAAGTCGTCGAACCTGATGGGCCAGTGCAGCGGGAACCCCCGAGAGGAGAGGTTCGCCTTCGGGAGGATCTTGGCCGCGGGGAGCAGCTTCCCTGGGAAACCCTCGATGTGACCCCGGGTGTGACCCCAGGTGTGACCCCAGGTGTGACTGGGGATGTGACCTGCAATGTGACCCTCGATGTGCCCCAGGGTGTGACCCCAGGTGTGACCCTCATTATGCCCAAGGGTGTGACCCCAGGTGTGACCGGGGTGGGTGGCAATGGACTCCCCATCCTGTGACTCTGCGGTGCCCCCCGGGCCCCGGTGCTGGGCTGAGTTGTAATTTCAGAGTTTGCTAATGAGCTTGCCCCTGTGCCTTGCACACACTTGGGGTTTGGCAGTTCAGGCTCGTAATCAGGCCCTGGCAGGTGGTGACAACTGCTTTAGTTGCTCCAGAACTGAGAGCTGGCCTCTTACTATGCTGGCTGTGGATGAGTAAAAAGAGGGAGAAAATGATTTTTGCTAATAATTCTTTTCCGTTCTGCCTGGATGGTGTCTGTGGGTGTGCTCTGCCAGCTCGGGCACCGCACTGGACCTGTCAGCTGTGGGATCCAAGGCTTAGGTCTGCTGGGAGATAAAACTGTGATGAAACGTTTATGTTCCAGTAAGTGACACCTCTCTGATAGTTATTTAAAGCCTCTGTCTGCATTGTTCCAGAACTATTTCCTTTTTCCTCTAAGCAACCTAGAGTAGGAAGCTGATGGTCCCTCAGGTAACCTGTTTCCACCTCGCTGGAAGCCTCGTCTGATGCTGGATTGGAGGCCAGCAGAACCCACGGAGGGTGAGAGTGGGTCTCCTCCTTCCTGCTTTTTGTGGAGCTGGCCAAAGATAACACTTCTGGGTTGGTCCTGGGCAGCACAGAAATGGGCCCTTTTTGTTGTTACTCACACATTCCACTTTCAGGTCAGAAAGTTGGCATTGATGAGACTGTAAAATGGATATGCTTGGTTGGGATATCTTTCTCTTTGAAGTGCTCAGAGGCATTCCCACTGATTTCAGTAGGAAAATATCCTTTGTCTGAATATGTTAGTCCCTGTGCCAATTAGTATTTTGTACTGCCTGGAAAGCAAAGGACTAGAGATCGACTTATGATGGATGTTTGTAGAGCAGAGCATTTTAAACAGTAAGGGCAATTTACAGATCAGTAATTTGGTAGTTTTTTTTGTTTGGTTATTTTTAAAAACAATCCAGCATCTTAGATATGGCTATGGCTGAAAATGAAGATAAAAGACAGTGAGTTATGACTGAAAATTTCACACTGTGAAACTAAGAGTTATTCTTGTGGTAATGAATAGCACCTGTGGAGCAACAGAAATGAAGTGAAAGCAAGATGTTGCAAATCAAATGGCAGGCCAGGTTTTTTGCCAGTGTCCTTCACAGTGCCAATGACTACCTGGAGTCCAGCATTATGTGAGCCCATCTCAGCTGTGTAGGGAATCACTTTCCAAACACAGTTTTCCTGCCAATGGGGTTTGTTTACTTGGTGATAAGAAACAATGGTCAACTCAGGTTGTTACTTGAGCATTTTAGTAACTGAGGGGTGGAGTTTGGCATCCTATACTAAATCCATTTTCTTAGTTACTCAAATGCCAGCTTGGCAGCCTCTTTAGAAAGCTGATAGCACTGGGGCAGGTGTGATTGTGCAGGTTGTTTTCAACAGTCTCTTGTAAGTCTGCTTTTAAGACACCTCCTTCTGTTGGGAAAAAACCCCACAGTTACTACTTTCAGGATTGAGAGGTCTGGATGAGAGAAAGGAGGGAGGCATGGGCATTGTCTGCAGCTTAATGTCCTACTTTTCAAAGTGCCTTAAAAACAGGAATGGATTTAGTTTTGAGGAAGGCTGATTTATCCACTAGAGTGGTATTACCTATACTTAAGAGGAGGGAGAAGCATGTACTAGAGGACCTAATTCCTTTTGTTTTGTTGGAAAAGAAACAGCAAGAGAAGTTGTGACTTTTCTAATTACAGTTGAGGGATCAAATCTTTTCCTTTGCTGGAAAAAAGCATAGTTATAGCCCTTTTTTTGCCATCTTTGGCCTCTGGGATCACCATGTCCTCAAATACACGCTCATATCTCTCATGGACCTTTCTAGTTGCCAGAAAGTTATTTGCCAAACCCCTTCAATCTGGGAAAAGCACCGTACACTTGCAGTGGGTCTGTGCTGAGTCAGTGCAATATCTTGGTGCCACCTCACGTGACTGGAGGAGTCAAAACAAAGTGATCCTTGCACACAACATAATGATGCCCGGGTCTCAAGTTATGTCCCCATGGCATTCAGCTTCCCAACTCCTGAGACTTGACCTTCAGATAAAACCCAAAGTTAAAGCAAACGTGAGTGTGGTATCCATGGAGAGGACAACACGGTCTCAGTTGCACATCCTTATTTTACTGTTGTCACAAACAAGTTATTCTTGTACACTGCAGAGAGCCTCACAACCACAAACCAGCAATAATTTTATAAATGATGAGCTTGTTTTCCTCCTCCTCTTCCCAGATACTCTGAGTGTGGCAGACAGCAGAGATGTGCATTGCTGAATCCAGAGGGTTTCGTAATTTGGCAGCCACTTGCTGAAAGCCCCGCAGATACAAAACAACACTTATTTCAAGTCTTATGAAACATCTCCTACTAAGTAGAAGAAAAAAGCATTTAGGTGTAGCAATGTTGCCAGTCCCATTTGTTTATGGAGCTTGATTTTTGTCTTTATACATTTTAAATGCTTTTTATTTTCCTCCTGCTTTTTGAGCCTTTCAAGTTTATGTTTTCCATGTTTTTTGTATAACAAGAAAGTCTGGAATCAAGTGCTTGCTTTAAGAAACAAAAATTTTGTTCAGAGTCCTGTATAATCATGTAGCTCCAGACAGGGTGTTTAAAAATAAAGCCATTTTGATGAGAACTATGTATCTTGAAGGTGACTTTCTCTACTGAGTTTAAGTAAATACTTCGTTGACAGTTTAAGAAGCTTTTAACAGCACCTGATCTGTGTTTGCTTTCCATTCAGATCCCTCTTTTCTTCTTTTCTAAAAATCTAGAGCTTGTTTCACCTCTGTATGTGCTGACGAGATAAGAAATGCAGTGTACCAGCATGACTGTGACTGTGTTGAACTATGCATGGCAATGCTTTCAGAAGTACAGGTGCTGATTTCATGCAGTTGTCCCCTTAAGCTGCTGAGTGGTACCATGGGACACAGAGCCCAACTTCAGATACAGGAGGAGGAAGGTGGTTTGGGTTTAGTGGGTGGGGTAAGTTGGGGAACAGAAAGCCTGATGTAACTCCCTGAGGGAATCCCAAATGCTTTCAGAGCCTGAAGCTTGATAGCTTGTGTTTAACCCAGTCCTTGTTTTTGGAAGGGAGTTGAGAGACAAGTGATTTCTTTTAATTGAGCTTGCTGAATATACTTATTTCAAATTTGTTGTTTAAAGCAGTGGGATCCTCAAGCTGTATGCAAAAGGCAAGAAGGAGATGTCCTTATTCAGTGTGAAAATTTTTCTTTCACTGCTACAAGTGCCTGGAAATGTATTATCCAAGGGACACAGAAACAGGTTTTTGACAGGCCAACACCTGGTAAATGCACAGACCTACTACATGTAAGTCCCATTCTGGGCTCCCAGGCCAGATGCTCTATCCTGGCACTTGTAGGAGGTTACTGCTCTACTTGTGTGGTTTGAATCACTGAAGTCTTTGGCCCTGTGCCTTGGAGTGCCAGCAGAGGCATGTGCTGTAATTGCCCATAAATGCACTGTCTGTCATATTATTGTTTAATTATTCCAGCTTCTTACCGCCACACACTGCTCAGTGTCTCTCTTGCTATCTTTGTTTAGCTGAGTGGAAAAAATTCAAGACTTGTGCTTCACTTACATCACTTTGCTTTTCCTTAGCGTCTCTGGATCCTACTATGAAGTCCCACCTTTTGTATGCAGAAGTCAGTCTTGTACACAGAAAAACTATTGTCAATATCTAAAGCATATGTTAGAAAGAGAATCAATATTTTAACACATGGTAAAGTCAAACCATAAATCTCCTAACACAGACAAATGATTGTATTATTCTCCTTTGAAACTGTGCTCCTCCCCCTGAGAAACAAGAGAGGGAAAGAAAACTCTTGAATAACCAAGCCCTTGTCCTCACAATGCTGGACTGTTCTTAGCCTGTTGCTCTGTGTCACTTCTTTCTTTTCTGTCTACTAACTCTCTCCTTTTTTTTGTGTGTCAAATGCCTTCCTCTTCGAGACCCATCTTTCCCTAGCCCATCCTTGTTTGTCTGTTCCAGAGTATTACCAGGATATCAGCTCTTTCCTGAGATGTGATGACCAGTTCCACTGCTTACTTGCTACCATTTCAAATATCTCTGTGCTTCCTCTCAGCCTTGCAACCAGCTCCTTATTAACGTGTTTTGAAAAAAATAATCTTTCAGAGCTCTCTCCAACACTCTCCTTGTCCATCGGCCTATAAGAAATCTTGGCAGCATACTGACTGCTTTTCTTTTCTCTTGCTCCCTGCATCTGTGACAAATGTGTGTCATTTTTCTGTTCTTACATTAGCTTTCAGCCTCTGAATCAGAACACTCTTCTTGCACAGTCCCCTGCACACTGAGGACCACCACCTCAATAATAATAATTGTATCAGCACAATAAGTATTAGGGTTGCTAGCACTCACTCTGCTTACTTATCATGGCTCTGGGCAGAACGAGTTTCATGATGTCCTTTTGGAAGAGCTATCTGCACCTGAATGATCTGGTTTTTATTTTTTTTTTAAATCCTCAGCTGAAACTTTACAGGTGTACTCCTTATAATGCCTGGCTCCCTCACTAAGGCAGCATCATTGTTGGGGTGGTTCTTTTCACTTCCTGTAACTGAACTGCAAGATTACTCATTACATACTATTTTCTGATTTATTTTTCATCCATCTCTTTTCTGCAGGAAAGAACAATTTATATTAGGATTTCAATGTGACTTCTGGCTTTATTGCTATTTGTCACCACTCAGGAAATCCATCCCTGGCTCTAGAAGAACACTCAATCCCTGCTGACAGTCTGAAAGTGGAAGAGAAAATAGCAGAGCTGCAGCTATTAAGACCAATAGGCAAATATTTTATTCAAACTCAATTTTTTTTCTGGGTTACTTTTAAAGAATATTCTTCTGTTTGTGGGAATGTGAATGAGGGTTGTTTGTTTGTTTTCCTGGGAACTCCCCTATTCAGCTGATCTGCATCTTCTTCCACATTTCAGACAGCAGAGCTTGCAGCAGTGACAAGATGTCATGCCGAGCAAAACTGCTTCTGCCTGTGGCCTTGGTTACCCTGCTGGCAGTGATACGTGCCTGGGCATGGGGCAGCTGTTCTGCACAGCTCAGCATGGACGTGAGGCCACTCCCAGTTACTTGTAGGACCCAGGTGAGTTGTTTACAGTAATCTCAAAAAAACTTGTTATAAAATTGTTCTGCCTTCCTAGGGCCACCACTCCCCGAGACCTTTCCCCTTTCCTGGCTACTGTGGGAGTCTCCTTCCTTCAGCTTCACGCCTTTATCAGCTGAAAACGATACAGTAGAGGTTGTTGTCAGGCTCTCCCTTAGAAGGATGGGCTACACTGCCACTGTGTTTTGACTGTTGAGCTCTGGATGATCAGAGGGCAACATGGGGAAATGGAAGGCTGCTCCCTCTTTTATGTGGAACAGAATCAGGATATGCCCTTGTATGAAGTTCAGCAGAGGAAAACTTGGGCTACACATGCATTCCTACATACCATGCCATACCAGTCAGCCTGGTACTAACCTTCAGAGACCTTTGAAGGCATGAAACGACTTGCAGTGTAAATGAAGTCTAAGCCACACCATACCAGATTATTGGTGCCAGCCAGTTTTCGAAGACTGACACAAGAGCCAAGAGAAACAGGTACAATGGCAGGAGATGCTTGTACCACCTGCAGGCACACAGATCACAGCACTCGTGCAGCATCCGAGTCCAAAAGCAATGCGTGGCATGCAAAAAGCTGGTGAACCCAGAGCCACTTAGACTTGAATGCACTTTCCTGGGAAGGAAGTGGCTTTTCCCTTGGAAAGCTCAACTCCCCAGGGTCTGAATGAGGTCAATGGAAAAAGTGATTTCTTCAGAATATGATTCAGAGCACTTAAGCACAGTCTTATCTTATTGACTACAGACAAAGCTCAACCTCTGCAGATTTAAACTAGCTTTTGTGAACACCCACCCCATCTTGCCCCTTAGCTGTGGGAGTTATACTGGACATGGTTAGTCCTCTGTAGGCACACTGCCTACTGAAATTCAGGTGCTGCAAACCTAAGCTAAGAGAAGCTTGTGTACCAGAGCACAGAATGTCCTGCTGGATCCTGCTTTGTCCTTTTGAGTTACCCTGTGCTGTCAGAAATGTATTTGCAAGTACCAGAAGAATGAAGTCAAGAAAGGCTGGTTTCTTTAGGGATGTCCTGAGTGGAGCTAGAATAATCAGCATCTGTTTCAGTTTAACTGAGTTTTTCATCCTGGCCTTTCTCCCTTTTCAAAGTAGAGGCAACTGAAGCCTTTAATTTGCCATGTCTTTCACTGCAGAGGAAAGCAGGAGTTTCTAACAGTTGATACTATCCTGTCTAGAATAGCTACACTAAAAAAATAGTTTATTGTCTGTTGTGAATGAAAAAGCTCTTGTTTGTTTGTGTTGTTTGTCATGTTGACTTTGAAAGCTAAATTGTTTGAGCTGGTTGACTCTCCATTTGTATAATTGAAGATTAGCTTCTTGATAGCCTGCTGGATTTGTAGTTTTCCCTTGCACTAAATAAACCGAAGAACTGCTGGCTCAGGGTCAGTCAGGACACAACACATTCTGGGAAAAGTTTGTGTGTATACAAGTAAATAAGAGAAAATAACTTCATGCATGGCATTCTGGATGTGCTGTTTTAGTGTTGGTATGTCCTGTCCTTGCTCCTGTAAGATCTAGGAATCCTGTTTAAAAAATTGCTAACAGTCATAGGTGGCTAATGAGTTGAAAGTTGAAGCTGGCAGGACCAGATTTGGTTTTTACATGAAATTCTACAACCCTAAATCATGCTCCTTGGTTTTGAGAACACAGGTACTCTGTGCTTTTATCATACATTTGCTTTGTAGAAAAAACTGGAGAAAAAAGCAAAAATAACTTCTTTTCACTCAAGTAAGCAGACCTGGCTGTGAACATATAAAAGGAACAGAGAGTAAAAATAGCAACATCTTGCTGTAGTGGAGTCCTTCAACAGAGAACCACATTTTGAGGTTCCCCTTCTTTGCATCTTTCTTTGTATTGCAAAAGCACCTAACCCCAAGCAGAAGCTTTTGCTCTGGAGTGGCAGTCTCTGTTTTCCATGGGGCAGATCTTGGTGTCATGCTCTCCACTGGAACATCAGCTTCTAGACGTTGACAAGGTTTCTGACTGTCCATGTGCATCCTCCAGGTCTGGTTTCTGTGCTTTCTTCTCTCCCCTTCAGCTTCTGCCAACTGGTTCAGCATTCCCAGTTTTTGTATACTCATAATAAAGGCAGTGGAGCCAAGGTGACATTCCACAGGAAGGCAGAAAAGAATGACAAAGGCATACACTATTTTCATGATGGGTATGATGCTCACAAAATGAAGTGGGCTTTGTTGTGCCATCAGCAATCATCTCCCCCAGAATAACTAAACACATTCCAAACCTTGGCTAAGAGACTGAAACCAAACTTCTAGTAAACTCAAAAGTGAAAGGGATAGGATAGGGCAGGAAGATCTGTATAGACTGAGGTGCAGATAAGAAGATAAAAACATAGGACAGGGAAGGTAGAGGTTTGGGATGTGATAGAGAGAGACTGAGATACACAAAGAAAGAGAAACGGGAATTAGAGGAGTTTGTGCTGAGACTGGCTGGTAAGGAACTGGCAGAATTCAGTTTGCCAGTACAAGAAACAAGAAAGAAGAGCGTGGGAAGTCAGGGGGAGAGGCAGTGACATGAAGAACCTTACAAGAGACTAAACTAGGACCTGGAATAGGGAACCAAAGTTGGAGGCACTATTGGAAGTTAAGAAAGGAGAGGCAGCCTGGAGAAGGAACGGGTGATCCAAGTCTGAAAGTGGAGGTCAGGCCCAGGCAGAGGTGAAGGGAATGGAGAAGCAGGGAATGGAGAGCTGTGGGAAGCAGCCCCACACAGGGCAGAGCAGAGGGGTACGTGAGTGGAAAGGGGCCCAACGGGCTGTGCTTGCTGGGACATCCTGACTTGCAGAGCTGGAAGTGGAACAGAGCTTCCCTGAGGCTGGCCTTCATGTTGGCTCAGCCAGCAAAGAATTTGCCTCTTGTGCTGTCTGCCCCAGCCCTCGGTACAAACATGACTGGAGCTGAGTGTCCTTGGACGAGGCAGCAGCAGCTGCCTGCCTGGGGGAGGAGAGAGGGCTTTCTTGTAGTTAGATGACAAAAATTTTACAGTTGGGAGGAGGTAGTGAAAAGGCCACATGACCAAGAAAGAAAGGGTCAATTCATTAGTCTGACAGCCACTAAATTAAGAAAAGGCAAGTGTGACTATTATATCAGAGGTATCTGAATTCAGTCAAAGATGATTCTGAAGTTGCTAGATTGATCTTGTGGTTGGCTTAAGCAAGCTTAACTAATTAATTACTTTAGTTCATTGTGTAAGAACTAGCTCTAATAAATCACACTGCTTTGTAGAAATATGCTTGAAACAACTGTGTAAATACTAAATAGCCTTAGGAATGGTCTTAGGAATCCACTGAATAATCGAAATTCCAACACTCATTCCCCTCTGCTGCTGGTCTAGATGGAGGATTGTCCTAGTTTAGCAGGTGGGACCAGTTGGCACTGTGTGGGGGTGATCAAGGCTGTGTATTCTACCCCCTCTATT
>JAWWEV010000169.1:26357576-26635246 GCA_035583235.1 Hafferia zeledoni
CACTTTACATCTGAGACTACTGCTTGGTTTTGATTGTTATTATTAACATGCAGCTTTTAGCACTGCCTTGTGCTAGCGGTCTAATGTAAATAAAATATCCCAGCTTGCTTAAATATGGGATCACAGAGCAGACTAATTAGCCAGTGCAAAGCAGTTCGTTCTTTTAAGTCAAGCTTTTTGTTTCCCTTTAAGGGTCACTTTCAGTATGAGGTGGTGTGATACGCTGACACCATTGTAATTATACCATTTATATGTATCTATCTATGTATCTACATCTCTATATATCTGTATCTAAAGGAGGGGCAGAGAATTTGCACTGTTTGTGGTGTTCACCAGAGTCACTTGTGGATCACTCCCAGCTCTATTTTGGTACTTCTGATGACAGGTAGGGGTTCTTGAAAAAGTAATGTGGCTTTTATGCAAGTCTTCTGATATTTGAAACAATATTTAGAAATAATAAAAAACAAATTGAGAGTTCCTAATGATAATACAGATGAGAAAGAAATTGTATCTGGAATAGATGGTATTTTTTCAGCTTGATTTAGATTTGCTGTGTTATCTCTTATTTTTTATTTGATGTTCAATCTTGTGTATTTCTGTTAGCAGCTTTGTATATTATGTATGCAAGTAGGGCTGTTATGTTTGAGCATGCAGGGCAGCATGGCTTAGTGCACAGGCCAAAACTTCCTTGCAGGGCAGTGATTTGCATCCCTTTTCCTGAAGGACGGGGGAAGGGCTATTTGGGCAAGGAATACTTTGGGCACTGAACTTTTTCTTAGGTAGCACTTTGTAGCCTCATCTAGACATACTAATGGCATGGCCAAAGGATGGAGGGGATAGACAATTTTCTAGCAGATCCCTCCAGTTATGGCGTGTTTGTAAATATGAGAGAGGAAGTGGACCCATAAAAGCATTCCTTGAAGATATCACATTCTTCTGGGGAGAACAAATCAAAATAATGATTTATTGATAAATGCTTGAAGTAGGAAAGAGGTGGTGCTCTGTATGATCATGCTGACTGCAGCCCACAGTGATGAGCCTGACTGTTGGCAGGGATCATGTGGCCTGGATTTAGTGGTAATGTTATTTGCTCTGTAAAATTAGGTAGAGTTGGGTTGTGAGAGAAGTGAGCAGTGAAATAGTATCATCTGCACAGATCTGACATGAGGAATTTAGGAGTTAGAGAATAGCACACAGTGTGTCAAACAACAAAGGCTGTGGTTAAAACCTCTTTCTCTCAGTTATGTTTCCAGCTGATAGTCCTCACAACCACAGATCAAATTTAGACTTAGCAAGCAAGAATCATTTAAAATTGAAATTTCCCTCTTTGCATCATATCTGAATTTGATCCCCATAGGATGCTGATTTAATGTGAAGTGATTTTATGTGTATATTCATTAAAAAAGAAGTGCATTTCTGTAGCACTTAAGTGTACTTTTATACCAAGCCAATGCTGACGATAGTCAGACCAGTTGTGTTACTCTCCGTCTGTGTAAGAATTACAGAAGCTTTTGGTTTCGTAGGAATTTGCGCAATACGGACAAGTGATACTCAGCCCTTCAGACTGCAGCTTCTTCTCCATCTTCTGTTTGAGGAATTATTGTCTGAGAATGTAAGAAGGGAAAGAAGTTGGAATTGTGGGAGAGAGTAGCTGCGCCCATTTACACAGCCTTATGTCCAAGAATCACAGGAGCTGGAGGCTGGTAGGGAGGAGAAGGTTTCATCAGCCACATGCTTGTCCTTTAGCCCTGAATAGGAATAAAAGACTTGATGTAATTGGTCTGTTTCTTGCCTTGCAGCAAAGGGAGGGATGGAGTAAGGCTTGGGACAGGGTGGAGGAATACAGCACTGGCATGTTGTGCCTTGCTGAGAAGGTGGCATTGGCCATGCCCTGTTGAAGGGGTCACACCAGTTCAGGTGCTGTTCCATGTATCTTTCTTACCTGGTTCTCTTCTGTCTGTCTGTCTGCTCCTGCTCTTTGGTTGTTATTCCTGTACACTGTTACACTTGGAGTTCTTGCAGCCTGTACCCAGTACTCCTGTCTCACTTCAGGTAAGTGCTGGTGGTTGTCATCTCTCTTTTACCTGTACTTGTGTTTGTTCTCTTTTTATGATTCTTTATGTTTTCCTGAGAAGTGTCATTCCTGTGCTTCTTCTTCCCTTCCCACTATTTTGAGAATGGTTGAGTAAAAAAAGGAACAAGTAAGTGGCAAGTATTTGTTAAAATTAGTTAATCAACTTCCCTGTTAAACTGATTTTTATTTATTTGTTTTTAGAGATTCAGATACCTCTACAGTGTTTCAGTTTTTTTTTTCCTTCTGTTCAGGAACTCTTTTCTCACATCCTCAGATATTTTCCTTGTATCCTCATGCTGTTCATATATAAATATAGTACCCTCATTCTGAACATATTGTTCTGGAGCATATTGTCATACTAAAATTTGTTCAGTCCTTGTAGTCAGTTTGTGAGGCTGTGTGCTTTTTCTGAGTGCTTGCTTTGAAAAGGGCTCTCTCTCCTTTAATCTGGATTGCTTCATCCTGTACTACCTGTGTGAATAACACTGAGGTGGTTGCAATACCCACTCCTGCCCTTGTGCATCCGTGCAAAAATCGAGGCTCCATCACTTAGGCAAACTCTGTGGTGGAGGTCGGGTGTGGTCCAGGGTTACTCTGCAAGCAGCTGGGGCCAGTCCCCACCTCTGTGCAGTTCAGAGGAGCAGATGTGGGCAGTCTGAGTGCAGTGAATCACCTGTTCCCAGCTTGCACAGACTAGTGCAATCCTCTGCTCCATTTATTTCATACAAACAGATTTTGCAAGGCACAAGTATCGGAGGCCAGCAGGTCTGGTGAGACACTGCCTTGTGCCTGAGCTAGTGTAAAAGTTGCATTTTTACATGTTCACAAACAGATCAGATGATTCCTTTCCAAATTACTTAGACATTTATAAATAACATGTGGAGTTTTTCCTAAAACAAAGGGCAATAAGGTGCAAAAGTGTAATTCAGTATAAATAGGCATACAGTACAATCTTGGTTTTAATTTTTTTTGGATAGTGACATGTACTTTCGTGCAGTTCTAAGCTAGCCTGATTTTTCATAATTTTTTTCAGATTTCCATTCTCTTATTTTTTTTTAAAGTGGTGAGATAAAAGGCTTATTTTAGCATCGTATTTGTACAGTGTTGTTTAATTCGGATCGTGTGTGTAAATTTTTTCTGTGACTTTTTCAGGTTAACATTGCTGCTACTTTCTACTTTTACAGTATAAGTGTGCTAAAGAGTGTATCACTGAGTTGATTTTTGATTAGCAGAAATCATGTTTTTCACTGTTTCTAGCAAAAATGTCACAGAAGACCTTTTGTTTTTTTAGTAAAAAAGGGATGCTTCATCTGAACAGATTTTGAAGAATTTGCTTGGAAGGGATCATAGTGGTTTTATTTTTTCTTTTTTTTTTTCCTTTTGAAGGAAAACATCTTGTTCCTGTGAAGAGACCCAATTTATCATGCATTTTCCATAATTGTTAGTATATGTGAATTAATCTTTTAATCAGGCTTGTAGTTACAAGCAGAATAGTATTTAATGCTGTTTGGAGTCTTTTGGATGTCAGACTTGAAGTGTTCTTTGCATCAGGCTCCTTAATAGCCGAGGTGAGCAAGAGGAGTGTTCATGGTAGATCTGGACAGTTCATGGTTCTTCCTAGGAAGATGACCAGAATTTGCTTTCTCTTCCATTGTTTTTTTTCAATTTTATCTTCTATTCCGGGAAAGAAATCTCTGGGATCATCTTAGGAATCTGTAAGAATGTGGATGAACTTGCAATAAATTCCAATGCTGCCATGCTTGGGGTTTTTCTTTTGTAATACTAATGCATCAAAACATGTAAAAAACGAAATAAAAATACTCCTAAAAAGTTATGAAAGTTAATTTTGCACTTGTCCTGGTTACAGCAGCCAGGACCAGTGTATCACTGTGTGGGTGTAACCAAAACTGTGTGTTCTACACCCTCTGTGTAATTTCTGATGAACTGTTAATAATGGATCATTTGCAGCAGCTGCTCTGGGCTCACCTGAGGGCACTCAGGCTACAAGCTGGGTGTTAATGAACCTGGGAGACAGAGGAGTGTTTGTGTCTTCACACCAGTGACTCAGGTGTGATAATGCCCCTCCAGGGAGGCATCAGCACCTTCACACCCAGCCTGAGGGGTCGTGTCTGCTAATGGGCTATTTGGGACTGGCACAATAGGCAGCTATAACGACCCAGACCATCAGTGATTCCAAAAATATCCCATGACTCACAGACTTAAATCACTCCTTGTGGAACTCCTCCTCCTGGGGGAGGTACTGGGCATTTCCACCTGAGCCTGAGCATGTATAATCTTGGGGTTTGGTCACTCTGGATACCACTTGTCAGATCCAGAGGCGGATGAGAACCTCAGTAGAACTGTGACTGCCACTCTCGACCAGACTGTGACCATCATTCTCACCAACAGGTTTTCCTTTCCTTTTACTGTGTACTCAGGGGAACCACGTGGGGCTCAGCACAGGGGCCAATGAACACCGTTCTGTTCGTGCCCCAGCGTGCTGGGTTATACATCTGGGGGTTAAAACCAATTTCTCTCTGTATCACTGTATTTATGGTAATCTTTTTAGTAAATTGCAGCTCTGACTTGTGATCTCTCATTTCTCCCACCTGTTTACCTTTAAACCAGCACAGCAATATAAAGCAATTAAAATTAGACAGGTGTTAATGAGGTGGCTTCCAGTGCTTCAGGTGACCATGCTTGTCAGAACGTGTTTAATACATCTCCAGTCACTGCATATGAGTTGCCATCTGACACCTCTTCTCCATGCAATGTGTAGGAGCAGGAGTTGTGCTTGTTGACTGATTACTTTCTCAGTATTTTTATACGTGTGATGCTCTCTTATGTAGAGTTCCTTATCAGCTGCTTCTTGCCCACCATTCGTGCCTCCCCTCCCATCCTTGTTCAGCTCCTGCCTGTTTCTCTGCTTGCCTGTGCTCTAGGCAGGAGCTTTTCTCCTTTGCCTGTCAGGTGTGATCCGGTGGAAGGTGGGGAGGACAGGAGGAGAGTGTCTGGGCTGAAAGGAAAGGCCTGTTTGGCCACTCTGTGTTTGCCTTGCTGTGGGAATGCCTTGTATCAGAAGTTGGTGTGTAGGAGTCAAGGAGGTGAAGCAGGCTCAGAGTTTATGAAATACTCAGCGCGTTGTTGCCAGAGGAACTCCTTGCAGTTTTCTTGTTAGAGTTTCAAAGGGACCAGGAGTGAATCTGCAGTGAAATTCAATGTGGCAGAGACATTTTAATAGATCTGAAGTCCCTAATTTAAACTCAAAATGTTGTTTTGATGATATTGGTGTTAAGTTTACCTTCAACACGAATGAACAAAGCAACGTGCTTTTATCAGCTGTCAGTCTTACAAACAGCTGAACCAAATAAATCATCTCACCTTTTCCCTCTATTCTTATGTCCCCTCAAGGCCCTTCTCTCCAACCCCAAAAACAACCCCAAAAAACCCCAGGGCTGACAGGCAGATGCTGGTAAATGTCAGCTTTGAAGAGTGAAGTCTAATAAAGATCAACATGATTGAAGAAGCCTTTGCCACGGAGCACTGGCTGTATACAGCTGTATGCAGGGTTACCTGCAGAATGCATCTATTTGTTTAAGTTTTACACTGCTTTATGTAATTTTGTTTAATTCTGTTACATTCTATGGGGAAAAACAGTTGAAAGCTTTGAATGAGGCTTGTGAGCAATTCTGTTCCTCATCACCTCCTCAGAGTGGATAATGAGCCCACATTTCTATCGTGCCGTTGATTTACAAAGTTCCCCAAGGTATTTCTAAGTTGCTTTGGCTTCTCCAGCTGTGGTCGAGCATTGTTTCAAGCAGCAGTGCAGGACAGTGGTCTGTCCACTGGAACATGGAAGCTGTTTAACCATGTGCAGTGATGAAGCAGAAGAGGGCAAGGACAAGGAGGGAATAATTCCAAGTCCGTTTGAAACTGCAGGTTGAATCTGGGTGGGCAGAATGAAATTAACTTTAGAAATGTAGGGGTTAAAAATGAGACTCCAGCTGGAGTGGACACACACAGTGCAGGAAAAGCACCATTTCTCTTTGTCAGTTTGTAGTTCTTGCATCTGAGTAAGAATACTTGGAGGGCAGGAGTTGTCTGTCATATAATGTTTAGGCAAATGATTGCTGGGAAAAAGAGATTAAAGTATTTTAACTTATATCTAGTTGTCTGAAACACAGCAGTTTCTTTGTACTGGTGTTCTATCTATATTCTAACTTGGCCTGAATCACTTTGCTTTCAGGAGGTAAGATGCATTTATCTGAAAGGGTCAGCTTATAAAAACAACCAAAACAACTCACTGGTGAAACAGTGTAGACACTTCTGATTTTTCATTTAGAATGTTGTAAAGTTGTTTTGGTTTCCTGTAATATTTAAATATATAATGTAACCTTTTGAAAAAATGTGCCTTCCTAAAGAAAACAACTAGTAGATCATTGCACAATTTTCAAATATATCTTATTTTAATTAGTTGTAATGAAGCAGAAATGTACACTTAGGTTGCAGCAAATTTGGTGCCTACTGTGGTGGTTATCTTCTGTCTGGGAGGAATGCTGATCTGTTCTGATCTGTTCTTTTCTGAGAACAGGTCAGATGGAAAACCTGTTTGTGAATTTTAAAAGTGAGGAGGTGTATAATTGGAAACTTGTGGGTAAATATATTTTTTTTGGACTTTGCTAGACACTGGTGTATCTTCCAAACTCACAATGTTAGTTGGAAAGTAAATGCTACTGCATATTTCTTTTTCTATACATTAGTTATATTTAAACTAGGTGTTCAATAAAACAAATATATCCAGGCGTTTCTCATCGTAGCTGAATATCAAGAACTGCAAATAATTTTAGCAAGAAAAAGAAAAACCTGAGCAGGGGCCAGATATTGTTCAGTGCTGAGCTGCCACAGTGTAGTTCCTGTGGCTTTGCTTGCTAGAACATAGAAGGTAAAGAGTCATTGCTCCTTTTCATGTTCAGAATTGCATTAAAAGCACATTTTAAGTTGATTGTTAGATAGGTTTTTCCCTAGCATAGTATTCCTTTGCAAAAGGATCTTGTGACTTACAGAGTCACTAATTATGGTCAGAAAATTCAAGGGACTCAGAGTCATCCAGCACTGAACTTTGTGAAATGGTCATAATTATTACATAAGAGCATGTTAAAGAAGATGAGCAAACTTACTGCATCAAATTCAGAGACAGAGAAACAAAGAGAAAGGCTACAATAAATAAGGTTTTGGTTTATTTGCTAGTTAATTCTTTTTGCTGGTAGGAGCCAGGATGGGATACTACGCTAGGTAGTAATGGAGTCATGTTTTATTTAGCTGAGATGGGAGTTAGTGTGTGGTTTGTCTCAATTTCTGTAGGATCAACAGAACTTAATTTGTTGATAATACAGATAATTAGTAGATATGTTGCTCTGTTGTTGCTTTGTCTGTTTCATTTCTCTCCTGCCTATCATTCTTGTTTTGTCTCCTGTTTGGTAGGTTTTGTTTTGATAAATTGTTTTTGTTGCCCAAGGGAAATTCTGATTGAAAGAAAAATATTTGATGCTGGTTTGAAGTTTGTGTTGTCACCTTTGGCGGGACCAGTGCTATTTTCTGTCAAATTTGTACCAAAGCCCTGTGTGACAGGCTGCTTCCTTTTTTATGGGACCTGTTGAGGGACCTGAATGGTTGCATGTGGATATTGTCTAGTGGTAATAGTGAAGTTTTATTATTGTGGAAAGTAAGTTTTTGGTACAGCAGGCTGATCTTTATTCAAAGGAGGGTATTCAGTGGGTTGGGAGCACTTACTCTCATGGAAGGTTTTATGGCACTACAGATACAGAATTTGTATAGTCACAAAAACGAGGACTGTGTTTTTCTAGATGAATATGTCCATTTAGAATAACTTTTTTTGAGGAATATTAGAACCTGCACTGAACCCGTGAAATTTGTTTCATCTAGCAAGTTACAATTTTTAAATTTCATGTGTTATGCAGGATTACACAGCCTGCTGATACAGTGAGTTACCATGGAAACAGAGACATGCGGCTCAAAAGGGACATGCTGGGGGGCCACACATGCAGAAACTACCTTTTTACATATCAAAATAAGCTGCCACATGGCGTTAGCAGAATTCTTTGTACTTCCTCTTGGAGTCTATTTCTACAAAAACATGAAATGGTACTTTATACCTTGGCCAAAAACTACTGGGTTTTTTTCCTGTAAAGGAGAAAAAGACAAAATGCTTCATAAAAATAGTGTTGGAGTGCACAAAATGAATCACAGTCTGTATATTTTTGTACTTGCTAGGTGAGTTCAAAGGCAGGGCACAAAAGATTATTTTGACCTCCTGGGAGCTTAAGTTGTAGGTGACTTTCAGTCTGTGAGCGTGGAGCCTTTTTGTCCTGATAGCTCTGGACTTTGGTACGTGACCTGGCATTTACTGCAGCAAAGAACTTCCAGAGAGCGGCAGACCTGGCGAGCAGGGAGTAAAAAGGTGGATTCCAAAGCTTTGAAAGTGGCAGTAAGGTCCATGTGCCCTCCTGTGTGCCATGGAAAGGCACAGCTGTGTGAGGAGTGGTGTGTGGGATGTCCTGGCAGAAGTGCCTGGTCCTGCAAGCACAAAATGATCGATCACCGAACATCTCTCTGTGATTTATAGTAACTTCAGGTTTATTTGCACATAGGTTTGTAATTAGGTGCCTACAGTTACAGATGTGTTGTGGATTTAAGACACCGTAAGTGAAGCTTAAGGAAGCCTTTAGGAACAGTCTGGTTGTTTCCCCCTTCGGATTGACGTTTGTTCAGTTCTTCCTTCGACCTCCAGGTTTTGCTCCAATGAGAGACTGGGTTATGCTCAGCTGTTCTGCAGCCATGGAAGCAGCAAGCACTCAGGGAATGGTCTTGGCTGCAGTCCTTTGGCAGATGAAGATATCCTAAAGGGCTTAGCGAGCTGTCAGGGTCCGGGCTCCTCACTTACCCAGCTTCACAGGCTCGGGCTGTGCTGCAGGGAGGGAACAAGCTGCTCTTCTTAGTGTGAGGGGATTAGGGCAGAAAGCGGGGCCACATCCAGGTGTACTGAAGTCAGGCTACACTGGCAGTCTGTGAGCTGCTGTGTGTTGGCCACTCACCTGCAGAACTGAGATGAATTTGATGGTCAGCCTTCTCTATGGAACAAGCCAACCATCGCAGCTGCCATGAAGGATCCTTACAGTTTTACACTGTCCTGTACTCTGAAATAATGGAGGTTCTTCCCAAAGGAAAGAAGGTGTCTAGCTGGCATGTTTCAGGAGCACTGCTGCTGTCGAGATAGATGAAGAGCTGTTTTTGATCTGTGGTGGTTCCCATGCTGTCTCCATACTTCTGGATGAGGTTTTGTGTTCAGAGGAGCTGTGTAACCACCTGGTGACTGATTCAGCAGTTTGGTCCCAGCTGGTCTGTGGTGGCTGCAGTGGCAGAAGCTGAAATGCACTTATGCAGATGAAAACACTGGGTTAGATGTCTGAAGCCAGCAAATTGTAGGAGGGAATGTGCTTCGTTTGCAAGTGACTCCTTGGCTTAAGCTCTTTGGGTTTCCAAATGAAGGCAGTGACCATGGTTTTCTTTTTTTTTTTCCCATCCTTGTGTGTTATTGAGAATGGAAAGTTGTTGTGGCTGCTTAGGCTAAGCTTGAAATTTTATCCATTGCTTATTGATGTGTTCATGTTTGTGTTGTAGTGGAATATGAAATGTTTTTAAGGAAATGCTATTTTAAGGAAAGGGTAAATACTTCTAAGGTAAATTTCTGTTTATTGTTTGTTTGTGAGCAGGTGTTGTTGCAATTATTAGATAGTGCTTGGACTCTGCCTTGTTGTTCAAAGCCACTTAGGGCTGACTAATCAGAATTTCCCAGATCAGAAGTGCAATCTCAAAACATTTTATTATGTTGTGGGATCATTGTCTGCTTATTCTGGAGGGTCAAGTATGAGCTGATTCCTTATTTCTTGAACATGTTTAATATTTGGAATGATCCTCTTCTGTTATTTGGGTTGAAAAGTCCTAGCTGTGGTGTGTGCTCTTTGGGTTTAGTACAGAGAATGAAGAGAAAAATCACTCCTATTCCATGATATAAAGTTATACATGTAGTAAAGAATTTTCTTTTCAAATGTAAGCCTGTAGGTTTCCTGCTACATTGCAGAAGTAAAATTCTGTTTCATCTGAGTGTGATGGCTTTAATGAAAATGGTGCCTTATATATCACACACTCAGAATATTAGAAGTGTTGCCTGGTTTGTCTACTGGAACACCAAAGGGGAACCAGTAAGAGTTTAGGTGTAAAGTGACCATGCTTAAGATGATGTGCCATGATGATTTTCCTTTGGCAGGAAAGACTGCTGTTGATGAACCTCATCACTTGAGAGGGAAATATTGCAGCCGTGGGAGGATATTTTATTTCAATTAATAATTTCTTCTACAAGCCATCTCTGTGAATTCACAGGAAACTTCATGTACATTCAAGCCACAGGACACTTTAACACATCCTCTGAGAACTGAGGGACTGCTGAGAGTAACTCATGCAGGGATGGGCCCTTTTGGGGGGTTCCCACTGCCCCGGGGCAGGAGCAGGGAGGCTTGGAGAGGGAGCTGGGTGCTGTCAGTGAGGTGAGCTCTGCCATTCCTGCTGACTGGCTGCCCCTGCACCTGGGATTGGGCACCCTGGCACCAGCGTGGCCGTGGCACCGTATGTCATTAGAGAGCTTGCAATCTGCTTCAGAGTTTGTTCATACAAAATCTGCACTAAAATATGTAGTTGGGGGAAAGTCTTTACCAAGCAGTGAAGTAAAACTATCAGTTGACTATTTTGTTTGGGCTGGGGCAGTAAAATTGTTCTGCAGTAGTGGGTAGGAAACAGTTAAGTCTTTTACAGCGTTCTTTGAATAACAATTGAGTGAAATCCTTCATGTCAAGCCTCATATTGTATTAGTTAGTGATTAGGAAACATCAGCATTCATATTACCAAATTGCAGTGATTAGTTTAGTATTATTCCTAGAAATCCCAGACATGATTGTTCCTACATTACCACACTTTTAATAAAGCATTTGTTGCAGAAACGTTGTAGGTTGTATTGCTCAGAGTAACTGAAATATCTTTTCAAGTACTTGTACCTATTAAAAAAAAATCATTAAAATACAGAAGATCAATGTTTTTTCCAGGCAGTAAGGAAGGTGATACAGTTTGGGCTGAAGTTGTTTCTGAAGTTTAAGTTACAGCTGACAAAAAAGAGTAAATACATCTGGTTTATGTTCACCAGACATGACCAGTGAGTCAAAACTCTGATGTTGGTTATTTATAGCTATTTACAAATATTTTACTTAAAAAAAAATATTCAGATCAGGGAAGAGATTATTTTCCTTAACTTCTCCAGAAGTTTTATTTTCCTTCAAATGCTGTGCCAAGCAAGTCTTATTAAATTTTCCAAGTTCTCCAGGACATAATAGTTAAATGTTTTTATGTCAATTAATATTGACAGGAAGTCAGTTTGAACAGCATTGGAAAATGGAAGTAGTTGGCTGAATTTCCTTTTGCTAAAAATATGTCTAGAAGAAGCTCTCCTTTTAAGATACAATGAATGCTTGTTTATAATTGATGGTGACTCTTGTCCTTTAACCAAAAGGACTTGAAAAATATGAATAACCTTTTGTAACCAATTTAGCTTCTTCTATAATATATGTAATCATACTCATGCCCACCAAAAGTTTACATACATGCTTGACTTGATGTATGTGAGTAGCCCCATCAGCTTTAATGATCTGCAATAGGAAGAAAAGTTCTGTAAAGCAACTTGTGTGAAGTTGGGCATTTCATTTGTATTCATATTGGTGGGATTGAGTTCTGAGCATTGTGTTTGGAAGAGTTCTGAGTTTTATCTCAAAACTCAGTCTTTAATGTCTGAAAGGGCACGATTTTTAGGCCTGCTACCTGAGAGCATCATACAGCATTAAATGTGTATTCTCATTTATTATCTCACACAGCTGTGTTAAAAAGAGTTCTATAGATAGGTTGCAATGGCAAATATTAAAAGTTATAAAGTACTAGAAATAAGACAATTTTCACATAGTTGTTAGGTCCTGTGCTGGCTCTGTTACGATACAAGAACACCATGCTGTGCTTACAGGACAGTCTAGAACAGTTTCACAGGTTTGGCCAATTTTGGGTGTAAGTCAGTGTCATTTGACAGGGAGACTTCTTGCTTGGACATCTTTCACTCGTGGAAGCTGGTGACTGAGGGGCTTGTAGGAAGAGAAGGGGTTGTGTCATGAGTTACAGTTCTGCCCCTGCCTTGTATTTTCTGGGACTTTTTCCGCTTGAAATAGAACAATTTGGGGAAGAAGGGTTGCAGGGATGCCAGGGATAAGGAATCACCATGACACAAATGTTGCCTTGTGGCAGAGGAATTTACTGCTTCCCAGAGAAACTGTGTGAAACCAGGCTGATACCCTGCTGCATGGGGGGACCTTCTGCTGTTGGGAATCCCAGCCCTGGTGGGTGAGCTGAAAAAGGGAGAGACCAGAGTCTTAGGGCTGTCTGGGGCTGAGAGGGGAGGCTGTTCCAGCTGAGGCGCTTTCTTTGATGTATTTTCCCTGCTGTTGTGTTTCATCTGGTAAAGGTTTCATCATAAGCTTTTTCTTTTTCCTTTTAAGTGCTTGTTGTAGTCCTTCTAGGTATTAGAGAATGACTTTATTTGGAAAGAAGGAGGCTAAGTCAGGTCTTATGAGGAAGGGCCTGAGGGAGCTGAGGGTGTTTAGTCTGGAGAAAAGGAGGACCTTATCACTCTACAACTACCTGAAAGGAGGGTGTAGCAAGGTGGGGGTCAGTCTCTTGTCCCAGATAACAAGTGGCAGGATGAGAGGAAACAGCCTCACGTTGCACCAGTGAAGGAGAAAGGGTGATCAGCAGTTGGAACAGGCTGTGCAGGTGGTGGAATCACCACCCCTGGATGTGTTCAAAAGGCATGTGGCTCTTGGGGTTGTGGTGAACGCTGCGGTCCTGGGTTAATGCTTGGATTCAATGATCTTGGTCTTTTCCAGTCTTAATGATTCTATGATTTTAAATCTTCTCAAACTACTTAAAATACGTGTTGTAGTCTCAGGAAGAAATTAAAATGCTCAGTAAAGAGATAAAGATGCCACAGTTGTGGTGCATCTGTCCATTAGGCTTTTGTCCCTCTGAACAGGGAGTCTATTTTGAAAGCCTGCTGCACTGTAAGCTTGGCTCTGCTTTCTGTGTGTTAGAAAACCATGTGTGCCTGTGCCTTGCCAGCAAGTTGACTGCCTCCTGTTAAGTCTGAGGTGATGTTGAAGTCTCTGATCGTAACTCTTTGTCTTGCTCTGAATTTTCTTTATGTTTCAGATACTGCTTTTTAGTGACTTTTCAATTCTTATTCTTTTGTATAGCCAAAGATTTTTGTTCCTTACCAGAAAATGAAATATTAATTTGCCATGTTGAAACTGGGAGTGCCACCTCCCCCTTTTTTTTAGGTACAATTAAAGGTATTGCTAACAAAGGCAGTGAAATGCTTGCAGATTATTTGGAGCACTTGCACTAGTGAGCTGTTTTCAGCAGTACTAATCTCCAGCAGTCTTTCCTTTCTGAGGCTCTTTCAAAACCTCCTTCAGCTGCTGTGCACATAAAAAATGAAACAAATCTCTTGGTGTGTCCAAATTTGATTAAACTGAAAGCTCATGAGAGCAGCAGCCCTTTGAGTATTTCATGCTTTAGAGGCCTGATGTGGAGCAGTGGCTTGTCTGGCACTGCTACGTGGCTGAGTTTTCTGTGTGTTATCAGAATTTAGAAACTGTGTTAGTTCTCAATTCTCTGTGTTACCTTTCATACTGAAAACATGTTGTCAGGCATTTCAGGCTCCCACCCTTTAGTCAGCTGTGTTTTTGCATTTGGAATCATTACATCTCCTATTACTGGAGTTTTACAAGCATGCAGATTATACAGTGCTGAAAACAAGTTTTAAAATATAATGTAGTGAGGTTAGTAATTTTGAGGATAGGTCAAGTTAATGGGTGGTGTAAAAGCTGTGTGGAAATCTTAAGGATACAGTAAAGAACCAGCTTGTGCTGCTTTAGGAAACTCAACAGTGCAGAAAATTTCCAAGTTAAAAACTATTTTTGCTTGCTGCTGGTAACATTTGGCCATGGTCCAGTACAACAGAGTGGTCTAGAGCACAATAACTGGAGGCAGTGTGTTTGGGTTTTTTTTTTTTTTTTTTTAATATTGTGGGGTTTGTAGCGCACACTTTGTGTTACTGCAGCAGTAATGGTCGGGACTGGAAGGCACCTCCTGAGCAGGTTCTCTTTCGAGCTTTGTTACTCAACAGCTTGATTTGCAGCTGAGGTGAAGTGGCTTGTCCTCCTTACCATCCTTATATAGATTTTCTTGACCTTTCCTTAAAAGTGTGAATGAATACATATATGGAGCAAAGCATGCACCTTTATGTTTTCCTTGTACATGTTTATACATGAAGGTAAACAGATACAGCATGACTGCAATTCAAAAGAGTTATCTGAGCTTTGCTAAAACATACTTGTGTTTATAGTACTTGCTCATGGTTTAAGTATGCAAAGTATTATTTAATTGATATTGAATACAAGCTTTGTGAACTTGTGCAAAAGCTGGAATGCCAGGACAGCTACACAGCTCCTGTGGAGGTTTTAAGGGTATTTTAACATAGCTCAGGTGTCTGGGGAAACAAGGTACTCTTCTGAGACACAAATAAACTTTCTTCATCAGTGAATGCTGCGTAACAAGGCTAAAAGGTGGACTAACATAGAGACACGAAGTTGTTGTTGTCATTGATTATTTTCTTCCACTAAGGTACATTCAAAAACTTCCCTGGAGTATTCAGAATCATGAAGTTCTTGGGCCTGTTGTATTTTGAATTGAAACATGAAGCAAAGCTACTGCCACAATGCATGATGATTTTGTAAAAATGTAAATAGGTCTTTATAGGTTTCAGGCTTCTGTTCACTTATTAGGCTGCATCATAGTCATCGAGGGGGAAAGACTGAAAATACTGACTAAAGTATCCTACTCTCAAGAGGAACTCTCAAAAGAAACTCCTTCATAGTTTTGCTTATCTTGAAGCATAATACATTATTTTTTTCTGGGCTTGCAGTTGGCTTTTTGTAAGTTTATTTTAAAAATCCTTGTGTTTGGGTCTTCAAAGGATGTAAAGCTGGTGACAATGTTCTGCTCTACATTAAAAGCAGAGACCTGTGGTTCAGAGCTGGCCAGAAAAAAGATCTCAAGGCAAAGTACTTGTGTTACTGTAGTGTATTAGATTTCACTGTAGACAGAATGGGGACTTTTTTGTGCTGAAAGAATAAGCCTGTATAGGTTTGTTTGAAGAGGTGGGCACTTAAAATTATAGCAGATCTTTATTGACTGATTGGGCATGGACGAGAGAGAGAATATTCATGTTTATGACCAGTGTTGTGCTAAGAACTAGGTAAGATGTGAGATGATGACTCAGATGCAGTACTGAAGGCAGTATTATATATAAGAATTGTAATTTTTCTTTCCTCATATATATTAATTAATATAGCTGTTCTACCACTGTGAGTCTTGTGAGCAATATGTGTAGTATTTTTTGTTTAACTCTGGGTTTTTCATTGACTTTTGTTGAACAGAAGGACAAATCATTAACCTGAGTTGGTGAGCACAGGCTTAATGTAGAAATATTCAACATTTAACTTGAAATTAAGTTTTGTATTTACACTAACTTTGGCTTCTCTTCATTCTGTGTTCCAGAAGTACTAATACAGAGCATTTGATCTGATCTGTGCAGCTGAATCTCCTGAAGCCAGGATTAGGACAGAGTGCCTTCAGAACCAATATGTAGCAAATGGGTATCACACCTCTGAAGCTCCTCCCTTGGTTCAACACTTGCATATTTTAAGGATCCTTGTTGCCTCAGCAGTGAATTGTTCTTGTGGACTTCAGAAACAGGTTTCATGTGGTGCTTGCTAAATATTGAGTCACCATGAGCAGTAATCTAGGAAAAGAAAAGGACTGTAAAGAGAAGGATCCAAAAGTCCCATCATCAAAGGAAAGGGAGAAGGAGGCTAAAGCCTCTGGAGGATTTGGGAAAGAGAGCAAAGAAAAGGAGCCTAAGACCAAAGGGAAAGATGCCAAAGATGGAAAGAAGGACTCCAGTAGCACACAGCCTGGGGTAGCTTTTTCAGTGGACAATACGATAAAAAGACCTAATCCAGCCACAGGTACTCGCAAAAAATCCAGCAACGCTGAGGTGATCAAAGAGCTAAATAAATGCCGGGAAGAGAATTCCATGCGCTTGGACTTGTCCAAGAGGTCTATACACATGCTTCCATCAGCTATCAAAGAGCTAACGCAGTTAACAGAACTTTATTTATACAGTAACAAACTGCAGTGCCTGCCAGCAGAGGTGGGCTGTCTCGTGAACCTGGTGACACTGGCCCTGAGTGAAAACTCACTCACCAGTTTGCCTGACTCTCTCGATAACTTGAAGAAGCTGCGCATGCTTGACCTGCGGCACAACAAGCTGCGCGAGATCCCGGCCGTGGTGTACAGGCTGGGCTCCCTCGCCACCCTCTACCTACGCTTTAATCGTATAACTACTGTGGAAAAGGATATCAAAAACTTGTCAAAACTCACCATGCTTAGCATACGAGAGAACAAAATCAAGCAACTGCCTGCTGAGATTGGTAAGCAATTACACTGATTGAAAGTTTAAATCTGGTCTTGTGTTCACTTTGCAGTTCAGTCAAGTGTCACTTCTCCAACTGCCCTTCATTTAAAACTTCATAAAATTACGTTCGTGTCGTACAATTCCACTGTTAGCTTAATAGAGAGCAGTCAATGCCTTGGATATATATATTTTTTTAATATATTTTTTAAAACAGCAAAAGCTCTTTTTCTTCATCAGTCAGCTTAAAATCAGATGTATCTTGTTGTCATCTTTGCTTTGTGCTCTCACATATTGTGTCTTGAGAGGCCAGATGGTTAAAAAAAAAAAGAAGAAATGTAGGGGCATGTTTCATTTTAGGGTTTTATAAATCATTTATAAACTGTTTCAAGCTATAAACACATTATGGGCATGTTACAGAGGGGTGTGTCCACGGTAATACAAGGTAGAATAAGTAGCTACATGCCATTACCATGAGCAAGATATTGGGTGCTGTAACAGTTAATAATGTAGGTTAATGATTTGTGAAGTCTCTATCTTTTATAAGTCATGAATATATTAATATATGGACTCTAAAGTGATGAAGTGTTGTATGCATGGCTGATGATTCTTATGACTTTTTAATGAATAGCATTTGTTTTTCCAAACATTGTTTAAAAAGTTTGAAAGATGGCAAAATAGTACAAAAGTGGCTTATTAGTTTAAATGGTTTATTACAGAAAATGTGCTGAATTAGCTGTATATCAAGAACTTCTAAGTTGTTCCTTTTATGACACTGTTCACAAGAAATGTTTGAACAATGTATGTGCCCCATAAAAGTGAGATTCTGTCATCAGCAGGTTTTCTTTCTTTGTATTACCAGTTTTTAAAATACAAACATAGCTTAGTCCTTTTAAGGGGAGGGGGAAAATAAACTTCATGTAGTTAAGAAACTACTTTGACTTTTTTCAACAACAAAAAAATCTTGTAAAACACTGTGAGCAATAATTCCCATGTCCTATTTCTACAAGCTGATGTAGGACTTTTTCCTGCTGTCCAAGCCAGTGTGTGAGTGTGTTGTTACTGAAGTTGGCCCCTGTGCTCACTAATTTTGCAAGGGATGGGAAATGCTGTTGTTCGTATCCCTAACAGATCTTTCTGAAATCAGCAGCGTTTGCCTCCTTCTCTTGCACCTTGCTATGAAAGACACCTCAGCTAACATGTTTTTGATGGTGGGAACTGCTGGGCTTGTCTGAGAATGCTGATCGTGTTACCAGCAGTGACAGCTTTGTACGTGACAACAGGAGTGAGAAGTGCAGGGAGACTCAGCTGTGGGTCTGAGGCTTTGGCTCCCTGTAGCAGCTACTGGGGGTGGATTCTACTAGAGCCACAGAAACACCTTTTTGCTAGACAAAAACTAAATGGTCCATGTGGTATATTTTCTTATCCACGTGATTTTTGAGTTGGCATGAGCATCTCAGCAATCATGTGAATTTCCTATGGGAGAGCAAAGGAATTGTAATTTTCACCTATTTTGACACTTCAGCTTTAGTTCAACAGCTGTGTTGAATCATTTACTGATCAACAAATCATACTGGAAACCATGTGCTGATGTTTACAAAAAAATCCCAACATACTGTGTGTTTCTACATGCATTGAAGAAGTTGTGGCTGGTTCAGCTGCTTGAGCAATTGTGTAACACTGTACCTGTATCTGTTTGTGGCTCAGTTCTTAGACGTGATCTAGCAAAGAGCCACTTCTGAGGTTCAGCTGGGGATAGTGCTGCAGGAATTTAAATTAATACTAGGGTGTGAAAAAAAACCCTTTGTGAAATGTTGCGTTCTAGGATTTGGTGTTGTGCTTTATAAGCATTTTGTAGGTGTGTTTGGCAGTGCAAACATTGCTGTTGCTGCTGGAACCTCTTTGTTTCTGAACTGTTTTGTTTGTTGAATATCGTTCTGTTTACATTAAAGTATGTAATGTCTGTGCGTGTTTGTTCTCAGTAGTCTTGAAAGAGATCACGTGTACCCATTGCATGGAGCAAATTAGTAGGTATATGTATCACGAGTATGTAACTTGCTTCTTTTAATTTGTACTTTTTTAGTGTCCTGGCATGAATACAGGCAGTGTTCTCAGTTCTCTATCAAACCCTAGCTTGAGAACATTAACTGTTTCACTTCTGTCTTTGTATCCAGCAGTTAGTCCTGCCTTTATTTGTATTGTGATAATGCTCATGTTCCTTGTTACGGGTCAGCACCTCATTGTAGAAGGCCTTTTAGAAGCACAAATGCAAAAGGACTGTCACCCTTGTGAAGAATTTTGAAGGAGAACCGTGATGTTCAACAGCATCTTTTTTCATTCAAAGTAAATTTCTCTAGGTTGCCTGAAATTGAATGAGCTGAAAAGTAAAATTAACTGAAGTTTAAGTAACGTAGACAATTTCAACTGCCAAGACACACAGAACAGGCATTTGAAAATCTTTTTCCTCAAATAGTAAACTCAGATAAAATAGTTTCACTTTTGTAATTGATTTCTACTTGCTTGCTTTCATGTTTCTTTGTTTGATGAAATATTTGAGTTGAAAACACAGCTGAAAAATGAAACTGCTGAGGACTGTATTTCTTACTCTCCAGTGGAATTTCTCTGTTTCTTTAAACACTTGTCATTTCTCTACATTTTACATGTGCACTTTAAAAAAACTGTTGCCTTTTAAGTCTCAATGCTTTTAATCCCCTTCATGTTTTATAATACAGTTTCTAAATACTATATACAAGCAAACACTCATATTATCAGCTTGTAAATAACACAGAATTTTTTGTTCAGCAGAGCGGGAAGTAAAATAAAGCCATTATCTTTTATAAAGCAATATCATGTGGAGCATTTCAAATTCTTTTTAAAAATACCCCATTGTTCTAAGGCCTAAGGCTCACAATGGTAATCTAGTGTGTTTGTTCATATTTTTTACAAATTCAAAGCTTATGTAACCCACTGACTTGTCCAGTGAGAAAGTGTCTTGCAGCAGTTAACTATGATGTGTTCATGTTGCTGATCTGGTGCACAACTATGCAAAAAATCCAGGGTTTTCTTTGTCTTTTGGAAGTAGATGAGCTACAAAAGGTTGACCTGGACGAAAAGAAAATTAAAATCCCGGACTTCAGCTTGAAAGATGGGATGTTGCTATTGTTCCTGCAGAGAGGATTGGAATTAAAATCTTACCCTGGTACAACAGACTTGTGATGGCTTTCATTATTACTTAACATAAAATTTGAATTTTATGTAAGAATAAGAGGCTCTCCAACTTCAGGGCCTTCCTGCTTTAAAATAATGGCTCACCTGATTTGTAAGCAATCATCCTTTTAATTACTTTTCTAGGAATCTTTAGTCTTCAGCCTTATAAAATAAACTTTATTTTCCTTCTACTGACACTGAAATAAATTAAAAGTCAATCCTGGAGTCACAAGTGCTCTGATAGGTGAGACCTTTCTTCCAACAGTCAGTATGTCTTTGATTGTGCCAGTGATGTTTTGTTGTTCTCAGGTGCAGCAGTTTCCCTCTGGTCCTTACATTGGCTCTCTCACTGTATGTGCCACCAGCCACTACTGGGACCACAAGTTTTAGTCTGACATGAAATCTCCTTTCCTTCTGTTCACTGTCTATCTGTGTTCTGTGTTGTCTTATGTTTTGAATGCTGAGTATGCTTGATTAGTTTGAATTTACTGTTCCAGATGAATTTCCCTCTTTCTTATGGTGATATTTCTGTGTCTTTTTTTTACACTGCTAAACTTCCTGCACTTTCCATGATTTTTATTGACCCCTTTATCCAATGCCTGTGGCTTGCTAGAAAACCCTTGCGTTATGACTAAGTAATTGCTTAAGGCACTGTGCAAGATCCATGTTGAGGTGGATCCTTGAGAGTCCCGGAGAGAGAACATCAATCCATGCTGATATTTTGCTTTCAGTCCTGTTAAGCCCATACCAAGTTGTAGTCAATTCCTCAGGTATCTTGATGGCATCTACTCGTCACCTGAATTTTCTGCATGCTACCACATCAGACATCCTCCTGGAGCCTGGGTTGACTAGACTGAATAAAGCAAATCTACCATATTTTTGCAGAAAACAGTTAACTCTTTGTGCCAAACTAAGTTTATTTTTACTGATATTTTTTCAAATAACTTTTTATTTGTATCTGTGTTCATGCTTTTTACTTTCACACCTTATGTTAATGTTTCCTGTAAATTCTGTTGGTCTGCATAGTGTTTAGATGGCTGTGGTGTTGTCAGAATCTGATATCTCCAATTTTGAATTGACAGTCTCCAATCCTGTGCTATTGTTCCTTGTTTGATAGATGATGTATAGAAACTGTGCTACTGGCAAGTGAATTCAAAAAGAGTTTGTAGAGATGCTTATCTAGAACATCTACTGCTTGCTAGAAATAGATTCCTTTTAGGAGAAACCTGAAACTAACTGTAAAGCATTTCTTAAACGCCTGAATGATGGTAAAACATTTAACACAATGTTGTTTGCTACAGTTGATCAGATTTCAGGTGGTCCTAGAAACTGCTTTACAACAACTGACCTGTTAGGGTGTGTATGGTCTTGAGGGAAACCCAGAAGTGAACCTACCAGCTCTGAGCTGCTGGGAAAGAAGGTGAAGTTTGGTTCTGTTTTGGACTTTAAACTGTCTTTGAACTGTCTTTATAGTTAAAGAACACAAACTGAAATTAGGTGACTACACTCGAGGAAAAGTTGCTTTGCATTTAAAACGATCATTTTAGTGAGAAAGAGGAAGTGTTGTCTGTAGTCAGTAACCAGATGTGTGTGTTCCTCATCTTTCACACCCCCAGCATTCAGTACCTCTCGTTCCCTTGCACCCAGTTGCTTTATTATAGCTGAGCTTTATTATAGGTAGATACCTACCAAATAATTTCTGCCAATCATTTAATGGACTTGTCTTAACACTTTTCCAGCAATGTCTACATTGCTTCTACATTTTTAATGTGATTGAAATGATTTCAGTAGATTTTGTAGTCAGCCGAGGTACTTGATGTACCTTGTATTTTCAGACATAAATAGATTTGTTTAAGATCTAAAAATACTTAAAATCCATTTAACTGAAGACATATTCCAATGTTTGTTGGGGGTATTTTGGCCAGGTTTGGTTGATTGGTTGGTTGTGTGTGTCTGTGTGCTTGGTGTTTTGTTTGTGGTTTGGTTTTGTTGTTTTTTCATATTTAGCCAAAAGCTCTGTTCAGCAGTAGGTAAATTAGGGGGAATTTTCCTGAAATGGCTGTGCTGATGTGTAACAGCTTCATGATGCTGAGAGGGGCGGTATCCACTCCCCTTCCTGCAGCTTCCCAGCTGCTCACCCCTGAGCCACCCAATGGTGGGCTGACTTAGCTCGCTAAACTAATAGAAAAATGTTAATGGTTTTGCTGCTTTTGTTGTCTATTACTTTAGTTAGTTGAAATGAATATAGTTTCAAATAAGACTAGAACTGGTGTAGGAGGAGGAGTGGGAGAGCATGAACTGGAACAGGTAGAGCAGGAGAGCCACTTTGCCCATGTGGAGCTGTTGAATCAGCTCAGCTTACTGAGAAGCCTCACAGGTAAGATTGCTCAGGTATAAAACTGTGTGAAGTGCACTGCAAGTGGTTTGAGGAAGGGGAGGTTACTGTCCTCAGAGGGCTGTTGAAAATGCAACAAATTATGTTTTCAGAATCTCTTTTAGTTCCTTTCCCCCTGCTTCCCATGTCTTGTACCCCAAAACCCTGTGTAACTTTTTGGAGTCCCAGTAGCATCAGCTCAGCCCTACCTTCCTGAAACCACTTTTTATTATGTTTTTTGTATAGGGGTGAGACTCCATTGATGGAAGTTCTTGATGATGAATCCACTCTGGTTTGCTCTTAGTGAACCTAGTCTTTCCTAAAATTGCATCCTACCTAACAGTGGTGATAAATTGTTTCAGAGTGCATCTTGCCCACTTATCCCGCTTTTGACTGTGGCCCTAAGCAAACGTGTGCATTGAAAGAGGGTAGGTTTATATATATATATATATATATATATTAATATGTGTGTGTGTATGTGTGTGTGTATATATATACATACATATACCTATATCTATATATATCCACGAGACTTAACCTGACTCCTTGCCCTTATCCACCTATTTTGTATCAGGGATTTCCTGAGTCTGGTGCAACTTGTCTCTTTAGTAGTTCTCAATATACTGCTCTTTTACAGGCTTGACCATTTTTTCCCTTTAAACTCTTATAATTGCCTTCCATCCTTAGCAAGATCCACAAGGTTGCTATTGAATGTTGTTCCTGACTGAAAGGTCATTGTTATGCAGGTGTTGAAAAAAAAGTCTATCAAAATCCACCTGTCAAAATCTATCTGTCTATCTAATCTGTCTGTCTGTCCATCTAATCTGTCTATCTCATCTATCTTATCTATCTATCTATCTATCTATCTATCTATCTATCTATCTATCTATCTATCTATCTACCAAGTGCCAAGCAGAACGTACCTGTTCACTTGTCTGTCCCATCTGTGGTGGCATCCATGAAATAAAACCTTAACAGAAGAGTTTCCATGTGAAAGCTTTGCCAAAAGACAGTCTGGAAGGATAATTGTGGAAACGAGTTCACAAGGTGGGCACCAGCGTGATCGCCTTATCTGGTAAATTGTCCATTCCACTGGGATCAAAAAGTTGAAGATTAGAATGGAAGAATGTGAATGCTTTGGTGAGTCAGACAGTCAGCATGAGAGGGATGAAAACCAGAGGAACTGTCTTGGGACAGGGCCAAGCAAATGTTTCAGTTTGCAGGCTGTTACTTAAGCAAGCCTTTTGCGTTTCTTGTATTTGGAGTTTTATTGCATTCCTCCATGTTGTGCTGAAGGCATTATTTTGCACAATCAAGTGGATAATATTTTCCTTGCAAAGACTAAGTTGCATCTTATACCAGTTTCAAATATTTTTCTTGTCTTAGCACACACAGCTCAAATAGAAATAATATTGTCAAATAGAAATAGTGTTGTCAACATGGTTGAAATTATATTTGCATAGTTTCTGCAAGTTTCTTGAGACTCCAAATACTGTATTTTCTGTCTGTGAATGCAACTCTTATTCCAGGGAGAATCTGGTTAGGGCTGTTCTGCAAGGGAAATATTTTTAGAATGTAATTCAGGGAATCTGCCTACACCAGACTTGGAATGTCTTTGAGACTCTCTTCTGTTCTCCTCTTCCCCCATCTACCCAATATTTAGATCATTTGTGGTTTCTTCACTGCTTCGAAACTCTTTTTTCATAACACTTGCACCTGTTTGGTTTTCAGTAGCATAGGCAGTGAACCAGATGTGCACAACCACATTAGTTCATGTCTACTCACTCCATGCTGAATATGGTGCCTCCTTTTCAAAACAACTAGTTAGTTGCAAACCTATTCAGTGATGCTCTAAATTTCATTTCCCCTTTTTGAAACAGACCTGACAATATACAGACATGTTCATTTACATTATTTGTATCTAGGATCACCTTTTTCTGTTTCAGCAATTTGAAGGAAAACAAGTTGTGTGTCTGGGCTTAGTTGATCTCTAATGTCTGCAAACAGTGGTTGGGAATATATTTATATGTTTGTATTATAATGTGATAAAAGCATGGAGTTGTGAACCGAAGTGGAATAAATACAGGCATTGATACATGTGTGTTGCTCCCTAGAAGTCAGAGAAGATCCAGTTTGCTTATTTGATTCAGTTCTGGTGGTTTTCTTGAGCTGTAGGAAAGGTGTAGAACTCAATTTTGGCCAGCTTCAGCTTTGGTGTCTGGGTTCTGGTTCCTGTGAAAGCTCTTGTGGGGATGCAGTTTTGTCTTCTCAGCTACTCAAATTGCTCCTGATTATGTTTTCTTCAGACTGGCTTTAGATAATGATTAAGTAGTCCTGCCTTTTTGATCTACTAGCAGAGCTTACTGGGATGATGCCCCAAGTGTAATTCCAGTAAATACTGACAGCTTGTTAGAAGTCCAGCTTTTTTTTTAATCAATGCTGCAATTATTTTAACTGTTTGAATACTTTTGTAAGTGCTGAACAGAGGGAAATAATCGCTTCCCTCAGGCTGCCCTTGCTAATGTAGCCTGTAGGTGGTTAGCCTTTTTTATTTGAGAGCTTGTTCCATACTCAGAATGGACAGGATCCCAGATTCAGCATCACCAGAACCCCCTGGTCCTTCCTTGCAAGCTCTTTCTCCCTGGCTGGTGTGAGGTTGTACCTCTTTACAGGGTTATTCCCTGGTAAGTGCAAGACTTCACTTTTGTCTTGGCTTTCAAATGAGGTTCTACTGTCCACCTCAAATCCTTCCTTGAACCCTTGCTAAGACAGTTTTTTCTACATTTCATGTGTTTGAGATGTTGTCTGAACGTGTTTTTAATTTTATTTATATTTGTTACTTTCAGTTATAAACAATAAATAAAAAGTGTTTTGCTGTGGTGTGTTGTTGAAGCTTGTTTTGGACCAGATTTTGAGTCTTTCTTTTCAGTTGAGCTTGACTTCTGTTTTTGAGTAGTTCCCACAACTGGATCCTGTTGTGCATCCTGCAACTTGTAAATAATATTACTGTGCTTATTTCTTACTTACGTGAGTATTTTAACTTTGGTACATAAGTCACTTGTGACCATATTAAAATTTCATTCTTTCTACTCAGTAACTCTTCTGTGTAAGTTATAGTTGTGCAGTAATAATTCAAAATAGCTCTTAACTGCTTAACTATTCTTTTGGACAGTTGGTAATGCTCAGCAAAGAGCTCAGGCTGTCACACTGATGTACTCAGATCTCACAGAGAGGGAAAAGATTCTGAAACTGTAAAGTTGTTTTAATTTCTTTTTTTTTAATCAGGATACTAGTCCCAAAGATTTTTATAGAGTGAAAATTCTTTCTCCTTTTCCTTTTTTTTCTTTGCCAGCAGAGAACATACCAAGTTATGGTGTAATTTGTTCCCAGCATCGCTGAGTTTGGATAATTGATCTTTATAACTTGGCTTCCAACCTGTGTCCTGACACACCCTCCTGAAGTCCCACTAATATTTGCATTCTCCTCTTCCTTGTACTTTCCATAAGAGTCTTGATCCCCTTGCTGTGTCATCTGGCCCAGGATTTATCATGTTGTGAAGGATTTCATAATTTTCAATCTGCTTAAGTACGGGCAGGCCCGGCATTAATCCAGTGGAAAACAGGCGACATTGCAAATTGTGTTTGCCATCCAAGAGTGGAGCCCACTGAGTGAATCAGAAGACGCTGAAGGCTTTTTGCTATTGACCTATATACTGTCTCCATGCATGACTGTTAATTTATGTGTACTTTAATGCTTTTTAAAGAAGCTGTATTTTGTGTTTGAATTGGCCAAAAAGAATTTTCAGAGTTATGTAAATCAGGGCACATAACCTGGTCCTCTTTTCATAATAGGCTTTCAAAGTTGGCCATGAAATGAGACTATAATTCTGCCTCATTATTAAGAAAATATTAGTCATTTCATAGTGCTGGGTTTTTTCAGCAAGTACATTTAGCTTTGTCATACTATAACATTTATCCTTTCTGCGTATGAGAACAATAATGAGGTGATTGCTCAGCCCTCCTCTTCTAAGGATTCTTGAGATGAATACTTAGCTGTATTTTTAATAAGTTTTTTAACTAGAAGGTGGTTGGAGTATTCACAAACTGTGTTCTCTGAGAAATGCATGTGACTTGTGTGATTTTTTTTTTTTTTAATCTTGTAGGGCCTTTTAAAACACAAATTTTTAACAACTACATGAGAGGGTGTAACTGACTGTTCTGTGAGTTATGTATAGAGAAACTGTTTTATGTATTTCACAGGGCATTGCTTCTACTTTAAAATCTTTTACTGTCAAGCCAGCCAGTACATGCAACTCCTGTTTACTTTCTTGGCAGACTTTGAGCTTTAATTGCTTTTTTTGCCTTTGCAGTCACAGTGCAATATAGTGTTAAAAAATAAAGGGAAAGAAACTACCCTCCACCCCAACTAACCTCAAACTACAGCACTTTTCTGGTTTATTTTTAAATTCTTGTGAGGGTATTTGTCCCTGCAATGCAGTTGCAAGTAGTCCATAGGGAATCCTTTATTCAGTACTGTGAGCTTAAGTCTTGTCTGTTTTGGACAGAAAGCAGACAAGGAACATGTTAGTTCATTTTACCTGTGGTTAGTACTTCCCTAAAGTAGTGCTTGCCTTCCTGCAGTGATTTTGGGTGTTGGAACAGTCCTGTAGTGAAGGGATGCTGGAGTTAGTCTTGTTCACATGGTGAACAGGAATGGGTTTTTCTTTAGGAAAATCCTTTCTGGTTAAGGCTGACTTTGATCTGCAGCACATTTCTGGCGGACATATTTTTGTTAAATCAAGATACAAATGTGTTTCAGCAAAGTTTGTGAAGTACACCAAAAAATGTTGATACTTTTATTATGAAGAAGATCATGAGCTCCTCGCTCATTAGCCATTTTCCTTTTTGTGCCTGAACAAATCTTTCTTTTAGGAGAACATTGATTTTGATTTTGACATGTGCTTCTTACCCTGGCAAAGCAAAAATGCCACATTTCAGATGTATCTTGGTAAAACGTATGTTCACTTATTTGTTTGATAGGCCTTTCCTTCAGTACAATTGCTGTTGTTCTGACAATAAGGACACTTTCACACCCTGGAACATCAGCTCCTAGGAGAGCATTATGCAGATGGCCTTCAGTTTGGCCTCTTTGTTCTTGCAGATCATTATTTGTTGTATAGATTGTTTCTGCCATGTGTTTACCCTGGTGTAACTTTGGACAGAGCTGCTGTTGAGCAGCAGTGCTGGGGATAGCGTGTCCATTCACGTCCCTGCTGCCACTCAGCGGGGAAGGAGCTGCCCCTGCTCTGTGGCCGCTGCTCTGGCAGTGCCCTCTCCTTGCCCAGAGGGGTTCTCGTCCCACATAGTGGGATGTTCTCCAGCACCAGCAGTGCTGGTCATGTTACCTGCAGCATTCCTGGTGCTCAGACCTCGATGTGTACAGAACAGGGAGCTTCTCACACAGGAAAAGAGAGTTTAAGGAGAAGACAGGGCAGATGGTGCTGACTGACCAGCATTGGCTTGTAAGGGACTGAACCCTTTTATTTTCTTATTCGTCTGTTTTCTCACACTTTTCCTTCCTGAACTACATTGGTTCCTCCCTTTCCCCTTTACCAAAGATTCTGTAGCAACTCTTACCATCCCAAATTGCACTTCCCTGTATCTCACAGTGGGTGTTCAAGCCCCATGCAGTGACAGCCCTCAGTCAGGTGCTCTGAAGAGCTTTTTCATTTACTCACCCTCACGGGTCTCCCATACCTGGACAGCCTGTATTTGGGTTCTCACACCCACAGCTGATCCTCTCTATGCTCTTACATGTGAAGATGAATCTCTACCACATGACCTAAATATTTTTCACCTTGTTAAGCATATTGGCTGTAAGATTTTTTTCCCATATGTCAAGGACAGCAACAGGAAAAATGTGTCTTGAGTCCTTTTTTTTGACTTGCACGTTCTCTGTGTTGTGTCTCAGAAATTCTGGTCAAAGTATTGCAAGAATTTCAGTGCCAACAGCATTTCGTCTCCCCTCTCCTTCTACTGTTAGAGGGAAGAAACCCCTACAATTTGGTGAAATGCTGTCAAACCGTAAGTATTCTTATGTCCAAGAGCAAGATTTCTTACTGGGCAATGTGAACTAAAAGCTGATTCTTACAATATCTCATGAATTTTCTTTCCTTAAGTCACTGTATTTCATGACAGGGCTTTGACTTTTGCCTGATTTCTGCTGTAATGTCTAAATTTGTTAGGCAGTCCTCAATCCGTTTTAAAATTTAAAATTTTTATTAAATGTTTGCAAGTGTTGCTTTTTAAAATGCCTGCACCTGTAATGTAACTATTAAGTGTGGCTATCCAAGTTAAACCAAAAGTATTAGCGTGCCCTCCATTGGCTAAAGAGACACAGGTGCCCCTTTTCTTGTTTTCCCTCCCCAGAATTAGCTGATGAGATGTTTGTTTCAAACACGTAGCTTGCTGTTGTCAAAGTTTTCAGCAGGTGTAGAAATGAAGTGCAGCACATGTTGCTGCAGAAACCCAAGTATTTCTTCAGCTTCAGCAGATGTAGAGTGGGAAGAGTCAAGTAAATGAGAAATTGGTGCGATAAAATGAAATTTATGCCATATTTCAAATCTGACATCATTGGTTACGGTCTGAAGTGAAAACAAATGAAAACAGCAATCACGAAGTGAAAACTACTGCCCTGAAGTGTGTGAAGGTTCTTGAGTTATCTTAGTAAAATTTTGTGGGGCTCTTTTTTTGTTTGTTTTGAGGGAGGGATGTTTAAGTCTTCCTCAATCTTTTCTTCCTCCTCCTATTGCCTTCTACACTTTGCCCTTTTGTTTTGATGAATAATAAAAAGATGCCCCTGCCACAGACCATTAACTCTTGCTCAGTTTTTTCTTACATTTTCTTTCTTCTGCGTATGAATGGCATTGACCTGTGTGTTGTGCAGTGCTGGATGCAGCACACTTGGTTGCCTGGAATACACTCGAATGCTGCTCTGAGGGAGGAGCTGCTTAACCACCACCTTTGCATTTCCACCCACCTGGTTCTAGAAGAACATCCCAATTTGGGGTTATAGATACAGGAAATAAGATCAGTTATATATTAACAATCTAAGAAAAATGGAAGAATGAAGCTGTTGAGCTTGACTTTTCCCCTGGCCTTTCACAACTGTTCTGTGATATGTAGTAAGTATTGTGGCTACATGATGCCTGCAACTCAATACAGAGTCTGAATTCATAAATATTTTATAGTTTATTAAATCACCATTTGTGATTATCACCTGGTCTGATGAGCAGACATCTGACTCTACATGTCAGAACTTGCCCAAGCCAGTTCTGCAGGCCTGTGGGAAAATCCTTAAAGGATTGTGTCAAAGGTACAACACTGAAACTTAAAAATAGACATTTGCTCCTCAAAAGGAATTTGCTACTTTTCCACATTTGTTACTCACTGAGTCATGCTCTTGTACACAAATGCAGTGACCTCATCTTTACTGGTTAGACTTGAAAGCCGTTCAAGTCATGTGCATTAGTTTCCTCTCCATCAAATGCAAAACATGTGAAAATATACACCTGTATTCATGCTCACAGTTGGCTTTTATTTTCCTTTTTTAACCCAACAAGATTTTGCTTAGAACACACGTGTTTGTCATTAAAACAGGTGAAACTCCTGTATGTAGAGTTGTGCTTAGCTGAGCTTTTCAGTGAATGTGTAAATGTCAGGAATGAAGCAGTTCAGTGTAAAGTAGCTCAAAACTAGGCAAATTCAAACTTCTTTAAGACTTAACAGATAAGCCTTTTATTTCAAACTTTTATTTACTATTAGTCTGCTTGCATACACATTACTTGCCATATGTTACCTTTTTTATGATTACTAAAAATTATTGAAAAAAGTACTCAGGACTTTGGATTATTTAGGTTGTCAGCCAAATAATTTTGATGTCCCTTAATTGTTGATTTTGTGTCCAAAAGTAATTATTGTTATAAAAGTAGATCTTAATTTCTCAAAATTTAATACAATCCATTTACTCCATGATGCTTTAAACTTCTGGTCAGCCTGAAACAAGTGTGAGGTGTAGGTTTTGTACTTGTATTCCATAGCTTGGACTGTCAGAAGAAAATCAATAAATAAGATTTCTTCAGAGAATCTGTAAAAACTTTGAGTTTTTTCAAAATTATTGATCATGTTTTAGATCTGACTGATGAAATTAAGGTCCTGTAGTACCTTATTTTATATGTATAACTTTATAGTGGCAATAGCTTTTTTTCAGTTTATCCCCAAATCTGTCTGATTCTATTAATCTGTATGGGGAGGTCGTTATCTAGACCTGTACATTAAAGACCTTGATGTTTTGGTTTTCTTGTGTGCTTTCAGGTGAGTTGTGTAACCTCATAACGCTGGATGTAGCGCACAATCAGCTTGAACATCTTCCTGAAGAGATTGGAAGCTGCACACAGATCACCAACCTTGACTTGCAGCACAATGAGCTCTTGGACCTGCCAGAAACCATAGGTATGTGTAGAGGCTGGAGAGGAGAAAATAAGTCACTATTTCTAAATGTTCAGTAAGAGGAATAAATTTAAGAATGAGTATTTTGTTGGTGACTGTAGAATGCCTGGAGTTCAGCTCAAGGCAGCTTCACACTTAAGAGTAAAAGCAAGGTGTGCATGTTACCTTAATGTTACCTTAAATCATCTAAGAGTGAGAGTTACAAGGAAAAATCTATCACTTCTTCCTCTTTTGTTCTGTGGTTATAAGTAAATGTCTACTGCTCGTTTTGTTCATTCTGTAACTAAACTGAGCATGTAAAGAAGTAAAAGACTAAAAGACTTGAAGTGTAGTATTTTGGCAGATAGTTTAAGCTAGCATCTTTGGGTAAAAAAATAGAACTAAAATCATAAATGTTTAAAATTAATTATGTATATATTGTGTTCCTTGGTAGAACATCTGAAAAGCCTTCCAAGTGCACAAGGTTAGCATGTTCTAGTGCTGTACAGAGGGTTTACAGCTTACATTGGGAATAACAGACTAAGCTAAACGTTGTCCCAGTCAGTTTCAGAGTCTCATATAGAGTGAAGCAACAAAATGTGACTTTTCCTATTTTATTAAATCCATTTTAAACAGATGGCAGAAAAAGATGGCTGCTGTGATTTAAAGACAAAAAATAAGGCCGTCATGATTTTAAGCTCTCTTTGTCACCAGAACATACTGAGAAGAAATGGACTTATCAGTTAAACAGTATTTAATGTTGACCATCTCATTAATGTGCTGGAATGCTTAGTAAAGTGAAAGCAGAAGAGTGAGGAACCACTTAACAACACTCCAGCTTTTCTTCTAGCAGTAAATTATTGAGTGTGGAATTACCGTGACTTTTTGTTTGAGAAAGTTTTACTTTAATGATGTATTCACTGGAGCTAAACTTCCTTCCAGGATTGGTGGTGTTTTTAAACTCTGGAGATCCCATTCCATCTGAAATTTACATTTAACCTACTCATAAACTTACCCTAACTAACTCATAAGCACAGCCTTTATTTTTGTAGCTATTTTGTAAATCTAATTGAAAGTTTTTTTACATAAGACTTACGAGTAGTGTATGTGTCATATTTAAGAAGCGAGTTCTCTGGATAAACTGCTAATTATGGGAAGAATTCTCTGAGTGAGATTTCAGCTGTCAGGGCTTATAGACTACTGTTGTTGGTTCTTGTGCAGAATAGTAGCAGGATTTACTAAGTTGTTTAATGAGTGAAAGTCACTGAGCTGCTCAGAGGACCAAAAAAATCTCACTTGTAATATCCTGCAATACTGTGCTTACAGGGGAAGGTCTGTGCTAGGAGAGGCACAAAGTTATTAGGCAGTTAAGTCCTTTGTGATAGATACGAAATTGCTCACTATGCAGTCAAGGTAGTTTGCACTCACGTATTTCTTCAGAAAGTTTTTGTAAGCTTAGGTGGTTTCTACTGAGTCAGGTTCATACCTGGTTGGGCTGGATTGCTGCCTATTTCCTCTGTTTTGTTTTTCCCTTGCATTGTCTTTATAGTGTTTGAAGTTACTTATTTTTAAATGTGTGTAGCTGTCTCTTAACATGCTTATCTGAGCTGAATATCAGCTCTTTAGAGCTCAGCAAACCACCACAGACAGCTGAATAAGGGTAAGAGACAGGAGTGAGCTGTCGTGTCCTTAACTTCACACTGGTTCAGTTTTTGCTCCACTTGAAAATACCTCTTCTAAAAAGTATGTTAAAAAAAGGTTAAGTATTTAAATAAAAACTTAAAACCAGAAGTCAGTGTTTGTGCCACATGCAGTTTGCAAACAGAATGTAATACTGAAGGGAAAAAATTTAAGTTCCATCTTAAATGATAAGGATCAGCCTACATTTATGCATCTTGCAGAAAAGGCAGCCGTAGCCAGTTCAGCAACATTGGCTTTGTTTCTTAGTCATCACAGTTTTGGTTCAACATATTAAAGCAAGTTGTGGCATGATTTTTAGATTACAGCTTGCTTTGTGGTTAGGATTGTTCAGCGAGAAACTTTTGAGTACTGAGAAAAACCCAGCGAGTCAGTGACGCGTGGCCGCTGCGTGCGCAGCGTGGGGGCAGCCTTTCCAGCCTCTCCTCCTCTCACTCCAGTTTCTGTCTCTTCCCTGCTCGTGGATATCTACCTGTCTTTGGCACAACTGGCTTTTCTTGCTACATTTACTTGCTTCCAGGTTTCAGGATGCTCACTGTATAAGTGCTGTTAATGTTTTTCTCCAGTTCAGTCAGACTGTAGAAGGGTTGCACAGGGACAAAAAAGACCAAGCACATTTTCTCTTTATCAGTATTTAATGTTTTGTGAGCCTATGAGGGTCCTGTTATGGACCAGACTTTCCATTATTGCCAGGTCTGTCCCCTCCTCCCACACCAATACCCTTTTGATGGAGGCCTCTTTTTTTTCTTGAGTGGGAGATTTTTGCCACACTGCTTTGAAAAACAAACAGCTCCCTCCCTTTTCTATTCCTTCCCCCCCCTCTGAGAAGGGACTCCTTCCCTCCTTTCCCTCAAAAAACCTCTTAAACTCACTGCCGGACTCTCTAACCAAGTTTTGGTTTTATCACAGGAAGATTTCTGAATCTGCTAAATTTAAAAAAAAAACAAACACGACTTGTTTTCTAACTAGCAGAGTGTACTGAGATGTGCTGGAGCCGTGAGGAAGGGACATTGGAGGGTGACACGCAGGGGAGTGGCAGGGCAGGGATTAAGCATCAGCAATGATTACGGTGGTGGCAGAGCCAATATACCCCCTCTGCAAAAATACCAAGTTCTTGCTTCAACCACTGCTGTAGAAACACACTTTTGTGCAGTAACAAATGTCGATTTCAGATATTAGTTGTCAGGAAGTGACCTAATGTCTTGCTTTATAGATATTGGCTTAATACATTCATATCTGTATTTCTCTTGATTGAAAATTGTAAAGTACTTTTTATATTAGATCACTTCCTGTAAGAAAAATGAGCTTTGTGGAACGGCTTAGCACATTCCAAGAGTCTCAAGTCTAGAATCAAAATCATAGTGGGATCTTAGCTGTTGAGTGTTTTAATTGCAGATTGCACCCCCCTGTATTGTGGGGGTTTTTTTCCGTTTTGGGGGGTGGTGGAATTATTATCTACTTTTATTTACACAATGTCTTATCTCTGTATACTTAGCTGGCATGCTAATATATACAAAAGATATGTAAAAGAAAGTGAAGAACATACCATTTATATTATAATTATTAATTGGACTTTTGAGACAGAAAACAAGTTTTGGGTGGAGTAAAGTGTTTCTTTGGATTACAAGTTGGTTTAGATAATTTTGTTCTGCATATACTGCATTGTGAGTGTTCCCTCTTTGAACTTTTCATTTTAGCATTCTGTACCAATGTGTTCACAATTTTTTACTTAAAAGCACGTAAACACTTACTTGAGAAAGAATTGCAGCTTTGAAAAAAACAAAGATTCTTCATCTGCTTTGTAATTTTCTAGTTTTATGTGTTTACATGCGCAGTTTGATTACAGTCAAATGTTCCATATTCCTGGACATTTAAGGCAACAAACATTTTAATAAGAAAAAGAATAGTCAGTTGTAAATGTTCCAAAAGTATGCTTTAAAAGCACAAAAAATTCCGTCACTGGACACACTTTCCAGTGTCTGACGTAGCACTGTTCCTAGGAGATGGTTAGGAAAATGAGAGGAAGATTTACAGCTCTGCTCTACACTCCTGCCCTTTACTGTGGCACATCAGCTCAGAAGCTGAAATCACAACCCTCATGAAAGCAAATATATGGACTAGCTTTACTGTTTTTGCTGGTTGAAATTGTGCTCCAAACGAGGCTCCTGAGCTGTTTGTCCCCCGTGTACCTCTGAGAGCACTGTAGTGCTTTTTAAACATAGGGTTGATAAAACACGAAGCGTTGTTGACCAGAGCCAGATGCATGTAATTTGTGCAGCTCTGGTTATACAAACTGTGGCTGAGAGCTCTAAGTCCCTGGAAATAAAGATGTTTCTGTAGAAATGTGCAACTATTTTAAAATGCTATTTTAAATTTGGCAGGCTTAGCAAAAAAGGGAGTATCATTCTGAAATGTCTCAGCTCAGGGACAGCGTTCATACTCGAGTGATGGGTTTGATGTTGCTAATTGCTCACTTCTGATGGAGCAGAGTGCACAGGCTCCTGCTCCAGCTTTTGTGGCAATATCCATGTTCTTAACATTTAAGTGCATGGCCTCGTGCTTTGGTCTGTAAGCATTCCATGCTTTGAAGCATCAAGCCTTTTTCCATAGGCTCATCTTGGGGCATCTGATCAGTGTTCAGTGCTTTGTGCAAGGTTTTGCTCTTGGGCTATGCTGTTAGTGAAACATCTTTAATTAGATTCTGCTAGTATTGGGCAATGCAATAAGCTCAGCCTTTTCTTTATCTGATTGATGGCAGTGGCTTCCACTTTTACACTCTAATTTTCCGGTTATTATAAACCTTATCTAGTTCTCATGGTGGTCTCGCAAAGGGAAAGAAGCTTCTGGTTCTTGTTAGCATCAATTCTAGACTTAGTAAATGTAAAGTAGCAAAATTGACTGGAAATGAGCAAGTGGCAGAAGAGGGTTAAGTGGAAAGTGACTGTTTGCTGCGTCCTCCAAGCCTGGAACAGCAGGGATGAGGCAAAGCTGTGTGTTTTTGACCTCACACTGGTGAAACGCAGTGGGTACGGAACATCTGGGTCTCGGTGTTTGCACAGGTTGCTGTAGATGATAAAAGCTCATGAGGTGATGTGGCAATTGTGCAGAAGAAAAGTATAACAGATGCTTCTAAATTTGGGAAGTCACCGAGCCACACACTGCTCAATCTTCCCCCAGCTCTGGAGGAAGTGTCAGGGAGTCCTTTCCCCTTTCCTGAGGTTATTCTCTTGGTATCTGGTGTTGGGCAGCATTTTTTTTCAAATGAAGGGAAGATACTAAGTGGAACCCTGGTCTGCATACAATAATTCTCACATTCCTTAATTAGCTAAAATTATAAACGTATATTCATGTGTCATGCATTTTATATGTTTGCTCTATATAGTAGGGCAGACTTAAAAAATTAAACACATCTTTCACTTAACTGGGAAAGGTTAATGTTTTTACTGCAGTGACAGTTAGGTATAAACTGCTCTTTTATAATGTGATTTACATTTACATAATTATTTAATTTCACAGAAAGGCTTTAAATATTCATTTGAAAAGAGAAAAAAAAGACCACCAATGAAAAATTAAATTAAATTTCAGTTGCTTTGTGTTACTGCATGCAGAGTGAATTAAGTAAAATGCAACACGTTCATTGATAGCCCCAAATAAGGTCCAACTGTTGCTTTTGACTCTATTGCAATGTGAAGTGGTTTTGTATTTTAGTATCATTTTCAGCTAATTATAACTCCCCTTTTTTGTTTTAATTAATACATCTTCAAATGCAAAGCCAATTTAGTTAAATACATATGTATTTTTTAAAAGGTTAAACTAGCTTCTATTTGCTTATTAATTCTGAGTTTACCAATTCAATATGTAGTTATGAAAATATTTTTGATTTTGTATTTTGGTTGGATATTCTTCCTGGTAAGATTAGGGTGGGGACAGTTTATTTTAGTCAGTGTATGTACCATCACACAGTAGTTAGACACAGAGACCAATGTGTACACATATATTATAACTGCAGCTCAGCATTTTCAGAATGATTTGTATACTGCAGAAAGAAAAAACCTATAATCTTATTTTCTTTATGTGAGAAGAAGGCACAAGGGAAGAAGTGATTCAAAGGAACACACCAGCATTGAGACAAGCAGGCATTTTGATGCACACATGTTCAACGAATTTCAAGTTGAATTTTCATTGCTTAGGCAGTTTCAGAAACGTCACAAAGAGTTTGTGCTCTGTACTCTTGTGCAGGTGTCGTGTGTGGTGCCTGTCGGGTGCTTGAGCCTCTGTCGCTCGAGTTTTACAAGTGTCTTGTGTGCATCTTCCACACATGTGCAGTCAGCAATGTTAATAGTCTTGAATCAGAGCTGGAAAATCACTGACTGCTGCTGTGGTCACGCTTTAGCTTTAATCCAGAAATAATGAGGGAAAGCTTGTCTCCGCATGATACATTTAGCCTGAAAATAGAGAGAACTCTGCTGTCTTCAAGATGGCACTTAAACTCATAAGGGTGGTAAAGAGTAATTTCAAATTCATGTTAAATAGCTTTCTAATAGATAACATCTTTATGAGAATTCCTAGAATTTGTGTAGGGAAGATAATGTGCTTTGGTTTGAGCAGGACAAGAAATGATGGACCCTGCTGACCCTGGTAATTTGTGAATCTGAATCTGCCTCCTGCACTGGCCTGGTGTATCAGGAGGTACTGGTGGCTGAAAAGAAAAATTAAAATACGCTAAAAGCCAATTTACTGCTAAACCAGTAAAATTAAGTCAAATTTTGCATTGTGTTTAACTATACTTTTAGCATTTGGAAGAGTGTAATTACATTTCACCCTTTGGCTTTGGTAGTTGGTAGCAATGATCAGGAGGGTTTCTTTTCTGCAGTTTTCCTGAAAAGTGGTTGCCTTCCCAGCCCCATCACCTTTCTGTCACCATTCTCTGTTTTCCTAAAGCATCAGCATTTAGTCAGAGCATATTAAATATGAAGGATGTGGGGACTGTAGAAAGGATTGGATCTCTCTCAGGTGATGTTTGGTGACACGAGTTAAACCTATAGGCTTTGTTTTAGGAAAGAGATGCCCCTGGATCAGATGAATGATGACCATGTGATTTTGTTCTCCTTTCCTCTGCCACAAGATCACTGAGATCCCTTTTGAGGTGTCTCCTTGGGGCAGTCACTTTGTGCTATTCCCATGTTGGACAATCTTTGCTTGTGGAATGCAGCTGAAGGGTAAAACACTTTATCTGAAGCCTTTCGTTTTACTCTACAGCTATCAGGGGAACCAGTTTGCTTTCTGATAAGAGATTAGATTAAACATGTCAACAGCTCCTTTCACCTAAAAATCTGCGAAACAGTTGAACAGTTGTCACAGAGTATGGCTGACATCTGGAAAAACTAGTCTGGAGTCAGTACAGAGTGTGGTGCAGGCATCTCCTGACTCACAGCTATTTTAGCCTGCAAGCACTGCTGAAGTGTTTGAATGCAGTGTTTAATCTCTGGCTGTAGCTGGCCATCTCTAGTTTGTTTCTCCTCTACGATTTGAAATACTTTTAAGGGCCACAGGTCTCACTTCCTTTGCAATATACTCCTTGAAGTTCTTTTGGCTTTTTCTTTCATATTGTCATCTTTGTTTTTCTCACTACAAGATTAATACCATGTGGTGTTATTAAACTTGATTCATGTAAGGGTTTTTTTTGTTTTTTTAAAGTGACATCAAGTTTAATTTTTTAAAAAAACTTTTTTTAAAATTTTGACTGTCTGTTTTGCTTTCTATTTGTTAAAAATGACACTGGTATCGTTTGTATGCAAACCAGCAGTTTCTCTTGGTTAGAAGAAGATCCCTTAGTGCATTAAGTGAACAATACTCAGTGAAGTAACGTGTGATCTGTTCTTTAGGTGATGCTCAGTGCGGGCCTAGTCAAATCAAAATGTAAGAATATTTATTATGTTTAGACCATCAGAAATACTTTATAGTGCCATATTGTTTGTAGCAAGGTCTTGCAATTCTCTTTTGCGTGAAGGTTCATTTATACTTTTGATTACGATCTTAAGGAATTTGGATGTGCACAGCACTTGTAAGTCCAGTTTATGTTTTTAACGTTATCTGCAGAAGTTTTCTTTAGTGAGCAGATTTTAAATTGAGCTGATACTTTCAGTTTATCCTGATAGCAAACTAGCTCGGTGAACTAAGTTCCATGAAACAGACTAATTATTCCATCTTTTAGTAATGCTGCAGTAACATTTCACTATAGTAATGATCCTTCATCTAAGGATTGGGAATTTGAAGGATTATTTTAACTAAGGGAGGGAAAGGAAGAGGTGTGGTAAACCTCAGAAGAGAGCATTTGTCACTCCCTTCAGAAAGCACTGCTAGGACTTTGTATTTCTTTATATTATTGAATATTTCAGTTCTTTATTTCTCTTGAATTTGAAATATTCAAGAAAGATGTATTGTTCCTACTTGGTGAACCACTTTAGGTGGTCTTTCTAAAAACTGTCGTTTTTTAAGAGCGATTTCCTGCTTTATTTTCAGCTTTCCCTTTGTTTTGGGATTGGCAAACACCTGTCTTTCCTTTGACTAATATTTTTGAGGTACCTTTAATAAAGAAGTTCATTTAAACCATCTATTCAGAGTCCCTTTTATAGTAACAGAGTTTAATTTAATGTTTCTGGATTTGCATGCGTCTGAATATTTTTAATTCATTTCTGTGTAAATGAAACAGCTAATCCTGAGAGACACATTCAGTCACTCAGTGACGGGACTGTGAATTCTGTGCTTAGGTTGCTTCAGACCTGAGAGCTGAGCCAAGTGGCGCCTGCTGGTGGGTGTTAGTGCTCTGCTGGTAACAAAACGGGCCTCAAACAAGGTGTCTGTGTGAAACCTCATTTTAAAGAGTGACTGTTCACACCAAAACTTGAACTAAAACAATTTTACAGTGACTTTCTTAGGCCTGGTGTGAGTTTAAGGCTTAGTCAGGCTTTACTATCTTATTTTCAGAAGTACCAACAAATAAGGCAGTTGAGTTTACAAGGTTTTTTTGTAATGGCTTCTCATAAGAAAACAAGTGGGGAAGGGTTTTACTTGTTGCTTTTCCTGCTAGTAACTTTTCACTTGTAGTTATCAAACTGTCATGTTGGTGAACATCTAGCATTGCATTTTCTGAGTCACTACCTGTGAGGGGATGTTTAAAGGAGCTGCTGAGGTATGGCTTTAGTGAAAAAAGTGCATCTGCAAATAATCCTGATGGCAGTCTGACTGCGTTGGTCATGATCAGTTGTTGCCTTGCTTGCCTTTTTTCTTAGCCTTAACCTGCAGCCCATCAGCAGGGACCTAATGTGGTGCCATCTGGGGAACCAGCAGCTGAACTGGAAGTGATGGAGATGAGTGCAGGCACTGTAAAGCAGCTCCAAATTCGAGTATCAACTTGGTGACTCTGATCTCAGGGAGCTCTAAATGGGATCACTGGATGCACAAGGTGTGCCATTTAGCAAGTTATGACAGTCTCTGTTGTAAACTGGAGTGTGTCACTTGGCCTTTGTGTTACCCAGCTGACCAGCCGCTGGCCTGTGTACCGTGGAGCCAAATATTAACATCATTGTACCAAGCATTCCTTTAAAAAAGAAAGAAAGTAAACTTCAACACAGTGAGCAGAGGGAAGAGTTCTAAGGGTCATCCTGTTCTGTGAAGATACAACTAAGATCTGTCTTGTCCGGCATGTGAAGATTAAAGCTGATAAGGGTTTCTCATCACATTGGCCGTGAGGTGTGAGTATGAACTCTGAGGATGAAAAGATATCTGAGTCTTGTTGACAGAAGACTAAATGGCAGTAAATTGGCTGTAAATAAATGCTGACTTGAAATGAGAAGGTGGCCCATGCTGCCTCCATCAGCTGGGTGCAGGACAGTCCTCCCAGGAGCAGTGGGAGAGGTGCTACTTGATGAAGCTCCAGCTGAAATCTTAGTGGTTTTGTTCTCAGGAATAACTGCATTTAGTGCTGTGGTGTGTAAAACACTCATTAGGAATGTGGTCCATGCAGGATGTGTTCTCTGTTATGCCTTTGCATGCCTTTCCCATGGAGGAGAAAGATAACTAGTAGAGAAACAGTGATAAAGTTCTTTTAAGAAATGCTACTTATGATAAGAAAAAATTACTGGGAGCTGTTATTTATGCCTCCTTTCTGATAATGTCACGAGGATAGCCAGCATGTGTCATTCTCTCTGGGAAAATTATGGTACATTTTGATGCTCTCTGATGGCTGCCTTGTTTCATTTTTCTGAAATGCCACATTGCTGGTAGGAAGGGAGCCATATACATACAACCTGTGCTCACAATCTGGGAACTGGCATAGCAATGTTGTATTGCTAAGCAACAGTTGGCATCATACCGTCTACTTCCCTGTTCATTCTTTTTGCCTGAAAAAACACAGATCAGCATCTAGCTCGAGGTTTAAGTAGTGAAAAACAATAGTAGGTTGACAGTGTATTTTGTGCAAAGTTTTTTGTTCAGTTTTTAGCGAAACATTAAATAACAATTCAGAGAAATACAGTCAGGATGTGTTTTGTTCATTCCTAGAATGTAAAATCCTAATGATGTTGGTGCCTTGCAATGGGATGTTTGTCATGTGAAGTGAGGCCAGTTTTCTATTCAGCCAGCAATGCCTGATCTCACAAATAAGGCATGAAATACCTAACTTGGGTACAAACGTGTACCCTTATACTAGTGGACTGTAGGATCAGAATTTGCCTTAATTACTCACTTTAGTGTAGGTATGCATTGTAGGATTTAACATGAAAAGGTGAAGATTTGTGCACTGGAGAGCAATATTGATAGCCTTGGATTTTAAATGCTTTTTTTTTTGATTAAGTGAGGATTTTGTTGCTTCTGCAAAAGTTAATTGTATACTTGTGTAGAAAGAAAGCACCTATAAAGAAATGGAAATAAAAATCCCAATGGGAGTTACTACTAGTTAAGCAATGTTGGGTGGCTGCCTGTTTTGACTTTTGGTGTTATTGATGGCGCTAAGTAAAATTTGTTAGCTTGTTAGCTAAATGTCAGATATGCACTGAGAATTTATCCTGTTTCTTCATGTGTAAGGTGGAGCTAATTTTTGTGCTATATAAGGGGGTTTGTGGGTTTTTGGTTTTTTTGTTGTCCCACCCCTGCTGGGGTGTGTGTGTGGGGGGGGGCGGAGGTGTTATTATTTTTTTTTTATTTTACTTTGACTTGTGACTCTTAATTTTAGTAACTGCAGTGAAACAAACAGCATTCCCAATTTCCAGTTTTTATTGTCTACATTCCCAGCTATTTGATGTTGTAGGGACATTTTTAGAGTACATTTTGACCAAGTTCAGGAAAGAGATATTTTGCCACTTGCTTTGTTGAAAATTTTCCTCTGTCTAGCAGACATACACTGCATTTACTTCTTCCTTTGCTGTTTTCCAAAAACCTTTGTATAGATATGCATAGACATTCATGTAGCCTTTATTTAATGAGTAGTTAGGCTGTACATATTAAGATCCTTCATGTTTTAAAATTATTTCTGGTTATTCATGATGCCATTTGTTAAATCTTGTGTTTCTTCTCTAATGTGTCTGTCTGGTACTTCAATCTGCAGAACAAATGTATTGTGCCGTGGGTAGTTGTAAAATGAATGTAAAATACCAAATGTTTTGTGAGGAACTGATTGTGTGAACTTGTTCCCAAGCTTCTTCACTGGTGCAGAGAGCCCACCTGCACAGACACCTTTTCTGACTGTAGGGATGAGCCAGAAGAAAAGGCTCTTTGTATTATTTGCCAGTTGACTTTTCGGTGAAGTTCAAGGTCTTACTACCTGCAGGAGAGGCAAAATGCCCCCCCACCCTGGAGCTCAACAACATGCTCAAGCAGTTGATTCTGGTCTTTAGTACCTCTTGGATGGTAAAGGCTGGGCCTAAAGGGAACTTCAGAGGGGAAATTTTCAAGTTGCAATTTTTCTCAAGCCTCTTTTTTCCTGACAGAAAGACGTATTGACCAGGATCATCAGCCTGGCAATATTCAGAAATATCTTTACATGCATAGTGTCCAGATTTTTGTGGACTTCCTCCAGGTGTTCCCTTCAGTATCACTCAGAAAACTTGGAAGTTTTGGGGTTTTTCCTTTCACTTTTTAAATCCTTTTTGGCTATTGGGGAATGGTAAAGTTGGGGGTTTTATTTGCCCCACTGTAGAGGAAATTATCTTGCCAGGACCTAAGCTGTATGATGCATGCCCAAGGTCTGGTAATACAAGTCATGGCATTGAATGATACTATCCTTAATTTGAAAAAGTAATTTTGGGGACATCTGGAAAATGATTGTTTTGTTGGTAGAAAGATTAGAACAGAGGGACTTCTACAATAGGACATAAGCCTTGCTGGGTTGCTGTATTGTGCACAACTTCAGAAGAACATTTAATAAGCACAATCTATTTCTGCATGGTTGAATTCAGCATTGGAAAGCACTGGAATAGATGTATCTCTTGTTTTGGGATGATAGCCCCATTTCACCATATGGAATTTTGAAGTGTAGAGCGTGAGACAACAGAAAAATCAGAAGTCAGACCTTGTTCTGTGCCTCTGTGTGATTCTAACAATATATTAATACCTGTTTTCTACCTGTAGGAAATCTGTTCAGTTTAAGTCGTCTTGGCCTGAGGTACAATAGGCTGTCAGCAATTCCGAAGTCTTTAGCAAAATGCAGTGAACTCGATGAGCTGAACTTGGAGAACAACAACATTTCTACTTTACCAGAGGTGAGAATTAGGAGTGGACTGGGGAGGGAATGCTGCTGAAGGGCATCGGTGTTTTGTAAAGGGAGTGGGACACGTGAAATGATTTTGTCTTGCATCCTAACTCTGAGGAGCACCCTTTGTTTTAATCTCCATGTGTGTAATGTGAGTAATTGCAATTCTGTACATATTGGGTATATCTAATTAGTACAGAAGAACTAATGTCATACAACTTCAGTCAAAACTGGGAGCAGGATGTGATTGTATGTGCTGTCCTGTCTCTTTAGAAGACTTTAAGTAATGAGCCCAGGTTCAGCTTCCCACCATTCAGCTATGTAAGTGTTTCTCAGTGTTTCTGTTTCATGAAGCTTTAGTGCCTGGAAATAATTGCTCTGATGAGAGACAAAAAAAAAAAGATGTGTGTTTCTTATTTTGTATATTTATTCCATTTCTTTAGAACCTTTTAAGATGAAGACTTCAGGACACAACATAAAGTTTATAGTCTCTTCTGTTTTAATGATGGTCCAAACTGCTTTCCTAAACTGTATAAATTACTGGAATAAAATGAGTTAAAAGGTTGTCTGAAGATGTTTATAGAGAACTATACAAAGTATAGACAAAGTACTTATAGTAATGAAGTGCAGTAAGTGACTACTTTCCTTCAGATAAATTTCTGAACTCAGCAATGATAGACTGAAAAGAGAGAATTTATTAAATGTTTGGACAAGACTATAATTTAAGAAAATGCTACTGAGTGAAAGTGACCAGGCTGTTTTTAAGATGAGAGCTAAGCTGGCCCACCCCACCCAGGCGTGTTATAAAAGCAACTATGGTATAATTACAGAAAGCTAATGTGAGGGATGATAACTTGCTTTAAAATACATCCAGTCATAATACAAACCACTTGTGACTGTGCTGCCTTCTTCAGGTATGTTTGCCAACAATATGTTAACACTTAAGCTGCTACCTTGAAGAAGTACATAGTTTATACTGTAATCTGTTTGAAATAAAACATGCTGTGCTAGAAGACAGAGAACTGTACTTGTGAAATAAATTTCTGAATTTCAAAACACAGCTGAAGCTGCTGACACAATGACTAATAAATATTTTATCTTAAAAGGATGGGCTGGGAGAAGGCAGCGCTGCCACAGCTCTCATAGATGTAAGAGCATTGTTCTCTTTGTACTGCCAAAGCTCTCTTGCTTCTCTTCAAATGTGTTTAATTACTCTAGGCTATAGGAGTGTATTAGCTAACATATTTTTGATATATTTTGGTATGCAAGAAGACTTCAAAAATGGCTTTTTGAAATGCCAAGATCCATTTGAAGCAATAAAGTATGTTAGTAACAGAGCTCAGGGGCTGCCTAACCACAGGACAAAAAATATCTGTTAAAGTACAGGTAGAAGCAATATTTCATAATCCAAGATTAGACTAGTTAATGATGAGGTTAGATTAATACTGATTTGAAATTCCATTATTTTATCTGTAGGGGGGAAAAGTGCTTCACTGATAATCACTGAGATGCCCCCAGTGTCTAAAGTTTTAGCCATGACATGTAGACAAGTCGCTATTTGATCCTGTTTTATGTACAATAATGTCAATACACTATTTATAAAAGTAGCCAAAGCTGTCCTGGTGAAACAGCAAAGCCTGTTCTTAGAGCTTTTATGGTGAGTATAGCACTCCAATTGCAATCCAGAAATACTGACATTAGGAACATGCTTGGAATCATTATCTTGTTACTGCTCATTCCTGATTGCAGATGTTGCATTATTTATGGAATGTAATGCCGTGCATAAATCTCCAATTTCTGTAATACTTAATCAAATAGGGCAGAATTCAAGTTGGTGTAGTAACAAGCAAAGGTGACACTTCAGCAGTAATTCAGACCCCATTATTCATCCTCACAGTTCCAGCAACACGTTTGGCACGTAACTTAACAGATAAACTGAGATGTGCACTGCTGAGATTTCAGAATCTAATTACATTGTGAAGAGAAATGAAACTCTGGATTCAATGGACAACCAGTTTTAAGTCCAGGCTTCTTGCTTTTCATTTCTTAAGGGGGAAAAAAAAAAGATGGAGCACTAAATACTTAGGAATATTTCTGGAAAAGGAATAAAACATGGAATTTCTATGTTTTGTCTGATTATCTGAAGTAGTTATGGCCTGACAAGAAACTTCTACCAGTTGTGATCACAATGTGTATTTTTATTAAATTAAAAAAGATTTGTACTGGAAGTATGAAAGGCCTTTTTGGAAGCTGATGCATGAGGCTGATATTTCTTTGGCCCCACTCTGAGCCGTGTCAGAACTGGGTGAGCTGTAGGTGGGCAGCATTGGCCAGAGCTGGGGCTGCTGTTGGGGATGGACACGCTGTCCCTGCACTCCTGTAGCAATGTGTCATTAAAAAAATTACTCTGAGGACAGAAGTGTTCCAAAATCTCCTAAACATGTGCTTTTAAATGTGGTACGTTTGCTTTTTTTGTTTCTGTCAGTGTGCAGGGAGGAAATAAGGTAATGGCTGATGACTGTGAGCACAGATTGTTGCTGATGGAAGTTTTATCGAATTTAACACTGGTTTGTGTGTTGCAACACTTACTGAGGGGATAGAATTGAGGGGGGAAAAACTTTTCTAATTAGACCCATAAGGGAAATGAGATGTATTCATATAAATCTGTCCTAAGTTCCTGGGTGGTTTTCTTCTTTCTACAGGGTCTTTTATCCAGCCTTGTCAAACTGACTAGTTTAACATTGGCCAGGAACTGCTTCCAGTCCTATCCCGTGGGTGGCCCGTCCCAGTTCTCCACAATCTACTCTCTCAATATGGAGCACAACCGCATCAATAAAATCCCCTTTGGAATTTTCTCTAGAGCTAAAGTATTAAGTAAGCTGAACATGAAGGTGAGGCACAGAAACATGCTACTGTGTACAATGAATGAGGAGCACTGTTTGCTCCTCCATGAATTCTGGCAGACTTAATGATGCAAGGAATGAATTTATCACACTGAACTGGATGCTGCTGTCACACACAGAAACAATTCTGTATTAGTCAAAAATTGTACTATCAAGATGTTATTAATTTGTCTTTAGGTTTGTTATTTAAGATTTTGTTGCATTTCTTATGTCTGAGCAATGAAAATAAGAAACTTGGTTGCAAGGCTCTTGAATATTCACATGGGACACAAGCATATAGATTAGCTTACTTCTCCCTCACACACTCTCACAGTTTAGATTATAAACAAAATTTTGTAAAATATTTTTAAAAATACATTCTTTCAAAACCTAAGTTTGGAGTCTTTGGGCAGTAGTTGCAGAGCACAGCAAAAGAACTTTTTGAGTGTGCTATATATAGTTAGAGTGAGGAGAAGTAGGAAAAAAAGATATGATGTTTTTCTATGAATGGGTTTATATCAAGTTCTTAAATTATTTTAAAAAAAGAAATGTTTGAGCAGTAGCTAAGCTCAGCTACTGTTTTAAAATATAGTTTGACACAAATGGAATCTCAATTTGCATTAAGACTGTTTTTTATCACATACCCATTTGTAACTTTGCCTGTTTACCAGGACATTGTATGATTTTTTTTTTTTAAGATTTTGTGGTGTGTGGTCTAGATCAAATATTACAGCAACATTTTGAGCAGTAAGATGTTCAGATTAATTTCAGATGCTTTTACTCTGATCCATTAAGGTATAGGGTTTTATTAGCCAATTATCATTGCTTTATTCTTCTGATTTAATTATCGAATATGTTGTTATGAAGTATTTTTGTAAGTCATTTGTTTAATCTCTCAGATGCCTTGTCAACTTCTTGCAAGCACAGACCCTAAAAGTTTGATATGTTAAATCACAGGACAATCAGCTGACCTCTCTCCCCTTGGACTTTGGGACTTGGACTAGCATGGTAGAACTGAACTTAGCGACTAATCAGCTCACAAAAATCCCTGAGGATGTATCCGGGCTTGTTTCTCTTGAGGTGAGAAGAGTGTAAACTAACAGCTAAGTTAGACATTCTCTGCTTCAGGTTTAAATAATATTACTTTTGGGTCAAATAAAGCCAATTAAATGTGTGTTTATGCTATTTAATCTGCTGTTGCATTTGTTTATGGCTGTCATCAACAGCTTTTTGTATGTTGTTCTTTAGGCTCTAGATCAGTGTCTATGCACGAATGACCAAGTATAGATGTATTTTTAGCTATGTAGAAGGAAAATCTTTCTCAATAGAAAGTTAGTTTTGTGAATGCAATGGCGCTGAACTCGGTTCAGATCCTGGAGACCAGTGTGAAAACAGTGGGGATCAGAAGAAGGTAATGAAATAGTCCACAGAAGGGACATCTTGAATGTAGTGCTGTGAACGTTGTAGGCAACCAGGTGGGAATTCTCAGCCTTTGAGGGGGCAGAACTCGTAGGTTGAAGCTGTGAACTAAACCTGTTGTTCCCCCTTGGCCTGTTTCCCAAGGTACCATCAGCAGAGACAAATTAATTGCCTTGGAGGGACATAAAGGCAGAGGTACTTGTTTGGGCAATTCAGGGGACTTCGTAGCCTCTGTGAGTTGCTGGGAAAAATCTGTTAAAGAACAATAGCAAATGGCATATTTGAAATGGCAGATTTCCAATGTGACTTCTGCTCTGAATGTTTAATTATTCCTGTAGTTTGGGGCAAAAACTACATGACAGAATAACAGCTATTTAATGGCCCAGTTCTCTTTTAAGTTAAGGCTGTGGTTGATGTGATTTGGAACTTCTAATAACTGGATTTGCTGGTGGTCTGTCGGCTGCTGAAGCTGGAGAGCTGCATGGTCTGCAGACCCCCATTACCACTGTTTTTCTCTGTAATTAAAGAATCAAATACAAAGAGCTATTTGGGCAGTGTTTACACAAAAGGGAAGGTTCCCACAGCAGTGCTAAGTCAGCTGCTTTGCACGTAGGTAATATTTTCTGTTCCTGCCTTTGTTTCTTGTACATGATTAAAACACTACTATTCTTACCATTCTGTGTATATCGTAGAGCATAAAGGAAGCTCACTGAAATACTGCTTGTGCTAATGCTTTGGCTTTTTTTCATTTTGATTTTCACTTTGATTTTAACCTTGTTTCTATTCTGTTCCTGCCTTTGGTGTTTCCACATTGCGTGAAGCCAGTTGAGAGCTGGGACAGGCATTTACAGCCTCAGCTTATTGCGTGTGGCTGAGACGAGGGTCCACACTGGCTGCTCTTTCACATCCTTTTGTTAATGCGCCTTCTGAAATAAGTAGATGATAGCACTGCTTAATCAGTAATTAATTACCTTACTCTGTGCAGTGCTGAGGCTTAGAACTGCAAGACTTCTTAGGAATAAAAATGGTATGTTAGTGTGGAATAATGTATAAATGTGTTCATTAACACTGCAAACAAGGATACATTTCTTGGACCTGAGGTATTTATAATTCAACTTAGAAAGGGGGAGAAAAACAAAGAGCACTGTAGCAGGGGTGTGTGTGTGACAGGAGACCATTCTGGAAAGCCTGTGGGTACCTGTGTCAGGCTGATGTTCCGCTCAGGTGCTTCCATCTGTGTGTTTATTTGCTGCTGCTCCTAACCAGAGGGATAAAGGGAGAAGAGGAAGTACTGTGCTTTTTAAGGAGGATTTGGCAAGCACAGCTAATAATGTAAAACGTGATTATGAGATAGCTATAAGGAAGCACAACAAAATGATTGGCAAGTCCAGGAACAAGTTAGTTTTCCTTGGTCATTTAAAGAAATAAGGCATGTTTTGGTTTTGCTTTGCATTTACTATTACGTATAATAGTATTTGAAAGAAGTATGCTCTATGTATGTATTTGTATCATTAAAGACTTAAAAAATTATGTTAAATCACTGACTTGGTGTTTGTTTTGTTTTGTTTTTAAATTTTCATTACTTCCATAATGCACGTGTAGGCTAATCTTGGATTTCATTACTTCAAAATACAAAAAGGTTTTGTCTTAACCTGTTATTTACTTACTATGTTGCTGAAATTCTGTCTGTTTGGTTTTTCTTTGGGGTTTTTTTAGGTTCTTATCTTGTCAAACAATCTCCTTAAGAAACTTCCCCATGGCATTGGAAATCTGCGGAAACTCCGAGAGTTAGATCTGGAGGAAAACAAACTGGAATCCTTGCCAAATGAAATAGCTTACCTCAAGGATCTGCAGGTGAAACAATAATTGGTCGTGATAAACATCTTACGTCCTTTATTTACACCGTGCTGATTTAATTACAGCTAGTTGGATGAGTGGAAACTATTTCAGACTGGACATAGAACCAACAGTGCAGCTTCACTCACAGTTAGTCCCCACTAATTGTTCCCAACTTAATTAGTTAATATTGGGCAAATTTTAGATCTTTTAACTGTTGTACCATGACTACAATACAACCCAAGGAATAGCCTCTGGTTTCAGTCACGGTCATGAAATCTTTTATGCTTAGGCATGCATTTTATTATGCACTATTTTATTTTTATATTTAGTGATGCCTGATAGAGGTTTGAAATGTTGGTGAATGGTTGAAATTTTTCTTGTTCAAATGCAGGAAAGTAGAACCCATCCACTTACCAGCTTTACATCTTCTTACTTGCTGTCATTCCAAGTACAAGTCCTTAAGTTAATTTTTATAAATGTGTTCTTCCCTTAGAAATTGGTGCTGACTAACAATCAGCTGACCACCCTTCCCAGAGGTATCGGTCACCTTACCAACCTGACGCACCTTGGGCTCGGAGAGAATCTTCTCACACACCTTCCTGAGGAAATTGGTAAGATCCCTTTCTCTGGTCTGGTGCAGCATGCCTGAGCCAAAGCACTTATGATAGGCATCTACTCTGCTCATAAGTAAAAGGCACAAAATTCATTGGAAACTTCTAAATATGCACAACCTGATGTGAAGCATGTGCCACAGGAACAGCACTGGAGTGTATGATCTTTATCTTGCTGAACTGTAGAGGAAAGGATGCTCTTGTTTTTTTCAGTTCTGCTGCAGAAAGCTGCTGAACACACACTAACTTGTAATGTATTCCTTTTCTGTTCAAATTCTCCCACAATTTGTGTGTTATCCATCACTCAACTTCATGAATCTGTTCTTGGAAAGAGAAAGGAAATGCGCTGATCCTACTGTAATGCCATGGTGTAGACAAAAGCCTTAGGTAGAGTGTAGACAGCTGAAGCAAATGTTTCTGCTGGAAGTCCCTCTGCACATGCTTTTGTATGTATGCCATCATATTGCTTTTCACCTTGATGAGGTAAGAAAGGGAAGTGGAAGAAATCTACAGAAAGAGAGGAAGAAATAGGATTTTTTTTGTCTACCTGAGACATTCAGATGGTTTCAGAGCATCTCAAACTGAGAGCCCACGTTTCTTTTCTAATTAGTGTCCAGGATGTACATCCAGAGCATGATTCTGAGCATCTATTTAAGTTCAAATCTTACAGTTAAGTTTATTATGGAGGAAAAAAAGATGGGGCAAGCTACACAAAGCAAAATGTAGTCAGAAACAGTGATGTGCAGAAGAGAAAGGCCTGGTCTGTCTCTCCCAGTGTCTTTAGTGAAGAGCCATTACAGCTTCTGCTCATCTTGTATGTGCTTAAATGTGAGAAAAGCCTGAAACAATCTAAACCTGTAGCTTTGTAATTTAGCTCAGAAGTTAGTTGAAAGAGTTGGGATGCTGTTAAAATGAAATATCAGTAAGCACATTTTAAATACCATTGTAGGAGTACAGTTTGGTTATTAAAGGTAGTTGTCTGCACAGACTGGAGAACAGTTAACTGCTTTCAGATTCGACTCTTCATGTATCATGCTATCAACTATTTCTCATTGTTTCTTCTCTATCTTTTCCTTTTTGTTAGTTTTCCATGCCATGAGCCCTGGCTACTGCTTTCTCCTGTGAAAGACTAAATAATCTCTCCTGTTATAGGAGGTGTTTATTGTATATATGATTGGGAAATGTTTTAAGGAGGAATTCTGTGTTTTTCAAAGGAGAAGTCTTAAGAATGAAGAAATTGCTCTGTTTTCCAGCTTCTGGCTAATCTGTCTTGCAGTATCTGTAGTAGAGGCAAGTTGTAAAATTTGAATTCAGGAAACAATTTTCACACTTGTTTGTTCCATTTAATAAATTCACTGGTGTGCAGAGAACTCTCCTGCTTTCTTCCTGTGATACATGACAGTCAAAGCTTCAGGTCTTTAATACATGGCTTCCATTTACATAAAAGGTATGACATAGATATTTTTAAAGAACTAGTAGATACTATATGGTATGAGTATATTCTACGTCCTTGTGACTAGATAACTATTCAATATTGCCTGCAATTGCATAGCTCCTGACTAAATGGTTATGGTGAATCCCCTCCCAGCTCTCTTATTCTCTATATTTGCAGTTCAGTTACTCTCTAAAGAAGACGTAGTAATGGATATTTTTACAGGGAAACTAAAGCAAATTGGTTCTTGCTCAGGTACCAGTGACCAGAACTTGCTGTTCTTGAAAACAGGAGTCTGGATGAGTGACTGACTCAAGATTCTGTGTAGGAAAGAATCTTTAAGTGGACTCAGAGCTTCTGTCTGAATAGTTATAAACTGCATGAATCAAAAAGATATTACTATTTATTATTTTATTTTAACCAGGTACACTGGAAAATCTGGAAGAACTGTATTTGAATGACAACCCCAATCTGCACAGCCTTCCCTTTGAGCTGGCTCTTTGCAGCAAACTGTCAATAATGAGTATTGAGAACTGCCCGCTCAGCCACCTTCCACCTCAGATTGTTGCAGGAGGACCCTCCTTCATCATTCAGTTCCTAAAAATGCAGGGACCATATCGTGCCATGGTCTGATGCTAATTGAATTGTCCAATACACTGTACAAAATACAAACTGCATTAATGTTGTAATTGTCTGTATATGTATATATAATATAATATATGTTGTTTATATTATATTATATATATATATAAATATATAAATAATATAAAAAGGCAAATTTAAGACTGCATTATGTGTTTCTGCTAATAGAGGAATCATAGCCATGTAGATTTTTTTTATTCTGTAAAAATGCTTGTCTAAGTTTTCTTTGCTGAACTTGATGGAAGTTGTCTGAATAATCTGAAAATGCCAGTTCATTTAAAGCAATTGCCAATGAACTCAAACTTTAAATTTAAGGGACAAAACCAGTTTTACTTAGATTTATTTTCAGTTAAGAGAAATGTATAACCTTTATATAATGAACTTTTCTGTTTTTCTCCCTCCCCTTTTTTTGTGTCAAAACCTGAAAGGGTCATGTGCCCTAAGGTTGGGATTTTCTTTTAACTTATTTTGAGATTGAAGCAAATGGTGTTTTTATATTGTTTACAGTCAGAGTAAATCACTGGATCTTGTTTTATTCTGATTTGCTCTGTTTTAATCAATCATATCTAGAATTTGTATGCCTCTGCTGATGAATTTTTATCAACCAGTTTGTATACTAAAAAAAATGTACTCATCAGAACAACTGGCAGGTGAAAAGGATGCAGTCAAAATGAGAAGAAAAGAAAAAAAGAGCTTGAATTCCTTTATGTCTTGCTTCCCTGAGTTATCAGTTGCAGGCATAACATATCTGAACTGAGCCTTTTGCGGTTGGTCTTTTCTAGCACAAGTAAACCTTTCCAGATCGGTAAAAACGTCGAGTTTGCTCAGTGAAGAGCAGTTTTCATTGTGTGAAGTGACAAGTCCATGAGGTCTAACAGTACAGTTAAGTGACAAGAAAATAATATATATGTACATTTTTATTACAATGTTGAGTCATAAACTACAACAGGCAATTTTAAGGATTCCCTATAGACCTTGTACAATAAATGAATGTGTCTTACTTTTAAACACTGCAATATATGTAAGTTTTAAGGTTGGTTAACAATGTACTATGGTTTTATATCTTGACTTGCCTTGTACCTCCTTCCATTATGGAACTTCTGTGTCCAAGCACAATATCTTCACACTGTGCTGTTTTGCTGCTGAACTAAATGCACTTTTCCCCACAGCTGGGGCACTTGCTTCAAAATATTCAGTTCAGTATCTTGATTATTCTTTTTTAACTTCATCCTATCTGTTTCAGTATTAAACCGATCTGTTAAAAAAGAGGCACCTTTTTCATTTGTGCAGAGATGTTGGTAGCTCAAGAGAAACACTGTAAGTAGTGGAGATTCAGTTTTATCATTAATTTCTCGCCTGTTTAAAAGGCAGAAGATGCTTCAGAGAGATTTACATTATTGCTGCACTTGTAGGTCCAGCTGTCCCTTTTCAGGAGGGTAGGAACTCAAGGTGGTTGCATTCCACAATTCCCCCAGAACTGGTCAGTTTATACTCATAGGAATTGCTGCTGGCGTAGTGTGACTTAAGAGGACTGTACCTTTTGCACAAAATCAAATCAATTGATGCCATGGGAAATCTGTTTCACAGGCAGAAGTATGGGAATATTACTTCTGGCTTTCAGGCATGCTTATTTAGGTGTATTCCCTTGATCAATTTGCATCTTCTTTTGCTGTTCGTCTTTTCATTAACAAGGAGTAAGTTTAAATGGAAGGCAGGTGGAGATATAAAACCTTAGAGGGCTTAAACATGCTGTAAAACTATTGTAGATGTCACTGGATTTTACTAAGTAATGTCTGTTCTTTCTCACACACTCTGTGTCTCTGTTCCCTACCCCCTTCTTTTTTTTTTTTTTTTACATCTACTGTAGCTTTTCAGTTTAGACTTTAGTTTATAAAAGGCTAGTTCTTTACAGTTCTGCCTGGGTTAATCTTTCTCAGCACTAAGGTGTTAAAATACGAAGATGCTGAAATGCTTGGTATCAAGACTGTAATCTAACTTCTGAATATACTGCTAAGTCCATATTTGTGCCCTGAGGTCACTAAGGGAAACTGGTTTGATTAATATGGTTCCTCGAAACAAAAGTGGTGGCCCCGCGTGTTTTCAAATATCTTGGTCTCATTCCCTGTCTGCTCCTCAATCCCATTTTTATAAGAGTTGACGGGATTGAATTTGTTTAGTTTGTAAATACATTGATTATTCACCTTGTTAAGGTACATGGGTAATGACTGTATGATTAGAGCTGACCCTCTCTAACATAAATTCTTGTGGAGAAGTTGGCCACCAAAATAGTGCTCGATACACTTGCTTAAAAACAAACTATCTTTCAATACACTTATAGGAATAAATAAAGCTATGTTTTAATTCATTACTAGATTAAAAACAGGATATTTTTTCAAACTGTCTTTGTACTAGTATGGTTGTTGCAATGCCAGATAATCCTGAGCCCAGTTTTAGGAGTTTAATTTTCTACACCCTGAGGTGAATGCTTGTTTTTAAAGTGTCTCAAGAGAGATTTGAATAAAAGCAGTGTGAGAGAAGTTCTGGTACTGGAAAAATCAACTCAGAAGAACATGAAAAATTCTTTAAAATTATCCTTTAATTTTTAATTAATTATAATTATGGAATATCTGGCACAGATTGGGAATACATGCATATAAATCCATATATGTACCTACATGGGTTTATATCCAATTTTATACATAGATCCACATAAATCCGGCTGGTTTGGTAATTCAAAACAATCTTACATCCTGACATAACAGACTTTTGCATTTCCTAGGATGCTGGATTGTTAACTGGTGTAGTTTCTAAATTGTATTTAGTGCCTGATGACATTCAGTTGGACACACATACTGGCTCATAAATGTTTAAGAATTTTATTTGCTCTAATTAGTTAAGGTATGATTGGAAAGACTTTCAGCCTGACAGGGGTATGTATGCATACATACAGAAATGTATTTGTGTATCTACAGATGTGTGAAAGCATAGACAAGGTGGAGAAATTAATTATTTACAGCATCTTTGAAAACAAGTGATTTCCAGATACTTGTATTAAATATTTATCCCCCTTTCCATACCAGGAAATATCATTTAGAACAGTTAGTGAAAAATGTGACAATCTTTACTTTGGGTGAAAATCATGACCTTGATTGCTTGTCCATAGACAAGATACCAATTTTGTGTGTGTTGTACCTATGTGCATACATACACATGCCCCATAAAGACACTATCCTGACTTATGCCTTGATTTAACAAACTAAATTACCATAGACTATGTAGTATGGAAGTCTGGTAAGGTGTAAAGCAGGTCAGAGATTTGCTAAAGAAGGAACAATTGCTGTTGTGACTTGTGTTGGTCACGTATTCAATTTTAATTTACAAAAGAGGAAGATGTTTGAAGATGTTTGCTAATTCTTTGCAAAAATGTTTAGTATAAACCCATTAAAGTTGTGTCTCTTGCTGTCCCATATTTTAGTTCATCACCAAATTGTCAAGTATAAATGCAGTGGAAATGCTGCTTGTAAAGTTGCGTCACACAGTTGTGCAATTAGGACTTTTCAGCTTGGCAGATGCCAATGGAAATGTTGACCTTCATGCACCCTTTTTTGAAATAGACTTGGGTTGTAGAATATTTGCTTCAGTGCCTCTCTTAGTCTTTTTTTTTTTTGGTGAGGAACATGCATGTTTAGACTTCTTGAAGGTCGTGTTTGCCCATGTACATGATTTAGACAAGTACTACTTAGATTGTATCTCTGGTTAGTGCTTAAACTCATTGTGTCACCTGGAATTCAAGTGTCATCTTCAATCCTGGGAGTTTGGAAAATATCCTTTATTTAGCAATTAGAAAACTTTGAGAGGTTATTTTTTCCCCTTTTTTTAAACCCCAAAATAAATTAGATTTCTGAATCAGCACAAACTCATATCAGGAGACTTTTCATACCTGGATGCAACTAAGAACTTTCACGTTTCACACCTCAGTTGTATCAAATGGACATGCCAGAACAGCTTCTAGTTAGAAATGTGCAGTTGGCAGTAATTTGCACAACACAAACTTCCAGGCACAGTAAGAATGATTATAAACAAATGATAGTATCTACAAATGGGTTTTGTTTTTACATTAGCAAATATAAAAAAATTATGGTTTTTTATTCTGATTTAGGTCTTAACCAGGACTGCACAGGACCTTTGCTGTGGAAAAATACCAGACCACACTAACTTGGTGGTTAAAAACTAAGCAAGAGTGTAAACAATCTACAAAAATGTACTTTTAATCTGAATTATTGTAATGTTGATTGTTATGTCTATATAAAAGATTGCCTTGCTTTTTTATAAGAGTCATTCTGTATCAATGCATTCATTATAAATAGTATATTTGTAAATAAGCTGCCACTGAGTCTTTTGAAAATTTTCTGGTGTTTCTAGTCTGACACTAACTTGAATATAAGTTGTACTTTTGCAGCACCTCAAATTATCAAGAACTGCTTTCTCTTTATATACTTACCACTCTTCAAAAGATCTCAAAATACAGATTTTCATGCAGACCAATTACAAGAAAATTCAAAAGTTGGATTATCATAACTGCTTTACTCACAGTCATTTAGACTGGACACCTATAAAGCAAATACTGGTAAAAACGTTTACATTCCTTTTGTTATAGTGTAGTAGGGCATGTAGTGAAAAAACCCTACAGCTTTCTCTCTGAAAGGGAAAAAGTAAATTTTGGGTTTTAGTGCAAAATGCATTTCAACAGCAACAAAGTTAAAGGAGATGCAGAATTGTGGTGCCTAAAAGACAGACACCAGCATTTAATCTTCTAGTTTAATAAAAGACATTATTGCCAAACTGCCATGAGACCAATCTAAACTGATGTCTTTCAGCTCTGTAAGGCTCATTACTGTTTCAAGAAGGTGATGCTTGCATCATGTCCTGCAAACAAACAAAAGAGCGCCAGTGTTCTTTGCAATTAGAATAGAAGGACCCGAGCAATTCAGGTACCATGATGATGAGGACAACTAGAGCTTTAGAAAGCTGGAACTGGTTCTCTTGGGGTGCAGCAGTCACTCATGCAGAAATGTGAGTGCTTCCATCCCTTCATCAGGTCTCTGCTGATTCAAATCAATAGAGAGTCTGAGCAAACCACCTCGAGGTCTGTGTTTGAGTAGGTCCCTGTTACCGTAAGTGATCCAACAATCTGAAAAAAAGCCAGTCTCCCCTCAAGAGTGGCTGTCCTGTGCTGGGATGCTGGACCACATGCCAGCCATCCCCTGCCCTGTGTGACAGGGCTGGGTGGCAGATGTACATAACAGGGACATGCAGTTCCTCTCTTGTGCTGCTCCAGACCTCACCAGCCACACTCTGAAGGGCTTGCAAAAAGGAAACAGCATCTGTATTGCTGCATTCAGTAGCCCTTGATAGATAGGCAAATTCACAGAAGAAACTTTTTCATTTTTTTTCTTTTGTTTTGTTTCAAATTCTAAATTTCTTTGTATTTCTGGCCTCTGCAACATCCTGTGTCTAATAATTTTACAATATAATTATGTGCTGGGTGAAAAAGTACTTCCTTTTGTTTGTTTCAAACCACACCACCTTATTTCATTTGGTGACTCCTAGTTCTTGTATTTTGAGAAATTTATGAACAGTTTCTTTCATCCACTTTTTACCACTCTTTAAGTTTTTTTTTTCATAAATGGCAGCATTTTTTCTCCAAGTCACAGAATTCTAGTTTCGTAGCTTCTCTTCAAATGAAACCTCTTCTGTTCTGTGATAATTCTTGCTGCCTTTCTCTGTGGTTTTCTAGTTGCAGCTCTGATTCTTTTTCCTAATTCATGGCCTTTAGCAAGCTCTTTTGTTCTTTGTACTTCTACTTTCTAAAATAAAAGTACAGCTCTGTTATAAAAATTAAAGTTGAATGGGTGATAAAGTTTAGCACTAGACTCCAGTGGGAAATAATTCTACTAGGCAGGGATCAGATTGGGGTTTATACTTCAGGTGCAGGCCACCCACTGCAATAATGAATTGTTTCCTCTGATTAGCTATAACTGACTTTCATAATCTTTTGCAACTAAGTGTGAAAAGCAAAATTAATATTAAATTTTCCATAGTGTGCTGGTTTAAATAATGCCAGCATTTAAAATACTCTGTTCATGCTAGTAAGAGTGCAGTGTTTTGGGAGATGTGACTTTTGAATATTTCAACTGGCCTTTTTAAACTGTCAAAGCCCAACATTTTATGGAAATACTGGGAAATTTCTAGTTTTATGATTTCTTTGGAAGAGAAGTTGGAGACTGACAGTGTACTGGTTGGGTTTTATTTTCCTCCTTGCAGTCTTTGTAGAAAAGAAAAGAAATTCCCATAGTTAAAAAAAAAGCAATGCAATCTTCCCCAGCCCCAGTGGCATCCTGCCAGGAATTGGTGTCAGCCACCTGGACTTGGGGGGACTTGCTGGCCGTGACCACTTTCTGTTCAGATGGTTGAAGTGAGCATGCACAGGTGAGCCCAGGCCTCAGAACAACCATGCGTGTTGGCTGTAATTGGGTGAAAAGGGAAGAAAACACCTTCTTTCTGCCACCCTCTGTCCTTAAGGCTGTACTAAAGGTCTCAAAAACATGCAGACTATGTTGTGCGTGTCTCTGGTGAGACAAACAGATTACATGTTTGTGTCATTAATCCAGGCTAAGTGCTGCAGGATACTGAGTCTCCCAGCACTGCTCTCCAGTGACAGGTCCTGCATTCCCCTGCTGGGAACTTGTAGATTTAGATACCCACTGTATGTTGTTTAGTGTACAAATGCTGTATAAAATCTGGACCCTGGGCAGCTTTACAGAGCATAGCTGGTGCTGTGAACTGTGATGGCCATGGTAGAAAAGAGGTGTTAAAGGGCTGGAGGTGGTTAGCTTTGATACCACTAGAAGAGGCTGAGTACCTTGAAAGCTAATTTGTTTTGTTTTCACAATCCATCTCAGTCAAATAAAATACATCATCTCTTCGTTCAAGCCTTGCCTCACTTAGGATTGTAAGAGTGGGAGATAATTTGATTATCAAGATCAAATGATGATGTTTTAGAGGAGGAGCCATCTGGAGTATTTGAGCAGCTGGCAGCCTGGGCTACACAGTTAATGATCTGACTGTGTGCCTTGCAACTATTTTTTTCCACTGCAAAACCTTTTAAGAGTCTTTAGAGATCAATCTACCCACTGCCTCCGAGTAAGATGCTATCTGCAAAATTGCACACAAGTGTTCCCTTTCAAAGCTCTTTCCACAACACCCTCTTTTTCCTTTTTATTAGTAAAGTATTTCTTTGTTAAGATTCATAATTAATCCTTAATTTACTGTAGTTTGATGCTTGCATCATTTGACCTAGTAGTAGCTGGTTTGCATTTTGTCCTGCATTATTACAGCTGTGCTGCCTGAAGTGATTTCCAAACTTCATGTGGACAGTTTTAATGGAAGTACATTTTCCCTTGAAAATATTCAAATGTTGTTTGAAAACAGCCATGGTAAGGACAGTGCAGTAAAACTTCTTGCCATGTGACCCAGGGGTTTTTGGATGCCCTTCAGCTTTTTTTGGCCCTTGACAAATATGTTAACTGAGTGGAAAGCTTAAACTGAGAAGTTAAAATGTCTATCCTTGCCAGAGCAGCAGCAGGCAAGAAATTCAACTAGGTATAGAGCTGCTGGTCAGCAAGACAGCTCTGATTTCAGGCTTTATAATGATCTCCAAGTAAAGCAACTTCTTTTTAGGCCTGCCAGGCATTTCCAGCCTTCCAAGAAGCCACATCACACAGCAGCACTGGATGGTTCTGGTATGGGGGACCAGGCAAGAATCCCAGCAGCACCAGGGAATCAGAGGTTTGCCTGGAAAGGGTGAAGGGCACTGGGTGCAATTCCCTAAAAGCAAATTGATCAAAGTGGAGAGCGGTTGGTACCCTGGGGTCGGCGTCTTCTGGTTGGTGTTGTTTATAGCCCACACCCGGCAGCAGCTCCAGGCACAGCCTGCCAGGCAGGAGAGCTCAGCCAAGATTCCAGGGTCTGTGGCTCCACCAGATGGATGGTCCTGGAGCCAGGCCACTGCTTCTGAAGAAGCTTTTTGAAATCTGGGGGGGCGTGGATGTCACTTTAAAACAGAACCGTATTTGGAAGTAGCAGAATCCTCCATGAAAAGGAGGGGCTTCTCTGGCAGTGCCTGTTTTTGCCCCTGTGAACTCTTTGTGTCTCACATCTAATCTCAACTTCTCCACTTGCACTCACCTGCCATCTCTCCTACCTCAGATTTCCCTCTTGCCAGCAGCACGTCTCTCGCCCCAGGTGCCTCCCACACTGTCCTGAGTTGAAGAAAGTAGAAGAGGGTGGGGAGAGCAAAAAGATGGTGTAGGACCAGTGGCTTCTGACCCCTGTACCTGTTGTTGCAGCTGATTCTTCTGAACTTGCTTCGTGCTGGTTATGAGCCCCTTTTATCAAGTTCTCTTCCAGAATGGAGACACCAAGAGAAAAACAGGATTTCGGAACAGATGGCTGGGAGAGTGAAATAAAAAAGATGGATCAGCTGCACATGGCACAGATGTGCATTGCTGTGCAGCTTCTCTGTTGGCTCCTTGGACACTTTGTTTATAGAGCCCAGCCAGGTTTTTGCATCGTGTCTCAGAGTCCCTGTGAAGGGATTGATGTCTCAGTACTTGCCAGATAAAAGATTTGGCTTGGAATACACGTCAAGACTCGGAAGGGAATGAATTTTGATTAAATGACAATTCTGTGGCCAATCTGTGCTCCAAACCATTTAGGAATAAGGATGAATGTATTAATTTTTGAAGTGACACAGAGTGCTTAACAGTCCAGTAAAGAGTTCTGTAATATGTGTAATGCTTAGTAATATTCATTGCTTTGGCTTTAGGAAAACCCACATGCTCCCACAATTAAATTGTTAGTGAAATATTAATGACAAAATGACATTCTCATTTCATACAGACATGTAATTCCCCAGAAATGTTTAAAAATTAACATTTTTAACAGATACTTGTTGAAGTTGCCACAATTGCTTTTTACTACTCTTGTCTCTTGCTCTGCTTAAGGAAAATTGAGGTTGGATTGTAGTGAGGCATCAGTGGTGATCTTCAGCGACTTCACCTCCAGAGGACTTTTCTGGCCTGGTGAGGTGTCCCAGTGGCGAGAGACACTGTGAACCTCCTGTGTAGCACCTGAGCCTGGTGGCTGGGTGGGTGGATGGTGGATCCCCCCCTTCACCCTGCCTGCAGGGCAGCGAGGAAGGCCTCAACAAAATGGTTTTGAGGGGCTGTCAATTAAAGCCAGTTGCAGTATCAGTGAGCTGCCTTTCTGAGGATTTGGGGGATATTTTTAGGCAAGCTAGAATGAAAGGGTGCTGTTAAGCTTTGAGATTTCAGTTGTGCTGTTTTTCTGTGTCTGTTTGCACTGGGACTATGCCTCTGTTAGTGCTTGAATGCTGTATGGCAATTTCCACTTCTTTGTGGTTGTGACCCAGCAAATGGCTTGGCCTCAACAAGTGGAAAGAAGAGTTCAGGGTGGGTTCATTGCTGCCTGTCTGTAGGGGAGCTCTAGTGTTTCTCACAGATTGCTTTCCCTCTTGATCCTCCTGCCCCTGCATTTCACTGGTGCTGACAGGCTGAAGAGCAGGATGGTACATGAAGCAGCAGAGATTTCTCCTTTCCTTTTCCCCAGCCATGTCTTCCATTGGTTGTTCTGGGAGTGGCAGAGGGTGTTAAAGACATCAAGCCTTGTGAAGATGGGGATGGCATCCTATGTTGATGAGAGCACTGACCTGCCGTATCCTTCATCAGCGTGCAAAGAGACTAAGTTGTGGCAGAAGAATTTGGTGCTGTTGCTGAGTTCAGGGTTGAAAACAACTTCTCAGAAAAAAGAAAAAGGAAGAGTTTGTAGCAGCAGAGATTAATGCTTGTTGACATGTGCTTGGTTTTCTGTGACACTTCAGGGAATCACATGGATTATTTTGCTCTTAAATTTTATATGGCAGGAATTTCCCTTGGTACCTAGAATGCTTCCAGGGAAAAGGAAAGTCTGAGTTGAAAAAACACAAGTGGAGATGTATTACAGTGCTTCTCTCAGCCTACATCCTCTAAGTGCTTTGTCCTGATTACACATTACCACCCTCGATTCCCAGATAGGATAAATGTTTCCTGAGGAGAGAGCTAGTTTGTGTTGCTGAAAAGCAATGGACAGTGCTGAATAAGCAAATAAATCAAAAGCTGGTATTTAAACTTAATTTGAGCCTCTTGGGGAGAAAACCAGTTGCACCTTGCAATCTGCAATATCCCTATGCGATATGCCTATGATTGTGCCTTGCAGTCTTCACTGTCCCTGTGGAATCTGCATAGGGATAATTATGTTGTAGGCAGCGTGGGAATGAGCACAGTAATGATGGATGCAGAATCTGTAAATCACCATGAGGATGGAAAACCTGGCACTGGAGAGAAGAACCTACCTCCTGTTCTTACCAGATGATGAATGTTTCTCTGGGACTTTAGTGTACTTGGCTATCACCACACAAATCAGGAAGGTGTTGGACCATCCACCAGCCAGAGTTGAAATGTGGGGCAGCCCTGCCCTGCCGTGGAGGCTGCAGCTGCTCTGTGAGCTCTCCAGTCTGTAAAGTTCCCCTGCAGAAACAACTGCCCTCTCCTTCCTTCCCACAGAGCAGATCCACATGCAAACACTCCTGCCATGTCCAAGTGGGTGGATTGTGGCCAGGGCATGGAAAGGAGACCCAGCCTTGGAGGAAATCTCCCCTTTGGCATGGCCTGATGGCAAAGGGGCAGCCCAGGGAGAAAGCAGCTCTGGAGAGCAGATGAAGGCAAGTTCTCATCAGCACCCCAGGGACTTGGAACACTTGTTTGAGTTAGGTAAAGGTAAAACAGTAAAGGTTTTTCCTAGGAGGTATTTTTGCCCCTTTCCAATACCCTTTCTCCTCTACCCACTCCCTCCCTGGTTAACAGTTCAGCTGAGGTGGGGAAGGTAAAGTCTCAACTCAGAAGGACTCTGCTCGCCATGATGTCTTTTCCTGGGGCCTTGGCTCAGCCTGTGCCATTAGCTCAGCTGGGTTTGATCGCCAGACCTGGGTTTGCTCTGCCCAGTGCTGATCTTCCTCAGCTATCTATGCTTATTGTCCCCTTGGGAGCTGGGGCTGGGGTGACTTTGAGGAGAGGCTGGGGGCAGGAGAGGAGGCCACTGGTGCCAGGGGCCAAAGTTACAGCGGCACAGGGTGGGCAGAGTGGTCCATCTGGGTTGGGAGTCAGTCTGTGCAGGGGAATCTTTATCAGGGGCATGGTTTAGTACTGGGGGACTTGCAGGGCTCTTGGTGCTCCCTGTGTCTTCCTCTGTGTCCCCAGCTGAGGCAGCTGTGGCTCTGACTAGGAGATGCTGGTGCAAAGCAAGATCTCCTTCCAGAGCAGCTGCAGCTCCTGAATGGCTCCTCAGTGTTACTTGCTTTTGCCACTAGATGGTGAAATACGGAACAAGGGAAAACATGGTAAGTCTTGCTGTGTTCCCCAGCGGCCTCCCTGAGAAACGATGCTGACATGCTCTGCTTTCTGGGAACCCGGCAATTTCAGACAATTGTCCCTTGGACCTTTTATACGTCTCAGGTTTCAAGAACTGCTGCTGCCACCCCGACTCTTCGATTTTTTAACTCTAGTGCTGCCACCCTGCATCAGTGTAGATGTGGCAGTCTGGGTTAGGCACAGATGGCAAACCTGCCTGACACAAGGATGCATGGAAAGCTGTGTCCTGCTGTAGCAGCTTGCTTTGGTCTGGTTTTTGAAAGGGGTATGTGTTCTGTTTCCCCTTTTCCGTGATGATCTCAACCTGCTGTGAGATCCACACCTTGGCAGGTGGGAATTGCAATCCCTGCTTGGCTGCTCTCTGTTGTGCACTCTCTTTTCAGAGCTGTTTGCTTCATTGGAAGCTTTGTTCTGGCTGCACCAGAGGAGTTTGCTGGGGATGTGTGATGGACCAGAGAGTTACAGCTCAGCTGGGGCACTTCTACCTTCTCAAAAGGGATTGAATGAATATTGTTGACAGCAGCCCCTGGCCCAGAGGTAGCGTTACTGTGTCAGTCTCCAATGGAGATGGTGAAGACTGGGGAAGGAAAGGGCAGACACACATGTTTGGGCCCTGAGGAGTGGAACTTGAACAAATGAGTTACTCCTCGGCTGAGTAATTGAATGTCAGTATCTCCCAGTTGGGAAATTAAATGCTTTAAAGTGAGGCAGTCTCAATTTTGTCTTAAACATAGACTGACTCTGCTCATGAACTTATTGAGCTGCAGAAACGATTGGTTTCATTTAGAGGTTTATGGAAAGTTACTGGTGCCCAACCTTTCTGCTCTCTGGATGCTGTCCTGGGTGCCTCTCTGCAGGAGTGACTCTCTCCAGCACTACCTGCTCTCCATAGATTGGTTTGTGTTTGAAGGAACTTTTAAAGGTCATCTAGTTCACTTCCCCTGCAACAAGCAGGGATATCTTCAACTCGGTCAGGTTGCTCAGTGCCCCATGAACACTTTCAGGGATGGAGCATCTACCACCTCTCTGAACAACCTGTTCCAGTTGCAGGCTTGGACAGCAATTCCCTCTGCAGCTGGCTGGAGCAGTCACCTGCCAGCCCTGGATCCAGGAGTGTGGCAGTGCTGCTTGCTCGGTTATTGCTCGCTGGGGCATCATTGCTGAGGGAGCCTTTGCGCAGAGTGGATCAGGGAGTGCCCACAGGAGCAAGGCTGTGTGGGGACAGCCTCTGTGAGGGAGCAGGGCCAGAGTTGGGGGAGTATCACCTTCCCTTGCTCTGGCCAGAGCTCAAGGATTTGGCTGTTTTTTCACTGTGTTTTGGCTATATGGTCCTATATGTATGGAAAAGCCCATTAGTAGCCTGGTTTCATGAGAGGCAATGAGTCTGTTCCCTGAGTGATGGACTGATAGTGAACGGTGTGGAAAGTCCTTGTAATATATTAAGAATGATCTATAGGCGGCTTAGTTTATGTTTTACTATGTTTCTACCATTACTGGCTAATTTCAGTGGGATCCCTATCTTGTGAGCTGGCATGATGGGAAGCCTGGAGAGGGGAACACAGCTGCTCCCCAGAACTAAGGGATGGCCCCCTGGTGTTTAGTTCTGGACACACTGCAGGATGCAGCGAGAGGAGAGAGGATTCCCAGACAGGGAACTTAAATTAAGAAAACAACACTGCAGAAAAACACAGTCGTGTGTTCTTGGCACAGAGGAACACGTGTATGTGAAGTTGAGGGTGCTACAGAGAGAAAATGCACATTTCTGTCTCGTTTCTCTCTCTCTCTTCTCCCTGTGGCATTGAAGTGCCTGAGGGATACAAGGCCAGTAACATCAGCCAGCCCGCTGCTGAGGTTTCTTGTGCATTGCTCCTCCAGCAGTACCGAAATGAGCCTTTTATGTTGCAGAGGCCACTGTGACACTGGGCAGAAGCAAAAGAGGGAAAATACTGAATAAATAAACCAGAGGCTTTCACAAAGCACAGTCCCCATGTCTCAGCCTCACCCTTGGCTCTGCCATCTATAATCTTCAGTGTGGAAATGTTTCTCTTGGCTGTTGGTTTAGGGCTGTGTAATCAAATCTAGTAGTTGAAATCCAGCTGAACAGGGCAGGCAACCTGAAAGGCAGAGGAAAGGCAAGCAGAGCTTTCAAGTTGTTTGCAAAAAGAAAACCCTGAGGAGCAGGTGGTCACATAGGATCCATCTTGTGCTGGTTTGAACCAGCTGTTTGCAGATTGGGTAGTGAAGAACTGCCACTGTAGGTAATATTCAGTGTGTCTCCTTTTTTTCCCCTCTGAACATCTGATACCGTGCATCATCCCTGCTTGCAAGGGGATTAGGTGCTAGCACAGACCACTGCCACAGCTATCCATTTCCTACTGGTTTATTCAAATAACTAGGAAAAGTACATCCAGTAGCTGACTTCAGACAAACTCTGCTGAAAAACGTGGCTCTGCAGCAGCCATTGCTATAAGATCTATGAAAAGAGCAAAACCCAAACTCTCAAGTGCAGCAGGGGATGGGGAAAGGAAGGGCTGTGGGTCTGAATATGTGTGTAGAAGGAAAAGGGCCTGTGGTCCCAAAGAAGCTCGAGGGGAGGCTGTGACAGTTTTTCAATTAATTTAAAAAATAGAAGGAAAATAGGAATCACAGAATTTGAAACACCCATCTCATGTGCTTGCTGTATTACTTTGCAGTGGCACCATTATATAACCAGCAAATCCAGGTTTGCCTGCAGAACATCTGTGCCTTTCCCCTGATAGCTCCTATAGTGTTTTTCCTCCTGGGGTTAACACAGTAAAGGGAAAAAGCACTTTTTTTGTATGACTTGGGTGCAGCTCTGCCAGCTTGTGCTGAGCCTGCAGGAAAACTGACCAACTTGAAGCTGCTGTGAAGGGCTATTCAGTCATTAGTCCACAGGGTGTCACAAGCCATGGGATTCCAGTGCCTTACTCCTAAGGGTAACTGAACAGTCAGTAAAGCAAATCTTCCTGAAAGACACCCTGTTTTGATATATTCAAATACACCCAGTAGCATGATCAAAATACATAGTTACCACAAGGGCTTCCTGCCATGGATATGCAAATACTGAGATCAGTGCAAGTCACAGACCTCCTCACACAAAGCAAACTGTGACTGCTGTTTACCTCCCGATGCACCCACGGCTCCAAGGCTTCCCTCTTCCATGGCTTTTGTCAAGTTGGCACAGAGCTGCTCTTGAAAGCTTCTGCTGAGCAATGATTTCTGCACCTTGTTCCAGCAGTTGCCCCGTTCATGTGGTCCCCCCAGGAGTCTGTGCTGCCATGCCTTGAGATGGTTTTAGGTTTGTCCAGCTTCTTTGGGCCTGAACCAGACAGTCTAAAAAGCAAGCGTCAGTCTTTCAGCATTTTACTTACTTTTTTCCTTGCCAGAATCTCACTGCTCTTCTGGAAACAAACAATTCCTGGGGCTGCTTGTTCAAAACACACATTTTGCAGCCTTATTACCATAGCGATTCTTTCCAGAGATTATCTCTCCATGTGTGATTTGCTTCATGCTGTGAGCAGCTCCGAGACTGCACGAATGTTTCGCAGCTCCTTCTCCCCGAGAGGCAGCAGGGGAGGCTGGTCCCGGCTCCCCCCGCGACAGCGGAGACGATGCTGGAAGCGATCCTGAAGTTGATGGGTGGAAGAGCTGCATAAACACGGAAGCAGCGTGCCTAATTAATGATCTGAAACCAGCCATAAAGGTCAGTTTGTTTGCGGGGGACGCGCTCGAGGGACACGTGCTGAATGCGAACTTCGCCGCCGCGCCTCGGAAAGGGCATTGCTGCCCTCCCGGGATGGAGCTGACGGAGCGGGAGCAATCAGAGGGGATCGATAGCCTCCAGCTTCACTCATTAGTGCGCACCCAGGCTATCCCTCCTTGTCTGGCGAGCCTGGTTCCTCGTGGGGCTCTGCTGAGAAGCCAGGCTGTTTTCCGGAGAAAGGGCAGGCTCCTGCAGCTCTTTGGTGTGCGATGCTGCCAGAGAACAGGCTGTTTTCTGGGCTGTCTTGTCAGGCACTTGTTGACTAAGTTTGAACTATAGAGTCCTTAAAGCTCATATCAATGCTGTCAGCAACACACATTCAAAAATGGAGCATCTGGACACAAACGCAAGGGGACTGATATAAAAATGTTATTTACTAATGTTTTTTCTCACGTGCAGCTTTTTTCTACAATCTTAGAGGGGCTAAAAATTGAAGTTTCTTGCCTAATCCCAGGACTCTGCGAGCTGAGGCTTTATGAATATTCCAAATTATCATCAAGCATGGTATACACTTGTAAAGATGACTGTGCTGTAGGGCAAGGTGTGCCACGGGCTTTTGAGTGAGATCTTCGGGGTCCTTACCAACCCTCGCAGTTTCTGACCATTTTTCATCTCAAGAGTTGGGCAGAGCCATGAGATAACCTGCAGAGAGAATCAAGGGGAGACATGGCGTTACTGAGTCATTTTGCAGACAGTGCTGAGCACTTCTGGTGTCAATAAAATCACAGAGATGTCACAGACACAACAATGGTGGCAGTGTGAGGAAAGTGCCTTTGATGAGGCAGATTTTCTCTCTGTCTGAGATGAATACAACACCATCCCAGCTGTTCCCCACTTGCAGAGAACTCTCTTTCTTGCAGTGCTCCTGGAACAAACCCTTTTCTTCAGGCTTTTGGCCTCATGTGTTCCCATTGTGCTTTTTGTCCCAGCAAAGAGAACTGATCAAAGCTCTGCTTTTGCAATGTGGTGGCTTAGGAGCAATGTGTTGGCTGGGTTTAGCTTCAGGCAGACTGAGGGTGTCTAGCTACAAAAAGAGACAGAAAATCAAGGCAGTTGATTATGTTTTGTCATTTAAATCAGTTATCTGCCTGTGTTGGGGAACACAGAGGCATGGGGGAAAGGCAGGGTGTTTCCAGAAAGGCACCAGCCCAGGTCTGGAGCAAAGCATCTCAGACAGTGCCTGGTGGCCTTAGTGCCAGGTGCACTGTTACAGCTGAGCTCAAACTGGTCGCAGAAGGGGTTATCCATGCAGGCAGGGCATGGCCTTCCCCTTTGAGTCATTCTACCCAGGCATTGACCAAGGAAGCATCTGCCAGGGGTGATGCAGATCCCACATCTGAGGGAGAGGAAGAACCCTCTGCCATGAAGAACAACACCATCCTCCTGCAGAGCACTCCAGTCCCATGCAACCTGGTGAAGACAAGACTTGTTCACAAAGTCCAGCATCGGCTTGACCTCCCACTGGCCTTGCTGTAGCCTTAGGTGAGTCCTTCACCCTTACAGTGAAGACTGTGGTTACACATTGCACTTACTCTCATATAGGGTTGTTTTGTGTGGGCATATTAGTCATCTTGGGTTCAATTTATAGGTTTTAAGTCACTCTCTGCACATTGCCCTTTTCCCAGGCACACTAGTGTAGTGGGTGTTGCACTCCCTTGCTCAGATTGTGGGATTCCCCCCCATTTTCCCAGCCCTGTGCTAGTTTCAGAGGCTGTGCTTTCTGGCTCCCAGACCCTGTGTCTCCCATTTCTGCTCCTTCTGGGCGTAATTGCTCCTGGGCCTGGCTTATAACACAGTGTGTGGCACAGGGACAAAGATGACAGGGCTTCCTCCATCTCGCAGAGAAAATACATTCATTGGCCCGAGCCTCCAGCACGGCAATTAATTGAGAGCAGCCTGAATCTGGAGCGCCAAGTGAGCATCATTACAGCCTGTGAGCGAGAGGATCGGGGCTGGAGTCTGGGTGAGTGATCTGTACAGGCTGAGAGCTGGCAGCATCGGGGCTGGGCGGGATACCCGGAGTGTCACTATTGCTCCTGTGCTGTTACAAAGCTCCCATGCTACTGTTGTAGCCATGCAGGTGGACGATGCCAGCCCCGGCGCTGTCAGAGAGCATCTGGGGAGGCTTTCCAGGTGTGGGGCACCCTGCGGGACAGCTGCCTGCCCAGGCCTACTTCCTCTGGGAAGAGAAACTGGGAAGGTAGCATGGGCGGTGAGCCAGGAACGAGTGTGCTGAGCCTGTGCTGTGGCGTGGGGACCGCCCTGGGTGCCCGTGCAGCCGGGTTTGAGCCTGGCCCGAGGCGACCTGCAGGGGGAGGCTGCCCCCATCCTCCGCTGCTCTGCCACCCCATCCTTGCCTGGTCGGAAGCGTGTCCCTGCCGTCGGGGCGGGATGCTGCGGCGAGGGACGCTCCGCACGGGCCGGCGGGTGCAGTGAGGCACCGCGGCCACCAGGTGCCACTGCCCCGCCGCGCTGCCCGGGGCCGCCGCGCCCGGCCCGCGGGGTCCCTTCGTCCCGGCGGGGTCCCTCTGTCCCGGCAGGGCTGTCCCCGCCCGCGGGATCGGCAGCTCAGCCATGCCCGGCTGACACGCGGGGCCGTGGGGGAAGCGCTGCCCTCGGGGCTCCCCGCAAGCACGGCCGCACACCCGGAGCGGAGCCCGTCGGTCCACACGCAGAACGGGGCGGCACCTTTCACCGCCTCGCAGCCCGGCTCGGGACACCCCCGGCTCCCCGGCGGTGGCTGCGCAGCCGCCCGCACGGTGGTCACCTCCACCCGCCCCTCGCACGCCCATCCCTGCGCACAGTGCGAGCCGCTCCGCGGGGCCGCTCCTCTCCCCGGGCGGGGCGAGGAGCCGCGTCTGGCGAGACCGTGGGACGGGGGACGGCGGGGCACGGGGTGCGTGTGTGTGCGCGGAGGTGCCGGGCGGCGAGCGGGTGTGCGAATGCAGGTGGGGCCGATCGGAGAGCGGGTGCGGGCGGGCGTGAGAGACGAGAGAGGGGACCGTGCAGGGGGCGGTGGACGCGTGTGTCCGTGTTGGGGCGGAGGGTGCGCGGTGTGCGAGTCTGCGTGTGTGTGTCTGTCTGTGTGTGTCTCTGTGCGTGTGCGCGCACCGGGGGCAGCTCCCCACGTGGGGCTGACGCGGCAGCCCCGGCCCGATCCGGGGCTATAAAGCTGCTCGGCGACGAGCGAGGCAGAGCAGCCGCGGCCGGCTGCAGCCCCAGTACCGCTCCGCTCTGCCCCGCCGCGCTCGGAGGGTCCCGGCGGCAGCGCTCAGCATGCGAGGTGGGCGCCCGCAGCCCCCCGGCCCCCAGAGCGCCCCTCCGCCCCGGCCGGTGGCACAGTAGGACGCTGAGGAGTCGGGTTTGGAGCCGGGCGCGGCGCGGGTGGAGCCGGGGCGAAGGGCGGGGGTATCCGCGCAGCCGGCGTTGATGTTTAACCTGGAGCGCCCGTTCACGGAGAGGGGCCACTTCTTCTCCTCCATGGAGTACCAGCGGCAGCTGGAGGAGGAGGAGGGCTACCCGCCTCCCGGCAACAATGGGACCTTCAACGACAGCGGGGCCGGGCCGGGCTGGGGCATGCCATACCCTCTGCACACCACCGTCACCCTCATCAGCCTGGCCGGCTTGCTCATGCTCTTCACTGTCTTCGGCAACGTCCTGGTCATTATTGCTGTCTTCACCAGCCGGGCGCTCAAAGCCCCCCAGAACCTCTTCCTGGTCTCCTTAGCCTCGGCTGACATCCTGGTGGCCACACTGGTTATCCCCTTCTCACTGGCAAATGAGGTGATGGGATACTGGTACTTTGGTAAAGTGTGGTGTGAGATCTATTTGGCCTTGGATGTGCTGTTCTGCACCTCCTCCATCGTGCACCTGTGTGCCATCAGCCTGGACCGTTACTGGTCCATCACACAAGCCATTGAGTACAACCTCAAGCGTACCCCACGCCGCATCAAGTGCATCATCTTCATCGTCTGGGTCATCTCAGCTGTCATCTCCTTCCCACCACTCATCTCCATCGAAAAGAAGAGCGGGCAGCCAGCTGACCAGGGGGTGGCAGGGTGCAAGATCAACGATGAGAAGTGGTACATCATCTCTTCTAGCATTGGGTCCTTCTTTGCCCCTTGCCTCATCATGATCCTGGTCTACATCCGCATTTACCAGATAGCCAAGAGGCGAACCAGGGTACCACCGAACAAGCGAGCAGAGCGCCCTGAGAAGAAGCAGAATGGCTTGACTGACAAGGAGGATCTGCCAGCCACGGCGCAGCTCAACGGGGAGAAGGCGGCAGGAGGCAGTGGTGGGCAGGAGGGAGAAGTCAATGGCATAGACATGGAGGAAACCTCTTCCTCTGAGCACCAGGAGAACAACCAGTGTAAGAAGTCAGAGAGACCGTCGAGAGGAAAGACCAAGACTAAGCTGAGCCAAATTAAGCCTGGGGACAGTTTGCCCAGGAAGACAGAGGAGGAGAGGAACACCAAAGGATCCCGGTGGAAGGGCAGACAGAATCGGGAGAAGCGCTTCACCTTTGTGCTTGCAGTGGTGATTGGGGTCTTTGTCATCTGCTGGTTCCCCTTCTTCTTCACCTACACGCTGACGGCCGTCTGTGAGAGCTGCTCCGTGCCTGGCACCCTCTTCAAGTTCTTCTTCTGGTTCGGTTACTGCAATAGCTCCTTGAACCCCGTCATCTATACCATTTTCAACCATGACTTCAGGCGGGCCTTCAAAAGGATCCTCTGCAGGATAGAGAGGAAAAGGATTGTTTGAAGGACCCTTTGCTATGGGCAGCACTAATCAAGACTTTGTAGGAGAGTAAAGCATGTCTCTCTCGGGCTGTGCTTGCATGGGATGGTTTCCTTCAGCTCGTGAGCAGGAAGCCTTTAAAACCTGAGATGAGCCTATGGAAGTGCTGGGCAGCAGGAGTGAGAAGCAGCAGGCAAGTGGAGGTCTGAGCCATGGCATTTGACTTTCTGGGGAAGGATGGCCTTTGACTTGCTTGGTTTATTTTGTTAGTTTTTTTTTCCTTTGCCAGAATCTCTCAGTGGATATTTTCATGACTGCTCAGTTTGACTCTCTAAAGACAAACACTGTGCAGCTCTGTGAGATGAACAACAAAGAGGGAGTATGCCACACCAGAGGTGTTGGCTTTTTTATTTTATTGTATCTTTTTTTCCCATGTTGTATATGTAATGAATTTTGACCCCCTTGTAAAATACAGTATTGTGATCTTGAATTTGAATGTCTTAATTTTTGTAAGGTAAGCAGCTTTGAAACTGTGAATGCTTTAATTATCTTTGAACCTTAAAAGTCTCTCTCTTCCCACCCCCTGAAAAACCCCTCGCTCAAAACCACTGAACAACCAGAGCCATCCCCTTACCTGACAGTTTGATAATATTATCAAAATTTCCAGAGTCTTGTCATTTTTTTATTTTGGCTGTAAAACTTAGGATCACAGACCTCACCAGACTGTCTTTTTTTGTTGTTATTTTTTTATATCATACCTGTTTCTGTTTAATTGCTGTGTTGCCTGTGAGATAATACAGCTGAGATGGTAACTGCCGTCTCGTTACTCATTAAAGCAGACCCTGATGGAGCGGTGCCTTTGCTGTGCAGGCAGGGATGTCCCAGGCAACAGAGACTATCTCCCCTGCAACGTGAGGCTTGGGACTCAGCCAAGCTGCCCACGAGTTAATCTTGTTTGATATTATACCAGTCTGCAGCACCGAAATGTGTTCGATGCTCACTTGCTTCCTCCACCTCAACTGTAAATAGATAACATTTCAAAGCAAATAACAGGGCTCTGCATATCACGTTATCTCATTGGTGTTGATTTGTGGTAGTTTAACTCCTGTAGGATTTCCTGCAGAGAGGAGGGGATGTCTGCACAGTGGCCATTCCATCTTTCTGAATTAAGAGAGAAGAGTTCAGATTTTAACCTGCCAGTCTCATCTTTCCTAGGAAATATGAAAGCATCGCTCTTTGAGTCTCATACAGGGAAAAACTCTGAAGTGGGGAACTTAACTGAAATTTTCTCCAGTATTTTATAGTGTAATTAATTTTTATAGTCTAATTAAGCTTGCTTTTTTTTTTTTCCTTTTTAAAGTGTAAATATTGTAAGATTAGGGTGAGAGAAGGAGTTAACACTGCTTTTACACTCTTTCCTGAAATGGCTTTCAACTCTTTCTGCTAAAAAAGAAACAACAAAAAAAAAGAAAACCAAAACAAAAATGAACAGAACAAATCTATCATCCTTGTGCCATGAATAAATTTCTGGAGAACATTTATAGGAAAAACTTTTTATTTATAACAATAAATGAGCCTGCAAGTCTTTTAATGTTATGAAAACAGCTTTATCAACTACTGACAAGACATAGAAACTGTTTGGAGAAAGCAAAGTTTGTATAAGTTTCATGTATAGATGAATTTGCCTTCTCTGGAGTTGTATGGTGCACAGGAAGAGACTAAAATACCTTTTTACTTTTGAAAAGTGTTTTGTTGATTTTGCTCTCTCTTTTGACTTTGTAATTAACTCCAAGGGTCCTCAGATGCATCTTGGGACCTGGAGAGCAATGTTTACATTCACTTGCATTTTCAGAACTGAATCCTCAAGAGGTGAGGAAAGCAAATAAACTGTGCTTTAATGTATAAAAAACCAAAACCAAACCACAAGCAGAGGTTGCTATAATGGATGATTATTTTTATTAAATAAAAGAGTGTTTACAGATCAAGTGTGAAAACCCTCTGGACAATCTGTTAGCTACTTTATTTTATTTTAGTGCATTTTATTTTCCGAACTGCTCGCTGATCCTCTGGAAGCTTTGGTCTTCACATTTTTAAACAAACGCACTGGGAAAAGCACTTTGTGTTTTCTGAAAGGTATTGTTAGCCCAGGTGGGGAACAATGGCTCCGTTCACTGTGCAGTGGCATAATAACAAATGAGTCCTTAATATTTCCACCCCTCTTTTGTGAGAACGTTCACGTGTTTCTCAAAGAAAAGTGCTCAGGGTTTGAAGGTGTGATTTGCTTCCTGGAAATGCAGCCTGGCACTACTGCTGGGAATGCCTGCCTGACGTGGCAATTACAGCTCTTGAGTTCTGAAAGTTTTTAATAATTAGGATGCAGATGGGATTAGAAGTGATTAGGCTGGAAGGAAACATTTCTTGATGTATGCAGAAGTGTCTGTCTGCGTGGAGCTTTGTTTCCAGACCCCAGGAGCCAGCTGGTTGGGCTCGCTTGCCCTTACACCAGAGCTGCCAAGACCATCCCAGCAGGAGGTGATGGGGAATTGTTCTCCCACCAAATGTGGAACTGCTTCTCTGAGGCTGCCTGCCTCCATGAGGTTGCCAAGATCTTCTCAGCTTCAGCTTTGCCACAACTGCCAGGTAACTCTAAAGGTGAGGAACACCAAAGGTGTCAATCCTGTGAGTGCTTTAGTGTGTGCTTTGTTTTGCCCAGCAGCACAAGGAACTGTTTGGGAGCTTTGGCTCCTGCTTTTCCCACTGTTGGGTTGGTTGGAGTCACCCTTTTCCCCTAGTGTGCTTCTTATTTGAGAAAATGAGTGACTAGAGCCCCTTGCTGGAGCTGCTGGTCTCACAGCCCCACTCTGCCAGTGCCACTGAGGCTACTGCAGTTGGAGGTGCTCAGCAATCTGGGAGAGGGGCTGGCAGGCAGCATCACTGCTGGGAATAGGGCTCCTAATGTTGGCCCACAGAGGAACATCCTGCTCATCTCATGGTGGCCTTTACAGGCCAGAGGAGCTTGATTTGGGTAGAGTGTCCTCCTTCCACTCTCTGGTCTTGGCTGACCCTGTGGCCATAGAGCATTTTACAAAGCAGACCCTGTGAGAGACACTGGGTCAATGTCTGGGACAGGAGGTGATCCAGCAGCCATATATTACACTTGCCCCATCCCTCTGGCTGTCTGAAGTCCTTGCAGCCAAATCTTGACGATGGACAGTAGAGTGTATTGGTGGGTTTGGGGCTGGGAGGCTGAGTCTTTGCTGGGCTTTCAGTTGGTGAAGCTTTGCACAGCTGAAATGCCTGATTGCTCATGATTTTCCATCAAAAGTAAGAGTAAGGTGCAAAACCATGAAATAATACCTCCAGAGCTGTGTCCCTCCTGCAGCCTCATGCCCTCATGGTTCAACCCTATCAAATAAAATACTCACAGGGCTGTTTTATGTGGGAGCAGTGGCTCCCTGCATCTGACAGAGCAGAGCTGCCTGTCTGTGTCTAAACTTCCTACCTCCTGCTGCCTTTCCTGTCTTCTGATTAAGGCTTCTATTTAATTTCCCCTGACCTGTTAGTCATTTTGGTGTCCTGGACCCTCTACAGCTGCTGGGGATGGGCGTGTCCAAGTCACAGTGGCCCTCAGGCACTGTGGGTTGTGTGGTGGAGGCGCTGGGGTGAAACCACTGTCGCTTTCCCTGTGGTGGGTAGGGTCTGGTCCTGCTGCTGCTGAGCCAGAGGTCATGTTGTTGCAGGCTTCTCTGGGATGCTCCCTCTGGCTCTGCCATGTCCAGCTCTGCTCACCCCCATGCCTGCCCTGTCTCGCTGTGGGGCTGAGCCCTATCACCCTGGACAGGGCCAGATGCCCAGTTCTTCCCCTTTCCCCTCCCATCTCCCTCCCTCACAGGAGAAAGTTTCCTCGTCGCTCTCAGCTCATTCCCTTGCAAATGACAAATTAAGGGATGTAATGAACTTTGATTGTTTTTTATAACCTTTTAGTTTGGGGATGAAAGGTTAATGGCGTGAGGGTGGGGAGGGGCACTTGCCTCCCCTGCTGGGTGAAGCCATCCAGTCTGGCACAGCAAACACTGGGCAGAGATGCCACTGCCAGCTCTGTGCTGGGAGGCATTTCTCCACCATTTTCCTGTGTTGGGTGACCCTACATGCCAGCCCTTGTGTGGGGACCCCTGAGTAGAGAGACAAAGGACCTGCAGGAGGCACTTGGTGAGTTGGTATGGTGGGGCAAATGTCTTAAAATGTCCCCCAGGGGTGAGATGCATCAGCAGTAGGGTTGCCTTTGCAGAGACCTGTGGCTGCCTGCCCAGGGCTTGTCCCTGACCTGCGGAGCCTACTAATATATGCATTTGTTCCTGTGAGGTTTTGGTCCCTGTTCTCTGGGGGACAAGGAGCTGGTTGCATAGAAGAGCCTCTCCAAAATGTTCCAGCAAGGGAGGAACTTGGCCTGACTCATTCTACTTTGCATAAAATGAGTTTTCCAGACCTGGAGAAGCCTCTGTGAATTTCAGTCCATGTCTGTCAGTCTTCCTGTTCTGTAAGTACTCGCAGTCCCACCCTGCATCCTCTTCCCCAGGGTTTCGTTCCCTCTGAGTTGAGTGGCTGGCCCTGCTGCCTGTGTGGCTGTTATCAGTTGAAGCTCCTTGTCTTATATCTTAACATTCCCTGTTCTTTCACCACTGGAAAAGTTCAAAGTCTGTCAAGATTGCTCCTTTGTTGCAGCCAGTGCCCTGGCAGCAGTTCCACCTGGAGCTCTTCTTGGAGCTCTCACCACCTCTAGCACAAGCCACTCTTTGTAGCTGGTTTATAAGAACATCTCTGTGACTTGTGAAATATTTGTAGCTGTGATTGCTGTGCCTGATCCCAAGCTGTAGAAATGGAATGAAGAGAGAATAGGGTTAGGTCAGCCCACCCCTTGCATTAGCCACTAGTACTCACTCAGCTCACAAATGCTCCAGGACTGGATCACAACCCCCCTGTGAACAGGAAGGGGTTTAGTCTGAGCCTTGGGAAGTCCAGGTAAAGTACCAGCAGGGGGTCATGCTGCAGTAATGCTGCACAAGGCCACAGCACACTCCCAAATGTCACCAAGCCTGAGCAGAGGGGTTGGTGAACAGGGCTGTGAGGGGCACCAAAACCCATGTCTTCTTTGGGTCAGACCATGGCTGGTCCCTGAAGGGAGATTTGATGCAAGCAGAGGAGGAGGAGACCTGCTATTGTGTGACAGGGGATGTTGGGAGGTGTTGAATGTTGATGCTTGAGCTGGCCATTCAACTTCCTTCTTGGGGGACCTACTTGGCCATTTAAGTTATCCCCTAGGAGAACTTATTTCCCAATGAGGATGACCAGTGTTTGAGGGCAACATCTTACATCCAGGTGCAAAGGGATGAGATGGGTCTCAGCACCCAAATCCTACACGAGGACAAACCATAAAAGGGAGCAGGAAGGCACATCCCTCACCTAAGCATAGGTGTCATCAGCAGAGGTGCAAACTTACTGGCTTAGAACTGCTTAAACTGGCACTAGGTGAGTGTGTTAGTGTATTGTCAACTCTGTGTCGGCTAAGTTAGGAGAGAACATCCGTGCTGGCTTGGATCTAAGGTCCTGCTCTTCTTCTGTGGCTCTCATAGTGGCCTGTAGCAGATTTTAGGGAATAGTGAAGAGCAAGAACCCTTCCCAAGAGGTTTGGGGGTCATTAGGCACTCTGGGATTTCCTGGGGCCAGCAGTGCCTTCTGTACTAATGGAGAAATTCCACTGACATGTGTTTCCTGTCAGCAATGCTCTGCAGAGGGAGGTCTGGATGCCTTTCAAAAATGTGTTTGAGTCAAAATCAGCAACTGGTTCAGTGTGAGAGTAATGGGGTGAACAGGTTTTGTCAGGAGGTGAAATGAGCTGATCTGAGCATCCCTGTACTCCTGCATGCAATGCCTGCAGCATTTAGCCCATACTGGTTTGGGCACAGCCCAGGACATTGCATTTGCAGAAGGAGCCTTGAGGTCCTCCAGAGCTGTATGACCTGCTGCAGGGTTCACTCCCAGACATGAGAAACATTTGTTTTAAATCAGCTGCTACATGGAGGAATTGATTGCTCCTTTGCTGATTGAAACAGTTGTGTTTTGCTGGACCATGAGTTTCTGGCCTTTTTCCTGTTTGTTTTTCAATTGCTTTCCACAGGAGAAAAAAAAAAAAAAGAATGATCTTCTCACCACTGGACGTCTCTGATAAAATAATTCTTGCTGAAGGCTGCTTTGTCTTCATCTGTGCATGTCGAGTTGCTGAAAAACTTTCATCTGAAGATTTAAAACCTTAAGGTGCTACTGAAAGATTTTCCAAGTAAAAACATAAAATAAATGTATATATAAATATTTAAGGCACTGCATCCAACCTTTTGCTTTTCTGAATTGACTGAACTTTTTTAAAGACGGAAGTGCTGAATTCTGGACTTTTATTAGCAGGATAACTTTTGCCACCCAGAAAATGTAGACAAACTATTCCTCTTGCAGACCAAACCCTGCAGGATTGGGCCCTGCATGTGGCAGACATGGCGGTTTGGCTGCGGGGATGCTGATTTATACTCTGCTGGAACCCCCAATTTCCCAGCAATTTTTCCTGCAGGCATGATCCCTGAGTAATCCAGTGACAAGTTCTCTATATGTAACGCTGAGTTTGTTCTTGGTTTCATGATGCAGATATTTGACCTGAAATGGCTCCTTGAATAAGCTTTGCCAGACTGAGTTTCCTGCTAATTTAGGTATGGCTGTGCCTAATTCTGTCCAGTCTTTCCACGGCACAAACACAGCCCTCCACGTAGTTTGTCTCTGCTGTGTGGTCACCCAGACAGGGCACACTTCTACAGGGGACTCCAAATGCATCACTAGAATGATCACTTTTCCCCGGGGAATACCCAAAATACAGAGCAGTGACATGACCCCAGTCAACCAACTGGCCAACATTAAAAGACAGTGGAGTCTCCCTGTTTCTCTTGGTTATGGTTTTGACCTGTAACCTAAGCACAACCCAAAGATTTAGACTTTGGAGTGGTTAGTCAAGAGTAATCCTACATTTATTATTTTCAAAACATCTTGTGGCTTTAAGCCAGCCTCAAAATTTAGTGGTGCCAGAAGAGTTTAAACAGCCAGTTTAAATCTTTTGCTTACTTTCAAAGATTTACCATTGCAGGGCCTTTGGCGTTGCTGTCTCAGGATAATGAAGATACATCCGATACATTTTGAACAGCAATATAATTACTTTCATCAACACCAGTCAGTGTTTGGGTGAGATGGCTTTGAAATCGTGCAGCAGGGAAGAAAAGCAAAGCTAAATGCTGCTCTGCTGAGTTGGGCACACACCAAGCAGAGCAAGGTAAGCAGTGTTGGATGCAAGGCAATCTTTCATGACTGTTGGCTCTACGGGGCCCAATTAGAGAATGTGTTCTGGCTGGTATGAGTGGGGTTTGGTCCAAATAGGGTTTCCTGTAGTAAAATAAGATGGTTGTAGCAACAGATGCAATGGTGGCAACCACCTTTAAAGCCCAGTGTTAATTGGTTTAAATCCTTTGCATTGCAAATTATCTGCTTCTGTTGTAGCTGTTGCTCATTGTTCCCAGAAATACTTGTTCCTGGCCATTCTTCTGGGTGATGTGTGAGATGTGCAGCTGGGTCAGGAAGGTGATCAAGGCACTAGGAAACAGTTGACATCAGCCACATCCATCCATGAGGGGCCTGGGTTTTATTTGCCCTAAGCCCAACAGCATTTTTCATCACCTTATCTTCACAGATTCCTATTGCTAAGGATGCAACAATGTCTGGGAGTGGCAGGAGGACACACACTTGTGGGGCTACAAGTGAAGTCCACAGAAAATGAGATGTGGTGCAGCAGGGTGTGGAAATGGTTGGTGTAAACCAGATGATGCAAAGCTGCAAAGAGATTCAGCCTGAAATACTACTTGAGGCAAACAATCCACCACAGCAATTCCAGTAACTGACAAAATAAAGACAGCCCACCCCTCTTATTAATTGCCATCTCACTTGGGACTGCGCAGACTGACATGTTCAAGTTATCAGATGTTTGGAGAAAGAGGTGAATTTTTAGCTGTTGTTTATTCAGACCAAGATTTAATTAATATTAAATAGATTAAATATTTGATGAAATAGACTGAAATTAAATATTTAGCTCCCTCTTCCCCCCAGACAGCAGCCCCAGTGGATATTTATGTGGGCAGTAAAGCTAGAACATCATCTGAATGTCAGAGAGTGTTCAAAGATCAGAGTTACATGGAAGCATCATCTGTGGATAGGAACTAAATTTTTCTTGGAGCCTTGTCTTTCTCAGCCTGTGTGGGCACATGGTCCTCCTTCCTCTGGGCTTATTCAGCCACCTTCTGCTGGGACCTCAGTGTCACCCCTGCTCTCCTGCCACGTTCATCTTCAATGGGGAAAGATGCTTCATGGAGAAGGGTTTTCTCCCATGCTTCTCATTTCTCAGGGCAGTGGGCAGCCAGACACAAATTGGAGAGCAAACAGCATTGCTTCATATGAAATAGCTACATCTCACCTCGTGAAGAAGAAAACATGTAGAAAAATGGCATCTTACCTGAAGGAGAACAGCTAATGCCCCACCAGTTGTGCAGGCTGGTGCCCCCACGAGAGCTGAAGTGGGAGCACTGTTCTCAAGCCCTGCTGGCAGGTGAGTCTGGTTTGCTGAGAGTCTGTTGGTGTGATACAACAATTTAAGTTGGGAAAGACCTTTAAGATCAAGTCTAACCAATAACTCAGCACTGCCAAGTCCACCAGTAAATGATATCCCTAAGTGCCACATCTACACGTCTTTTAAATATCTCCAGATAAACCAGAATATTTAGGTTTTCACTATGAACTTCACGTACAGTCTTGCAAATTAGTCATGGGCCGCTTGGTGCCCTATCACTTGTCAAGCTGGTCAGTTTGTGATGGTTGGGCTCTTTATTGTCTGTTATTTTGCTATTGAAATGAGCTTTGCTTCCCCCTCTGTGGTCCCCTACAAGTCTCCCTTTGACAGGCCTTGACTTGTTTCATACAGGGTTTATCATCTTTGGAAGGATTAAGACCTTGATCTCTGCCTTTGCCATCCAATTCCCCTGCTCAAACCTCTCTATGTAGCTGTCAGAAATCAGCAGCTTGGTCCTGGCAATAGATACTTAACTAGAAATATTCTTGCTGTCAATATCCACTTGCCAGTGAGTGGACATTGAACAAATGACCCTTGGTTTGGTCCAGCCAAAGATTGCTTGGAGCTGCAGTCCCTGCTGCCTTCCTGCTGGCAGGGTTTGATCAGTCCCAGTGCTGCCTGAGCCCCAAGGCCATAATCTTTGCTCTTCTGGCACCTCTTCCGCTGGCTGGGCACAGATCACTGTCCTGGCTTCCACACACAGGCTTTCTGCCACATCCCTCATAGAGGGACAGGACTTCAGAGCAGCTTATGCTGCATCTGGGACACCTGGAGTCTCCTCTCCTGGCAGTGTGGTCCTGTGGGCAACCCCAGTCACATATCCAGGGTGCTAGTGATGGGAGATGATGAACACTGGAAGGAGCTGGGTTGGGGATACGTTCCCTTTAGTTCCCTTTAATTTTTAGTGCTTGCACTGGTGGGTTTTTTAGCCAGTTTTGCTTGGTTTTGGAGACAGTAGGCTTGTTTTAAAAGTATGTAAAATATCCTAGCAGGTGTTTTCTAAATAAAAGTATTGTCATTATTTATCAATATGACCTGTATGTTTAGACAAGCCTGAGGGTAAATACAGTGCTCTCATTGTCCAACAGACCACTTTGGTCTATGGGCATCTAGAGTATTTCAAAAGCAATAGCAAAGTTGTGGCTTGTCTCTCTCACCACCACCAGCATCGTGTGGGGATGAAGCCAGTGCAATCCATTCAGAGTGGTTAAGTGACTTGCTAGAGGTCGAGTGAAAAAAGCTGTGGTAGATTAATAAAAGATGTTTTTAAATAATGCAACATGGGCCAGTTGAAGCTTAAGAGGACCTGAAAGCAGATCATTCAGCTTGGTGTAAGGCAGTGGCTGGCCAGCTTTTTGGCAGAGGGTAAGGCAGACCTGTGTTGAGGACCACTGAGGGGGTCTTGTGCTGTGTTTGCATGTTTGCCCACCCCTTTGCTAATCTTGCTGTGGTTTTCAGGGACTGGTAGGGGATGGAGGAGTTGCTGCCTGCCCATTGCTGTGGCAATTGGTCTCTGGTGTCTTTAGTGTCCCTTTTGGTTTCCTGCCCTTGTCTCTGATTCCTGCCAGGAGGAACACAACTCCCGTACTGGGGAAGGGCATCCCTGGTCTGGGTGGGCTTGTGAGAGCGTGCTATCCATGAATGTCCAGCAAAGGCAGGTCCGCACCTTGCTGGTGGTGGACAAGGAAGCGTGGACTCAATACTCACAGAGGCCCATGGTAAGGGTCCTTGCTTGGGCTATGTGCATCCCCAATGCTCACAGTCACCTGCAGACACCTGGGGAAGGAGCCAAACCATGTGGCTCCCTGCCTTACTCTGCTCTCCTGTTCCTGTGGGTTGCCTGCAGCTCAGCACCAGTCCATCTGCAGACACCAGCACCTCATGCTTGCCTTGCCTTGCCTCTCCTCACGATGCTGCTGCAACAACTCACTAAGCTCACTCCTTTTTCTAGGAGTCTGCTGAGAAAACCCAAACAAACCTGTCTGTGTCACGCCTCTGTGCTGCTGAATTGCCCAGGGTTTCACTGGCAGCGGAGCCCCCACACCCATAAGGGGATGCCTTTTCTCTTGCCTTTTCAGGCTTTCTCAGAAGTGTAAACATACCCAAGCAGAGAAAACCATTTCCAGAGCAGATTTCTGAGGGCCCCCACAGAAACACAGGCAGGTCAGCACCTGGCAAAGTCAGCCCTTGCTGGCAGCTCTCCTCTCTGTTTGATGGATTGCACCAGGCACTTCATCTGCATTTTTAACTGCGAGGGACTGGTAAGGGCACACTCTCCGCAGTGTGGGCAGGTCTTGCAAGCTGCCCTCTTGATGCATGGACATCAGTGGCACCATGCAAATTATGAATGGACCTGCTGTCACCCATATAATGCCCTCAGATTGGGGCTTCCTCAACAGGGGAAGAGAATTAGGTATTGGCTGAGCTGATTGTATTTTTGCCTTGTGACACAGAGAAAGGCACACGCAATAGGAGCCCAAAGAGAGTCTGATTAATGTGCTTCTAGAATCGGATTGTTTAATGCAAACAGCTTTAGAGATATGACTAAAGTAGGAAAAGAAACTTGGAAAAGACCCCATTTGGGATAAAAGCGAAGAAGGCTATTTTTTGCAAATACCAGTATAGCTTCTTCTAAATATAATATCTTGGATGTCTGTTCGAAAATGAGAACCAAATGCGATTCTGAACGGTCTAATGCAATCTGTCATTTCAGAGGAGAAGGGATGGAGGCCTCTCATTGGAGGCAGGGGATGTGCTCGCAGGCTCTGAGATGTGGCAGAAAACAGGCTGTGCAGAATCCAAAGCCCCCAGCTTTGGAAGGAAATGTGGATGCAGACGAGCAGCATTTGCCCACAGGCTGCTGTATTGCAGGTTCACACTTTGCTGTGTGGGCATCCATCCTCAGTCATAGTTCTGGAAATATTTTTGAGGGTATGTAAGAGTTTCAAGATCAGGAGAATGGCTTGTGGATAGCCATGGTTTTCCCATAAGCAATGGTATTCACATACTCAAGAAAAGGAGTTGCACCCTGTTAACTTCTGGTGGTTTTTGTTTTCTTTTTTAAGCAGAAACAAAAACAATATCAAAGGATGGGGGAAAAGAGGGAATGGTCTTTCTGTTCAACTATTTCAGGCCCTTTTTTGCTATCCTTTCCTCTTCAGTGCACTGTTCCCAAGAATCTTGCAGAAGCAGCAAAATAGGTTTCTCTTCTTTTTGCACATGTCTTTGCCTCAGCCTCTCAACCCATTTTTTTTCATCAGCCAACAGCTGGGAACACTGTGTTCAAAGTGAGTTCAGGTTGCAAACATCGATGCCGGTGCCAAAGCCCTGCAAATGATTGAAAACCTTCAGGGTTCCCTTCAGTACTAACTCAGAGAGCATACAAGCAGTTTTGGAGTGTTTTCACAGACTTCTTACTAATCTAATATTAAGCTCTGCTCCAACTTTGCCCTTTCCAAGCAGTGACCCAGCAGTCCTCTGGCCCTCCTGTTAAAAGCTTATAAGAGGATTTTTTCCTTTGGAGCTGATGAATGTTAGTGTGGTTTTTTTTGAAATATACTGATCAGAGCACTCCACCTCGGGCAGCAGTACAGGGACAAGAACCCCACAGAGCACACGCTTCTCCAGCCCTGCCCAATGGATTTGCCTCCTCTTTGCAATGTGTGCTAGGGTAAGGCTGCCTGTTTCCTTTATTACCAGTGTCTGTGAAGAACTTAATGATGAGAAGGCACTGAAGCCATCAGCCCGAGGAGCATTTATATTAGGTAGCACTGGAGCCTTTCCTAAATATGAAACAGTGTATGTCTCTGGAGGAACATTTTCTCTTTGATCTCCTTGATGGGATTTAGTTCATCTGCCTCTGTCTGTATGAAAATGTAGATGATGTCATGATGGGACTGAGAGGTCAAGATCACATCAGGTGTCAGCAATAGGTGATCTAATGGACAATGTCAGTAGGTGTCAGCTGCACATCCCCAGGGGGTTTGTAGTGACCTCAACTGCTCTCACCTTTGTTAGCTCATTACATAAATGCTTTGGTATGATGCCTAAGACCCAGTGAGCTGTAAAGTGGCACAGGGAGGGCCAGGCAGTCAAGTCTACTAAGTCCCTTGTTGAGGGAGGTGAACAAGCTCTTCTCCTTGCAAGCTCAGAGCACCCTCTTTGCCCTTGCCTAGTAGGTTTGTCTCCAAGATGACTTCTACAGCGACATATTAACTAACCTTCATGGGACCTAAATAGACCCTGTAAGTTGGAAAATTTCATGTCCTGCAAGCTAGGTGGCTTCAGAAGAAGCCCTCATTGCTACATTGGCTCCTTCAGGCAAAACTATGCCTGATCACTATCACAGGGAGAAAGCTGCAATATTTCTTTGGGCAGTTTTAAACTGATGGAATGACTGATGGGAGTGCTGGGAGCTTTTCAGAACCCTACTGGGCTGCCCCCCACAAAAGCAAAACAACACCAGAAGGTGTTTTTCTTGTGACATGTTTTGGTTCTGTCACTGTGTGTAATTTTTGTGATGACTTTTTTTTTGCCCAACTGCATTGCTCTGGGCATGATGGGGAGGAAAATCCATCTTTCACTAAATACTTCTCAAGCCACCTGCTGTTGCAGCATATTGCTGCACGTCTCTGTTCCCAGAGAATGAAAGTCTGAAATTTGAGGCCCTGTTGCATGTCTGCCGCTGACCTGATTCACCTCACTGGGCAAAGTTTTCACCATGTTTTGGATGCAACTCTTATGGCATTAAACAGCTAATATAGAATGTGAACCTCACGTGCAAAGGCTTAGAACATTTGGATTTCCAGACCAGAGGAAGAGGAATATAATTCAGCAAAAAACCTTCTACAAGGCCTTGTTTTTATCTCTATGAGTCACTGCAGCTGGAAGAGAGACTTTTGCGCTTTCCTGGGAAGAACTCAGGCATTGTGCACTAAGTGCTCTGACATGTGCTGACACCTTAACCGTTTTGCCATGGTACGTGAAAACTGAGTGTCTTTCTGCACCCTCACCTACATGAAAAGCCTATTTGAGCTCTGAGTTTCCCATATTCTGGCTCCCCACCTTCTAGCCTCGCTCTGCAAAGACAGGGACTAGAAACCTCCTGAGCTTCTCAGTGACTGTATCTATGTATGAAGCAGACAGCTTTGTAGGCAAACATTTGCCCATCTTTATGCCTGTCACAGCTTATTAATGTGTGGCATGACCACAATGCATCTGGAAAGAGCCCAGCACTAACTCTCACTTCCTGGCCTTGCCATCCTTTCCTCCTGCCAGGTCATCTCCATTTCAGATCTGCTTTCTTTTGAATGTAGGTGTTTGGTTGGTTTTTGGTGGTTTTGTTTTTTTTTTTTTTTTTTAAGTGACAGTGCCCTCAAGGATTTTGGCAAAAGAAAAGCAAAATGGAAAAATCTTCCAGGCAGAACCTATTCTTCTGACACAGCAGCAGCTGCTGTGGAGGAGAGCCAGGAGCAGGGATCCTCTTTGGAGGAGTTCACAGGCTGAGGATCAGAGCTTGTGCTTCTCTCCTTCCTTAGTAGCAGAAGCTGTCTCCCTGCAGAGAGAGGTGATGGCCAAATCAAGCCTGAAATGCGACATTCACAGCTCTAATTAGGCATATGTAGTTCCACTTTGCCTCCAGAATTCAGGTCAAGCAGGTTACAGTCTTCCAAGGCTTGCCAAAAGGTGATCTGCGAACCTCCTCAGTGCAGTGACCAGTAATCCAGGACTTGCTAGACTTAGCCTGTTTTAGAGGCCCAAATTAAGGTGAGTTGAGCAACCTTGAGCACTCACTTTCTCTTGGCTGGTGGTGAAGGGAACCTCCTGGACAGCTCTAGGAAAATGCTTGCTCTGTAGAGCTCCAACATTGGGAGAGAGAAATCTGGTCAAGGAGTGAATAACATGCTTTCCTCCTACCTTTTGTCGTGGTGGGCTCCATTCAACTCTACTGCAATAGGCTGACCATTTGCAGCTTTTCATAATTTATTAAATCTTTACTGAATATTTTAAAAAGCACAGCCACAGCAGAAAAAGAGAAAAGCTTGGTAGGCATTTCTGATGTGTCTAAGATTAGGATATGTAAGTTTGGAGAGGGGCTCTGGACAGGGACTGGAATGAGGCTGTAAATGATGACAGCAGTTGATGTCTGGATTTCATGAGCTGAGGAAGCTCATGGCTGCAAGTACATCATGCTCTCAAGGTTTTGCTGCTCTCATAAGCCAAAAGCCATGTCTAAGTTTTAAGGAAAGGTCTTTTCCCTTCATCTTCCCATCTCCTTCCCTTCCCTATTTCACACTGTTAATCACACTGGCAGGATGCCCTCCAGGCTGAGACTGTTCTGAGAGCAGGGTGAGAGGAGGATGCTGAGAGGGAACAGCAGGCTGTACATTTTTCTTCTCTAGCACGATTTAGCCATGATTAATGCACATAGAAAATAATCAGTGCATTCAGCCTAATTCTGCAGAATTATTAGAGGGATGATAGCAAGGGGAGAGAAGATATTTGCTAATATTATTACATTTTTAGGAAGGAGGGCAGGTGCTGTGTGAACATGGTCAGTTGAAATCAGCATCTCATATTAAGGCAGGGAGCAAAATTTGTCACTTTTTTTTCTTTCTATCTTTTTTACTTCCCTGGAAAAGACATTGCTACCCTGAGCTTTGAAGATCTCCTGTAATTTCGCCAAGCCAGGTCGAAAGAAGCTCATTCATCATTAAAACAACACAGTCTGTATTAAAGGGAAGAAAGATTGTAAATGGGGAGTCTTTGGAAAACAGGATTATTATGTCTTACTCTGAGGTGGTGATCACCTCTCAGCCTTTCACCCCTTCTCTCCACGTGCTGTTCAGCCCTTACTGCCCATGGGGTGGGGCACGGGAAATTGCTGATGCTTCCTGGGGAAAAGGCACCATGCAGGAGCTGGGTCAGGCAGACAGCTGGGAGCTCATCACACAACATGGTGCCTCACTTCCTTACACACATCACCAAAGCCATTTTGTTTAAAGTTAGGTCAGATATAGCTACTTGTAGTTTACTTACTGCTATGATCTCTTATTTATTCCGTTACAAAGGCAAATGTTGTTTTGCTTTATAAGCTGGAGTTTTGCAAAACTATCTTCCCATCATGTGTTAAAACTAAATAATAAGACATTGTTTAACTGGAGAGATCATAATAGTTCTCCAGATTTTATAATGCACTAAATAAAACACACAAAAAACCTGATAGGAAAAGTATTAGAAAAACCTATTCTGTGATTTTAATTGCATTCCTTTCTGGCACAGGTAAGTGTGTCAGCTACTTCTTTTAATTATGGGTTTCTTATGACTTTAAATTTACATTTAATATATTTTCCATTTTCTTGTAATTGCCATTTACCAACAGAAAATTAAGATTTCTTGTCCCTGCTGAGCTTACTGCTATTGGTTTTTTCTTTAGTTTTCTAATTTTGCAATCTTTGATAAGGTTTTTTTTCCCAGTAGTTTTCTACAGGTGTCTATGCCTAATCAGAGAGATCATATGCCTGTAAGTGCATAATTTCAGAGTCCATATCATTTAAGACAGAGATATGCATCTTTTGATCTCTGAGTCAAACTGTAAAGAATAATTGGATGCCATGGCATTTAACAGTCAAGCTCTTGGGTATTGCCTTATGACAGCTGAAAGCAAGGCTGAAGCTTCCTTCTGTTTTGTGGGAGAGCTGTTTTTGTGGGTGTCTTGCTACCTCCTGGGGCCATTGGAAGCAGCGGGTACATGAGGCTGCAGTGCATGGCAAAGCCTTGGGAGTGGGATGTCAAGGGAATTCCCTCACTGCCTTCCTGCCTGCCTTGGTGCTGGTGGTGACGCTGGGGGACTGTGAGCATGTAGCTGGGAATTGGAGGTGGCACTGATGTTGCTGTGAGGATGTGGTAGCTCTGGGGGGCTGAGGCACAATGCAAACCCTGCTGGGGTTTGGTTCCTGGGGGCAGCCTGTCCTCGTTAGACCAGCTGTCACATTCATGATTGGGTTTCTTCTTTCAGAGGCTCTGCAATGATCCCTTTTTTGTAGAGGATGGGCATTTGTCTTTTACTGTTGACCCATCCTTGCCAATCAGGGTGCCCAGACTTGGCTGGATGGGTGCACAGGGAGTGGCACACCCTGAGAGACAGATGGATGCTCTGCCTCAGCAAGTGGGGAGCAGAGCGAGGGGATGGAGGTGTCCAGATGAGCCTGAATGAGCTGGTGCACACAGCCAGGTCCCGTGTGTGAGCTCTGTGCTGTGGACCCAAGGAGCAGCTCCTCCCTGAGCTGCTGTCCTTCAGCTTGTTCCCTCACTGCAAGAAGCTAAGGAGAAAGTGGTATCCATTTTATCTCCTTGCTTAGCATTAGGAACTGGCCTGGAGTTTTCCAGATTGATTCCCACAGGCCTGTTCCCATTTCAGGAGATGAGTTTCAGGGCTAAGCTCTGTAAAGGCAAGGCCCTGCATCTTGAGAAAATTGCTCTAGGGAGCCCCTGCCCCTTAGTGAGGATGACTGCACATAGAGGAAAGTGCAGGGAAGGACAGAGTGAGAGAGAGACAGACCTACACAGGCCCCCAGGCCCCACAGAATGATGCTCTCATCGCTTGCAGTTGTGCAGCTCTGATGCAAGACCCCACGTGCTGTGATAATGGGGGGCTCAGTGATGGACAAGGCTTCACTCAGCACCTTGCATGAGCACCATGATTTCCATGCTGGATGGAGAGCAGCTTGAATCCTGCCAGTGACTGCAACAGTGGAGGTGAGATTTTCCCTGTGTGCTGAAGGAAATGGAGACAGTTCTCAGCCACCTAAAGCCTTGGTGCTGATGACTTCTTTTCTGCATAAAGATTGGGAATTGAAATGGATATTATAGCTAATAATTTTAAGCTTTAGGAGGTGAGAACTAAACCTATGCTGACCAGACAGGGATAGCCTGGTCTAAGTGAAGAGTACAAAATCCCATGGGCTCTGTCAGGTGGTGAGACTTTCTTGGAAGGTCCAAAATGCTCAATAGCTCAGGGAAGAGCAAAGAGATGTCGTTAGGGGCTCATCCCTTGGAGTTATGTTGCCCCGATAAACAGCAATGATCTACCAAGTGGAGTGGCTCAGTGCTCCTTGCTGCAGAGGTGTCCAGCCAGCAGTGGAGCATTTCTGTGAGACCAGGAAGAGAGACTCAAGACTGCATGGAGAGAGTTTTGGACTCTTAATTCAAGCTTTGGGCCTTGATACACAGGAGAAAGTGCAAGAGTTGTTCATGCAGATACATTTCAAATGAGTGAATGACAATTGTCCGTGTAGGGCATGTTGGTCCGGTGACTGCCCAACGTATTAGAAAGGAAATTTGGTTTTGAATGCATAACCTACCCTTACAGAGAAAACCTGCTGAATTTTTTTTTCTTCTTTCTTTCATGATAAGCAGAAGAGCCTGCGGTGGTCACAAGATCACTTCAGCAACATCCTGACTCAAGCAGCTTGTTGCGTTGTTTGTAAAAGTCCAATTTTCTTTTTGCGGAAAATCAATACAGCTCATTACTTAGCTGAGAAAAGATCCCTGTGCCAGTCCCACTGGAAGGCAGCCCTCGAGCAGGCTCAGCCACTCTTTGTAAGCTGGACAACAGGCTGATAGCCTTTGTCTTAAATTATCCCTTCTGAACTGGAACTGCCCCACTGAGAAGACAGATCAGCTTCCCGCAGACCAACAGAAAGAGCTGCTCGATAAGTGAATACCACCAGCCTTGGGCAAAATACGCACTGGAAAAAAAAGTAACAACTCAAAAGACACTTTTTTACACCTGCTGTAATAACCAAGTTCTGGTGCTGCTTCGTTATATCCTTTCTTCTGGACTCTGGCTGCATCATCAGGTTTTTTCATTTCAGTGCTAAGATGTGAGATTTAATGCTGTGAGGCTGTTTAATAACCAAATGTTCTTTGTCTAGCCCGTTTTGAGTGGTGAGAGAGAAGTCAGATGTTTGGCCCAAACTTAGGATGAGTTCAACTATGCAAGTGCACAAGATGTTTTAAAGCAACTTTGGAATCTGAGAGGGGTTGAGGCAGTGGGGTGGACAGTACCCTTGCCTACTCTGTGTGTGTATATGGCCTTGGGGACTGCATCATTGGTCACTGTGTTTATGCAATACCTTACTTGAGGGCACCCTCACTGGCATTCCTCCGTAAAATACATACTTTGACTACTCATATTAATATATAGATAGTGAAAATTGCTCCTTGCTGCAGCCCAGCTTCAGCATCCAAGACTCCAATCCCTTCTCAGAAGTTTGCTGGTTTAAAAAGTTGGAGAAATTGCTCCTGTGTGAAATGAGGAGTGGGAAAAAATGCGCATAGTGGCATTGGTTCATCATGGATCTGTTCCCAGTTTTTCTCTGTACCGAGACCGTGATCTCATGAGCTGTCTTTAAGAATTTATTCCAGATTGTAAATAATTTTAGGTTGTAGAGCCTATGAACAGATGACATTGCTTATATTATCAGGCTCCTCCGGTGTTTGATGATGGCTATAATTGCAGTGCATATAGCATTATTATTTGACTGCAATTACAATAGCATGGGTGGTGTTATGCCTGACTAGCTGATTAATCATCTGGAGCAATGAGTAAATCTCCCCCTCTTTTACAATAATTAATGTGTACAGCTGGATTGCAGTTGGCAGAGTGTGGAAGTGATCAAGGCAGAGAGGTGTTTGGCAGCTTTAGGCTGCAGGAAGGATGAGCACATGGAGCTCTTGGGGCAGTTATTCCTTCTGTGATGTAAGCTGGGGCTCAAGCCAGCTCTGATCCACCCCAGCGAGCTGCAATTCTGTAGTAGGTGGCCAAACTGCTAAAGACAAGTTGGTCCAGTTGGAGTTACAAAGTTAAGGTTATATATTTTGATGTGTAGTGATGCTCCCTCCGGCATTCTCCCATCACAGAAAATGTATGGCCCATCGTTTTAGGACTAGACATCAGAAGCAGGAGGCAGTGGAGACTGAGTGGATGGACGGGGTGTGTTTTCTTGGGGGATTTGCAAGCCTTCAGTATGTATATGCCCCTAGTGTAGCAGGGATCCTTGCTTCTACTCGACCTCTGGTTTTTCTGTTTGGCCTTGGTCCAGTCTCTGTTTACCTTCCCATATTTTCCTTTCAAAACTGTAAACTTTCCTGAGCAGTAATTGTGTCTTCCCCTGTATATGCACATTGCTTACACCAGTCATAACTAAAGCCCATGTTGCACTGTTTAAAAGGTCTGGCTTTGAGGATGGAGTTATTTAAGACTGGGATGCAAAGCTCTTTCCTTGTTAACCAGAGACCCCTTTGCCAGTATGTCTGTAACTGCCCAGGAGTGAAGGGAGGAAAGAAATTCATTACTACAATTGGATTAAATACCTGCTGTGCTGGGGACCTGCCATGATGGCTCAGGGCCACTGTTGTCTCCAAGCAGGTGGAGGGGCTTTCTGGTTCTCCTTGCAATTTGAGTCACATACATTCAGGCAACAGCAGCACAGATTGTCTGAAAGTACCTCATGGTTTTGCTTGTGGGAATTTACAATTCAAATCAAGAGATGTTACAGCCTCTCTTTTCCTCATATGTTGATTTTCTTTGCTCTCCTGATACAGCAAAGATCAAGATGAAATATTAAATGTCCTCCACAATGTAATTACATATGGCTGGTTGCAATCAATTCCCTCTGCCTCATGTATTTTGCTATTGCTTTTCCCTTCCCTTCCTGTAAAAGACATTGGCCTTTGATTTGATAAAAGATAAAGACTTTGATTTCCACCTCTACCCAAGGAGAACTTAGCTCCCAAATTTCAGCTTTCACAGAATAATTAAAGGTGATGGAGGCAAAAAGACTGAATAGAAATGCAACCCTGCAGCTTAGTGGACGCTGCAGGACAAGGAAGAGAGGATGGATGTTGATGCCATCTACAGTGGATGTTAAACCACTTGGTAAAAGCAGTGAATCAGCATCTCTGAATCTCTTCTGCCAGAGGCATGGTTTAACCCTGCAGGGCACAGCTGAGTTCCCATCTGTGTCAGTTGTCAGTCTCTGGTTACAAAACTGAGTGTTTTGTCACCATGGGCTGAACCCAAGATCATTCTACTGTGAGTGCTCACATACCATCAGGCACGAGGGAAGGAAAATCAGAGCAAAGCAAGAGTGAGGCACAAACAGCACACTCTCTGCATCAATGCCTCTGTCCAGGAGCCTTTCTGATACTCCTGTGATACAGGTGTATTAAGACCGCCACACATTTCTTCAAAAATTAATCAGACCTTTCACTACACTTTGGTCTTTGCCTTACCTGTCGTAGCCTTACACATTGGTATGTTTATGGCTGCTCTCAGCACTGATGTGGCTTTGTTTATGATACAGTAATTTTCTACTTTCTTATTGTTAGTATTGCTTCTCCTGTTTTACATATTTTCCACATCAATCTAGAAGACCAGAGATAACTCAGATGAAAAGGAGTCAATTATGTGGTGCCTGGGATACTCATAGTCTGGACTTTATGACCCAGGAAGTTTCTCTCTGCACTATGCTCCCAATTTGTTGGATTTAATTTTTTTTCCTCATTAATATAAACAAATAACATATCCTGGATACTCTGCAGTCAACAGCACTCATTTTATTGGCAGTAACTGACTCGAAAGCGACTATATCTCTGTGAATTTTCATATATATATGTTTGGTTTTTTTCTTTCCATCAGCTAGGAATATTTTTTGTTTTTCATTTTGCTTTTTTTTTTTTTTTTGCTTCATCATTGCATTCAAAACTTGCTGATACTAGACACTAGACTGAACAACTTCTGAAATTAAACAAAACTAGGAATTTTCCATAGTTTTTGTTTATGTGATGGTATTTTCCAAAGCTTTCCTTCCCACTTCATCCTTGATTGGCATGCTACCACTGATGTAGACAGGAGACGAGCTGGGTCAGTGCCGAGTCCCTGGGAACTCTCTGCCAGTGGCTGCTACGAATGTCAAACTAGTGATGCAATAGATTAAATTTACCAATGATGTATTGCTGTTGTCTTCAGGGAAGTCTACACCATGGACAAATATCTCCTGTTAGTGTGACTGCAATGTTCAAGTCTTCCCCTCTGAACAGCTTTCTGTCTAAAGTGGCAAGCAGCCAAGCAATGATGGTTGGGCTTAGGTGACTTTCAAATTTTTAATATTTTTTTATTTTAAAAGATGAACAGAGGCTTATGAATTTTGTTATGAAACTGTATTGAGAAGCAGAAGGTTGGAACTAAAGTCACCATCCTTTTTGATTAAGTCTTAGGATGTTGTGAGGGAAGAATGTGCCTCATAGGAAAGTACCAGAAAACTGTCCTTCTTTTGAAGTTTTGTTTCCAGAAATGGAAACCCCATTGAAATATCCTATATATCATGCAGTAGATATAATTTCTGTATCAGACAAGATTATACACAAGTATTCTTCACTCTCTTGTATTTGAGACCAGATTGTTTATTACTTGTTTATTTTTTTTTAGAATTTTTAGCCTGGCAGAGGTCTCGTTCTGAATTTCTCTCTCTGCTGAATTGCCCATGTGTCTTTGCCCAAGCTTGGCAGGGTTGGGAGCCAGTCCTGGACATGAAGGAAGCACCTCACCTTATTCCTAGGGGCTGCTCCCTTTGGCAGTCACCCTTCCTGGAGGACACTCTCAGAGTACTTGTGAGGGAGAGCTGGTCTGCAGATGTGAGCCTGCAGGCTCCGGGGCTCTTACCCAGCAGACTTCACCAGAAGGAAAAATTACTTAAGAAAAAAATAGAAATGATGCAAACACAGGACACTACAGGAGGAATAGCCTTAAGTACCTTAAATTGAGGGAACTGAAAGTCCTCTCACTGCACCATGACATATTAAGCAAAGTCATTCTAATTAATCTTCTTTTAATATAGAATAATAGTCAAAGAAAATGCAACACAACCCATACTTCTCTTGCTAACATGTCTCCGGGAGACAGAGTGGATTTAAAGTGAGGTGATTTTTGAAATACAGTAGAAATAAGTTCCTGAAAACAGCAATTGATCAATATGGAGAGTGGCAGGTAAAAGCAGAACAAATCCCTTCTCTAAAAGCATTGGGTACAGTAATTCCCACAGGCACCAGGAGGCTGTTAGCTAATCAGGCAGAGGTGCACCATAAGCTTCAGTATCTCATAAAAGAAAGAAAAAAAAGGAAGGAAAAAGAGAAAATCTAAGCATATGGTCAGCAAGTGACAAATATGCATACTGGGGCTCTCTGGAATACAGGAAAGCCATGGCCAAGGCTGTGACTCATTCCTGAATGACCAGGGCACCAAGGAAGTTTTTGGCTGGGCTTCAGGATGCAACCAGCCATGTAGCCATGGTGTCTACCCCAGGCCAGCCTGGTGCTGCCAGGGAACTGCTTGGCAGTGTGAGTGTGTCAAACAGGTTTTGAAGAGCCAGCTGGTTCTCCTATGTACATCTTTGAGGCAGCTCTCTCCTACTGACAATAGGTACAGTAAGTACAGGACAGTGTTTGCAGGGCACTCTGCCACAGCCAGTCTTCTTGGCAGGCAAGAGATCAGGCTTAACACAGCTTTGCTAAGTGGGTCCAAGAGAGGCCACGTATCCTCTGTGAAGGCTGAAGGAGCTCTGTGTCGAGCAGACTTGGCCATAACCAAAGGAGCAGAAAATGACAATGGCTTATACTTCAACCAGAGCCAATCAATTGGAAGTTAAACAGACTTCTGTGAGAAGCTGTGCACAATCCACAACAAGTGTCATTGGTCCTGCAGGAGCAGGAACTCCTGTACATAACTTTTGATTGCCACTTTTCACACCCACCCACCCACTATACTGTAGAGGTTATATTATACTCCTGTGAAGAAATGATATTGTGTACATCATGGCTTATAGGGTATACTTTAATCTAGCTGTATTATAAATTCTATTTCCTGCAGACCTAAGTACAGATCAAGGAGTGCTTGAAGTTCAATCCATGTCTCATCAGTTTTACAAACTAAGAGCACCATCAGATGAGTAAGGTTGTCTCCTTGCTGACTACTGGTCATTAAGCTTCTTTCCTCTCCAATCCACCATTTAAGATCCTGCCATTTATCTGTGCTCTGTAGGACTCTCTCTGTGCTGATACAGCTCACTAATCTGGCAGAAAAATTAGTACGGCAGAAAAGAAGTAGTTTAGATAATCTCCTGCATCATTTTCTTTTGGTGCAGGTAAGTAACCTACAAAAAGAAACACATACCTTTTGCCCCCCTCTGCCTGGAAACATGTTTTTTGTCACCGAAGATGGAGCCAGGACCAAACATTTCCTCCCCAGTACCATGTGGAACTGGGCTTCAGGGGTGCAATGAGCTTGAAAACTGGAAGAAATGCACAGCATAGTAAATGTTGGGAAGTGGTTAAATTAAGAAATTATTTTTTGGGTATCTGATAGCCTGACTGTCAGGCTGGGCATCAGTGGGTCGTTTGTTTTTACTTGGATTTGTATCTTCCAGAGCTGGTTTGCTAATATTTTTCTTCAAGCAGCTATTTGTCAATGCTCTGTGTTTTGATTATGCCTCCCGCATGAGTACTAGTCTGGTCTAGTGATGCAAGGAAAAGCCTTCCCTCTAGGGCATATCCTCTACTCCAGCCTCTGGGCTAACCCAGCCTTGTTGCAGAGCTTAGTTCCCATGGAGGGATCAGGGCTTGATGTGCTCAAGCAGAACCCAAGCAGGGAAACATCTCTGTCCATGTACAGCTCCTACAGATTTTCCTTGAAGTGTCTTGAGAGCATGGAAAAAGGGGCTGGGGCTTGATGCTGACTCCTGACTTCTGGTCTGTGGAAATGTTCCTGACACTGGTTGCTTTTATGTTGTTCAGCCCTCAGCTGTTTATCTTCTCTGCTACCATTTTTTTCTCTTCCTTCTGTCTGAAGCTCCTCTGAAAACTGTCTCACAATTATTTTTCTCTGTTTCCATATTAAACCTCCACCTCCCTGCAGAGATACCTGGAGAAAACTGCTTCTTTTGGGCTGCAACTCATGAACTCACCTATGATGTGATTCAAGTGCAGTCATAAAAGGCTGGTGATATTCTGTTGCCTTGAATTACATCTATATTGCATGATGTAGTGGAATGCTATCAAAGTAATCATAACTAATTTAGTCAGCACAGTAAGAAGTTCAGCCAAGCTGCCATGGGGCTACTAAAGGGCTCATTTACTCGCTCTAGAAGATCAGCAGAAACAAATCTTTATCTGGTAGGTGCAATTAATACGTTCATCAAAAAATCAAGCTGAGCTACACTTTCTAGAAGAAACCAAAAAATTGTCCTGAACAAATCCACAGAGTAGGGAATAAAGGAAAAGTGTGAAGGCTCTTCTTTTATAATGTTGATTCTACTACTTGCCCTGCTAAAAGGATACTTTGCATCTGTTTTGAATTAGCAGGGCTATTTGCGGTGGGTACACTGTTGTAGTGAGCCCTTGGCAGTGGATGTGTCCAGTCTGATACTGGAAATGAGAATCTCACTTTTAGGGGAGGGGACAACAGAAGTATCTTTACCCAAGGAAAGGCCTGTGTGTGTGAGAAGCACCGAGCTGGACAGGAATCAGTGCATGACCAGGTTGTGGGATGAGCTGTGAGTGCTCATGACAACAAAAGAAGTAACTCCTGTTCAAACACTTGAGAGGTACCTAGGATGAAGGATAACTGAGGGGTCAGGTGTTCCCTGCAGTGAAGGGTCTCCTTCCTATCCCATTTTATTAGTATTCCCCATGGTTCCTCCATCTGTCATAGTCTGCATATAGACATGAAGGGATGAAATGACCCTTATCAATTCCTCTCCCAGTCTAAGTGAGAACTGTTTGTGCTTTGTTTGATTAAAACATGCTGTGGTTGTTTTCAGGACTCACTAATACCAGGATTAGTCTGACGCTACTGTACAAAGGGTTTATTCTGGTACCTCTGACAACAGGCTTACTGTGACTCTGGTCTCAGCTTCGGTGTGACATCCGGGCTTATGCACAGCATGGTAGAACTGTAGCCCTGCACATTATCCTCTCATCAGATAAAACAGTGGCTTTCCTTACTTAAATAGTCCCTAGAAGAAAGCAAAGCTGAAGCACTAAGCCTCTTATGGATCAGTTTGCAATAAGCATTCATTGATTTTAGGAAAGTCTTGCACGAGACCAGAAGAGCTATGAAGGAGAGAACCATGAAGCAGAAAGCTGACTCACTGCTGCCTGAAAAGCTGAAAATACCAGAAATACAGCAAATCTCCTTTTCCAGGCAGTTTGGCATCAAGAGCAGCAGACAGCACAACCTTCCTCCAAATAGATTGAAATGGACGGCACAACGAAAGCAGTGATAAAGGATCATAGGTTAGAGCCTGTTCTACTCTCGAGCAATGGCAAAGACTATGTTTGGTCATGAAATGTGGAGACGTCACCACATTCCAAGTGCTGAGTGCAATTAGGGATGCAGTAGATCTCTTGCTAGGACATGTGTATGGAGAAATGTTTCCCAGAGCTGGAGAGATTTCGACGCAAAAATTCCTTTGTGTCTCACGTATTGCGCCAAGGAAAACACAGCACGAGGGCAAGGGAATCTCACAGCAGAAAGAAGTGAGTACATGAATGAGCCCACTGTTGCATCCATAATGGGCATGAAGGCATGTTGGGCCTTTACATGGGGGAGAACTGGAAATGGCTGTGGACATAGCCCTGCTCTGTGGCTGGTTGGTGTTGATTCCATCTCAGAAGATGGAGAAAGCAGTAATGGCCAGCCAGGTTTGGCAGTACTGGAAGAAAAAAGGGAAGGGAAGGGAGGGTGGGGGCACCAGAGGAGGCAAAAAAATGCGTAAGTAGAATACCTTTTAAAGAAAGACTTACATTAATCCCTGTGTTACTGAACCAAGACAGTCAAGTGAGTTCATTGGAGTTCATTACCCCTAACAACCTATGGCCATAAATTCTCTGTGGCAGCACTACCTAAGGTTGCAGCAACTTCCAGCCTGTGGCTCTGCACGCTGGAAGGTAGAGACACAATAGGGTACAAATACTTGCCTCTTAGATGTTAAGGAAGTAGAAGAAGATAAAAACAGTGCCATAGGGAAAAAAACAGGTAAGTGAGCAAGGTGAACCACAAATCATTGACAGATATTGCTCCTCCTAGCACCAAAGTTCAGTGATGCATCCACAGGAGAAAACACGTCTTCTGAGGATGACAGACGCTCTCCATCTATTGTTTCACATCTCTTCACTTTCCCTATGTTGCCACATGAATTCTCAGTCATAAAGCTCCTTATTAGCTTAGTCCTTAAATGCACCAGTAAGGAAATTAATCTGACTCAACACTCCTTCATATGCTGAAACAGCCCAGGAAGTGCTGAGTCTGGTTTAAACCAAAACCTCTCTCCGTTTTCCTCACTGATGCAAACCAGGATAGTGGTTCTTATGTAACAGCCTGAAAAGAGGTTTTTCTCTACTTATTCTTTCAGGACTCTGGCTGTCTTCTTGGGAAAAATAAATATCTTGGCACACACAGCTATCAACCCCTATCTTTCAGATCTCTTTACCCCCTAGAAAACACTACTGTGTGCCTTGTAGTTTAGGGTTTTCAGACCAAATCAGAGGTCATAATCGAGATTTCAGTAACAAGGGATCTTCAAAGAGAATACCTGATCTTTCCATCTGATAATCACGGAAATCCACTTAAGGTCCCCTGCCTTTCAGCTCTGGTTATGGAGGCTCAGAGAGAGGAATGTTCTCTCACAGAGTGTACCTGCTAGCCACTCCTGATCAAAGCCTGGATCAAAGCCTGGCAGCAGCTATCCATCCAGCAGCAAAGAAGTAAATGTACTGGTGGAGAAACAAGGATCTGAAATTTGCCCTTGGGTAGCCAGTCTTCTATATCAATACTGTGAGTATTCTCAGCTGTTAAGTAAAAGCTGAGAAAATAAATCCCAAATATAAGAAATTAAAATCAATAAACTCACTGAATCCTCCATGTCACAGTTCAGACTCATAAAGAGATACAGGCACTAAATCCCTACAGTGTTGCTTTTTCACAATTGCACATATTAAGAAAAGGGAGGAAAGAGTTATATGAAACATTTGTCTGGGTATAAGAATCAGTTATCTTAATGATGCAATATCAAAAGGAAATATTGTCTCATTTAGACATCTACCAGCTACAGTCACTACAATACTCCCAAAAGAATGGTAATTATTCTCACAGATGCCTAGAAATTAAGAATTATACTTTCACTATATTTAATATCCTAGCTGTGCTTTCAAGGATCATCTGTCTTGGTAAAGCTTTGGGGATCTAATTCAATTGCTTTTTTCCTGCCATTGCTTATTTATAAAACACGTGTCCTTCTGGTGATACTGTGTTCCAGTGGATCTCCCAGAAGCTGGAAGAACTGATGAACAAGACAGATTTGATTTGATCTGCTCACCATGTCTCTAGGATTGCATCCTATCCCAAACTGTCTTGTTTTGCAAAACAAAGAACATACCTAAAAAATGCATCTGCATCAAGCTGTTGATGCCACATGGTAGGGCAGAGACACAGCCACCTTTTAATACTTTTTGCTGATTGTTCTGCTAAAATCATCAACTAGTGATTTTTCACCACAGCTAACCACATCTACAAGGTGTGAGATTTTTTTTTTTACCTGTGTGTAGGCAAATAATAACTTAAAATTGATTATTTACAAGATCAAACCATTATGTAACAGCTTTACTTGGAACCCCAGAGTAAGACCAAAATTGATAAGCTATGAAAAGACATGACATGCAGCCATTCCTCAAGTGAGACACAGTAATGCTTGGGAATGCCACATGCAGTGCTAATGACAAAGTATCAGTGTAATGTTAGAAGATAGAAGAAAAGTAGTCTTATGTGAATAAAACATAAAAAGCTAACATGGGCATTTTCACTTGGGTTTTACTCATATCCATTGTCTAGAACTAAGGAAACAATACCAGGAGCAAGCCTAAGGACTCAGTGCTGTGAGGAGACTGCAACATGGGAAGGTAGGATCTTGGAAAGTACTACAAAGTGGATAGCAGGAGCCTAAGGGAGGAAGGAATGTCCCATGGGAAACAGTGGGATACAGGACATGGAGGTGGTAGGGAGAGGAGAGGCACCAAACCCACTTCTGCTGCTAAGGTTATTCTGAGCTGTCTTCCAACACAGCAATTGAAAATATTAAAAGTATTAAAAATGGACTCAATTTGAAGGTCACAAGTACTCATCTTGAATTTTGTGCCTCTTTTATATGCTTAAAATTAACTATATGCTTAAGTGCTTTCAGGATGGAAGTGTTAACTGATAGGCAGCATCAAATTTCAGGCTAAAAAAATGTGTGTAGAGTCTTACCATCTTTCTATAGAAAACAACTGGCAGTGCCTTTCAGCCTCAAAAGTTACCTCTCTCAATAGTCTAGAGTATATTGTTCTTCTGATTAACAAACCACAAGATGGATTTCTTTCCAAACATCTGATGCTGTGTGAATAATTTTCTTAATCAAAACAAATATGCAGGAAGCACATATTTTATCATTGTTGCTATGATAACTGTGAATTATTGCATTTTTCACTCAACTGCTCTTGTGGTTTTGTACAATTCTGGGAAAGACATGAAGAAATCATTCTGGAGATGGCTTTAATGGGATAGTATAGAAGTTTGGATTCAGCTGACTACCAGATGCTGAGTCATAAAGAGAAAGAAACATTTCAGAGGTAATGGATTATGGATAGAGTTTGTAGGATTCAGTATTTATTATTCTTCAGAGTAATTGATTTACATCAACAGTGATTCTTGCTTGTCCACGATCACTGTCAGTTATAATTTCTGGTCAATGTGGAAGAGCATCTGACCCTGGCACAGCAACAGCACTAGTTGTACAGCTGCTGGTGCAGGTCTTAGGGCAAGAGACACAGAAGCAGAAAAAACAGCCAATGCATATGGGAGAAAACGCTGTGTTGAGAGTCTGGAGAGTGAATAAGAGGAAAAATGGACAGTTTTTTTAACATTTATTGGTTAAATCCTGCCCAGTCTCTTCATGGAGCACAGCTGTCTGCTATAAAAGTAAAAAGCCAGCACAGATCAACAGAAGAACCGTGCAGGGAGAAGAGCAGCTGTATGGTTTCAACAAATCTGTTGGTAAATGTGTGTGTCAGAGCAAGAGCTCTGGGCTCTTCCAGGTGCTCCTGGGGCTGTGAACTTGGTCTTTGTCACTGAGCTATGGCTGTAGGTCTTCAGGAAAGCAGCTGTTGTAGGAAGAGATGGAGTGTTTGACTGCACCTCCAATTAGTGTAGGATTCAAACCATGTCACTAGGCAGGCTGGCTTTCACACTCACATGCGTGCAGACAAACAGAATGACAATGATGGCAAAACACAAGATGGGAAGTGCAGCTGCCAGGAATTTCTTGGTTCACATGAGGAAGATGGAGAGTAGCCAAGAGAATTGAGAGAGGGAGGGCAAATCCCTCATAAAGAAAAACAAAGTACACAGAAATACTGAAAACAGGAGGTATTTTATGGTTTGAGTAATTGGAAGGAAAGAAAGAAACAGTGTGGAGGCAGGGGAGGAGAAAAGAGAAAGAAAACTAGAGAGAAGCTCGGGAGTAACTGATGTTGCAGGATCCCAGACCTGACAGCTGTGTGCTAACTGTGCTCAGTTTATAAAAAGCATCAAACTTCAGCCCCAGCTGCATTCAGATGAGCTGAGAACACGTTCTATAGCACTTATTAGGGAATGTTGTTTTCCTACTAAGACACTTAGTGATAGACAGGAATTGAGTTAGTGGTCTCTGTGTCCACCTAGCAGAAGTAAGCTGACAAAAAATCAGAAGTCTTGAAGTTCCCAAATGATCTGCTCTGCTCAAGCTCCATTTTAATTTCTGATGGAGGGCTATGAAACCAAGACCTCAGATAAATTTGGGAGTGAATCTGGGTGAGGCCAGTAGCTATGGACAGCTACAGGGATATGATGAAGAAAACTATGCTGGTTGCTAACTCTATGCATGTGCAAAGGAAATAATTTACAACTGTGAAGAGTTGTAGTAGCCTTTAAAATATGTGCCTGACAAAAAGGCATTTTATATTTCTGGAAAAAAGCAGCAAAGTAAGTCCAGAGACCACAGGAAGTTTCCCTTGCTGCACTTCCATTTGCAATATACACACAGGGAAAAGAGGACTGGGGGAGCTGCAGGCAACCATAGTTGTATGGAGTTGTTGGAGCTTCATTCCTGAAGGAAGAAAGGTCCAGGAGAAGTCAAGAGTGGAAGAGAAGCAGTTTGTCTCGAGCAAGAGGATGAAGAGCTGACTTGGAGGGAGCCCCTGGGAGTGGGTCTCAACTCACCTGGTCTTTGACTGCCAGGTTGAACCTGAAGGCCTGTCACATGCTGGAGGATGCTGAGTTCACTTTGCAGCAGTGCCTTCTAGACCCCCAAAATGGAACCACAGGACAGAGAAGTCAGTGCCAAGCACTTGGTTTTCAATGTACCTCGGTTTCTATTTGTAAGTCTTCAATTTGGCAGCTGAGAACTTAATTAACCCTTCAGTATGCTAGAGTACTTTTGTCTCTAAGCTTGGTTAGGCACAAGACTTGCTGCTCCCCTAGAAGTAGTGAATCCACATAAGGCAGTGTGTGCAGACTGCAAACCAGTATATGTTAGGAAATGGCCATGGTACGGTGATAGCCATCAGGGCAGGGCACACTGGGTCTCATCCACTAGCCTGGAAGAGTCAGCCTGTGGCTGGTACCATCAGTGACAGTTCACAGACAGGAATTCCTCAGGTTTACCCACCTGCCTATAATGGGCTATGGATAAGCTGGTGCGAGATAGCTCAGTATGCCTTTTTATCCCCAAATGTGTCACCTAACAGAGAAAGCCCACAGGCTGAAGCAGATGGCACCATTATTGGGAAAAACTCCTTGATTTTGAAATGGGACTTGTCTCCAACTGGTACTTCAGGATCCATTTTGAAGAGTAAAATGTGTGCAAATACGTCCTCTGCAAGGTGAGCCATTCCTGTTGATGAGCAGGATAATTGGAACTCCTTATCTGTACTGAAATGTACCCGTCTCCCTCCCATCCTCCCTCCCTCTCCTGACTTCTCAGTCCCAGATGCCAAGTTCTTTCAGTCACTTATCAGGCAGGTACATAGGAAATGCAGAGTTAGTTCAAGGACATGTACTAATAAAATACACATATCACAGAAGGTTCCACCTGGTCGCTATGCTTAACCTTTTCTGCAGCAGATAAACTCAGAAGGAACTGATGAAACAACAACTATTGCTATTTTTACATATTCATCAAGTCAGATGAACAGGATTTTTCCCTGCTCAATCCTCTCTTGCTGTTATATCACTCCAGGGAAGTGTGTTTTATTCAACTGCCTGTGAAATCTGGGTATTAATAGGGGCCTAAAGTGCACCAAATTTGCCATTGTAAGTCCCATTAAGATGCATAAGTACATATTACTGATTTTATAGTTTGGGTGTAATTTGAGCCTTTCAAATTTCTCTTGAAAGCCTTAGCTTAGTTACACATAGTCACCTTAAGCAAAGGTGAGGAAGGTCAGGGAAGTGTTGCTGTTGAACTGATTGCTGCAAGATGTTACTGGGACTGAAAACGCACTCGAGTTCAGGACACAAACTATTAGAGGCTGTGAAAGTGTTTTGGGTAAATATGGCTGTTGTTGGTGACAGCCTGCTATGTTAGGTGGACTATTTCTCCAACCCAGTTCAACTGTCAGCCCACATGATGACAGCACATGGCAGCTTTGATTTGTACTTGGAGAGGACTCCAGGCTAACCTCATTTTGAGGGCATACTGACAAGCCTCCACCACGTGCTAAAAGATACAATCCTCTCAACTATGGCCCCATCTCATCCAATATTGCTGGTTTAAGAAGGAACCATTAGAAGACAACTTGCCTCCCTGTCTTCTGTTTCACCTGAACGCATTGGCATCGTCTTGACCAATGAGTGGTTGGTTCTGGTCTGGCTGAGCATTTTCCCAAGCAGAATATCTGGGTAAGCACATGCTGGCAATATGAAAATCACTTTCCAGAACAAGACTTTGTCTTCAGGAATGGAAAATCATGGTCTGTTATGGGGACATAGGTGTCTAAAATATATGTGTTTGGACCATGATGTTAAGATTTTACACATGACAACTCTTGTTCCTGGCCATAGAAATTCTGAGAACCCTGATCACCTTGGCATGAATTATTGAAAGGAACAAAATGAATGCTTAAAAACAAGAAAATGTTTCTGTGATCCAAGATGCTTTTCAAACATCTCATTGTTTCCTTCTATTGCCTGCTGCATCCTGAACACTGCAGATAGTCTTTAATTCCATTAGCTCTGTACATGAATGCTTAAGCTGACCACTAGCATCCTGTCACTAGGAACAAACTTCCCTGAGGTGAATTATTACACAATTATGGAAGTTTTGTTACCTTTTCTGAGGCATTCAGTGCTGATCACAGTGTGCAGACAGGACTTTTGCTGATAGGGGACTGTTGGCAGGGCAATGTGAAGAAAGATCTTTTCTTGGAGCTGTCTTGAATAGGAAAGCAATAGTACCAAGTAGTTAGTACAGGAATAAAGCCACAGGTTTTGCTTTTTATCTCGAAGGAACTTCAATTTAATATCTATTTCGATGTAGCATGGGAAGGTAATAAAGAAATCAGAGAGAACAGTAGGATGTGAACAAGTTTGGAGCAAAGAGACATTTGACAAATTCTCTTTCATGTTTATTATGTCAACCTTCTTTTTGCTTCCTAACAGTGTTATGATCAATATTACTGATACTATAATCATATATATGATATGTGGAACCAACAGAAAGAAAAGGAGTTTCCTGTAGTAATAAGTGTGTTACCAGACTGGAAAACTTATAGAAACCAAGAAACGTTTTGTATCTTGCTACCTGTCTTTTTGATTTGATATTAAAACAGGTCACAGCTCTGCTACCCAAACTGCTGCGCAAACATACCACAGCAGACCTTCAGCTAAGTTGTCACAGAGCCGTCATTTTCACTGGAAAATCAGTTTAATGCCTCTCTGCAAGCTTTGTGATACTTATTACTTGGGACAGACTTCTCAAACTATGTGAAAAAACAGTTTAGTGAGATATGGGGAGAAGTGATGTGCAACAGATGAAATCTCATGGGCATTTTTTACCTTGTCAGAAAGAAGTAATACAGTTCAGCTCATTAGGAAATGTTCTAAAAACCATCTTGGCTTTTGAGGGACTTGAGTAATTTGGGGATGTTTGTGGAAAGGTGGGCTGGTGGATGAAAATGATTTTGCTGTACGAAGAGAAAGGTTGTGTGTGTGTGTGTGAATGAGATTACCGTCTCAGATCATTCTGTGTTCATTGACCATCAGTGGTGTTAATATTGACTGCTTTTGTCGCTGGGAAAAGGTGAGGGAAAGCCAGTTTAAAAAAAAAAAAAAAAGGAAAAAGAACTGGCAATGTAAACTAGTTACATGCAGTTGGGCTCTTCATATGGTATCTCTTGTCATATAAAGTGTCACAAAGCCCTTCTTAATGGATGTTGAGAAAATTATGAAAGGGAGTAAGTTGGAAATACAGAAGAAAGTTGCAGATCATGAAGTATTATTGGGTTATTAGGGAATATAGTCACATCTCTTGCTTTCCCAAAGTACTTTGTGGAGTGACAAATGGCATACTGCTGTTTTTTTCTGTTGAAATCTGGTCTCTGCCAAATAAGTGTGTAAAGAAAATCTGCAGGGATCCTGGTGACATTGGACAGTGTCCAGACTTGCAATTGAAACAGTGAACATACACAAGAGGAGGGTTGAATATCAGTCAAGAATTCCTCCTGCCTGATTTTAAATTACATTTCTGTGTATCACATTCTCCTGTGTACAGGTAATGTAGAAAACAATGCAGCCTTCTTGTCACTTGACATGTCACAAGCATGACCTTCAGTAGTGCAATCTGGAAAGCAAAATAATAATAAAAAAGGGATTAAATGGATAATTTCTAGTTGACAGACTTTGTTTGTATAGTTGCAGTCACCTAATGGGTAAACTGAATTCTGTGGATAGAGTATATATGCTGTCTTGCTGTTAGTTGATTAAATAATTGGCAGAAAATTAAAATACAACTGCATTTAGGATGATAAAATACATGGACTGTCTCTGGCACCCCAATTTTTTTTTTGTGTGAGTTGCTCCAATCCCACCAACATGCTTTTGTGGGCAGCTTTGTCTTTATCCCTCATTGCTGCCAGAGCACAGGCTGGTGCGTGTGAGTCAGATCTATTCTGGTAAGTCAGCCTGGATCAGATATGGGACAGAAAAATCTGTTCCTCCTGGAGCACAGTGTTATCTGGTGGGTAAAACTACATAAAAGAGATATAGCCATTCTGGTCAAGAGGTATATTAGCTCTTCATCTTCTCAGGCTTCATCTCGTGGAGTCTGTACAAGGGCTGCACTGGCTTCCCAGGCAGTCTGTTTGTGAAGAAAATCAAGAAGCCAAGACAGTTGTTTACTCTCCTGAGGCAGAAAATGCCCTTTCTAAGTCTTACAGCCCACGTTAGTCCAGCAGGCAGCAAATACGAAAAAGTTCTGTGGACCTCTTCACTTTGTAGATGTGGGGACCTGCAAATGACAGGAGTTGGCAAATGGAGTCATCATGGTGTCCCCCTGAAATCTGGGCCAGAAGGCACATCAGCATGAAGACCACGGGCAAGGACAGAGCTTCCCTCTTGCTTGCCTGCCCATTTCTACCAGACAAGAGTGCTCTGAGTTATGGCAGAAACAGAAATTTTTGGTATTGGAGATATCCTACAAGGCAAACCAATATAAAATGATATGAGGGGTTTAATGGAGAATAAGCTTCAGCACAGCTGCAGACTCAATCAATCGTTATGTTCTGGGCTCTCATTTTGTAGGCAGACCTTCAAAGTCAGCTTTGGTTTATTTGACATAATTACTATAATAGTACCCATCATCTTGTTAATGTAGAAGGCTCAGGTATTTGTCATTCAGGTCAATATGTCATACATAGATATTCCCTGTATTTGCACAGTGCTTGTTAGTGTAATGGCTCAGGAATGGACTAATGTCATGTGAATAATTTCATCAGGGCAAGATTATTTAGATCTGCTCACCCCTAAACTCACATTATTTTTAAGAGCCATATTTAAATTCATAGGAAGCAGAGAAGACTGCACATATGAAAGGCTGCCTCACAGCAATCTGCAGCTTTAAAGAAAGTAACCCTTTGGGAGGGTCTAACTTCATTTATAATTTCTTTGCCTCCAGCTCAGTGGAGCATGAAAAAGATCCACTTCCTCTCTGAAACCCAACCCAAGTACACAGCTGAAAGCAAACTCAGAGGAAAAAAGGTATGGTCGTATATTGGTGTCCAGGTTAACGATTAAATCCCTACAGAGAATTTAATATGTTAGTCAATGCTCATATCTGCTAGGTTTATAGAGCGATGGAGAATCATAATGGGTCCATAAATACCCTTCCCTAAGTCACTGTTAAGACTGTTACTTGCTAGGAAAATATTTGGCTTTTCTGTTTCAGGCCTTTGCCACAAGGCTCATGTAATTTTTCGTTGCCTTCAGAGAAAAAAAATCTGTAATTGTCAATAACAATAAACTTATATAACAAGAATTCCTTTTCTCCAGAATATTTTTCATTTTGCCACAGAACTAATTTCTGTTTTTGCATAAACATTTGAGTGAGAGGTTTTTCATTATTCTGGAAGAGACAGCAGTACCACTGCCTTTTCTATGCAAAGGAAAATCAGTCAAGAAAGATGTTAAATGATTTATTTTTGTTTCTGTTACAGTAGTGATGAGACGTACATGCTGGCAGATGTGACCTTGGAGGCCAGTGTTCTGGGGACCCTGGAGTCCCACAGGATCAGAGGAAAAGGACCAAGCATGAGAGAACAGGCTGTCCTTTGGGCTTTGGACTGTCTTGGGTCACAGCCTGCCCTATGCTGTGCACACTAAAATATGCTTAAATATCCACACGTTTCAGACTGCAGCATAAGGTACCTTTGTAGTGCCTTGATTTATTCTGTATGAGTTATAATCATGATCCACAAAAATGCCTTGAAATTGAATTCACTTACACTGGGAGGAGACAACAAGTTGGAGAAAAACAGTCACCTGTGTGTATCCCAATTAAATATTTCTACAGGATACACTAAGAAAATACACAAATCTGTGCCCAGAGACAATAAGAAGGCATTTTGCTGTTATCATTATTGTTGTTATTACTATTATTATGATTATTACCTGTTACTAATTTCTTTTGATATGAATTTTTTGACTAAGTTCCTCAATGAGTCTTTTTGGATTGCTTTTGTTCATATGTAGGTGTGTCTGTCAGCTCAGGGCATTGCTGTTTGATAGGCCATACATGTGAAGAGATCAGAAAGTTGGAGAGTGGTGCACAAGCAATAAGTCGAGGCAAACACTTCACAGCCTTTTGAAGGGTCCTTACTTAAAACTAGAATGTAGGGTGAGAACTTTATCAAAGAGCAGATCATCACCATTAAATTCAAAGTATGATAATGCTTCAGTGTTTTCAGGTCCCCTTACCTGAATATGTTATAAGGTGATGGTTGACTAATTTAAAGTGACTTGAAAGCCTTTTTTGAGATATTTGGGACTGAAAACTTTGGCAGTTTCCTTCTGATATGGACATGGTTACAAGGCTTCATAGTCTACCTTATTTTAAGATTTCTCCAATACCCTCATAATTACTTTAAATGGGTCAGGAAGAAGTCTGAAGTAGGGGATAGGAAGATCTGTCCACTGTGCCCACTAGATGGACGCCTGACGTTATCATTGCAAGTTTGCATTGATTTCATTGCATTTTCAATATGGAACAAAGGTACTTCTGTGTTTAAATGTTTGATTTTTTTGTAGATCTAATTCTAATTGTGTAAGGGGGAGTTTTATCATAGGGACATGTTATATGACCACTTATATAACATCAGATTAGTAGGAATTATTAACCAGAATAGTCCAAACATAGTGAGCAAAGGGTAGAAAATTGGGAAAGGAACAGATACAGCCATAGTTGCCTGCTCTGCTGCAGAGGGCATGCAACTGTCCCAAATATAAGGATCAAGCAAACATTTTTTGCATTCACTGAGATTTGATGTAGGCTGAATTCACTCTAGGCTTAGATGTCCATCAGATTGCAGCGACTTTTTCATCTCTGCTGCAACAGGAAACTTTGATTTGATTTCCAAGGGACTTGAGTTTGGGTTTCTTCTAAATAAAATCGTTTGAGTATTAGGGCCACTGAAAGCTGTAACAGAACTCTTCCATCCTCCTCCATTCAATTTCATGCTTCTAATTTCTGTGTTTCTAATGAAAGAGATGTTTACTACCAGGCATCTAACTTGAACTGCTTGGCAAGTTGCTGAGAAATGTAAGTCGCAAACCATTTGATATGAGTGAATTTTTTCTCCATAGAAAAAGTCTTATGATAAATGTGAAGACTAGTCTCTGCTTTTGCTCTTCTTAAGTACTGGATGTTAGACATTAAACATTGAACTGGAAATCCAATTACATGATTATTAATCAGATGCATTTTGTTCAACTTGGGGAAAAAAGGCCAAGTGAAACATGAAAGTCCACTGGGAAACACTGCCAATTAAAGCAATTAAAAAAGGATGTGGAATTCTTAATTCTTACACTTGGCTAGAAAGTTGATTGACTGGTCTCGACTCTCCTGGGAGTGGGTATGCTGGGCAGGTTTTATTTGCTTCCTGATATCAAATACTCTTGTTTCCTTATGAGGAATAATTAGTTTTCTTTACAGGCCAATTATTATGATATGGGTAGCTGATCAACTTTAAAATATTTGATCAGGTTAAGCAATGCCTGTCATTTAACATTTCCACTCACGAAGAGAAGCACATATTCTTTCCACTCTTATTCTGCAAACAGACTTTCTGACAGCTGAAGTGTAGCCAGTAAATTTCTTTTCCATTAGTTGCAAATTGTACAACAATATACTAAAGTAATTACATCATAAATCTTCTTGCCTTGAAGTTAGGCTCTGTGGTACACACTCATAAAGTAGTGCAATAGCAAATAAAATCACTGCATCTGTGTATATTTATCTTGCAATAATTTTTCTGAGGGTGGTCTAAAACATGGAGAAATATGAATTGGGAGGAACTGGAAAGAAGTCGGTGTTTTTTGGTTTGTATGAGAGAGGGGCTTCTTCAATAATTAGGGCTACCTTGGAACTGTACATGGGTCAAAACAAAGATTATTGTCAACTCTCCTTAGATGTGCATTGTGAACTGAATATAATATTCCCTACATGGTCCTGGGTGCAGTGAGTCTTAGTTGAAGGTCTGAGTCCAAGACAGACTGTGTTGAAGCACCTAATGAGTCTACCCAATGCAGACAGAATATTTCTAGGATAAATCTAACCATAGCACAGCTCAAAAATGCTTTGAAGATCAGGAAAACACAAATGAGAATATTTGCTCTAAAGGAAGTAACTGCCAATACATCTATTTTTCTTAGGTCCCTAGAAAAGAACAGACAGGTACTGTACCTAAGGCACTCTTTTAGCACCTGAATGTGAACAGTCATCATTTAGCATTCAACACTGTGTTGAAAACTGTGGCCATAAAATTAAGTTTTGTTCCCAAAGCCTAGGACTGCCCTCAAGATAAAGCTGCCTGTAACCCTTCTGATACTCCTTGCACTGTAGGAGAGTTCCTCCCTTTTTTGGGAGAAGATGGCAGCAGCAGTTCTGCCCGATCCCATCCTCCTCCTGCAGGTGGGCTACCAGATCCACAGGAAGACACATATTGCTGAAGGGCTCTGGATCCAGCTCTCCCATTGTATAGCCATGATAAAAACCACAGGCTGAATTTAACAAGTGTGTATTTCAATTTGAATTTGCTACAGCGTGTGTGCATCAGCAGTCAGAATGTGTGAGCTTTGCTCTCTTCCCAGAGCAATGCCAGTGCAGCCATTCACTCCTCCCAAAAAAGGGGCAGCATTTACAGAGTTATTTCCAGGTTATTTGTGGGTCATTTCCAGGACCATCTGTTTCTTGTTGTTTCGTGGCACGGAGGGAGAGGTGGATTCATGGTGGTGATCAGATTGCTGGAGAAAACAGTGCAGGAAAACCTTATGCTGAACATTGGGACTTCTGATCCTGCATAACAATGCAGCCACAGACCTGTGCCATGGCACCAAGAGCCCAGATAAGCCTCAGGTGAATGGGCTTTGCCATTCTGTGAATAATTGCCCTCACAAGCAGCATCTGTGACTGGGTCTTGAAAGCTTGAAACAGGCATCTGACTGATTCATCTGGGAACTGGGGATGTTCAGGAGCACCAGAGAGATATTTCCCCTGCACATCAAGGGCCAGGAAATACATTTGATTATATTCACTATTTTTGGTGTGTTTTGCTGCACTCAGATATTCAGCTGCAATTAGGTGGTTAGAGGCTCATCATTAATCTTAACTCTGTGCTGCCTATTAATCTGTTCCCATACATAGCTTATGGCATTATTCTGAACATTTTGATGTGGACATCCCTACTTTGTCGTGGTTGCTGGTGGCAAGATTTCTCTCTGCATCTCCTGTCAATGTTTAAATCTCTTCTATACAAGGCCCTTTAAAGCACTTGTCTCTCAAATGACAATTATTATGTCTCTTGTCTGATTCAGAGATCTGATCCTTGCTCAGTTGGTGTCCTGACATTAGACCCCTTCCCAAATTGCCTGTTCCTTGATACCTGAGCATATTCCTTGGTGAAATCTCTGATTTTTTTTCTCACATTAGAATTTCTTATAATGTCCAGATTCTTCTAAGTTATCTCCTTTTGCTGTCCTCCTTCCTAAAAAGGCTCAAATTCTTGTTGCTCTTATTAATTTACAATGCTTTGGAGTTGATTCTGCTCTCACTGACCTTCCTGCTTTGAATTTACTCTTTCATAAATATTGGTAACAGGAAAAATTGGAGACATTTAGTTGTGTTTGTGATGGGGAAAGAACTTGTTATAAAAGCAACCATGGGAATGGCAGTGGGGAACCTGTGCTCCTGAGGAAGCTGGTCTTCCAAATCATAGAATCATAGAATAGCTTGGTTTGGAAGAGACCTTTAAGATCATCTAGTTCCAAATCCCCTGCCATGGGCAGGGATACCTTCCATTAGACCAGGTCAGAATACTTTAATGTGGCTTTTGATTTTCAGTGCTTTTAACTGAGGAAAGGTTTGAACTGATGAAAACTGATGGTATTTTGTACTACGGAAGAAGACCTCAATATGTCACAGGTGAATTTGATCTTTAACCATGTAGTGCTCAGCCAGCCTGAAAAAAATGACACTCTAGAGGTGCATGGGGAATGTTTTACATTTATCTAATCATCTTGTTGTATTCTATATCACATGTGATGTTCCTTTTGAAACCCCCAGGATGGTTTCCGGGCTATGAACCAAGGATTGTTTTCAAGTATTAGTAAGAAAAAATTCAGCAAAGGTAAGAACTATAACCCAATTCTTATGATATACCAAGCTGGAGATCACCATGAAAGACAATGGGGAAGTGACAGACAAAATCCAAGCAGTTCATTTATTTCTGTCTGTGCACAAATCGCAAGCAAATTTCAATATGAAGTACTTTTTCCTTCAAATCCCATTCTTCTCCTTATTTAGAGTCAACATATATTTTTCCAGGTAGTAGAGCTGTCCAATCACTGGAGATACTATTGTCATTTTCTACTTCCAAAGTTGGAGGCCTGCCTTACACACACAAAAAAAAAGTTATTCAGAGTACTGGATATACTGAAGAATGTGTTGTGAATGAGTCTGTGGAGAGATCACATGACAATCATAATTTTTTTGAAATCTGTGAATTTACCTCACAAGTTAGACCCTCTTGTATGTGAAAAAAGTTTTTAATGTAGTTATAAAGCTGGACATTTTGCGCACTTTAACTTAAATGAGTTCTGAACTTTTCTTTCCCTGAGAGTATCTTTAGAATGTTTCTTTACCTTGCCTGAAGTTCAAATGTTTTTGTGTCTCTGTTTAAACATATGTGAGTTGTGCTCTATAAGGTTTTTGTATAGATATAGGAGAGGTGGGAAGCTGAGCAGAGTTTTGAATATTTTTCCTCTCTTTCCTTTTTAGATGTATCAGATTGATTACAGTTGTTCCCTATATATTACAGTTGAAAAATATCCATATTAATAACTCCAATCACCTGCAAAAAACGCTGCCACAACTTTTAATCAACAAATGAAATCCTGTCGGCATCTACAGTATAAGGAATAAGAAAGAAAAAAGAAATAAATGTTTCACACAAGTAAATGCATATGAATTTCCTATGATAAGAATTTGCAGTTACTTTGGCAATAGCCAGACTTATTACAAATGCTATAACTATACTACGGAAAAAATAGTTGGAAGAGAACAATACAAAGCCAGCCATTAATCTTGGTGCATCCAAAACTGTCAGGAGAAGAAAAGAGTTTTAGGAAATGATGAGACCCCTCACTGTCTAAAGTCTCTGTTGTGCTCTACTTTCCACTGCTGGATAGAGAGAAGAAAATCCAAATAATTCACTGCAAGTCTTGCTTTGCTTTTATTTACGTTTGGCATCAGAATGCAGCTGTACTGACTCTTCCTGAGTAAGATAAAGTCATATTCATCATTCCATGTTTGAACAATCCTTTTCTAAATCTTGTAGTACACATCCTACTAGATCTTTAAACTGTCGTCTCTGTCAGATTTCTATGAAATTTTTCATTTTTCCTGCAGCTGATGAAATTAATGATGATGATGTATTTCTTACCAAAAGCATCTGTCATTTAAACTCCCACACTTCCTGAGCTTTCAGTACTGTTAAAAGTCAATGCCTTTCCCCCTTCAGTTCATGAAGACTGACAACAGTGTTTAAATGGAGTCCAAAGGGTACCTGTAGGTATGTGTTATTTGGGTTAAAATCTGGACTGCTCTGTCAGAAGTTCAGTTTCCACTAGAGTTCAGGTTTTATGGTAATCTAGGTCAATTCTATGCAATTCTAAAAGAGAAGACAGAACTTTTTCTGTTAGTTCCTAGGAGAAAGTGCTTATTTGGCATGGAAACTGGAAAGTTTTTCTTTATGAAATTGTATTTTCTCTGTCTTGCTCTCTTTTTGAGAAATGTAGAGATATTAAAAACAAAACTCAATTTCTTTTCTAGTTCCATGGTGGAACTCAACTTACTGAAAAAGTGTGAAAGAAGTTTAGTTTGGCCAACTCTTAAAAACCCCCCACAAGACTAGGGCATCATGTGAACTAATGCTGGTATTTATAATGCTGGTAATTATATTTTTTAGTATCCAAGTGATTACCAGAGCTGGGAAAACCCATGGGAAAAGACTGGCTGCCTGGAAAAGGTAGAACTGATGGTTATAGGCAAGGGTTTTTCCAGTGTTGATTCACAGCTCCCAAAGAGTTGCCAGCCTTACAAGACACTTTCAGAAGGGTTATGCTATTTTTTGTGGGTTCTTCCTACCTTCTTGATGTCATATTTTGTTTCCTGATTGTTCCTACAGGGATAATACAGGGAGCTTCTGGTGGAAGGTGACACTGGCAAGGATAAAGAGGGACGGAGCTGATTCATGCTAATGGACTCTAACAATTAATGGCATTAAGAGCTGGAATAAACACGTTCATCCTGTATTGTGCCTTGATCCAAGGTACCTACTTACCCAATTCTCACATAAGTCAGAGTGTCAGGACATTTCACAGATGGGGTAGTTGAGCATCACTCAGGATGTAGATGCTCAGGAGGGAGGGAGATGCTGATTTTTCCAGTAGACACTTCTCTAGCATTTTCGATTGACTCTTGAAAATTACCATCTTAGCCACTAAAAGGAAACCCAGGAGGACAACAGCTGCTTGGTTCAATATAGTTTGTACAGTCTCATTCTCTGTGTGTGTGTATTTATGTCTTATACTTCTGGGCATATTAGGAAAATTCAGCTAAATCAGATGAAGGGCCCTGGACAGTAGGACTTGGGATAATTCAATTCCCATGAGATTTTTGGAACATAGCATTTACAGATTGTGCCAAAGTGAAAAGTAAGCACTCTGAGAAATTGTATTTGTTCCTTGGTTGTATATCATTTTCAGGACAGTCTCAAAAGAAATGAGGTGCCCAGAGGACTTGCTTTTAAGCTGATATGCTGCAGGCTTAGAGCTGTGTAACCTTTCTAGTATGGGCCAAAGTCTCTTTAGAGTGTTTCAATGGTGTAGCAATGCTACCTGTGAGATGACTTGAATCGTGGCTTTTCTACACTGCCTACATTCTGCCTCATAAAAATCACAACAATGAAGTAAAGAAGAAGAGTGGTCTCCACTGGAGACATTTCTGTAACATCAGAAACTGAGCACAGATAGAGCAAACCCCAGTATGCAATATTAAAATGAAATGCAGCACAGCCTATGCAGGATGAGTCACATCCTCAGTCCTCGCTGTTTGCAGTCAGGGAGATGTGTTGGTCAAAGAGCATCTGCAGCCTTTCTGCAGTCATTGTCATTTGTACAGCCCATGCATGTGGGAGCTCACTCATGGTTGATGATCCCACCAGCCTGGGCCCGGTGCAGTTCACAAAAAAAAAAAATCAAACAGATTTCACCTCATGGAGATAATACATTCTGCTGTATTTTTGTTTTCATTGTACATGTCACAGTTCTTTCATCTTTACTGCCTCCAGGGAGAAAAAGAAAATATTAAATGTCTCATCTTTGGCATAAGAGAATAATTCAGAGAAATTTTCACCCCAGTACAAGCCTTCAGATTTGGTTCTTTGATAGTAAATAGCTGCAGAAACCTCAGGGTTTGGAGAAAGACACAGAGATTTCAGCTTGATTGAAAATTTAACTGAGAAAGCCTTCTCCAGCATGGGTGGATTTCAGAGGAGCCATGGAGTGAAGCTGGGGGGAATTCATCTGGTCTCTCTGTAGATATGGAGCTGGAATAGGGGAAATCCTCGAGGTGAGCTTTCTACTTACCCTCCCAGAGGCTGTGAAGTTTTGGTCTTTAGGAATCAAAAAGCTGAAATTGCAGCAAATCTGCAATAATGGCTGCATGCTAACAGCTTCCCATAGCCAATGGTGCCTTTATTTTGCTGCAGAAAGTGCCTTAGCAAAGCTGTGGAGTGTGGCTGAGGGTGAGTGTGGCACTGTAGCAGAACTGCAGGCTTGGGCTAGCCGGGGGACACAAGGGGACCAGACACCAGCAAGACTTGAGGGAGAAAAATTTTCTTCTTCCACCTTCATGACACAAGAACTGATTGAGGAAAGCTGTGACACACTGGGAGGAGCCTTCCCCCTCCTCTGCCCCTGACTTTCCTCATAATTTGCTCAGTTGTTTTCTGTCTAGATAGACCTAGAATTCTATCTGGTGCTGAAAATGTTGAGGCATTTCTGATGTTCTTCGGTATAAGAAACCACAAGCAATAAATCCAGCCATCAGCCAATCTTCTATCATTATGCAGCATTATGGAACTAATTTCTCCATTTTGATAGGCCAACGGTGCCATTGATTGCTCTATTCTCTGGCAGTCGGCGCCAGACTTATCCTTTAAACCACATGAAGATTATCTCGGTTTCCTTTCAGCAGTGTGATTTCTTTCTTGCCACTCACGGCAAGAACACAATTTGGACTACCTGGTTTTCTGCTTTCAAGTATTCTATCAGGCTTATGTTTTTACAGGAACTCAAGAGATTATTCTGTTGTAGCAGTGAACAGCAGGTGTTCAAATGGCTCATATGAAACATGAAAATCTCCTAAAAATTGCAAAATGTCACTCTTTCTTCGTTACTGTAATGCTGGACCCTGCCCTAGATGTAAAGAAGATGGACCATTCCTCTTTGCTGCAGGTTTCAGGGATCCCACAGCAGAGTCCTTGGGGCTTTGCTGTGGCTAAGCAAATGTATTTACTGCCAGAGGGCAATAAAATTAAAAAAGTCAATAGCAAATAATGTCAGCTGTTTATCTTATTTGAGGCCTTCAAAGCAACTACCACTGAAATTATCTCCAAGCAGTTACAAAATAGAGTTTGTGCAACAAAGCCCTTTGTGGATCCCAAATCAACCTAACATCTCTTCCTAGTTGGAACAGCAAGAGCCTGGAATTCACTTGGTTATGTGGCATAATGCATTTAGAACTGTGTAACTTAGTTCAGAAAATTGTCAAACAAACTATGGAAATAATTTAAAAATATGGTCTAAATCCAAGGATTTAAAACCTACGCTTGAATTTAAGCACATCGCAAAATTGTTAGAAATTAGAAATTTCTCGTTTAAGTTGCTGGGTGCTGAAAACTCTGGAGGATCTCACAATGGCAGATAGTGAATAAGACAATTTTCTTGAATTGGTGCCCGAAACTACTAAGTCTGTGAGCACTCCCAGGAAACCCATCCAAGGATTGATTTGAGAATCATCACATCATGAGACCCTCTGGGAACCTTCTTTCAGTCCTTCATGGATTGTAAGGCTCCAGACAGCTGAATGTAAGTCATTAAAGCTCCTTATTCTATCCATTAGTACACTCATTAATATTTCTCAGTAACTTGGGACACAACATTTCTCATGACAAGCTTAGAAAAGTTTTCTCTTCCATCTAATTTTGACTTAGAGACAGCTGTAACAATGAAAAGCTCACCACTGAGTGGAAGAAAAACCTTTTTTGTAAAATTTGTGTTTGCTTCTCGGCAAAGCAGTACTCGGCAAAGAGGCATTTTACTTTAGAGATTAAAATTTTCCATGAAGTTGTTGAATGTAGGGATATGTAACTTTTGTCACCGGGCTCAGTGCTTCAGTCTGGAGCTTTGTTGAACTGCTAATAAGAAAACAATGAACTTTTCACAGTAGGTCTCAAAAGGAAAAACAAAGAAATACTAAGAAAAACTTCTTCTGGGACCTTAGGAACTGCATAAACATGCTGCTAAATTGCTCATAGGCTCTAGAGATGGGTGCCATTAGAAGACAGCCAACTGAAATAATTGCATTTGGGTAGAAAAGCAGAATTGCAGGATCATGGAACATCCACCTTCCTGCTCAAGCAGGACCACCTAGAACTGGTTGCCCAGGACCATATCCAGATGCATTTTTAATGTCTCCAAGCTGGAATCCAGTTTTTTTTCCATTACATGTGTATATTTATACACACATAGACATATTTACATACTTTTTAAACTTATATGAATATAGATTATATATGCACACTTATGTATATAGATAAACTATCATATATGTATATATGGCCATGCATTTTAACAGCAACATCTGGATGTTCAGCAGGAATTTGATGACTTACATTTACAGAGATATTTTCTAAACTTGAGGGAAAAAACCCTGAACTATTTGATTCCACTGAGAAAAAACACTTGAGTGCTGAACACAGCAGGAGTGCTAATTGCTCTCTGGAAATGGTGGCGTTGTTAGTGTTTAAAGCAAACAGTAAGCAGTGGGTCCTCATCACTTACCGTGCTGTAATTTAGCCTTGAGGTCAGAGGTTAAACATTTGCTTTCTGCTCTTGGCCATACATGAGAAAACTCATTAAGTGGATTTTTTTTCTAAGAATAAAGTTCATTCATTCCTAAGAGGAATTTATGGGACAGAAGAAGTAGGGGCAGCGGGAAGAGGCTTGGAGTCCTGTAGCATGTACACTGTGCTACCAAAGTCAATGTTCCCTTTCTGTACACAAAACAAGGAGCCCTCAGGCTCCAAAAATAAGTACAAGGAGTCTTTTCTTTAGCTTCTCATCTGGGATGTAGGGTTTTGTGTTTTGCGTGCATATCAACCCTCCTGTAATTTGACTTTCTCTTTGGTGTTCTCTATGAACTTGGATAGTTATGGTGCAAGCCTGCTTATCATAGGTTACTTATTTCTTCTCTCTCTTGTTGCCTTGTTGTGTCAGTCATTGGAAGCTCAGCACTCTTTTTTGTCAAAGTCTGGATGGGACAAGACTAGAGCAGTGTTGTAGTGTATCTGCTGAGTAGAGCCATCTAATCAAAGAAGACAGGGCAATATGGTCAGAGGGAAGGGATGGAGATGGCCCAAGGAGACAGTCCAGGCTGGAGAGAGTGTATTGCATAACGTGTTTTGAGTTTTTTTGCTTGGAGGACTCTCTTGGGGTACTTGTGGTGCTCTGTTGCTGAAGGTGTGGAGGATTGCTGGGTCCAAGGCTCCTTGATCAGCAAAATCTGATGTGAAGGTGTCTGATACCTTCAGTGATAGGGCTGGTATTTTAATTGCAGCTGGATTTCATCCTGTGCATAACAGCACTAGGAAGAGTGAACAGAGCCTCTTCCCCTTGATGTCTCCCTTCCTGCTGCATCCACTCACAGCCTGGCAAGTGTGTGCTCACCAGGTGTGCTCGAGGCCAACAGTGGCTCACAGAGAGGCTTCCAACAATGCTGCCAGGACAGGGACTTTCCTGGCATTCCAAGACAAATTCTCCCTATGGATTCAATGAGACTCAGTACAAGCAAAACTCAGAGGATTGAAAGACACGTGTGTTCTGTCTCTGCTTCTGTGCACTTGTACTCCTCCAACACTTGTAGGCACCTTTCTGCCTCTGCCTCAGCTTGGAACTCCTTGTTCTGCTGGGACTTCTGCACAGCTGAAGACTTCAAAGCCTTTGCTTAATTTGTGTTTGCACTTCTAAGTACTGAATGAGGGTGTTAGTCAGAGGCAGGTTCTTTCGAAGCATTTGTGTATAAACATGAAAGTTACAACCTTCTGCTCCTTTCTCCTTTCATCTTTCCAGGCTCACAGATAAAATGCAGTTGGGTTTTTGAACTCTACAGAAAGTTTTAGTAAAGAGTGACTCAGACTCCACTGAGCTCCTTTTCTCTTTCTCCATTCCTTTTGTTTAGGTTTTTCTTTTTTCCTTTCTTTTTCTTCAGCTTCCCTTCTTACTTTCTCCCATTGAATCCTTTTCAGCACAAGTTTCAGATGGTTTTGGTGGACATCTGTAGCATTGTTGCTTTGCAATGCATCAGTGCTCTGCACCTGGGGATCTCACTTGTTATAGCCTCCAAATCTGTCTACCGAAAAGTTCCTGTCACCTCTGATGTGGGAAAAAAAATTGTGGAAAAGGGATTTTTTTCAGCATTGTGTTGCCAGTTTACCTACAAATAACCATGGGGAGATGTACTACAGAGGTCTCTTCATTGACAACACAGAACACAGAAGATGAAATTTCCGTTTTCAGATTCCTCTCACCCCCCATATTTGAAAGGGTTTTCTAGCTCAATAAATATTTCAACCAAAAGTTGAAAATGGGAACAGGATTGGCAATGATCTATCTCAAAGGGAGATTCCTTTGAATGCTGTCATATCATCCAGTAATACAGAAAGAGCTTATGCTCTTTTAGGATCCCAGAAGGTCCCACCTGCCTTTTTTTGTCACTTTTCAGGTACTTTGATCTATTTACACTAAATTTTACTTTTATTGATACCAACTGAAAAGCAGTTTTGGCATATAAAAGAGCAACAATAAGTTCAACTGTTGGTACATACATGTCTAGGTTAGAGTGCCTGGGTAACTACAGTGAATATGTTAGTATTGAAACCAGAGATAGGATCAAGGAGTCCTGAGTCACTTTGTACTGTACCTACTAGATCAAAGATATAGAGGAGCTCTAAATATATAGGTCAGTGACATATGACATTTATTTTGCTGAGCCTCATCTTTTGCTGAGCCAATTATCTTTTAATTTTTTGACCGAAATCTGAGCCATGAACGCTCCAGTTGCAAATATCTTCTTGTAGATATTTAGGCATCAGGACTTCTGTGAGTGAATCACATTAGTGAATTTCTGGATGAACCCCATAGACATATAGCTCTTCTTGGAAGTTTTAATTATTTTCTTTACTTGACTTTTGTGTCAGCTGCAATCTCATAATTTAACTGATAATAATGTGTATTGTCAAGTTGTTTATATTCCAGTACTTTATGAAGAATTGTCAAAAATCTGCTGCTTCAAATGTTATAAAAGCTTAGGGTCTTGAGTTATGCTATTATACTTTTTTCCTAATGTGGAAAACAGTATCTTTAATTTAACCCTTCTGTGCCTGGAACACATCTTGCTGAACTCTATCACAATGACTTCAATGGCTTGACTTACAGTGCTTAGTCTGTATGTGGAGTTGAAGATATCCTAATATCCCGCAAAATTATTAGCTCTTCTGTGTGATTGACAACGTGACATTCACCCACAGACATCTCTACAGTTTCCTGAGATTCAGGTACTGACCAGACTAATTAGATTGGGCAAAGGATACTGGATGTTAGGTGGATTTTTCTATTTTTTTTAAGAGTATTTTAATGAGGATTCTCCTAGTTCAGATTGTATTCACTGCCTTGGCATAAAAGTTTCTTTTGAGGTCCACAAAGAATTCCTTAAAATTATGGTCAGACAGTTGCAAGAAATGAAATTATCATCTCTCAGGTGAGAGGATGCAACTTTTTGCATACACTTTTGCTGACACTTTCCAGAAAAGGTTGTTTAAGATAATCCATTTTATGTTGCATTGCAGGATATTGGAAGCACAGTAGTTTTCAATTTCTGTGGCTCAGCTAAGGGAAAGTAAATTCTTTAAATATGTATTACTATCAGTATAAATTCTCTATATATTAATATTAAAAATATTTGTTGATTGCTGGGAACCTGTGACCATGCCTTTGCTAATGAGTGATGAAGAAACCTTAGAAAGCTGAGTTTGTTGCTGAAAGAAACGCACTTCAGATGCTTTTTCCCATTCATTTTAAAAAAATTCCTCTTGTTAAACTTTGCTGGAAATCTTCTCTGTGGTCTCTGGGAGTTGGTGCAGGGACAATGTGATGCTTAGCTGAAGAACTCCCACTTCTCATGAACTCACCTCCTCCCCAGCCTCCCGTGGTATCTGGACAGCAGCCACCCACATGTGGCACATTAAAGAATTAAGACCTTAATGACAATTTTAAAATGCTGTTATTAAATGGGGACTTGTATCCTGTAGAACACTTAAAAAATAACATTTGTAAAACTGCTTCCTGAGTAGTATATTCCCTTTTCCATTATCTCATCTATTTGTATGCTAATAGCAATTCTTATGCCTTTCTACTCAGTCTCTACTTGAACAGTTCAAGACTGAATTCATGGTTCTGTGTTTTGTGCTGTTAAGATTGTACTTATATTTAAAAAAAATGGTATCTCAATAATTAATTACAGATAAATTATTGAGAAAGCAGCAGCAGATGCAAAAGAGTGCTCTGTATCTGAGAGAGACTTTTAAAACAGATATCTTTTCAGTATCATAGATACATATATTTTTCATAATCAGTTATCATAAGGAAACCAATGCTCATCTAGCATTTGATGCTTCATCTGATAACACAAACTACTGGAAAAAATGAGCATTTCCTCTCAAATCATATCTATAAGTAACATCTGTTGAAAAGACCTCCCAAGATCAAAATATACTAGTGTATCTAGACTACACTTCTGTGAAGGACTTCTTGCAAATTTAGGAAGGACACTTTGCTACCAGCGAAACTAACAGAAGAGCAAACATACAATTTTAAAATTTTATGCTAATTTGAAAATGTTTATAGAATCTGAATGTTCACATATATTAGTAACAGTCTTGGAGTTAATAGAAGAAAGTTAGTGAAACTTCAATGCCTGCTGATAGAATCTTTAACCAAGTTTTCAGTATGTTTTCTGATGCAGCCAGGACTCCTACTGAGCTTAGTAATTTTTTATGCATCTCTAAACTTCAGTAAGGGTTTGGATGCCCTGTCTTAACCTGAGATAATGGGAGCTATGCTACATCCCGTATGGGTCACTGACTCAAGGAATGGTTCAGGCTGGAAGAGAGCCCTGGAGGTTGTTCAGCCCAACCTCCAGCCTAAAGCAGGGTCAACTTCAAAGGCAGGTCAGGTTGCTCAGGGCTTTGGGCTGAGTGTGGAGAGTCCACAAACTCACTGGTTCTGTGTTTCAGTGGTTAATGTCTTCCACAGTGAAGGTTTATTTCTTTGTACACTTGTTGTCTTTGTCCTTCATCCTATCCTTGTGCTTCTACAAGAGGAGCCTGGCTTCTTTTTCATAAAATCCTTTCAGGTAGTAGAAGACAGCAACTAAATTCCTCCTTAAGCTTCTCACTCCCAGAATTATCATAGCCTGTGCTTTCAGCCTCTCTGCATGCAGTGTGTGCTCCAGCCCCGGCCATGGTGATGGGCCCTTCCCAGGATGTCAGGAAATCACGTTACTTCTTGTATGTGCTCCACACACAGTGGCGAGAGTGGACTTTTACTGCAGCTCCAGTGACACACCAGGTATGTTCAAGCTCTGAGCAATGTTGGGAAAATCCAGAAACATATGTAATTTTATTTCTAGATCTCTGAATAAGTCTGCACTGGTAATATCTGTTGTCTGCTCTCTCACATCTCTGCAGAGAACTGGCTCTGAAGGGCTAAGTATGGCAGGGAGAGTCTTCCTCTTTAATGTGACTGTAAAATATTAAAGAGTTTAGACTATGGAAGTAATTTCAGGGTCTAGTTCATCATTGCTTCTCTCTCCCAGAAAACTCATCTTCAAAGAGCTGCTTCAAGCCCAGGGATGCCAAAAAGAGTATTTCCATTGAATTTTGTCCTCTTTGCTTTCTATTCTAAAGGAAATCCAATTTTCAACTAAGCTATCCACTGCATTTGGCATAAAACATGGGCCAATTTCACTTCTTGACTACTTCAAGGAGAGATGATGCCAAGGCTGAGCTTCTGTTTTCGTAAGAACAACATAAAAAGCAGGCTCCTTGTTAGCAACACAAAAAGCTCTGTATGGGGAAATGAGCTGTCTTTAGAATGGCACAACTGATATTTTAGCCTCAGGATCCTTTTCTAAAGGTCACAGCACAATTTTAAACCCAGAATATTGCAAGCATTTAAATATCTGAGATTGAGGGTAAACAAGACCTACTAATGTAAAACAGAAATGAAGAAATCACATCTACCTTCCTCATGCCAGAATTGACTCATCCCAGGAATAACAATTCCAAGCAGTGGGAAAACGAAACTGGCCTTTCAATGCCATGACCTTGGATTTCAGACCTTCTTCACCACACAGAGCGATGATGAAGCCTCTACAGGGAGATGATTGGCTTAGTGGATGGGAGGAGAGAGGTGGATCTTGCTTGTCTTAACTTTAGGGAGTCACTTTCAACACCGTTCCTCATTAGGTCCTCAGGGACAAGCTGATGAAGTAGTGGACCAATAAATGGAAAAGACATGGGGTGAAACTGGCTCAATGGCTGGAACTCAAAGGGTGACACCAGCAGTACAAAGTCCAGATGGAGGTCAGCACTAGCAGTGTCCTCTAGGGGTTGATGCTGGGACCTGTATTTTTTAATATTTTCATTAATTGCCTTGGTGATGGGACAAAGTGTACCCTCAGCAAGTGTGCACATGATACAAAACTGGGAGGAGTGGATAACCTGGGTGTGTCCCTTCTGTTCAGAGGGACTGAAAAAAGAGGTGGAGAAATGGGCCAGTGGCCATCTCTTGAAGCTCAATAAAGCAAAAGGCTGTGGTTGGATTGGTTGACACCAACATGAGCCAGCAATGTGATTTTGAGGCAAATAAAGCCAATGGCACCCTGGGCTTTATTAAAAAACATATTTCCAGCAAGTAAAAGGTGCTGACCCTTGCTGTTATGGGTTTTGTTTTGCCAGCTCAACCCAAGACACTTGCCCTTTATTCAGCACTGCTAAGACACACTTGGAGTCTTGGGTTGAGTTCTGGGCTCCCCCATATGAGAGAAATGGATGTGCTGGATCAAGTCCAGCAAAGAGTGATGAAGATTAGGGCACTGGAGAATGTGTCACATCAGGAGAGGCAGAGAGACCTCATGTCATTCAGCTTGTAAGTGAGAAGGCTCAGGGCGGATCTTGTCCATGTGTAGGAACACCTGGTGGGACGAGTAAGGAAGACGGAGCCAAACTTTTCTCAGTGGTGTTCATGGACGGGATGAGAAGCAAAGAGCACAAACTGAAATTTACAAAATTTCATTTAAACATAAGAAAAATCACTTTTACTGTGACGCTGGTTCAACACTGGCACAGACTTCCCAGAGAGGCTGTGGAAGCTCCATCCTTAGAATTGTTAAATACCCAACTAGACAGTCCTGAGCAACATGGGGCAGCTGACCCTACTCTGAGTAGGGCTCTGTAGGATCTCCAGAGGTGCCTGCCCACCTCACTCATTCTATGATGCTTTGATTGGAGTATGCAACCAATGTCTTTTTGCAAGACACATTGAAGAAAACAGGGTGGTATCTAATGTCAAGTATCATCAAGGCCACTAGGCACTGATGAATCCTGAATACTGCTTTGAGAGAAATTCAAAGCCAGACTTCACTGTAGATGAGAATATGTGTTTCTAGCACAAAATGATGATGGGCTCATCATCATTTAATTGTTAATTGTCCTTCAGCAAAATGCAGGCTTTTTTGCAAACCCTTTTATCCAGCGAAAAATATCTTTGTTAAAGTATTTGAACCTTCAAAACATGCCAGTCAATTTATCTGTAAGATGGTAAACCCTGCAAATCACTCTCATGACTGTTTCTTACTAAAGAATCAATGAAATTGGAACTATCTCAGTATGCATGTATTGACTTTTATTCCTAACACTGATTTAACTGTAAAGGCCTATTGAAGTAGAGATCAAAACATCTATCAAGGAGTTCACTTAGCTCTTTAAAAAGCATGCATTACTTAGGAGACAATATAGGAAAGTCATGGAAAATACAGATTCACAATGTAATTTGTGATGGAAGGGTGAGAGGTGTTTATTGTACTATATCTTGCTGAAGAGAAAATGCCCTGAGAGAGAATAGAATGAAAGACCAAGTTTTATTACACTTTTGCCTAATACAAGATGAATAACTGAGTTCCACCGGAAGTTTGAATTATTTCACATTATTGAATGTGAAAACTGGATGGGAGTCCTAATCTGATGTCTTCATCATAAAACAGTCCTTCCTTGTGCTATATAGAGAAGGGAATAAGCTATTCCAAATAAGCTCTAGACTGTGCACTTGAATTAAGGAACACAAAGGAGGGAACACCATCCTGCAAGCAGCTGTAGAGTGGCATGAAGATCGATGGTGTCTGGGATGAGACGGGGCTAAAAGAAGAGAAGAAGTATTATGTTTTTCTCTATTGCAGTGAGTCATGTAAAGCAGGAATACACATAAACTGAAGATTTTTTTTTGCTTTTCACTGCCATAAAGAAGCCATGGAGCAGCTGCACAACTAAAGCAACCTGGCTCCTCTCATACACAAGGAGCAATTGTTTTTTTGCTTGCAGAGGGAAATACGCTCACGTGTGCGCACACACACACACTTTAAAATGGTTTAAAAATGTTATATTTGACTTCCTGGCTATTTTGAAAATTCTCTTCAAAAATAGCTCTCATGGCTGCAGGCTGGCAGAGCTGTTCCTGCCTTGATTTAAATGGGAAAACTCAATTAGAGTTTGAATCTGTTGCACTGAAATGGAATTGTCTCATGCAGGCAGAGCTCAGTCACGGACACAGAGTAGCATGAATGAGAGGAGGGTGAAAGGAGAAGATTGTGCCTTGTTGGAGGGCAGGTTATGGAGGGCTCTGAGCTAGGTTTTTCTATGTGGTGTCACTCTGAAAAGGAAACTTTATTGCATTTCTCCAAACATGTTCAAGGAACAGTAGCTTCTTCCAGGCTCTGGCTCTCCAAACTCCTCCATGCCTGAAGAATCTGCCAGGTCTGGAGGTGGCAGGGACTGAGCACTGAGCAGCTCACGAGCACAGAGCAGTGACTTGTTTAATGAGGATGACCTCCCTTGGCTTTGCACTTCTTGTTTTCAGCAAATCTCCACCCTCCCCGAGGCACTTTGTGTCAGGTTTAAGGATATTATTTGTATTTCAGTAGTCTAGAAATGTTTGTGAGGATCTTGGTAAAGCTGGAGTTTGGGCACTGACAAAATGGCTTTTTAGTGGCAGGTTCACTACAGGATCACTCCCTCCATCCCTCCTTGCCCCTCACTGTGTCCCATTGCAGTCCCACATGTCTCTTCATGTTCTCCACATAAAGATGTTTCCAGCTGAGGGGAGGCCCCTCAATACTGCCTATGCTCCTGGGAGCCCTGAGCTGAACCAACATTTTTCTCATCATTGTGCATTGAGATATATGTAGAAACAACCTGCTCCCCCTTCCTTCTCTTATCTGGAATGTCAGCCTGAGCTTTAGTTTCCACTTGCTCTGTAAGTCATCTGTGTTAAAAACAGCAGCTTCTAGCAGGACTTCTTTCATCTGTGGCTTGTATTTGTGTGTGAGAGGGAGAAAACAGGTTCATTTACATCAGAGCAGCTGGCTCCTCTGATCTGCCACCTGGAGACTTGGCCGACAAGGAATGTGTGTCTGCAGGCAGGCCAGACCTGTGCTCCCCTGGCCATGCCTGTCTCTGCCCTTGTCAGCCCAATCCTTTGGGACTTGCTGGACACTGTTAATGGATATTGTGGATTGGGAAGAAGATGCACAAGTCATAAAAGTGCAGCAGGCTTTAGTGCTCTCCTTTCAAAACCTGCATTCAAAAGATTGAAGTGTGTTTACTGAAGCAAACCAGGGGCTGTGCGTGGGTGGGATAGGGCACTGGGCAGGCAGAGCCCAGACCTAATCCAATCCCATGCCCTACACTGACTGCCATTTGGTACCATGGTTATGGACACCCAGCTGGAGATGTCTATGTGGGCTGTATTGCCCTTTGTCCAGGGGAGAAGAACAACAGTGATGGTAAGTTTTTACTGAATAACTGCTGTCCTTGGACAACCTGTTGCAGAAGAGGTGTTTAGGTTGTCTTCTGGTATGTTGTGCAGGTGAGATCAGATGGAGATGAAGGAATTTTGACAGCCAGACACTCAGAGGAGCTCTGGGTAAGGATCAGTGCCCTGCACTGACATGGTTACAGCCTGTCTGTCCTTTGAGCAAATGCCAGTTAATGCTGCAAAGTTCCTCACTGCAGGGTCCTGCTGCTCTTGCTGGCACAGATGGATGCACCTGTGTGGTCTGAACTGAGGTGGTGTTGCATGTGCTCAGGTTACCCTGTCCTTGATGTGGGGTAGTTGAAATGCTCATGCTGGAGCAGCCCAGGGACAAACTGAGAAAATTACTGGAATAGCACTCTCCACACTTCAGGGGGATTTCCATGGACTTTTGGCTTCTACTTGACAATTTTTTTTTTTTTTTTCCATCAGTAGGCTGGGATTTTCTTTGGTGTCAATTTTGGAAGAGTAAAGGAGAGAGTTTGGAAAAATGCCATATATGACTTTTGATGGTTAGAAAAAGCAAGGTCAATTAGCCAGACAAGAGCCATGCTCTGTGGCCAGCTCTACCTGCAGCTGAAGTTTTAATGATCTCAGAAAAATGAAACCAAGAGCTTTGCCTGCTTTGAGCTCCTATAGAAAGAGACTCAAAGGAGAGGGCAGGCACTTCCAGCAAGCATATCTGCAAAGGTCCTCGCCCCCCAGGGCAGGGCAGGGCACGGCAGGGCAGGTCAGGTCTGCTGTCTGCGCTGCTGCGGGGTCACTTGCCCAGCTGCCGCTGGGGAGAGGAGAAGGAAGGTTTCATTCTCACACTGTGTCCACGGAGAGGAGGTGCCAGCAGCCAGCGGTGTCCGGTTCAGAAGGACGGTCAGGTAAGGAAGGAACCCTTCCTCACCTGCAAAAGGAAGGTGAGGAAAAATCCATCGCTGAGTGGAGAGGCAAGTGGCGGGGCTGGCTCTGTGCAGCCACAGAGCCCTCTTGTGTTGTCTGCTGGGTTGCAGACCAGCCAGATCTCAGTCCGTTCCTTTCACAAGACCCAGCAGGGTAAAATATGATGGTCTAAGGGTTCCCCCGCCCACGTTTAGGAGTTTTTAGCTTGTAGGTGTTTCCAGAGGGCAAGAATGAAATGATCTGTCGCCCCTTGTCTGTAGGAGAAGGAAATATATTCTGCACAACTTCTGAAGAGCCATAACACCAGGAGGAGGAATTTACTCTGGAGCTGTTCCCATGGTGTTAACTATTATTAATTGATTGATTTTTCCAGACAATATTACAGCTTCTTGCAGAAACCCAACCCCCAGAACTTATTTGAGCCAAAAGAAATCTATTAAAAATGGTTTTCTTAGAAAAATCCTGTTCATTTTTTTCCCTGTAGAAAATATCTACATTTTTTTTTTAAAGTAAAGTCTGAAAAACACCCTTTGGCTGAACTGCCAAACCTCTGAAGACTTGAAGTTCAGGCAACCTTCCTTCAGACAATATTAGAGCCACAATGTGCTGTTGTACTTCAAGTTTTCTCTTCTGACCTGTGTGATTATTGCTACAAAAGGAGAAATGGTTAGAGGAGAAGAAAAAAGGAGACAAGGTTTAACCAGGCACCTTTTCCTTTTATAAAATAGGGGTTATAGTCCCTTCTGTACTGCTTTATGCTTTCCTTCTGCACTGCTTTATGCTTTCCTTCTGCTGCTATGAAACACTTAAATCTCTGTGTAAGTTTAAGGCTGCAAATAACCCCCTTCACTGCAGTCTGCCTTTAAGGGAAGACACCTCAGGCACAAGGACTTTGTGCAGCGAGGCTAATGAAGTGCGGGAAGCCCTGCTCAAGTGGAGTCCCCAGGGAGACAGTACCATCTTCCCCTGGCAGTCATACATCATTGGACAGGTTCCCAGAAATCACAAGCAGATTAAACATTGCAAGATCTTTTCCCTTGCAATGGTGCAGGTATGTTTGCCTCTAATGGTTTCAGAAAGTATAAAGTCAGAAAGGACTATTTGATCATTTTAATTTGCTCACTGATGGTTTTATGTAAAGTCTTAACTAGACATTAATCACCAGCAGGTACCACCAGCAAGGAAAAAAAGATGCCATCAAAGCTAAGAATGTTTTAAAACTACTGTGGGAGGAAAAAAAGGGTGGGAAATGCTTGTGAAAATATGTACCATTCTGTAGAAAAATGCAAAAGTTATCCTTCCCTCTATCTGCACTAAATTACAATGAACCTGAACAGGGAGAAAATTACTTCCTGCATTCAGATCCAGTGGTCTCCAAAACCCTGATCATGCCTGTACGACTCAATTATCCAAATACAGTGCAAGGGAGGTCTTGTTTTCAATCACATCCATAAATGGCAAACAGAGCTGTGTGTCAGAATCTGTTCTTTTCTTGTTTCCAGTTAGTTGAATAGACTCTTTTTGCATATGTCAAATTTGCTCATGAGGGTACGAGGAGGTTATGAGGGTTTAGGAAGCTGATGTGTGTTTTGAAATGTCCTATACACTGAACTAGCTTTTCCTAATATTTCAAGATGTTGTTAAAGTAAATAAAATTATTCCAGTGATGATGCTATGTATGTATCAGCTTCTACTTCAATAATGTATCCTATGTTTTGGCTGCTTAGGATTAGTTTTTAGATAACAATATATTTTTCTCTATATTGCTGCCATCATGATCTTATTCGATCTCAGTGTTGGCAAAAGAAATGTAAGACTGAGGACTTAGTGCTCCCTTTGGTTTACATTAATGCCACCTTTATCCTGAGCTGTTGCATTAGCACCTTACCAAAATATTTGGATTTTTTTTTATCTTCTTTTCAAAGTTTAAGTAAGTTAAATCATGAAAATATTTTGACTCATTGGGAAATACTGCATTATTTCAGAAGAAAGACCCAGGGTCTCTTTCTTTTCCATTCTCAGAAAATGTGTTTTTATAAGACTGGAAAACACATAGATTTGAAAAGCAATTAAAAGAGCTAAATATTGTAGCATGATTTTTTGCTGTTTCATTGTTGTGTCAAGACTAATAAGGTGCTGCCCAGAATATTACCTAGTATAGCTCTAATAATGTTTTTTTTTTGGTAGGAGACAGATCCTTAGCCTCACCCATGATAAATAAAGTTAATATTTCATCTGTTTACCAATTCTTTTTCTCATTGTCTTCTTGCAAATCCACCCCTTCTCCTACCAACTGTAATTGAATTGGCTCTCTGTATTAGGTTCTTAGATTCACCCACCATATGCTCTCTGGCGAATATTATTTAAAAACACCAAGAACAAGTGAATGCAAAGCCTAGAGGAGCAGTCACAGAATACCTTGTAGTGCCAAAGGGTGTTACAGCTGTCTGAAAACTATCAGGTGGGTGTTGAAGCTACTTACATGTTCTTCACCTTTTGAATTTGAAGAAAATTTAAGGAACTATGAAGTGATCCCTAAAACCTTCCAGTCCAGAGAAGAGAAAAGCGTCATTTAAACAGACAGTCAGGGAAAGAAAATGAGGTGCCTATGCTGTGATTCTCAGCTCTAAGGAAATCTGTAAAACTGGCACAGAGTTTCAGGATTTATGCCTGAAACATGAATTTTGCTTCTCTGATCCTGCTTGTCTCTTGGCATTGGGTATGTTTTCATGGATTACTTAAAAAAAAGGAGTGTTATTTGCAAACTATCAGTGTCTGTTTCATGTTACCCTTGCCAGAAGGTGTCTCACTTGCATGATCATTGCAAGAAACTGTACGTTCATTTACACTCTAGGAGATATCTTTAGGTGCACTACATATTGCTAGTTTGGCTTAAGATGATGTATTGCAGCCAGTCAGCGAGATAATTAAGAGAATATATTAACCTAACTAGGGTACTGTGAGTGCAAGGCTTGAACAAGCACAGCACATCTCAGAAATTCTAGTTAGCAGCAGGAATATTTTTTCCAGGGTAGACTGTGTTGAAAAGAGAGAAAACCAATAAGGAAAAGAGAGAAGGAGGATGAAAGGAAAAACTGACTAGTAGAGGGAGAGAAGGTATTCAAGTACTGCAGTGGTTGGAAGAGCTGAAGGAGATAGGAGAAGATGGGTGTTTGTGTATAAGAAAAAACAGTGGGGAATGCAGTCTGGATGAGAGAGGAGATCTCAGTGGAAGGAGGATCTCAAGGAGATCTCTGGTTGTAGGGAAGGTGTCAGAAAGGACGACCAAGTGTCTCAGGTTCCTCCCTGGGTTGCACCGGTGTCGTACCCAGCTGGATCCCATCATTGAGAGATGTTCTCCCAGGGCTGAGCCCTGCCCTGGCAAGAGGCTCTGTAGCTCTAATTACCAAGTAATTAGCTCGCTTGAGAACAGGAGATATGATAGAAGGGGAAGAGAGAAAACATAGCTAGGAAGTTGCTTTAATGAATTTGGCTCTCCTCATTGAAAGTTTGAAGACATGAAAGATGTTTTAAAAGAAGCAGGGAAGCTTACTGAAGGAACAGATTATTCAGGGCTTAAAAAGTGCTGATTACAAATAGCTCTGTGTATGCTTTAGGTTATTAAGTGTAAAGAGCTCTTAATAACTAAGCTAATAAACTCCTCAGTGTTTCAGCTTGATACTTTTATTTATGTCTTTGGAAATATGCTAACTTGTTGCATAAATAGCAAGGCATATTTTTTCTTGGAGCAAATGACAAACACACTCAAAAATTTCTTCAACATAGCAAGAAGTGAGTGTTTTTTCAATTTATTTTATTTGCCTTTGGTATCTTTTGTGTTTCCTGTTGTCCACAAGTGAACACAAACTTTTCCTGCATGATCTTTGTGGAGTATTTAGCAGATCCTTGGTTGCATCCAAGTGACACATGAAATCTGCCAACACTGATGTGGAAGGCACTTTAAAATGTGGATTAATTTAAAATGCTTTAGGACTTAAGAATTTAAAAAAAAAACAACAACAAAACTAGCCAGTTAACTTGGTTCCTTAATTCCAAATGAAAGCTCTTGCCATCTTCTGTTTCAAAACCAATTCACAAACTGACTTGCAAATAAGATCTTCTCCTGAGATGGTGAGAGTTTACAGTAAGTTCCCTTTGTTTGGTGGGCAAAAATATCTCTTGAAAAAGCTGTTACCCAGCAACTTTTAATGTCTTCCCCCTGAGGCACGCAGGGCCTGTTTTGACTCTACTTATTGATCTGCTTTATGAAAACAATTACAGCAGCATTCATGAGCTTTGAAAGCCATAAGCAAAGATAATACGCATACTTCACTTAATTCAATAAGTTGGGTGGGGGGTGTAATATGCCTCTTGGAGCATAGCTTGAGGAAATCAGTTTGATTTACACTGCTTGAGGAGGCTCTGATAATCTATTTAATAATAACAGCAATAAAAATAAGCCTCAGCAAACTACCTGGTTTTATGTGGTGCTGCAAAACCTCTGCTTTCTGCTGGCACACACACCAGCCCCAGCTGACCCCAGACCTCCTCTGGCCCCACGCCTGTGGGAAGAGAGGGAACAGGTGCATCTCTGCCCATCTCCTTTCTGTTGAGGTAGCAAATACTTCAGGCAGGAACTGCCTCAGGCTGGCTCTGTGCAGCACCTGCTAAAGTAAGGTCTCATTTTAGCTGGGGCTCTCAAGCATTACAGTAGTAGAAATAATTTTATGTAATGATTTCATTTTGTTTCCAGTCCCAGGCTTTGTTCAGAGACTCACAGTGGAACTATTAGGCATGTCTGGAATTGCTATGTACCTCTTCCCCCAAAAGTGATTTATCTGACTGAGGGTAATACAGTATAATTGCATGCCAGCCTCTGACCATTCTTCTAGGAAAGCTCAGCTGCTGTCCATCTGAAAGTCGTCTCAAGATGAATAAAGACAGGCTGCTCTAAAACCAGACACTGTCCCTTCAGGCTGGGCTGGTATTGTAGAAAGCAAGGACATGCTGCCTGGATGCATACATTGTATATCCATCTCTAGCACCATCCTCCTGGGACCTGCCCAGCTGCTCAGGTCATTTGTCACATTTTCAGACTTTGACAGCATGTCATGTCAAAAATGAAAGGCCCCATGGATCAAAAGTCCCCAAGAGACCATGAGCAGTCGCAAATTTGAATGTATGTACGTTCACCTCAGCCTGTTCTGTTTTCCCCAGTTTTGAAACAAAGTTTCTTCTTATCTTTGGTAGGAATTTGAGCCAAATGGGTGGGGAATCATTTGGGTTTGTGTGCAAATGTAGTGCATGAATGACTACCTGGTTCCAGCCAGAGAGGGTGAAAACAAGCATGACAATCATCACAAATGGATTTGTGGACAGACGCCCAGTCACTGGAGGAAATCCCTCTATAACTAGTTGTTTGAAGTTCTGGAGCTTCAGCGAATTTTAAAACAGGCCTTTTCAGGGCATCCTCAAAATATCAACCTCTGACAAGAAATAATCAGTGCTTGGCATGTAACAGCCTCAGCAGCCCAGAGGCCTCCCTGCTTGATGTGCAGCAGGAGTACCTTTCTGGATTATGTGCCCATTAATGTACCTTGACCGATACAGTCAAGACACATATTTGTACTGCTGGAACATGTGAATACATGTGATAAAAGTTAACATTTCGGCAGTGATCAGAAGTGCACGAAAAATCCTAATTTTTTCTTTTGAATAGTCTCTACTTAAATTCTTGCACCCTCTTTCTTGCATACAAGATGACTCCTGTGAAGGGCCTACTGGGCTTTTGCCCAGTACGCAGCAAGGTAAGGTCTGGCAGATGTGTGCTGGCTGCTGTCTCTCCATCACCGAGAGATGGAGGTTGCATGGTGCAGGGTTGTGTCAATGAGGGCAAGAGGCACACTATGAAGAATGTCTACGAAAGAACTGAAAAATACAGAGAACATGCTTTCTCCCTTTGCTTCAGCCCTGCACCAAATGAATTCAATACCCTGCAAAATACCTTAGTAGGTGGAAGGTTTTGCTTCATACTCAGTGAGTTGGTCCCACAGTTGTGCTGGGAATACCACATTCTTTCTTTTCCCTCTCCTTCTCTTCATCCTGCCTGTCAGTTTGGTTGGTTTGTTTGCTTCTGTTTCTCCATCTTGGCATGGGAGAGTTATCATATTTGTGTTATAGATTTATGGGACCGTGAAAAGCAGGAGAAAACTTTAAAAATGTGGTTGGAGGCTCAAAATTCAAAATCCTAAACTTGGTCAAGTGAGCAAGCAAACAGTGAGTGCCAGTGATCGGCTCTTCTGAAACTTATAACTATCTTAGTGGAACAGACTCTGCTTTAAAGCAGGTAAAATGTACCACCTCCGAAACACTTCACACTGGCAGGAATGAGCCATATGCAGATTGGTAAAATCTGTCCATGTTTTCCCTGGTGTTTTTCTCTAGTATAAGCATTTGTTCTACTTTGACTTTAATTAGTCCCTCATAGTGCCACTCTGACAGACTAAATTAGGTGTCAGGAATAATATACTTTGTAAATGCAATCATTTTGTCTGTGCAGAAACTCTCCATGCCAAGGCTGTGATTGTTTTCCATGTCTATTCACTGCATGTAATTATATAATAATATTCTAGAAATAAATGCAAAACACTGACTAAATCTTAAACTGTGCCATTCCTCAGTTGTTACTCTGTTACTGGTGGCTAGTCCACAGGACAGTAAGTCTGCTCCTCAACCAAGTGATAGAAATGTTTAATATGGGGGATAAGCTATGGCAATTAGAACTGCAGTCTGTTTAGAGCTAATTTGTTTATTTAGTAGAGTTGATTGTGCAATGCAGGCACTGTGGTGTTTTGCAAACATTTTCCTCTCTGCTGTGTTTCTTAAGCTATGGTTTTCAACATGATACCCAAATCCACTGTACTGTCCAGGTATCCCAATTATGAGTTAAAATCAGACAAGCCAATTCCTGTCATCTGCTTGTGTGAGCTTCAGCTGAGGTACCTTGTGTCCGATTGTAGCCACCATGGGAATTGAACATCTAGGGCTTGAGTTGGGCATGAATTCAAGTTGCTGTCAAGTGAGATCTTAGGAGCAACATGGACTTCTGAGGTATTTATAACATTAAATACAGAATTTCTTCTAATTACATCTGCTTGGAGTCCAGCAGGTCATCAAAGCAGAGCTTCAGTCCTGCTCCTGCTCCTGTCTTAACCAGAAGATACCAAGAGACAGAGGGCCTGCCAATTCCCTTTGCTGGTTGTCCTTATCTCAGGTAACCATTACAGTTAAATAATTGTGTACATTTTACTGATGAGACAATGGAGAACGACAAGAAAAAAGCCCAATATTTGATTCATATTTGTAGCCTGTAAAAAGCAAACCCCTCCTTTTAATCAAGGAAAAGATGCTGGTTCCTACTTCAGCAGATATTTTATAGAAATATGAGAAATATACCCCTGTTCCTCACCAAAGTCCTCTTTCAGGTTAGACTTTCTTGTATCTGACATTGCAAAAGCTGGAAGTGACCACTGTGTGTTGAGACTTCTCTGTGCCATTTCAGAAACAGATGCAAGGTAAAAAGTAGAATTTGATGTGCTTTTCATCAGAAAGATTAATAGGGAAGCTTTGTCTGTTTTTCTTCATATTTGACATATTCTGAATTTAGAAATTATTCACAGAATTTAGAAAATTCTGGGTAAATAGCAAGTCAAATGAAAAGGTTTTATGTGTTTTCTTTTTGTAAAACCAGAGTTATGTCTTTTTCTGTGTTCACAGGTTTCTTCTTTAAAATCAGATTCAATACTGCAGGAAAATTAGACAGGAGTCACATTTTTTCCCTTATATTTTGTAATCTCTTGTTCTAAAATTTGTGGCTTATGACACCATTTGAAAATATTCCATATGAATAGGAACGCTGCAGAAATACCAGACTTCAATTGGTCTAGTGGGCTGTTGCCTGAAAAGAGAGAAAGTCTTGCTGTGGCTTCTCAGTGGTGGCTGCTTTCTCAATAATGAAACATGAAGATCAATTTTCTTACCTAGCAGTTATACAAAGCTTTTCTACAAAGAGTAGAAAAATGAGAAACTTCAGAAAACTTCCCAAACAAGACTTCTAACCATTCTTCAAGCCTCCCAGGCATCAAGGAGCTTTGCAGATCAATGCCATTATTATATGAATGAGAGGACTTCAGAAAGCCATCAGATATAAGTGGGGGTCCATGGTTTGTGGCAAATCCTATTGGAAATGAGTATCCCTTATCCCTGTGTGACTTCTGATACTTTTCAAAAGGAAGTAGTTTGAGAGGTGTTTGGGATTCAGCATTTATGATGGAATCTGTAACAAAACTCAGCATGGAAACTGCAAGAAGGTATTTAAGTAGTTTGAGTGAGAGTCAAAAACTGGTTTAAAAAGCACTTCCTGAAGGCACAATCACTTCTGGCACCAAAGTAGAAACACTTATGCATATTTCTGCACCCTGGGGCAGTTTTCAAGGATGTACCTAATGTTAAATCTGAACTCAAAGGGCTTTAATTTTTCTGTTTGATGGGGAGCACTCATTATGCAAATAAGATAGCCTTTGGTCAGCTGTCTATATTCCAATTTTTTTTTTTCTATTTTGGAAGGATGCTAGTTTAAAATGGAAATTTCCACCTTGAAGTTACCTCTTTAGTCACAGCTTTTTAGTGTGCCTAGAAAACGTGAAGTGGGACACAATCAGATACAACCATGATCAGTAAAGCCCCATCCTGGTATAGAAGGAGCCTTGTCTCTGGCACTGTCAGTTTCATAACTCCTCCCTGACAGGGAAATTGCAGCAGTCACCACTTTTCCTTGACCTCATGGCAAAGGTAAAACATCCTTGGTTATCTCCCTAAACTCTGGAGGCCAGCTAAATCCCATAGTTCCTGAACTACCTTAATCCAGGTTTCTGGGGCAGGGACTCTTTGGGTCAGGGTTTCCTTAGTGCTGTAATGGTAGCTAATCTCTGTACTCTGCCTTAATGTACTCCTACTGTCCTCCTGGCATTTGATGTGATAAGAGGGATCTCAATCCAGTCTTCTTCGATGTTTTCTGTGTGACAGACCCATGGGAAGGGGTGGGAGACATGGCCATGTGAGAGGTAGGTGGACGTTTTGGCTTATGCTGTCCTCCATATTTCCCATCTGGTGGATTCCATGGCTTTCCTGAATGTGGATGTGCATGCAGGCATGGTTCATCTGTGTGGTTATATTAGGTAAGCAAAGGCCTTATCCATCACCAGCAAAGTCAAAGACACAGTCAGATGAGAATCTGGGGACATATCCTATGCTTGTATAGCTCACATGCTGTGACCAAAGACAATGGACTGAGAGGATTTTATATCTGCAGAGATTTCTTTCTTCTGCTGATACTTTTCTTCTTCCAGCACTGCAGTCTAAAAATCTTACAGAGAATTCAGGGGGTTTGACCCCATCACCACTGTGAAACATTGAAAAGAAAGAAAAACCCTTTAGTAACTTTTATTCCCTGTGGACTACTCTGTCTCGGAACATGGAGGAAGGAATGTGGACATGCATCTCCAGGAGCTCATTGAAAGTCTGGAGCAGCCCCTCCCTGGGAGCAGCAGAGGAAAAGATCCAGCCTCTCTTTCATGGTGTCCCTTGTTTAGAAGAAATCATAAATGATCTGACTTGGTACCTGTGATGCACTCAGATATTTCCTATCCAGGTTGAGTTTCCTTACCTATAGCCCTCAGTACTTGTGCTGGGCTGGTGGTAAGACATCTGCTTTCTAACATCCAAAAGGGATTTGTTGTGTAGTGTTAAGGAGAGCTTTCTCTTCTGAGTTTGGCTTCAATAATTAACAGTTTGTGAAATGCTTTGGATCCATCTGGAGGAAAGATCTTCCTGAAATGGAGCTTGTTATTCAAACAATGAAAATCAACCTGGGTGAACAAGTGCTGGGGGACCAAACCTTGTCCATAAGGAAGATGCATGACAGAAGATGGGTAGCTTGCTGAGGGAAAGCAGGTGGCTCTTGTAGGCTGAGTGGGAGCTTTGCTCTCCTGGGGAGGTGAGCAACAGCAGGCAAGTGCTGAGACTGACAGGAAAAGTTAGTGGAAGTGCTTTCCTGTGTTGCTGGGCACAGCTGCAGCAAAGTGCTTTGCTGTGCTTGAATACTTAGTGTTGCTGAGCTTGCAGCTGGACGTGGAGAGCTGCACAGCCAGGCAGAGAAAAGGGGTACACAGTGAACTTGGCTTTCCATCCAACTCTGTAAAATGATCTGGGTGCATGGTATTGGGACTTAAGATTTTCAGGAGTACAGGATGAAGTTAAACAACCTTGGGGATGTTTTAGATCAAGAATACAGATGTACCTCCTGAGCAGCATGGCATATGGATGTGGCTCTGCCTCCCTCTTTCCCAAGCATTCTGCCTGTCACGTGCTGTGTGTGCTTGTGTCTAAGGGCGGTCAAAGCTATTAATTCCCACTTGCCTCTCTTTAATTGCTGTACAGAGGAACATTGGGGCAGGGCCCTTAGAATTGTGCCAGGCAACTCCCAGGGTAATGGTCCATAGTATTCACTTCACTGTTACGACTGCTTTCTGCTTGGGGTGAGCCCTGCTCTGCTGGGCCATTTTCTCCTTAAAGGTTCCCACTCCCTCCTGGTTTTTATTGCCAGGAACAACCTGAGTCAGAGTGGCTTTCTGTGTTGGCAAGTACATTTGGAAGGAAGAGAAATGTTATTACCTTATCAGCAAATAATTCCCCACAGGCATTTTATTTACCTGCTGAAGAGGACGAAGTGAGCTATGGGGAAGGCTGCTGAAGTGGTGGTGGCTGGGTGAACAAAAGCAGACCTCTCCATACAGTGAGTGTTTTCTCTCTGGCATCTGGATCACATTTGGTGCAGTTGTAGGACCCTTTGAAACCTAGCATCTTATTTTTCTGACACTTGGAAAAAATAGACCCTGAAGGAGGGTCAACAAGCAAACCAAATCAAAACATATTTTCCCAAAATACGCATAAACTTTCCCTTCCAGTAAGAAAATACCCTAAGGACTTTGGATCTCAGCACTGAATCCAAGACTTTAGAAACAGGATGCATAAGATAAACAAGGCTGCCAAGGTCAGCCACATGCTTATGGTGCCTTCATCCTTGGAGGAAAAGCTGGGGACACCAAGAAGATTGATGTTCCTCTGACATTTCGGAAACACTTCAGGAGAACGAGAGCAAGGACCCTGGGTCCTGGTCTTGCTTGGGTGGATGAGTACCATCCAGTCTGCTGTCTCCACAGCTGAGCAGGTGCAGTTCCTGCACAAGTAGTGCCTGCTCTGTTTTTGTCTAAATAAGGGTGAGGAGTGTTTTCTGAGCTGGGGTTCATTACTGTACTGGCTAAAATAAAAACAAAGCTGTGCTTTCCTTTTTTCAAAGCACACTGCAGGCCATCTTCTCTTTCCCTTCTAATTTTGTTCTAAGGGAATACCAATGACTTTAGGGAACTTCCCAGTGCCATTCCAGAATCAGACATTAATGCTGCCAATTTTAGGACTGGTTGGTATTTTCTCTTACTTTCTTTTCAGCAGTGAGTTGGCACAGTGCTAACATTGGTGACCAGACATCATACAAACATGCTCTGGGTTTCACTGTACATTCATAGCCTGTCCAGGGACGCTCCTTTCTATCTGGATGCAAAAAGCCATGAAAGAGCATTCATAGACATTAAGATGTCATTTGAAGAGGCATAAAGGATGCCCAAGAACTGTTTTTATGATTTTCTTTGTGAAAAGAGCCAGGTGCTTGATTACAGGCCCAGAAGCTGGCTGAAGGGTCCTGACCTACCCACAAAGGATGATGAAAGAGAGAAGAAAAAAAGACACCAGGGAGTGACTTACTTTTTTCTTCATGCTAAGAAAACATTCTGGTGTGATGGATTCTATGAGGTTATGGAAGAGAATTATTATTCCTTCTGATGTTGGAAAAGGTGAGGTGCATGACAGCATCACAGGAGGAGACACTGACTCTGTCCCATTCCCAGGACTTTATAGAACCCAGGAACAATTGCCCAGAGATACTCTGTGCCTTTTGAGCTTTCATTCCTCCTTGAAGATTCCTAGAGGTACCTGTACCTGAGGTCTCTTCTCTCTCTGGTGGATGAAATAAGCCTGCGACAGACAGATAGGAATTGCACAAATTCCTTTTTCCAGATGGCAACACTCATAGTGCCGAGACCTTAGGGAGTGTTTCATGCATGATAGCAACACATAGGTCTTACATAACCCCCTGGGCAACAATGGGAAGCACTGTAGGCAAGAACTATGGGAAGTTATCTCAGCTGAAAATCAGAGCTGTGCTGCAAATTGGGATGAAGACATGAAAAATCTATCAAAGGACAGGAATAAAATCCCATATCCTGACTGCCAAAGGGAATCAAGCTCCTGCTCCAGTGCAGTATGACAGGGAGATGTTGTGTTTGATGCAGCAGGGCAATCTTAGCACACTGTCAGCCACAGCTATCTGGCAGGTATTTTCCTGTTTTTGACTATTCTGCTCTTCCAAGTATTGTCATGCAACTTTTTTTAGTTACTGAATTGGCAAATTGTGCTTCCTTGGGTGTTTCCCACTGTCCCCACAGTCACAGTTGTGAGAAGACTGTGACTGCTGCAGGATGGGCCCATATGCTGCAGAGCAGATATTGCTCCCAGGCAGTTGGGATGGGTTGCTGGTATGCTGTGAAGGTTCCTGTCTTTTGCCAGCAAAACTCAATTGGTGCTTTATTAGTTAAAGTAAAAATTCAGAATAAAATTCAGCAAATGAAACGAAACACTATTTGATGAGTAATTTGGACATCAACTGTAACAAAATGTGCTGCTTTTAAAATGAAAAATCAACTTCTTTCGTCTACTTGTAACAGGCTCTATTTTCTGAGTTTTCACAATTGTACACCTAAAAAAATCCCAAACCCCACTCACTTTTGCTTTTAATACATTGAAAACTCCAGAGAAAGACTTTAAGCTGAAAATCTATACTAATTTTTGTGAAATCACTCCAGATTTATGCCTGAGTTCACAGTCCTACCTCAAGTCCTATTTCCTTTCAAGGTATATTTGCTATCTGTCATTTCAAGAGACTTTTAAAAAAGATTTAAATATTTTAATCTCTTTTTTTCCAGGAAGAATTTAATATTTATGCTAAATTGCCAGCAGTTGGGATAAGGTAGGTATGAATTCAAATTGTTATAGTCTTTCAAAATCCAGGCAGTAATTTTAAACATATATTTAAACACAAAATGTTTAAATCTTATTGCTATTCATAAGTTGAGAAATTAGTAGATGGGCCAGAACTGAGGTAAATTGTAATAACTTCACTGAAGTCAAATGAACTTGGGCTAATTTGTTTTAGATATGATCTGACCCATTTTTCCCTTTAGTGCTACGTTATCCTGTTTGTTTTCCATAACACTTCTTATGCTGGCCTCTAAATTTCTTTGCAAAAAACACAGGAATTTGTCTGATACCTCTCTGATCATCATTTCTACAGTAATTGCTTTTAGTGTCAGGATGAACTCATGATTTTTCTCATAATTGAAAACGTCATGAATGATGCACTTCCATCTCCTCTTTTTTCCCCTCCCTTTTTGAAGAGGATTTAAAAGAAAACTCGCAAGCCCAACACTGGGCAAATGTTAAACAACATACAGCAGAAAAATGCAGTGACCTCGGTGGTGTTTGCACTTTAGGAGCAGAAAAAAATGCACTCGTTCTTTGTGTAAAGGATTAGTGCTTAATCCTGTTTTCCTGGTGTCAGTGGGAGTTCTGCCACCATTCAACAAGGGTGGATCAGATTCTAAATATATCTGGTGAAATGGCTTGGCCAAGTATTGTAACTTTCAATACACAAAAGCACACATGAACTGTGGCCAAAATAAACTGAAAATAAAAAAACCTGTCTCTGGTGGCTGAACTGTGTCTCAGATCCTGCTTTGAAGTGGGGGCTGTTGTGTGTAAATGGTTGAACAGGTTCAGCAGAGAGGGAACACAGTGACATTTTCCCTGGGAATATTTGATGTAATATTCAAGTTTTGCTGCACAGAGTAGGCTGATCTGCAAAGATTCTGATTACACAGAAAGGTCCCTGGCAAGGCCCAGGGACTTAACGTGGGTCTCAAGTTGTGTCCTAGAGACCAGGGCTCCATCTGCAAGGGGAAGCCTGTCTGCTATTGAACTATTTCTTCACTATGTTGGCAGGAATATGTTCTTTTCCTGACTTATTTTTTTATCAGTAATTTTCATGATGTGGTGCCCCACGTATTGACCTGAAAGGAGGTTGCAGTGTGGTGGGGGTTGGTTGCTTCTCCCAAGGAACAAGTGGTAAGATGAGATGAAATGACCACAAGATGCACCAGCAGAGGTTTAGATTGGCTATTAGGAAAAATTTCTCCACTGAAAGGGTTGTCAATGCCCAGAACTGGCTTCCCAGGGAAGTGGTTGAGTCACCATCCCTGGAGGGATTTAAAAGATGTGTAGACGTGGCACTCAGGGACATGGCCTACTTAGTGGTGCACTTGGTAGTGCTGGATTAACAATTGGACTCAGTGATATTAAAAGTCTTTTCCAACCTAAAAAATTCTATGATTCCATATATTGTGACAGCTGATGCACCTGCATTTCCTCAAGGTGTTTGCATGCTGTAATATCATTGCTGTAAGGAAGAACACATTTACGGAGTGATCTTGGCACACTATTTCAGTTCTCAGTTTTCCTTCTGTTTCCACTCCATTCCTCTCATGATGAACTGAACAGGAAAGGGAGTAGCATGGTTACAGTTTTATTTCTCGTTAAGTGAAAATTCTTTTCTTTGAAATTACATTTTAGATTTCCTTCTTGAGCTAGAAGCAGAGTTGCTTTGTGGCCCAACTATATTCACAGCCGGGTGATTAAGTGCCATTGCAGCATTGTTGTTAACCATCCTGTTGGGGAGAACTGCCAAATATCTTGAATGATCAAAGATATAGGACATGGCTGGCTAAAGTCTATAGAAAGAAGTGATGGACTGTCCCAGTGCTGTATCATGTGAATTCAGTTCCAGTGCAGTCATGCAGTGGTATGACTGGATTGTGAAAGGTATGGAATGGTCTCTCAAGAGGCTTCCTTTAACTGCAGAAATCCTTCTCAGCTCAGAGTCTGGAAAGTTATACTATCAGACATCACAGCCTGTCTGAGAATGTTTTGGAAGGAGGTGAGCATTTTTGCTCTGGCTACTTGTGGAGAAAAGTCTGCCCAGATGACGGAAGGACACAGCACAAGGTGAAAAATATGTTGTCTTTTGGTCTGTGCCAGTAAGTCAGGAACAGAAAAGCTCCCAACGTTCACCCAGATCTGATGGTGAAGTCGTGGTGGTGGCTGGTGGTGCATTACTATTTGAGGCAAAATATATGGATCTCATAACATTGCTAACCTTGTTCTTTGGACAGTGTGTTTCATTTTCCACGTTTGCCAGCTGGATATGTTCCTTGAAAATTACATTTGCTTGGGAAAAAAAAAATGGTAAAGGCTGGTAAAAAATTGACAGCAGTGTAATAAGGTCATGAAAAAGAGAATGTAAAGAAGTTTAAATAATTGACTTTTGCAAATCTGAGCTTTTTCCTTCCTTGTATCTGTCAGCAGCTTAGCATAGAGACACAGTCTACTTGAGCAGAACTTAGGCAGTAAAGTTGTCACAGTGAGGACTTTGGATAGGCTGAAATGTGCCTTGTTGATCCCAAGGTTAGTGACAAATACAGAATCTAACAGAAAAGTACAAACCTTAAAGAAAATAATATCTGCAGTTTCCTCTTCACAAGGAAGAGTTAGGGAATTAAAAAAATGGTTTTTTCAAGCCAACTGTATTTGTCTACTGTAGTTCCTTCTTCCTCTCATTACAGTGGAGACTTAGTTGCACTAGGAATTTTAGAAATACATTTGTAAACACTGTCTTTGTCAAGATCTTCTAGAATAAATTTCTCAGCTTGTAAAGCATAATTATATATACCACTCCAAGCCCACGAATAGATGTCCACACTATTACTTGTGTTTAAAGTGAAGTATGTGCTTGAATAGTTATTAAACATGGATATACATCTCAAAATGGACCAAAGAAGGGATAGTTGGAGGGATATTGGTGACATCTTTTAAGCTATTTAAGCTATTCCCCTTTTTTTCTTACTTGAAGCTGAATGATTTCTAAGAATGGTGTGTTTGTGCCTCAGTTAAGAGTACAAGTGTGTTACTTGCAGTGGCTTTGCTTATCAAACAAGCCCAAGTAGTGTTAGGGTAGTAGTGAATGTAGGAATTTTAGTGTCATTGAGCCTTGGTAAACTCTACATTCAAGAGAACTAAAAGAGGCTAGATATCTACTTCATGGAAAGAACTGAAAAAAATTCATCTTTTTATCTTGAATCATCAAGAACAGCATTTTTGAAAATCTATTCCTTTGGATCTGAGCTTTTCCAATATCAACTCTAGATTTGCATCATTTGGTTTATTATTGTACAAGATGTCCCATGCTCTGTTTCCATTTTTGATGCTCAGTTTTACTGAAATCAATGTGTTCCTGTGAAATAAATTTAATCTGGCACATTTTCTGACAGAAAGATATGTTTGCCTCAAAAATCTTTAACTAGCTTTAGACTTCAGCATAAAAATGTAATTAATCAAAAAAGCAATCCAAAAGTTGGCTCTCTGTACCGCCAGCAAGGCTTCCTAGTGATGTGTGTGTTGCAATTGCAATCAAGCAGAGCAATGACCCTGGAAAATATTTAGGGCGCTTACGTAGACGAAGTTGAAATCCATTGATTTTCCGCTGTATGTTCCTTCTTACAGGATCCAGAACACTTTGGGTTCAGAGAATCCAGTCCATGGGTGTTAATTAATTATAAAAACTCTCAAAAAGAAAGGAATTTTTTTCATATTGTCCCCTTGTGGCTCAGGAATACATCTGTGCCAGGTGTGGTGTGGCAAATAGGGTAATCAGAAATTTTCAGGGAAGTGGCTTTTACAAATTGTATAAAATCTTCTAAGGCTTCTAATTTGCCTTGGTCTGACAAGCACAGTCATGTGAAATCCAGCATTTCCAATGAACCTTTGAGAACTATAAACTGATCGATCCAGAATTTGACACAAAATAACTGCTTGTAGATAGCCTAAGGTTTGGATAAGGTTTGTATCAACTGTGCCAGTTTGGTGCACAGTTTCTTAATCTGCATCTTCCAGCAGAGATGGACTCTAATGAAGATTATGCTTTCCGCCTCAGGTACCAGTAAAAGTGACAAAGAACAGATTGATTGACTTTTGGTGTGCATCCCTGCAAAAAAGGTAGGAATGTACCAATTCTTTCTTCCCAGAGGGGAAAAAAAAAAAAAAAAAAGAAAAGAAAAAGAGAAATTCTGCAAAGATTTTGACCTCTAAGCATTGTTACATGCTGTGTCTTCTTGTTAATTTCTGAGCTCCTTTCTGAGCATTTTTTACTATTTTTTTCTTCCTCTCTACACTGCAAACTAATTAAAATAAGGACCTTTTATTCACGTGTAACACTGAATAGCTTCCTTTTTTCTTTTTTTTTCTTTTTTTTTTTAAGTAATGATTGTAATTTATATAATATTTCTAATAATAGGTCTGATTCTTTTTCCTGTTTGCTTGGAGTGAGAATCAGGGAAGACAATGTTGAATGAAGTCAAGCATTGGCTGCTCACATTTTGAAGACATGCAAAGATAGAGAAATAACACAGAAAATACTTTCTAAAAAAATTTAATAAACAGCACAGCATCTTTTCCTACTGCTTTTCAAAATCTACTACAAATCAGCCAAGAAGCTTGTTTCCAAAGTTTCTCGATTAATTCCTGGGTCAGTACAAAAACAGACCTGTGGATTTCTGCAGGAATGATGGCTACAGACATACAAGTGAGGTCCACCTAGCTCTGTATCCTGTCTCTGATCATAGCCAGGGAAAAATGCTTAGGGAGCATTTTAACCACAGTGCCTATAAGGACTGATGAAGCTCCAGTTATATTTTTATTTTTTGTCCAAGTTAGAGAGACCCTGGGTTGTTCATCCTCTCTCTGTACAGAAGTCCATCCGTCCTTCTCAGCTTTTACTGTTAATTTTCTAAGACTGCTGCTCAGTCTGTGAGAGGGGTGGTCACACCACTTGCTCTGCTGAAAGCACCAGAGAGTCAATTAAAGTCACTGAAAAGGAAGTAGTGAATTCACTCGGTCTTTTGATCCATCTTGCTTTTATGTAATGAAATTGAAAGCTACAGATGATTTTCAGAAAGATGATTAACTTCAATCAGGTAGATAAGCAAACCTGTTAAATCAACAACTGTCGCATGTCCCCAAGTGCCCTTATGAATCAAGACTCATAAGGATATAATTTAAAAGATGTTAATTATTACTTTTTGAATTTCTGGGTTAGTTAGGATCTTGAAAATACACAATGATTAATGACTAGCTAGTCAAGTGCCTGTAAAAATGTATTAATCCCCTGAGAATGATAAATCTTCTTTAAATGAATACAGGCTGACAGTCAAGTATCACATGTTCTCCAGACCTTTGATAAATGTTCTTCTTTTTATTTCCAATAACCTTTGGTCTATGAAACTGGATAATTTATTTCCACTAATTTATCTTTGTTCTCCTGGGTATCAGCTTCTCCCTTTCCATACTTTCATCCTAGAGAAACACAATGGAGTTTAGATCAGCATCAGTAACAACAGGCATAATAAAAATCAACTGGAAAATACTATATAAGTTCAAATTAATAGCACAACAGCTGCTTGGTTAGATTAGAAAAAGAGTGGTAAAGAACTAGACATTGTGTCTTTTGTACTTTGGAAATTCTGTACATCTCGACAATAAGTAATTTCATTTTGTTTTAAATTCCACAGTGCTTTACTGGCACTGGGTGGGAAGAGGTCATGTTATATGTGCCCTATATTCCAAGAATGAAAGAGCACGTTCTGGATGCAAGAATTTGACTTAAGACTTTTGCTGCATTAACATGGATTAGAAAGCTATCAGGGCAGAGAGAAAACTGCCTTTTTGGTTTAGGTAGATTTTCAGAAGCTCGTAGATTTTTGCATGATGTTATCCATCCATCCATCCATCCATTCATCCATCCATCCATCCATCCATCCATCCGCTTGCTAATTAAAAAAAAACACACTTGTTAGAACTATATTCATATAGTTGTAAGTATTTCTTATATGTAGAATTTTTTGCAGTTTACATTAAAAAAAATGGGTTCAATTCGGTCCCCGAATACATAAAGGGAATCAAAATTCATAACTGTACCTTTTTTTAATTTATTTTTTATTTATTTTGCAAGTGATTAGGAATCTACACTGGTCATCTCAGACATTACTCTTCTGTCATTCTTTTCCAGGGGCAAAGCTTTCTCCTTCACAAAATATGGTGTATTAAAAAAAAAAAAAAAATCCAGTGTACTGCCTCACTATAGCAAATAGAATCTAGGTGAGATACAAGGAGAAATCACTGCAATGCCAGGTGCTGCAACTATGCTCATAAATAGATGAATGGGGCATTTCCAAAGAAAATGCCACTCATGTATAGACAGAAGTAGAAATGAAAATGTAATCTTCAGGATTCTATAGCTGGAGCACTAAGATTTTGCTCCTAAGCGGAGATTTGGAGACGTGTCTTGGAAGGCTGAGGACAGTGTCTGCTTTTTGAGCATCACTTGGGGTTCACTGGCAAGGGGATTCTTTGGAACAAAGAGCTTTAAAATGCTTATTAATGTGGGAACAGAGCTTAAAGGACCTGCCAGGATGAGAGAAATTTGCCAAGCGTGCTGCCCTCAGGAAGACTTCACTTGTGAGCTGGAGATAAAGCATCACAGAATATGCTGAATTGTAAGGGACCCACAAGGATCATCAAGTCCAACCCTTAACCCTACACAGGACCATTCCCGAGAGTCACACTATGTGCTGGAGAGTACCATCCAAATGCTTCTTGAACTCTGTCAGGATTGGTGCTGTGACCACTTCCCTGCGGAGCCTGTTCCAGTGCCCAGCCATCCTCTGGGATATCAGGATTGAGTAATGTAAAAAAGATCTGTTTGAGTTGGTAGGTCAAAAACTAAAGGCTTTGACAAGGAGAAGATGGATCAATCCTATATGTAAATGACACCAAAGGTCAGTTCTTTTCCCAGCTTATGTGTCATTTCAGAGGGAAGAAGCTTGCAAAGCCCTGTGAACACTGTAAAGCTGGGAAAATGCCGTAATGATATTCAAACTGCAGAAACTAATGTTTATTCCCAGATTTCACTCAAGCTGTTTCAGCTAAATATACTGCAGAACTATTAGAAAATCTATGATACAATATAAACCACCTTCTTTCTTTTTACAGAGTTAATGGGACAATTTTAAGTGAAATTTCCATCTAAGTAATAAATTTGCTTAGGGATTAAAGTTTTTTTGCTTAGGTAGAACATTTATTCCCCAGTGATGAACTGCTTTGATCATTAGAATAAACTGCAACTACAGTGCTATCACATTCTCCATCATTTATTCAAGGTTGTTGAAAGAAGACTAAACCTCTTATGAATAATAAGTATTCAGTATTCAGTGGTTTCTCTACTACCTTCAAACTAGTTCTATTAAGGAAAAGTGAGGAAACAATGACCTTACTTTAGCTGGTCCTTCTGTGTCTCAAGTCAGATCTCAACATCGTCCTTTCAGCTCTGATGCCAAAACCCAGAGAGGTGCAAATGAAAGATGTTTGGATCATTTGTAACATGAAGGGTCTTCAGCTGACTCCTTCATAGGTTAACGTCAGCAGGTCAATCCATCAGCAAGGAGGAGGGTAAAGAAGAAGAATATGTCTGGGCTGCTCTGAACTGACCCCCCATTAGGGCAGATGTTTGCTGAGGCAAGGACTGCACCAAAAAAAAACCACTAGGAAAAGCCAGGGCATGGAGGGACCCAGGATGATCCAACCTGCTTTAAACCACAGCCTGTATTCAGTGGGGGGAGAATGGGTATTGTGTTCAGTCCCGGTCAGAAGGGGACAATTTATGTAAGTAAAAGATGCTTTTGAAGTATAATATATCAACAATCTGTTGTCAGCCAATAAGCTATACACAATGAATGCTGAGTGGAGAAATCCATCTGCAAACATCTCCTACATCATGTGTTTATGTTTGTAAGTATTTATGTACATAATATTCCACCTTCATTTTGCTGCATATTATACAGTGGTCTTTCCTCCAGCATCTGCCTTCTGCTTGAAAACTTCCAGTACAGTGAGAAATATGTAAGATGAAGTGTGATAATTTTGATCCAGGCCTTCCCTGCTAACCAGGTGTAACTAGGGAAAGGCTCATCTCCTAGGTATTCCCCACCTGGGGTTTTTCCCCTCCCATGTGACAAGGGAGGATATCAGAGAGGGAGATAAGAAGTCACTGGTCTTCTTGTTACAGTGAGGGTTTGGAGCAGGGAGTTTTGCTGCTTTTTGTCCCTTGTTGGAGCAACACAGGAGATCAGAGAGAGAGCGTGAAAAAGAGCTGGCTTTCTTCTGAGAGTCTTTGGTAGGATTGTATTGTACTGGTTTGCTTGGGGGGGGGGGGTGGTGGTGGTGGTGGTGTGTAGTAGTACCTATTTGTTCTGTTTTGTCCCTTTTGTTGTCCCTGTTTTCCCCTTCCCTTTCCTCTTTCCTTTCCCCCTGGAAGTTTTCTGATGTTGGGTGCAGATTGTGTATATATAATTTGAAGTGTTTAGAAAAAATACATATTTACTCTGACTCATTTCAATTTCTTTCAAGTTTTTTTTCCCTTTTCTTTCCCCCGCTTTGAGGAGCAGAGGGAGCAGGAGGGGCAGCTAGGGGGCTGGGAAGCCAAAACAAAACCAAGACAGACATTGACCTCTACAGTAAACCCTGAAAAAAACATGTTGTGAAACTTAAACCATATGCCTTATATCCTAGTTACTAGAGTAGTTACCCACAGAGCAGTAGTTAGTTGTCATGCAGTGAGAGATGGCAATGGCTTGTTGAAGTGTGGGCTCACCTGCTGTGGCACAATGCATTAGGGCCCTGGTGTGATGGTCCTCTCAGGAAGCACAGCCCTGTCTCCTTGCCAGTGCTCCAGACCACTTTCAGCCATAGCTGTGTCTGTAAAGCCATGGTGATTACCATGTAGATGCAGAAGGGCCATGGTTTGGTCCGTATCTGAGCCAATACTGTACTATTTCCAAAGTGCATTGGAACCCTATGGTTCAGCATATGGCTATAATTACACAAGTAAAATTTCCATGTAATATCATCTTTATTATGAATAAGAAGGACTTGGGAGAAAAACACAATTGATGGCTGCTCCAATTTATCCTAACTAGAGTTAATAATTTTTGAAAAAAGGTGATTTTTTTTTCTTGCCATCTATGAAAGTGGCTCTGGCACTATTGCATCTCTGTGCAAATATTTAGGAAAATAGGGTATAGGGATAGGAATGTATGCTGTTTCATATTGGTAGTGCATTGCTCAACTGATTTGATGAAATCTCTTAATGAAAGTGCATGATTATTTTCTTTACAGTGCTGTGTTCTTGGGCACGCATTTGTTCTTTTGAAGGGTTACTTTTTAAAGCCTGGATTGTTTCCTTGCTCTTAGAGCAGCATGTTTCCCAGCAGTGAGCTGAAGATACACCACTGGTGTTGTACACCTTGTCCTGATTGCTCTTGCAGTTACTGTTTTGGAGGGGTTGAAGCGCAACACTGCTCAGGGGGAAGTCCTGGAATGGCAAGATGCATTAGCTTGAGGCAGCTGGGACCAAAAGTGGTGCTTCCTCCTTCCCTTCCCAGCTTCACAGAACCCAGCATTTCAACCCTTGAGGGGAGGTTTGGATTAGCAGTGCTCACTTTCCCCTCTCTTGTTGGCAGATATCGTGCCGTTGCTGCCACGTGGCTCCACTTCATGGCTTGGAGTGGCAGAAGTGACTTCTCCAAGGGCTCCTTCCTGAACTCAAGTTACTGGTGAACAATAAACTGATGTTCACCAACCGGATCTGGGATTTTGAATGAAACTTGAATGGTTTATCCCAAGCTTTAATTGAGCTCTGATTTGTTCCCACAAACTTTCACCTCTAGATTTCACCCCACATAATTGATATAATGTCATTGCTTCAAAGCATGTCATTTGCTCAGTAACAGCCACAATTACTCAGGGGTTACTGACTTTGGCCTTTTAAAATGCATTAGCTACAGGAATTGCCATGACCCCAATTACTACAAATACATTCATGGATCAAAGACCCTGCAGCCAGACTTCTCCTCCTGACTAATCATTAACCAGGAGAAACATCGTGGAGCTGGCACTGATTTTTCTTGAGTTACTTTAATGGAATGACCAAAGGGATGTATCATGCTCCTTTCATCCTTAGAGGACTTCCAGAGTATTAGCAAGTTAAGCTGGACAGGACTTCTGGAAGAGATCAACCTAGCAGAAATGGAGATTGAAAATACTTTAGTATGCAACATCTGTCCCATTTCCCCCATTGTTATTTGTTGTTCGATTGGCACAATGTAATGAAGAATGATTTTTTTTCATATCTAATTTGTCAGAAGTTTGAGAGACTTGACACTGCAGCTAAGTGTGGCTGAACCAAGAACTACAAATCACTTCATGTTTTGGCCATGGTCCTTGTGACATCTTTCTAGATATCGCTCAGTATTGAGAGGGGGAGGGAGAGAAAGGTGCGTTTAAAGATGAGTGAGATGAAGAACATTTCCCTGGTCCTTTCTGTGCCTTGGACTGTCTCCTGAGGACACATGCTGAAAGGGAGCTTGAACTCCCAGGACCTTTTACGTGAGCTGTCCCTAAGACTTCAAGGTGCATGGAGATTACTTTAGGCTGCACTTGGAGTGCTGCCTTAATATATGCACAGATCCTTGAACATTACATTCAAGGTAACAGATCCTTAACTGCATTTGTGTTTAAACAATTAACCCCAGACTACCAGGTATTTCTGTAAATAAGGGGGTTTTCTGATGTGATCACCTACATTTTTTTCACAGGTTCACATGGCCCTTGCTGCATTTGTAGTCTGATCCTATTTTGCATAACCAGGAAATACATTCCTTTACCCATGCAGTAAATTAAAAAAACATACACACATCTACAGAGTCATTTATGTAAGCATTACAAAATTGTGATTGTCAGGAAGCCTTGCATTAAAACCTGCATTCCTGATTAGAAGATGGCATGCTGAGTACTTCAACCCACTTGGCACTTCAAATCAAGCTATTATTAGGGCATCTGTCTGTTCAGTCTTTCACTTAATTGAACTGTTTTTCAGATATACAAAGATAATACTTCCAATACAAACTTTCAGCCAAAAGTGTGGTTTTATTAGGCATCTCCTTGCAAAATAAAAAAGTGAATTTTGCTTTTGCAAAGCTTTAATAACACTGAATAACATTGATGTGAGTCTGGATATTGTCATTTCCCCTCAGCATAACTTTGTAACTCCCACATGGAACTTGCCCAGTCTTTCATCCCAGTTGGGTTAATGTAATGCTGCAATGCACATGGGATGTGTGCTCATTAAGACCAGAGGATCTAGTCTTTGGTATACCCAGAGGAGCCCGTCATAGAATCATGAAATCGTTTGGGTTGGAAGGACCTTGAAAGGTCATCTAGTCCAACCACTTGCAATGAGCAGGGACATCTTCAAGTAGATCAGGTTGCTCAGAGCCCCATCCAAGTTGACCTTGAATGTTTCCAGGGATGGTGCAACTCCCACATCTCTGGGTAAGGTGTGGCAGTGTTTTACAACCCTTGCCATAAAAATATTCTTTTTCTTATGGTTTAGGGAAAGGACCAGGAAATATAGGATTCAAGGGTGGAAAAGCCTGTAGGATTTGCTCATCTCCTTTCTTAGTCTGGGGACTTCAAGCATATGGTGTTGAAGAAGAGCTAGTGTGGAAGACACTGTCCTCTGGCTGCATCCTCCCTCGGGGTAAATCTGTGTTTGGGTGTTACTGACTTCAGTGGCCCAAAGATGCAAACTCTCAATGTGCAAGGTTTCATTAACTTGCAAGGTAGTAAGACTGAGTCCCCCAGGCCAAACTGCAAGTCTGCAAATCGTGGTGTGATGTAGAGGTCAGTAATAAAATAGAGGAAAAGGAGAACAGAGGGAATGGTAGTGATGATTCCCATTGGTCCTTGCTCAGGCTGTTCTAAGAGCCCACTGAAATACCCAGGAGCACAGCCTTCATGTTGGGTGAATGGGAACACTCTGGAGCCAGCTTCTCCAGACCTCCCTCTGTGCAGGAGATGTGCTGACATTGTCACAACCACAGACTGAGGAAAGTAACCTGCCATAAGGAAGAAAAGATTTCTCCTCTTAGAGGTATTCAGGACTGCAATAGAGTAACTGCTACTGGCCTAGTGTGTACGATTCTGCTCTGCTGCTTCAGAAAAACAGGATTGTAAGAGCAGTGTGTCAGTTTTATGGCACTTTGAATGTATTGCCTGACAATGTGGTTTTCTTAGTGGTTATGTTGCTGATTACCTTCATTTTAATAATAATGATTTATTCTGTTAAGGGAATTCTCTGTGCTTTAAGAAAGAAAGATTAATGCAAATCGTCTGCGGTTTGCAAGCTTTCTAAGCCTCACTCTGTCAAAGTCCTATAAGGATTTCAGCTTCCATATACTAAAATCTGAGGGAAAGGTTCTTATATACCCTGAAAAACATCACTCTGGGACTGACACTGCTTCATGCGTTGCCGGCTTGTGCAATGTTTTCCACTCTCTCTAATAAATGACAATGGAGGAAGTCACTAAGAGATAACATAACTTGCCAAAAGTGTGTTGACATAACCAAGCTGGAACACTGTGCATCCTGAAGTTTTCTGGCTACCTCGGCATTGTTAATGAAGTTTTAATGGGTTAAAGGTCTAGAACAGTTTAAGCTTTTCTATTTTAAACAAACTTTGAGCAACCTTTACTCAAATTAAACATAGTCCCCTACCTCTTCTTGCTTTCACAATAGATTTTTTTTTTCCTGGGCTGAATTCAATAATGAGTTATTTCCTCTGATTCGTGGGTAGAAAATTCTTCCTGAAGTAATTTCAGTTTGACACTGAAAATGAACCCACAAGTGTGGAAATTCATGCTAAGTCAGCCTTCGCACCAGTTGCTGTGAAAGAATCACCCTAATTTCCAATTATCCAAAGCAGTGACTGCTAAAGTATTGATGCTTCCAGTTACAGACACCAGAAATTAGTTGCTTGGGTAAATTGTCTTGCTGTGGTTCCATTTTCAAATGTAATTCCACTGAAAAGACTCTTAGTTTTCTCATTAAGACCTTTTTCAAAGGGCAAATAAACATGGAGAACTTTCTTGGACATAGAGTTCTGCTGCACAGTGAAGTTTTATGGGGTAGGAGTTAAAGAACTCAGAATATTGTGATTTTCCGTTCCCTCTGGAATTCTGGTCTATGAAGACTCTGGATACATGGCTTTAGTTGGCTTCTTCCACAGGAAATGTTCTCCATTCAAGTCATTGCTCTGACTGCTGTGAGAATATGGAAGCAAAACTATGTTATTTTACTTTCATGTTTTCTGTTTCTGGCCAGCAGCCAAAGTTTTTAATTGTTCAAGCCATTTCGTACAGGTTTAGTACAAGTCTTGGGTCCATTTCAGGTCTATCCATCAGGTGGATATGATCTTGTAGCTAAGGGGGGGTGCAGATAGAGTAAGATTTGAGAAGAGCACCTTCTTTAGACACAGTGTCTCCTTTCTTCATCTCTGAGCACTTGATTTTGGCTATGACATTATGATGAAGTTCAGGACTGGAACAATAAACACTCTTTGGCATTCAAAATCAGGTGACATAACATCTCTGGTCAGGACATTCCATCATAAAGCTTTCCTCCTGAAGAGAAAAATGCCGAGTGAGATTAAACTGCGGCAATCACAGATACATTGAGGTGATGAACAAGCCCTTTGTAACCTTTAGACGATTGGCTTTTTTACACACTGTTGCAACATATCGAAGTATTATGCTGTGAGAGGTGAAGGTTAGCACCTTTGATGGGGCAGAGGAGCAGAACTCAGTTCATTAGTAACTGGGAAATATGAGAGCAGGAGTTTATGCTTGTCACCTCACGCCCCATCCCATGGAACACTGACTGCCTGGGGGCATTCCGTCACTTCTGGACCACTTGGCTTCGCAGAGATCTGCAGCCAGTGTGCAAGATTCCCTCTAGGCATTGTGGGAACCTTGGGAAAGAGAGCTCACAGGGCCAGAACAGCAGCTTTGGTTCTTTCACTTTATCTGGTTCTGGAGGAAAAGAAGGTCCAAGTTAGTAAGAAAAAAGTAATGATGAAAAAGTCATCCTCTCCTACAAAAACACTGCTGCTGGAGCTCCTGTTGTTCTCTTAATCTTCTCTTTTGGAGAAGAATATTGGCTAGTTTTTCTTTAAAAACAGAGTCAAAGACCTTCAGGGTCAAAAGCATTTACAATTTCACATTTCTAATCTTTTTTCTCCCGTTCTTGTTAGTTTAGGAGAACATAAAAAGATTTTTGTTTAAATGTACTTAACAAAGAAATCTAAGTCACCTCAGGTTGGAATTTGAAAGTCTGGATTGAACTCAAATGAATTTTTAAAGATCCACTCATAATGCCTTAAAGCATTTTTGTATGAGGAATGTTTTTAGTTTTTTCCACAGTCTTTCCAAGAATGTAAGCATCACATCTTTTTTCTTTAGACTGGTGGCCTGTTTTCTCCTTGATATATTGTCTCATTTAGAATTCTAAATCTAATGATTTTTTTTCTCATGCTGACAAATAGAATAAAAGGCTCTACACTGTTTCCTTTAACATTTTAAAATCTCAAGCGAACCTGAAAACTGCAAGAAGTCACTTTAAAAGAGTTATATTAAATAAATGCTGTAGCAGGATTAGGTCCTTATCCTAAAAGTAGAACAAAATAAAATGAAAAAAAGCTCTTCAAATAACTATCGAATTTCCCCAGGTGGAGATGAAACACTGACTGTTATCTCCAAGGCTGTTTACATTTGTCAAAGTGTTGAGCCCTAAGAACCTGAACATCTTAGTGTTTGGAGATCAAACATGGGGCTTTAATTTTACCTTGTGCCTGGCCAATGGCCTTATAATTCACCCAGAATGTTAACAGCTGCCTCTTCAAGGAAAATGCAGAGCGGTGGAAAAAACCTCTCATGCCACTGACTCCATTCCCTCTGTTCTGGGCAGCTGTGTGCTGTGCACACATCTGTTCATCACAGCCAGTCAAAATGTTTCCCCATCCAGTGTAACAAATATATGTTCATTGCTAAACAAAAAATGGGAATGACTTTCTTGTGATGTTCCTCCTTCACATCTGCGAGTATCCCTTTATAATAGTTCTTTGGTTTTGTTTTTGTCATTACAACAGTTGCTAACAGAAACACTTGAGTGAAGGTTTACAACAGCTTGCATTATACCATCTTGTTGGTTTGGGTTTTTTCCACAGAGGTATAACTTTTCCAAATTTCCCATTATTAAAATACATTTTCCCAGGCTTGGTTATATATAAAAGAGAAATTATTTGGAAAGTTTGAGTAAAGTTTCGTAAGTGGCTTCTAAATGAGGCGAGAATGAGGAGCATAGGAAACTTGGTAAGGTCACAGGACACGATCCTGCTCTCTCAGACATCAACAATTATGTTCCCAAAGTCCTCCCAGAGGATCTAGAACCAGGGACAGGCACTGTTGCTCTGCATTCCTAGTATAGACAGAGTTGCCAATGAGTCTTGTTGTAACACAGGTGTAAAGTACAAATCTCAAACTCAACAAGGCAACATGAGCCTGGAGAGATCACCAGGTTCTGTGTGAGCCACTTAACCAGGCACAATGCAACCGTCCAAAAATTTTTAGTTGATTCTCACTCAGGAAAGCACTACCCAGAAAATTTGCTTGTTTAACATGAATGGAAGAAAGCAGAACACCCACCAAGCTCTGATTCTCTCTCTTTCCATAACTGCTTTTTCCTGGTACATTTATATTTAAAAAGGAAAAAATCCTATCCAACCAATGAACAAGAACAAACAAAGAATCTAAACAATAAAAAACAAAACAAGCCCACCCACAAATAATAAAAAAAAATCCCTTGATCCCTGTGAAGAGATCTGCATTCTTTCAGTCTTGATGCTGGAACTAGGCTGACAGCAATCAAGGCTATAAGCTTGTTTTTGTCTACATTTTATTATGACAAATGTCTGTTGCCAAGTTAGCTTCATGTTCTATGCAAGAGCCCTCAGGTGTCAGTCCTGTGTAAGTGGCTTAAAGTGAAAAGATTTTGCAAGTTTAACAGTCACTTTTGCTAATGCAGTTGTAACCTTCTCTATTTTTCTGTACTGTTCCCTTCCTTCAGAAGAGAGAATTCCTTCTGCCTCCCTGTGTGCTCTATTTCACAACAGGCTCAGCCAGCAGAACCTGGGAAGATCATCACTGGACCAAGACTGCAAAGGTATGAATGTATACATGAAAGGTATATAGCTAAGTATCCAAGTTCAAGCAAGCAAGCAAGCACGCCTTAAAAGGATTTTGAGTAGCTAACTCTCCTCAGATTTGTGAAAAGTCCTTATTTACAAAAATGAGAAGTGTGTTGCATCCAAAACTGACTATCAGTATCAGGACAATCAAATTATTCCAGAATCTAGAGGATGGCAGGAGGATAGAGCAAGGACAGCATCAGACTTCTGTTTTAAGTGGAATTCTTCTAATTTCCCTAAAAGTAACCAATTCAGAAGCCACTGGTTAAACCTGATAGGGACAATGCAAGTAGAGTGTGAAAGCATTGCATGAAATGTGCTGCTTTTTTATGCACTTTGATGGAAGGATGCTGCAATCTGCCATGCAACTAGAAATCTACTACCTCTGAAAGATGGTAATTGCTACATAAACCTTCGGCTTCATCATTGCTCGCATCAGCATGTGGCAAAAAACCCCCTTCAATTTCATCACAGTGACTTCAATGTATGAGACAGGATGAATGCAGGATGTCTTGGCCTCTAAAATATATAATGTTTATATCTGTTACATCTGCTTCTTTTTTTAGTATAATCATTCAAACACCAGGAGAAAACCCTTCTTGCTTACACAACATACAGAGTTTGTTTTGTAAGCAAGGACTATGTGTATCATGCCCCAGTATCTTTTCCTCTACGCAAATATTTTGAGTAACTGTGATATCAAGAGATGCTGGCAGGTCTCCAGGAAGGATTCAGGATGGTAGTTAAACAACCTAAGTTGTTATGGTTCAGAAAGCAATATCTGTCTTGTCTGGGGGATCCTACAGTTTCTTAATAATTTCTGGACGTAGAATAGTAATGTATCGCAGTTTGGTTCCTTTGGCTTGCTGTAAGAGCCATTAACACTGGCGATTGTGTCCATGAACTCCAGCTTGGAATTCGAGCGCCCTGCCAGAGCTGAAGTAGATACATATTTAGCAGATACCAGAAGTTATATAATACATGATGATTATTGAACCACAGGATCTTCCTGGGTCTCTCTGAGTTCTTGCTGCCAATAAAAGACAAGATTGAGAGGAGAAATTATTATATTTCGCTTGAGTCTTGTGAGAAATCAAGTGATAGCTCTTAGGAATGATAATAAAAAAGGTTAGGGAGGAAACTTCCTGTGCCATCATGATTCAGAACATTGGTTTGGTAGAGGAACCTACGTAGGCTTAGCAGAAGCCAGTGGATAACAGCTTCCAGGAGACACATCTGCACTGCCACTTTTCTCCAGAGCATAAGGGATTCACTGGTTCATGGCAATTAATGATTTTAAACACTTGTCAATCATTTAATAGCAAATTGAAAGTCAGATTTTTTTTTTCTCTGATAGAACAGCTCGGTTCCTATGTCTGAAATTGAGCATAACCTGTATTTCTTCAGTTTTCATCATGGCTAGTAGTTTTCCCTGCTTTCAGTCCTGAAGCCTCTTTTGTAGTCGATGAATGCAATTAAACTGCTGCATTTAGTTGGCAGGTGAAAGGATCCTGACACATAGACCCTATTTCAATTTGCAGAGAGATTAGCAGTTCTTTAAAATAAAAGGCACTAATGAACTAAAACTAACCAGTATTTCTTCTGAATGATACAGTATTTTCAGTCTTGCATTTCTTTTGCAGTTTCTTTCATGAAGTGACTTATACAGAAACTTCTGAGGGTGTTTTCTTGGAGAGAATAAATTTCTGAAGGACTTAACGAGGTTCTTAATCCATCCACTATTGCCCTCTCCCAGCCCAGCTTCCTGAGAATAACATTGCTCAGATTAGTGTTATTTTTCATTGCCCTCCCTGGGCGCTGGGACAGGTCATCCCTCCTCTAAGAAGAATGGGTGATGAAATATTTATTCAGCTAAATTATGTAAGCTGGAGCTCAGCATGCAGATGAAGAGGACCTAGAAAGCAGAGTATGTTTGCATTCATATGTGTGTGCACATTTACAAAAAGGATGAACAAATGTTTCCTTGGGTCACAGAGCTGCATTTAGCCAGTCTCCGTGGGTTAGCGTGATCTTCCCTTATGCCAGTCATTGAGAAATGATAATCTGAGCTATGCTGGGCTTTCCAGTGTTCAGATGCCTTGGCTACAAGGATGACAACTCCTCTCTACCATCATGTGATTGCCCTTAACCCAGTGGAGGTTATGCAGCAGATTCATCACTGTGACACTGCAAAGGGCAGCTCATGCTCCAGCAGGCTGCTAAGCAGAGTTACCAAACGGATGAACTCATCTCTCTCTGTTGGATATGCTCAAAGCACATGCATTCTTCACAAATTTTTGCTGTCACCAGCAGTCATTGAGAGAATATTAATGATCTGGATACTGTTCTCGTTTGGCAAACTTTACATATCTTCCTGGAGATAAATCTATTCTATTTTAGTTTTCATCATGGGACACTAGAATGTGTAGGAAAGATGAACTTTCTTATGCTGGCTATTCTCCCCCATCAGGCTAAAATTGTCTCTAAACAAACTAGCTTTTTGCTTAACTTTCTCACTGACATTTGAGAGGCTAAAAATGACAAATTTAGTTTCTCAGTAAACACTATATCTATGGGAGTTGGCAACATTTCCCATGAAAGGAATTTAAATGAAAAAAGAATCAAATCATTTCCATCTCCACGGGTGTGATATTAAGGAGATAGATGCCCTCTGTAGATAAGTCTTTGGAGTTGCACTGTTTTGGGAACTGTCCTCCTGAGTTGGTCCTTGCTAGTGTGCAATGAAATATTTGGAGGAGGGAAATTCATGCCACTGCTTTTCCCTGCTACCTTGTACAGGTAATAGCACCTTCCACCTTTGTATTATTCAGGGAATAATATAGCATATTGCCCAGAAGCTGAACATGGTCCTATCAGTGGCATTGTGCATGCAGAAATTTTTATTCTTTCTGTTTTTTAATCTGTCCTCTCATATATATTGAGAACCAGAAAAGGATGTCTGAATACTTCTAATTCCACTAATGCAATTTCTTCTCAGTGCTGGTTTAGATTTCTGTTTTAACTTGCATTCAGGGAGACCAACCACATCATGGTTTTGGGAAACAGACCTTGAGTTTTTGAGAGCTCTTTCTGCTTAAGAAAGTACTATGGCAGATTTTGCAAAACTGCGTTTTTTCAAGCTTCAAAAAATAAAGACATACACCAGCTTTGAAATAAGCTCTAATTTACCTTCTCAAATAAAGTCTGACCTGGGGTTTCCACCTGGGAAATAAGGGAACTCTGTCAATATAGTACTTCAAATGAACAGTCATTTGGAGGGCCAGTCTCTTTTCTTTGCTATTATTTTCATCCACAGTGGCACCTTTCATTTTGCTAGCAAAGCTTTCAGTTTGGAAAGGTGTAAGAATTCATGTTAGACATGATAACATGACTCTACAGGTAGGCCCATCACACTTATATCACAGGGATTTCATAGGAACTAAGTGTCTAAGTAATTGTGGATCTGGATCTATACACCTAAGAATAATTTCAGCTATTGTTAACTTCAGCCTCTACTTTCTCATTTTCTCTTATTAATTCAGGTGAGGAGTGAGAGATGTTTAATGCCTTATTTCAGACCCAGTGAACCAGGGTCATGTCAGCCTCTTGCAATGACTTACCACTGAATGGCAACTGTGTTATTGTTGTGTAAGCCAAGTATTTTTTTTTCACCAGCAGTCAGAAATGCAGTTCTGAAATCTGCAAAAACTGTGTGTTGCTGAGAGACAAACTGGATTTAAGGCCCAAACTTTGCTTGTGAGCAGCACACCTCAAAAATTTCAGTTAAAGTGCCTCAATCAATCAAGGTGCCTCAACGTGTGCCTCATGCAAGGAGATTCAGATCTACTCCAAACCCCACTGATTTCACTGGCGGTGAGATACAGAAAACCCCATTGTTTGTACCCCAGCTCACTGACAGACATGGCATGCCAGCCTCTGATGGCATGTGCTTTCTGATGGTAGCTTTGCTGCAGCCTGGAGTCCCTGCTGCTCTTCCTTCCTTCAAAAAGGGACTCCTGCTGGGCTGGCAATGTTTGTTAGTTCACCAAAATCACAGAGCTGATCCTTGGCTGCACGAGGCCCGCTGCTGGGAGACTGCCTTCTGCTAGTGAAGGGCCACAGGATACACTGCAAACTTTCCATATTAATGACATAGCATGAGGCTAAGCAGCAGGGGCTGCTGCCTGAGAACCTCTCAAGACACCAGCACTTTTACTTATTTATTCTTCTTCTGCTTTTCTTATAAGATCATCAAGAATCTTTTCACTGGGTCCTGAGAGCTTTATCTTTGTTTTCTTTTATGAGACGGAGGAGTTGATACCTCCTGCTGCCTCTTCTGACCCACATTGCAGTCACATCACAGGAAGAAAAGCCCTTCCCTTCACTATTTGTGCAGGTAAACAGTGAAATATCTTTGTTCTCTGTGTGTGTGTGTGTGTGTGAATGTAAATGTCTTCACTGATTATTGGAGATTTATGCCTGTGCAAAGGAATTGGCCCTTCTGAACCACCTCCTGACTGGGATTTCTGGCTGATTAAGCATTGCCTGTAGTAGTAGCAGTAGGTAGGAATAGCTGCCTTCATGGGAAACATGCATTTTTATCAATAATGCTCTACATGTAGGTTTTGCTGCTTAATTGACTTCAAGTCTGGGGTCACACCAAACTGTTCTGTTCAGCCAAGCAAGAGAAGCTGGTCATACATCAATCAGAATATAAACTCTGTTGGCTGCTCCCTTGTATGAAGCCAAGAAGGAAACCAATGCAAAACAAGGAGAATTATGGAAATTAGAAGCTGTTCCCTCTTTCTGAGGCATGGTGTCCCTTTGCACAGTTGTGTTTAACACAAGTGTGACATGTAGGCACCTGGAGTGGTAGAAGGATTGAAAGGCTGATGGATTTCTAGACACTCCAGGTTTCATCACTCCAATAGTAAGAGATTGAACTGCCCTCCAAGATTCTATCTTCAGAGGCAGATAAGACCCTGATCTCTCTCTATTTGCAGTCACTGAATTCATACCCAAGATCCATAAACTGCTCAAGCACTTGCCATTCAGGAGAAGGAAATATTCAGATTTATGAGATTTAGGATCAACAGCAATTTGGAGTGGAGATTGTAGTTGGGGAGAGAATGAAGATACAGGGAACTTAATAAAAACAAAAGACAATGTCCATTTACAAGCAGTGAGTTGGACTCAGTGGTGAAGGCCTTGCTTACACACAGCAATTGTCAAGCAGGATTCTACTTTGGATTCTGTTGTTTTCCTCTAATGATGAAGTGGAAAAGAAGTGTAGTAATCAAGAGGTAGGGTTCCTGGAAGCACACCCAATTTGTTCTTACAGGGTAACTTCCATAGCAAGTACTAGACCTTTGAAACAGCCCAGAGAAAAAACCTCTCAGATCCAAGCAATTTAAATTCAATGAATGTGATTTGGCTTGCAGTTAGTTCCCAAGGAAGTAATGAAAGAGGTAATTAAAGACTGGACAACTACCTTAAGTAAAACATTATTCATTAGAGTAAAAACGTTTCAGATAAACTGTTTTCAGGCCATGAAAGCCAGATCTATGTCTTTCTGTGCATCGCTACAGCTGCCCAGTTCCAGATGGAGGAGTGAGACTTTCTTTCTGAAGGGCATAACATAGCATGCTTATGCTGGAGAAGGAGGAGACTTACACTAGAATGTGGGAAAAATCCAGGAACTCCTAGGATTTTCCTTCACTCACTCCTCTCCAACAACATTACTCCCTAAATGGAAGCCACAGTCTTCCTAGCCTTGGTCACCTTGTTTCCTATGTCATCCTCAAAGATATGCCCTGAAGGTTCCTCTGGTAAAACAGTGGCAAAAAAGAATCCCTGAAGGGCATGGATTCCCCTGAATTAAGGAGCTGTGGGATATTGGGAAGATGCAGTGAGGGTGAAAAGGGGTCATCCAGGGAAAGTCTGACAACAGAATTTGATCAGCACTTTCCTTTTGAGAAAGCAAAAACTATTACTGATATCAGGAGGAGAGTAAGACCCAGCCATGTAACTGACAGTGCTCCAAAGGTAGCAGCAGAGCAGACAGCAAATTGCTTCTCTGAATTGAAGTGGGAAAGCACTTACTATTCAGTCAAGGAACTGGGCAATTTGTAACTTCCTAAAAGCAATTTCTCAGGAAAAGAACCCACCCAATAATTAAAAACATAAAAAACCCACTTTAAATAAATTTACTGATGTGAAGATGAATAGCAGCATAACAACATCTGTGCACACATCAATGCTCCCACCCACACACCACTGCAGTATTAATAAAGACCACGGGGATTGTGTAACTACATCTCTATAGTGGGTTTGAGCACATTCTTTCTTATTTAACACTTGTCCCTGAGCAAGACATATCTAGTCTGGGTTTAGGTGAGTGGTACTAGCTCCCTTCAGTTTTGACCCTGATGGCTAATTTTACACCGCAGTGGAACCAGTGCTACATCTGCCTGCTTTAACATCCCATAGCATGTGCTAACCAGAACAGTGACTTGGCATTGCAACATGTTTCATTCTATCACCAACAATTATTTATATCCTTACAAAGTGACTTCTTGTTCCTTGCATGCGAAAGCCTAAGGGACCCATGAAGCCTCACAAGAAGAAAGCCTCGGCCTTTGTTAACAAATCTATCAATTATCAATAAGCCTCTGTGTGAATTTTTTTCTCAAATCTATTTTTACTAGGTGAGAGCAAATCCCTTTTAACCTGCAAATACTGATCCTTCATTAAGATAAAACAATCTGACCTTGGAAATGTCACACCTTGGATGACCCACATAAATCACATGGAAGAAAATACTTACTGCCTTAGCCTGTGGAACGAATGAAGGGTTCAACATTGCTCCCTTGCTCACAGGCCACCTTAAAAAGCTGGATTGTTGTGGCTTGGTACTGTACCCAATCAATATGAATAGGACTGCCAATGTGTACAAGGGATACCAGGACAGCACAGGCTTTCAGGGAGAAATTGGTATTACTGTCTTTTATAACATTTGTAGGATGGTCCTGATGCAGTTTCTATGACACAGACCTTTGTGGGATGATTATGGTCCTTGCTTGCTCCCTTGACTTCAGATTGATGCAGGAGTGATTGTGTCTTGGGAAGGAATGGCCTGCCAGCCACCACACTGTGCCTTTAATATCACGGAGAGACACATCAGAACTAATCAGGAAATAAATCAGGTTTTCATCATTGTAACTGTGAGACTATTTCACCTCTGCAAATCAGTGCAACAGTGCGATGAAAACACAATTAATATCCCCTAGAAATTCCCTGGGTGAATCTTTCCATCAAGATTATAGGCAATAAAATTATTAATGTTTCAAAACAATTAAGCCATAATGAAAATTAATAAAGTTTCCCAATCCTTTTGTCATTACTACTGACTGACTCCATCTCTAAAGCTTTATTAGGAACATTTCTAGGTAGAACAAAAATCAGCAGGGCAGAATTCAGGTAGAGTTGATCTTGTCCTAAGGTAGAAAGAAGGACCAGATGACCTCCTGAGATTCTTTCCAGGCCCCTTTTTCTTCTAAAACATTTTGAAAATCTGTTTTCTTATATCAGCAGTGATTTGTATTCATTTCACATGGGTAGAAATGAATACACCAGCTTCTTGAATAGGAGAGTCAGTATCTATTGCATTTGGATCAGGTCCATTTTTAACTTTAAGGGATAGAGATATTCAAACACCTGGAAAATGTCTTGCTTTGACATAATGCATGCTATTTTGTTGAATTTTAATGAGCAAAGCCTCCTATTTGATATATTCTTGCTCTAAAATGCTAATTGATGAGTAAGCTTAAAACATACACTAAAATATTCTTTATGTAGCTCAACATTATTTTCAGTCTGTCTATTTTAATTCTTTCTTTTCCCAACTTATTTAGCATTTGAATTGCAGTTAATCTTAAATTTTACTTTTGCAAAGGAGTAAGTCATCATTTCCTTTTTGTCTAAAGCAACTTTTCTTAATCAAACACAAATCTGGCAAAAAGCCAGAGAAGATATTTTTTAAATTTTTCTCATGTTTTCTCTGACAAGATGAATTTAAAATTTAGATTTTACAGAAAAGAAAAATATTATATTCAAAGGCTTCATAATCTTTTAATCACATACAAACTGACCTTAAGCACTCTTCAAAACATCTCTACTTGTGAACAGTTGGAAATAATTAGTACAGAGAACAGTACCAAACAGTAGTAATGGTACCTACAGATACTTCTTTGGGCTGTTGCCATGTTATATCTTAGGAGGAATTCAAGGGCTGAATCACTGAGATTATTAACTACCCTATTGTTTTCTTCATGGCCACTGTGCACAATTACCATACCCAAACTCTGGCAAAGATAGAGAGAGACATACCTTTTCTTTTCAGTCTTCTGACATTGCCCTTCCCTTACAAGGCTATTTTGCAGGGTGATGCTGTGTCTAAATAAATTAAAAGAGAGTTTCTTTGCTTTTTTAGCTAGACAGCACTTCAGGCAGTCAAGGAAATCTTTTATTCATCTTCATTTTAATCTGGATTGCTGTGCAAAAAAATACCTTAAATGTCTTGATTTATGATCAGATCCTTTCCTAGTTTTGGAAATTCATAAAGTGGGACAAAATTTACTGAAGGGACATGGTGTATGAAGGAATCTTTGCACAGGAAATGATGGAGTTGCCTGGAATTTTATGAAAGTGCACATAGTGAGGTATTAGCATGCCTGATTAATTAACACTTGTTTATGTTCTGTTTCAGCCTTATTTCAACACCCTAGGACTGATTCTAATAAAAACCTTTTGAGAGTTCTTTTTCCTTCCACACACTTAACTCATGATTGCAAAGTCATTACCACTTTTGATTATAATCTTTAATTAGCAGGAAAATATATGTGTTGAATTATTTAGTTAGTGTTCATTTTCATCATCATATTTTGACAGCTTTTGCATTAATAAATCTTTCATAGACCTGAAGACCCTGGATAGCCTTGGATGTAGTTTCCTAAGGACTTCTGTTAAACAATTTCCTTCCAAGGACCTTAAAGCACTATGTGCTACCCGGAATTTTTCACTCCCAGGTGAGTTTCCTGATCACTAGCCTGTCTCTTCTGCTCACTTTATAGCTTAATGAATTTTTTAGAGCTTTCCTTCTCAGTGGAACTGGTTCAAAATAAGAGGAGGAGATAACATCTCTGCACAGCCCATCATGCAAGAGTGGTTGTGTGGCCTGAGGCCAAATTCATCACTTGTCTGCTGCATGGACTTCTCGGTTGGTTCTGGAGCTGCTCAATTGGTTTTCCAGGGAGAAAAACTTTGAATTTAGCTTACTCTTCTCAGTGTTCTCAAAAGAGCCTCTACCTGCCTCTCAGAAGTGCCCCAGGGCTACTATGCTTGATCTAGCATCACTTTTCTGTTAAATCTACATTTCTGGTGAGTCAGTAAATTGCATAAGATTCTTAGAAGGGCCCTAACATCCCTGACAAGGCTTTTGGGGTTGTAGACAGCACAAGCTAAAGGTCTTCTATGGGTTGATCCATTTATATCTGTGTCCTGCAAGGAGCTTCAGAGAGATACCAGATTTCCTGCTCAAAACCACATTAGACCCAGGAGGTGTCCCTGCCAAGTTACAGTGTAAGAAAAAAAGCCCCATAGACTGGACCTATGGTTGTAATTTAAGACGTAGTGCAGTCCCTGTTTGTTCAGCTCCAGGATTGCTATCTCAGCTGGCATGTAATGCTGAGTAAAGCTGCCAGTGGACCGAAGTTCTTTGTTCTAAGGTTCCTTGACAGCATCTGAACCTATCAAAATTTTAAGCTGTGTATAGGATGCTGAGGTTTAGCTTTTGTCTGATTCTTGGTTGGATGGGTTTTTCTATTCAATCTGATAAAGTGACAGTGTTTAGAACTGCAAGCATTGTGGGCAGTTATTTCTAAGTGCACTATTTTATTAACTTTAATGAGCAAATAATCACCCACTTATCTCTTTCCACTGTGGAAAGAGATGCTCCCCAAATCTTTTAATAATAATAAATAATAAAGCCACAGTGGAGCTCTCAGTCTGGAGTAATTGCCCCACATGCCATTATACCCATACAATAAACCATTTAAAGCTGTTTTAAATATTTCCTGTCATCACTAGTGGTGGAAAAATAATTTTGCATGGTTCATTTGCTGCAATACTGAGTTTTCTTTATTGCTTGTGGAAGGAGTGATTGTTATAAAAAAAAATGACTACAGCAAGACTGTGTTATTACCTGTTTAGTTTCCATCAGGAACTTCTCAATCCAAATCAAACCTGGATCAATGCAGCAGAGGAGTGCTTGCAGTGGAGTAGCACAATTTTTTCAAAGCAGAATGGTAAGGAATAATCATCTGAAGACTGATGAATTTCAATAGTTGTATGAGTTATATAAAGTGATATTACTAATAATGTACTCTGTGAACTTGTAATGAACAAACCTAGGATTTTGGAAGACAACCTGGGACCTTATCATAGATTTTGTTAAGAAAAAAAACCCCATCAGCAATAAGAAATGGCGATTTCTTCTGGAATGTTACCTTTTGACAATTTCTGATTAACTCTAAAAAGCAAATCCCACCCCCCAAGAAAAACATCCCACAATTTTTTACATAAATAAGCTAAAATAAAATTCAGATGTTCTGCTTCTAAGTAAAAGCATCCACTCAGGGTGTTATTACAATTCAACAACTTTACTTAAAATATTTAATTGAAATATTCAAATTGATTCTCCTGTCTGTCCCTGTGTTTCAATGTCCTCAATTGAATGCAGAAGTATGATCATTGATAGAAAAAATACCAGGTAGATACAGATTCTTAGACTGTTATGGTCTTCATTTAAACAAGAGAGGTCTTTCCTGTGCAATTTGAGTAATAAGTAATATTCCTAGAGCCATACCACTTTTTGAGATATCCTTGAATACAAGGATGTGTTGCTGGACTTGCATTCTGACAAATTAATCTTTTCAATTGCTTTTTCTAGCTTCTCATCTTTTTATGCTCATCTTTTCACTAGATGAGTTGTTTATAAGTATCACCCTTCATTTAACTTTAGGAATATGTTTAAACTGTGATATTACTTCTTTTTTTTAAAGGACTTGCAAATCTGGCATCTCTGTAGGGGTAGAAAGGATTTAAATTCTGACAGCAGAAATAATTAAAGGAGTGCTCTTGAGAGCACACTTGTGGATTCACAGTGTTGTTATCATTGTATTTGCTGAGATGAGTCTCAACAAAGCATCAGGAGTGCAGAAACAGCCTTACTGCTGTTAGCAAATTTCTAGTGTCTGTTGCCCTCTGAGAGCCCACAAATACCAGCCAGAAGTCTGGGAAGAGAAGGAAACATCCAGTCAGAGCACAAATTTCATGAACAAGAGTGGTGCTTTGTTTTGAAAAAGGAAAAATAAGTGAGCATAAGAAAGAACTGTTTCCAAACCTGAACCTGCCTCTTGAGCAGCATTTAAGCACTTTGGTTGATGAGGAGATGAGCAGAGCAGTAGGAGGGGAGTTATGGCATCAACCCCAAGCAGCATGGGAACCAAATGACCTTCAGCTAGAAGACCTAAAAGAGAGCAAAGAGGTAAGAAGAGCTGTTTCTTCGTGGCTGCTTGGGCTGAGTGACCCTAGGTCTCACATGCTCAATGTGCAAAAGATCTGAGAATTAGCATTTCTGAGTACCCTTCTGAATAGTATTTGTGCTTCTGCTCTGAAGCTGACCCTGACTAGTTGCACACTAATCCAGAGTGGTGTTTCATCACTGCCCAGTGTCTCCTCAGCTTGCAGGGAAAAGGAGATTCTTACAGTGCTGCCTTCCTGTTTGCCTCCCTTCTTGTCCACCACACTTCCCAAACAGGCCCAGTGCTGCTGCTCAGGGGTACTTGGTGTGAGTCCTTTGTGGTCCTGTTCTGGGCCTCCCCAAGGGTGCTTTTTGATGTTCCAGCAGGGAAGATGATGGAGTTGGGAGGGTCCCAGAGTAGAGGTAACAGAGATTCCATCTCCAGAGACAATCCCAGCTACTGGCAAACACCTTGTCCATGTCCTGTGTTCCTGGATAACATGGAAAGCTTCTCACCCTTCTGCTTGAGCTGATGCATCAGCTCCCTGCTTCTGTTGCACCTGTCATTTCCCTGTGGTTGCAGGAGGACTCTCCCACTGCTTGCAGCATGATGCCCTTGGCTACTAGAAGAGGAGCTGGTAAACAGGAGGAAAAGAAGTCAAGTTTAATGTCAAGTCAGTGGAAAGCAGGACAGGAAAAATAAGTCTGGAGGACAGAGGTAAGAAATGATCCCTGGGGTCATAGAGTACACCATTAAGATAGGCAAACAAAGAAAAACTCAATTAATTAAGAGAAAATAATGACAAGGAAGTTAAAGATTAATTGATTGATAATTAATTTAATAATATGTACTGCTATAATTAGATTCATTGATTAATTTGAAGTAATATCTATTTCTTAAAATGCAGTCAAATTTTAAGTCTAGTGAGTTTGCTGTCACTGATTTTTTTTTTTTTTTTTTTTTTTATTTTTTTGCCTGTTAATGGCAAGTCTTCCTAAATTTCAGCATGAATTAGTTACTGACCACACTTGGTCAGTTTGTTCTCATTTCCCTTTAGAAAGGAGTGTATGTTTTGCTTGACTTGGTGTAACGGCACTGTCAGCTGTCCTTTGTGCACTTCAAGTACAGAGGTGTAAGAGGTTACCATGCCCATCTGCCTGTCCCTTCTCTCTCAGGGTGCTTGAGTCAGCAGTCAGAGTGAAACCAGCAGCTCTGCACTGAGCTGGGCTGCCAACGTGTCTTTTGACAGGGAGTTGAGTACTGTCTTATATCCCCTCAGCCTGTCTTTTTTCTTTTCAGTGACAAGTTAACCCCGGACTCTTTCAATTTGTACATTCTCTTCATTTGATAAAATGGAACGAGGTTTTCTACCCTATGGGAGAGTCCACCTACCAGCTCTACTACTTGACTTTCCCAGTGCCTCATGTGAGAGGTACAAGTTGCAGCTCCTGGTCCTTTACAGAGGTGAGAATCCATAAAAGAACTAGGAGGCAGTTGTGAGATTGTGGCAGATATTTCAGTAAGCATTTCCTGTCCGTGAATGACTGTCTTAAAATACTTTGCTGCATTTGACCTGTCATCCTGTGAGTAGCAAGCTCTTATTTATTCAGCTGACATGTGGGACTCTGAGCCTATCCACTGGCATTTACAAGATATTTAAGGGTGACAGTAATTATTATAATCCTTCCCTTCAGTAGCAGGCTTGAAGCCTACTCTTTCCATTGACATAGTTGGTCTAACTGCAGAATAAGTCACATGTTAACAGCTGGACTAAAAAACCACCCACAGATGTTGCTTAATAGAAGCCTGAGTAAGTCCACCCACTACTGGTACATTTAGTCCTTCTAGAGGAGGCAGGTGTATAATCTAGGAAATGTTCCAGTTCAGCCCTTACAGACATGAATCATTAATATTCAGAGCAAAGAAATAATGTCCTTTTTACCCATGGGGGAAAAAGACCACAAACATGGACAAAAAGGTGAGGACATCAGGGAGAGAACTCGCAAGCAGAAAGGAGCCAATTTTTCTTTATGCCACGGCTGGCTGCTGGTTTTCACTGTGAGAAATAACACAGCAGTCTTTCTCAATACTCAGATATTTTTTCATGTCTTATCTAGAGAACTCATGCTGTCTGCAAGTGAGGGGCAGAGGCGTCAGGCTCTGAACCAGCTGAAATAGGCACTTCTGCTGGAGGTGGCTCTGGGACCTGTCCTGTTCTAGTTTTGCTTGAGGGAAACAGACAGGCTCCTGAACTTGGAGTCTCTATGGCCCTCACTGTTCCCTTTGTCTGCTGCCTGCCTGCCTTCCTAGCACACCCAGGCAGTGGGAAAGCCCCAGCTTTGCCTGCCACAGGTTCACAGGAGCACTTGGAGCAGAGAAAGATAATTGGAATTGAGGATCATCCTTACTAAGCACTGTAAAAGAGAAAGATCCATTGGCCTGATTACAGAAAAAAAGATACTCCTATGACAAAGCCCAGAGAAACCATCCACTGACAGAGCACTGTGTATTCCCATAACCCTGAAATGGTGCTGAAAATGGCTAAGTAAATAAAAGCCTGAGAAAAAAAAGAGCAGCTACCTTCCACCCCCACCCCCCCCCGAATTTTTCCTCATAGTCTTTCTGAACCTTTTTAATAGCTGGAATATTTTGTAAAGGTAGAATGACTAAAACCTCAATGTGTCAACCAATTGCAGGCAATGGGAAGAGCACTAGAATGCCATCCCAAACCTCATCTTTGAGTGAGATCTTTGTACGAAAAGCCATTAATTAGCTGTTTGGTGGTACTTCAACATCACCTGAATTGTGTGACCTCGGTGAACCAGGTGCTTTGCCAGTACAAACTGGTATTTTTTCCTCTGTATGCAGCAGCTCTGTACTGCTCTAAACTGGCTGGGCATGTGACCCAAGACCACAACTTTACTTCAGTTCTCTCACTTGTTATTTTGTTCTTACTTCAAAAAAGTACATTCAAGAAAAGAAACAAAAAAGCATTTCAGTTTTGGTCACTGTGATTTACCAGAGATGACAGGCTGTGGAACTTCTGCTTGGTCCCTACAATTTGTGTATAGTGCAGTTAGTTATAGGGCAACACAGACGCTTCTGAACTGTAAGCACTTCCATGACTAGTAAACGTGCTGCAGTCCCATCTGGGGAAATGGCACTTTTTCTAGTGTTTACAGCACTGCTGGCAAGGTGTTTTCCAGTTTTGCACAGGGCTCTTATCTATGGAGCCATGAGCTTCACTTGACATTAATCAAGAGCTGAGTTAGCCATACATCTTCATGGGATTGTTGACTTCTTAAGAAGGTTAACAACGTTCTAGTTCCTTATCTATTTTTGTTAGAGCAAATATCCTTGTCCTGGAAAAACTAAAAACAAAAATCTCTTGTTACATATTTATAGCCAAAATTAAAACCCTCTTGGGAAAAACACTTGACTCTGGGGATGAGGAATGGGTTGTTTTGTTTCCTCAGTTAGGCCAACTGTTTTGGAAGATTCAGTCAATGACTTGTGTCTGCTCTTTGTCAAACAAATGGGAGAAGATTAACTCCAGCCCTGAGCCATTTTGGGGCCTGGCATGGGATTGCTGGGAAACATCCAAGGACAATCAATGGCAGCTGATTTAATGCAAAGTCACATTATATATACTATGTTGGGGAAAAAACACAATGTTTTTTTATCATAAGTAAAATTTTTTCACAAAACCATCACTGTGTTTGGAAAAGAAGTGTTCTCATTGAGCAGTTGTTTTAGAAGCAAGAATTAGACTTTGTACTTTGATTAAAAAAAAAAAAAAGAAGAACCTTTCGATAAGACTCACAACCTGGAGCAGCTGTAAACATCAGACAGGGCAGGCCTGGGTCAGTTTGACTGCTATTGCCATGCTTGTTACATCCCTTCATGGGAATTGCAAATGAGGCAACTTTCATTCAGTGCCTTGAAGTCTTTATGTTGAAGGTGTGCCATTCTAAAGAAAAGCAGATGGAGGTTGAAATGCACAAAACCTTGTTTTCTAAAAACCTCCTGTACTGACAGATGGTTGTGTACCAGAAGAAATTACCAACTTTCTATTCTGTTGTTGCAGGTCCACTGCAATAATCTGAATTTACAGAGAGTCAAGTTTCCTTTTCAAATATGCAAATTTCCCTTAATCATGAGTTTCTACAGTAATAAACAATTCTGCTTTAACTGGCTTTGGCACAGATTAAATCAAACCCGTTTTGTCAGCAGTACCTCTGAGTACAACACATTACACAATGATTTTACTTCAAATTCTCAGTTCTCAGTCCTTTTGGCTGGGAAACATTTTATTCTGTAGTTTCCTGACCCTGTCTTCTAAACAGTTTGTCCCCAGCACAACACGTGAATTCTGCGTGCCATGTTTCACTGGCAAATTAATGAGGACATGAAAAAACAGCATCAACATATCATAAAAAATGCAAAAGCATTGAACACTTAATTACAGCTCGAGCTGTTCCAAAAGGCTCAGTAACTGAAATGATTGAAAAGCCAGAGTTTCTAGGGCTGTCTGTCTAAATCACACCTAATTTTCTGAGATCTGTTGTTATCAGCGATGGTAAAATCAGAGGGAGATGAAATGAGCAATCACCTGTTGGCACTGAAGTACAGGAGAGCATCTGATTTGAACAAACACCAATGTTTTACCTGGCAGATGCAGCTCACAGTCACATGTCTTGAGGTGTAGCATGAGTGTGTGTGGTTGGTCTCCTCCTGACATTAGAAACAGACTTGCTCAAGCTGCTAAGACATTTGCAAAGCTGCCCAACAGGCTGTTTCTCTGTTTGCGGGGTGAGGTCTGATCATGACTGCTCTAGCTTTGCCATTTATCAAGACAGAGCAGAGTGCAAGCCTAGGGCCCCCTTCTCCTCACAATTTCCTTTGGAGTGTCTGTTTCCTTTCAGGACTGCTAACTTTGTGCCCAGGTGGCCAAGAAGGCCAGTGGCATCCTGGCTTACATCACAAATGGTGTGGTCAGCAGGACCAGCAGTACCCCTGTACTCAGCACTGGTGAGGCCACACCTTGAACACAGTGTTCAGTTTTGGGACTCTCACTACTATTTCTATAGTTCTGCGAAACCGTAAGTTGTACCTCAGATGTCCTCAAAGCATGTGTTAGGTGGGAGGGATCACTTTCATACCTCAGAAGATGCTGTGCAGGACCAGGTGCTGTTCCAGTTGCAGAGAATAGGTTTTTCAGTAGGTGTCTTTTAACTTCCTCATATAGACTGAGAAGATCAAGTCCCACTACACTCTGCATTTCAATGCATGGCTGAGCCTGTGGTTTTAGTGAGTTACTGACTTTAGCAGTTCTGTGGTGAGAAACTTCCACAGCAAAGTAAAGTAAAAGATATTAGTTTAACTCTCTTTCCTTGATACTGTGATTTATTCCTTATTTACAATGTCCTTAGAAAGGTAAAATGGTTAATTATTTTGTCTCAGGTGTTGGACAGTAATTTATTAAACTAAGAAACCTTGGTGTTGGATCCCACAGAGGCAACTGCAAGAATTTTTCAGGATCCTACTGTACCCAAGGGAGTCAGGATGGCTGCAAAATCTCCTCCATGATCCCACTGGAAGGAGTTTATTATTAAGGGAATTCAGAGGAAAGCAGGAATCTTTTCTTTCACCATAAATAACCTCAAAGCAAAGGAGGAGATGTCACTCCTGAAGGTATGGAAGAAAAATGGGACCTTCATTAGAATTTCCTTAAGAGCTCCCTTAGGAAAAGAATGGCAGGTGAACAAGACCATTTTGCAGTGCAACAGTGCAGGTGGGAGCAGCGTGTTCACATCGCTGGAGGAAACTGTTGTCTTGTTTGGAAAGGGGATGTCTGTCAGGAGCTTGCTGCTGATTTAACATGGAGCAGAAATGGAAAGGAGGTTGCAGGAACTCTTTCTCCTTGAATGGTGGAAACTAAATAGCTGTGCTTGGGTGTGTGCATTTCCACGCTGACAAAATCTGCGAGATGCTGGAGGGAGCGACAAGCTGTTCAGCGTGCCCTCTTTGTGTAAGACATTTCTGTTTTGGCTGAGGTGATTTTTGGATGTGTGAGGACACAGCTATGGGGGTGTGATACCACCTCTCTCAGGCCCAGCAAAAGCAGGAATTGTAAATTGGGGTTTCTGGGACCCTGGATCTCTGCTCAGCTCTGTGTCAGGAACTGATACAAATCTGTCCCTTGGCTCCACACTGGTGCCAGCCCTCCAGCAGACTGGGGAGGTAAGTAACGGCTGTCCAAGGAGCTTCTGTTATCTAGTCCTTTGCCTTTTCATTCCTGCGCATTTTTTTTTGCAGCATTTCCTCCATTACCTCAGAAGCTTTCAACTCCTGAAAACAATTTTGTCATTTTGTAACTTTAAGAAGCTGGGACTTGATTGCCTTATTTTATGACTTCCTTGTGCTTCCTAAATGTTCTCCCCTCAAAAGGCAGTGAAGTTAGTTTTTGAGTCTGTAAAGAAGTGTTACAGAGTATTTTTATATAAGCCAGATTAATGGTTTTAGAAGACGATGCATTTATCATAAGACAGCGTTTTGGCAGCAAAGTGAGCTTCAGTGAGCAGTTGTTTTCAATCTTGTCACGCGTCTTCGAAGAGCTAACCTGAATTTCCTCTTGAATTTGGAGTTTTAAAAAATCATGACTCAATCCTACAATAAAAAAGGGAAAAAGCAAAAACATCCCACAGTTTCAAAGTAGGTATTTTGATGGAAACAAACAAAAAAATTATAAAATTCCTCCTCTGTATTTCTTTTGTCTGTATCCTCCTAAATTGCACTTTTTTCTTGGTGGAGCCAAACTAATCACATAGAGAGATTTATGCATTAAAAATGAACACCCTGAAATCTAAGTCAAACATAAGCTGTAAAAGCTAGAAGAGAAATATTAATTTAGTATTCCTGGGGGTCATGTAATGGAGTTTCTTTTTAATTTAAATGGTTCAAATTCAATGTCAGTGCTTGATAACAAATTCAACAGGATTTGGAAACAGCGTTTCATCCTGTGCAAGCTACAAGCAGAGAAACTGTTCAAATGATAAAATAAACCAACAACAAACAACAGTAAATTAATTATCACTGTCATTATATTTCAGAGTAGAAGTCGAATAAACCACCCAAAGTGGTTGCTTGAAGCCTGTCCCTTGGGAGCTTGTGAGGACTGCAATCTGCCAGCTCTCACTTCAGCAGGGGCAGAGCAGGAATTCTTTCCTTTAATGACAGTAGTTCTGTGAATTGCAGTGTGTGAACTCAGCTGGACCTTGAATGACAGACCTTCCTAAAAATGACTTTTAGGTAATGCAGCCAATTCAGACAATGAAAAGTTGTTCCCTTTGGTGCATTCCTCATTTTTTTGTTTATCTCTAGATGAAGTCTAACAGTAGCCCATTATGATTTTCTTCACCGTGCTCAGTGGAACATATTTGCAATTTAAGGAGGAAAAAACCCGGGTGCAGACAGAACAAGTCTGGATTAGGCAGCAGTGGTGTTCTTGTGGGGAAAAATTAAAACCTAAAGCTTGAGGCTATAGCTCTTTAGAAGAAGAAAAGAAAGAGAGCATAAAACATACCAGAAGATCTGTGAGAGAAAATTTCTATTTCAACAGCAAGGTCTGGGACTGTGCTAGTGATCACGTACACCAGAAAGGTGATGTGTTTCATGCTGGGCTTCCAGGTATTTGCTTTTATAATGCAACATCCTGAAAGATAATCAGGCTAGAACAGAGCAAGAGGGAGAAGAGACAGAATGACACTGTTCACATTCTGGTTCCTCTCCCCTCCCCCTTGTTCAGTGTGTTTTGCCTGCCTGGATCAAATATCTCTAATGCGTGGGTGCTCTTTGCTATGGTGCTCCTTGGCACCCAGCACAGGCAGGCACAGAGGTCCATGGCACCACTGGGGTGGAAGCTGCAGGATTATACCCAGGTGGAGTCAAGGCCCTTCCTGCAGAAAGTATTCTGGATGCTGGGAGCCTCGGGCTTTAGAAAGCTGAATGTTATCACTCTGAGGCAGAACATAGTTAGCTGTGAGGGAGGACACATGGTAGCAGTGACCTTGGACTGTGAAAGCCCCTTCTGAGGGCCATGACAGAGCCCAGGGCTGAGGCAGGGAGGATGAGGGAGGCTTCTGGGGTTGAATCCATGGAGCTAAGAGGGAAAAGTTGAAGCTCTCTGTTTCAGCTGCCAAAACAGACTTTGACAGATAGGTTAAAAAAGGCTGACCCACTTTCACATGCATCAAGTCTCCAGTAATCTGGTGAATGTCAGGAGGCTGCTCCTGGAGAACACAAGGGACAGACAGTCTCCTCATCTCACTCTCTCTAAGGTGCCTGGCAACAAGAGCTGAGGGATTTCTGTGCACCCTGCATTGTTGTCAGTAATTCCTTCCTTTCCTCTCTACCTTGAGGTTGAGATCAGTGCCAATATCACACCACACATGAACTTCCAGATCAAGGGAACAGGAGCAGCCAGAGCAGCAGGATCAATCTGTCTTCCCAAAACATCCCAAACTGGATTGTAACCACGCGAACTGCAAGAAGCTGATACATTACAGGGTACTTTGCCTAAGGGAAATTTAGTTCTTTATTCCCTTTCAGTCAAACTAGATTTTTATCCTAAAATACACATATTTCCGTCACTTCTAAAATCCCTTTAAAAGAAACTGGTCATTTGCAGGCATGCTTTGAGTATGAAAGTAGGTGGCTGCATTTTGCTTAACAGATGTTGGTTTCCTTTTCTATAGGCTGTGGATTTGCTGCAGGGACTCTGGAAACTGTGGGGTCATATAGTGACTGTATATTAACTAAGGTTTTTGAGAGCTGCCTAGATTAAAGTCTCAACAGTGTTCAGTGTGCTGGTCAACGTGCTGATCTGCATGTGTCCAGCCTTGTTTTGTACTACCTGTCAAATGAGAAACAAGGAGTTTGCAATAATTATGACCATTATTCAGGGAATTGCTTAGAAATTAAAGGTCATCTGGAAAAACAAAAAGAAATTCCAGCCTCAAAAGGAGAAGACAATGATGAAAACATCTAGCACCAGAAAGCTGAAAAAAACGAAAACAAAGCTAAATGTTAATATTCTCCATGGGAACTCGACACAGGGGTTACAATGTATTTGGTGACTTTACTGGATCTTGCTGATTGTTCCTGGAACTGAAAGCAAATGCAAATCACTCTGGGAGCAAGTAACCGTTGAAGGCTCCATTCCTTTCATTCCCTTTCTTGTCATTTCTCTTTCAAAACCTGGTACTTGCTTTTGCAGAGTTTATTATTAGCAGCTATGTCTGAGACTGGAGAGAATGTCACAGGATGAGAACCATAGGTATTTTTTTCTTTGGACAAAATAACATCTCTTTTTTGGCATTGAGTTTCTTGAGTAACTTCACTGTGGTACAGCAGGGTGTGGGAGTGAAATGGAACAAGTGATCTTTGAAAAATCACCTTGGACAACCCATTTAACTTCCTGGATGCTCTGTATTCGTCTCTGGCCTGTACAGCGTCCCTCAAAGCTCTGTTGCCAGTTTATGGAAAACAATTCACACAGATGTTTGTGGTATCTGCTATGGAAGGTTGGCTTTAGAGGGGCAAAACATCTCATTTCTATTTAACACCAGATACACAGAACACAGCACAGCAGGAACCACCTCTCTGTTGTGTGTTAGTTTACCAGGGATTTACCAGGCTTGATAACTCTCAACCATAATGATCCTAATGATAAAATTTCCTGCTGAGTCAGTCCCATTTCCCAGTGAGACAGTCACTGAAGAAGTGTGGAGCAGATGCTGCACTGCTCCAGGGTGTATCAGTGGCCAGCAGAGAGAATTAGGGCAGATGCTTTTCTCCCTGCACTTAGCAGTGCTGTTGGGAAGAAAAAAGGAGACTATGTCACACCAGAGCTGCTCTGCACTGATTAAATGGCTTGAGAGCAGCACTGGTCTGTCTGGCCTATGTAGCCAAGTGTCTTTTTGCAGAGCCCAGAGGGAGAAAAGGGGCAGGGCAGGTCTCCTTATGTTGGGGAACCAGGGAGCACGTGTTTGAAATTTCTAATCATAGGTTCAGAAATGTTCCCCTGCCACTATTTTTAGGAGATGCTTAAGCATCTTCTCTTAGAGAGCAGTAAAGCCAGGATAATACTGAGATGGTTAGAATGTCTCATCTTTCATTTAATATGCCAGGTGAAACAGTCTCTGTTAAGTCCCTGTAAATTATTAACTCTTTTTTCCTAGCTAGAAAAGAAATGTGGGGTCTTTTCCTTTACAGCTTTCTGACAGATATTAAAACATAATAAAATGAAAATGACTTCACACTGTAATGCACTGGGATGTCTCTACTGAGAATAGAGTGGAGTAATGTAGAATTAATATTGACTTTTATCACTGTTACTTTCTCTAAGGAAAAAAGTCCCTGTAGATTTAAGAGAATGTTCTTTTTGTGTGGCAATCTTTGGGGAGCTGTGCTGCCTGTATTTAAGGTCTCTAGAGGTCTAAGTCCTTCAAGACTGCAAGGAGGACAGTCCTAGGTGAGGATCAGAGTGGTTCAATATCATAACAATTTAAGCTGTAAGAAGAGGGATCAGTGTAACCACAGGCAGCTTCTAAAGGCTTTCCCCCGAGTCCATCAGACATAATGAGCCTTGGACCAGTCTCCATCCAAACATCTTTCCTAGGAATTAAAATTCTACATGAAAACGTGGTACAAGAGTTTGTGTTTCTCTCCTCTCCACAGTGCATTCCTTAAGCTTACAGAATAGAGTTTAAGGGGATTTTGGTCATCATGAAGCTACCAGAACAACATATGTTTGCACAAGGCATTTTCAAATACAGCTTCCAGCCTCAAGAAATGTTTTCCAGATAGCTCCAGCCCTTTTTTTTTGTGTGTGCAGATCACCAAGGTCTGCACCCTGCATGAACTGCAGGGAATACAGACAAGAATGGACAGAGCACAGACCACAGTTAGGAAGATTATATACAGCTGGTATCTAACAGTATGATTGGTAAAGAAAGGAGGTTAAATCTGGCATTCATTACCTCATTCACAGCCTGATAAATCAGTCTCTGTCTTTACTTTCAACTGTTTGGCTTTTGCCACCCCCAGCCCCCATGACTCTATCATTATAATGAATATTTCAGTGAATGTTTTTAAACTCCAGCTATTATTGCCTATTATAAGCTTCCTACTTTATGGTTTATGGGGTTTTCCGGGATCACTGTGTGCCAGTTCTGTGTGATTTTTATAGGATTTATAAAGAGCACAGGCAAGAAGCAGGTGGTGTTTGTTGGTATAGCAAAAAAACAAATCAGTGAAAGTGGCATAATTGACAGCCTAAAAATTTGTCATTACAACAGTGGATAAGAAAGGAGAAGAGACCAGAGAGTCCTCAGGGGTTAGAAGAAGCACAACGACAGTAAAAGAAGAGGTGCCTTTTGTGGCGTTCATGGGTGGAGATACTGAAGGGCACTGAGGTTGAACTGAGGTTGACCTGAAGAAATTCATAGATGGATCATCAATTTTTTGTACAGGTTCAAGCAAAATAAAGAAATGTCAGAAGTCTGGAAGGTGAACAGGGACAGGGCAACATAGGTTGCATTTTAGCTTTAGGGGCTAGTCAAAATGAGATACTCAGGCTCTGGCAGAGGGAAAAATGGCAGCAGTTAGAGAGAGGTGAAAGACAGAGACAAGCAAGGAAAAAAAAGCAGTATTGAAGTTCAGTTTGACCCGAACTAAACCTATTTTGCTCTTTTCTACTTTGCAAGACAAATCATGAAAATAAAGTGGTTGCCTCAGCCCCACACCACACCTACAGGACAGTGACACAGCATACCCTTCGTGTTTGCAAGGCTCAGCACACGAGGACACCATGGTGTAAAAGGATCTCTTGCGCACCACTGTGCAATGCCTTGGAGTTAGTGTGGCTTGGCACTTCTGCTCTGGTCCTGTGAGATGCTCTTGCTCTGCTTGCCCACTTTCTCAGAGCATGGAGTTAAGCAAAAGGGGATCAAATTTCTCTTTCCTTTCCTGTTTGAGATGGTTTCTGAACAGATTCCAATGTCTACAATGTTTGATATTTCAAGGACATCACAACACACTCTTCCACTTTCTACAACTTCTTATGTTTTTCCCAGTTCTAGTAGCCATCCCATTCTCTAAAATTGTAGGAATACTCATATAGGGACAGAAAATAAGTTAGGAGTGATGTTTCCTTCTCTTTCTTATTTTCTTTCTCTTCTCTATTTGACTTTCACCTCAGTAAATATTGACGAAACTGAATGCTGAAGAGATGAGTTTCTCACTGTTACTCATACTAAGGGGTATCAATACACTTTTAAGAATCTTACCCGATGTGCATACTCCTAGTGTGGAAAATATGCCACTTCTTTCACCTTATTCAATGAAATACTTTGATATTAAAAACGTTTTCAAATGTATAATTTCTACTGGTTTTTTTATTACTTTCTTAAACAGTTTGAAAAAAGCAAGATAAAGAAAAAAGAAAGTATTTTAAGTTACTGAAAAAAATGATCCCAAACTGTTCTTTTGTCCTAGGAAAGCTACAAAGGGGTATTCACTGCTTGTAGTAGGAAAATTGCATGAAGTTTTAAAAAAGAATGGAATTACAGAGACATGGGTAAATTAAGTATATGAGAAAGAGTTAAAACAGCTTTTTGTGGGGTAAATCAAGTCTCATAGAGGAGTCAAGAGGTGCAGGTCTAACAGTGACCCAGGCAATGCCATGTAGTTCAGTTACCAAAACTTTTTGATGAGATGTGTCCCCAAGGACTTCTGCAGTAACTAAGTTGTCATAGAATGCATGTGTATGTCTTCTCTTATATTAACTGTCAAAAGATAAGAAGCCAAATGAAGGAATAAATGGGCTGCTTTCTCATGGAGAGGCCATCAGGGGAGTTGTGCTGCATCTGTGCTTGTCAACCTATTTCTAAATGGTTTGAAAAAGAAACTGGAATTCAATGCTAATGAGTGAGAGTTTATGCTTATGGAAAAAGCAAGCCATTAGCACTATGATGGAGAGACTGGCTCAAAAAGGAATTAAACAGCCTCAGAGAAAGAACAGTTTAACTTCAGCTATCAAACACAACCAAACAAATGCATCTTCCAGAACAACATCTCTAAGTCTCCATCAGAAGCTGAAATAATGTAACAGCAGAAAGGGGTCCTTGTGGATGTCTCCTTTCTGCTACCTCCCCTAGGTTTCTGTTACCAAATTCATTTGTAGAATGCTGACTGGAGTGACTCTTTGTTTGGTAAGGTACAGGAGCTGTTACAGTCCTCATCTCATTTGTTCTCTACACAACACTCCCTTCTGGAAGTTAGAACAAAATCAATGGAGTCAAAGCGGATTACATCAGTGAAAAAGAGTGTTATTTTTTTCTGGGATATGCAGATGCTGTGATAAGCAGCCTTACTTCAGAAACCTCAAAAGCGTGATGGTATTTATAGAATCACTTTCTTAGGCCTGTGAAAATGGAGATGATCTGTCATTTACAAGTGAATGACAACTCAACACTTACAATGGCTGGACTGCATAATATGGCCACAAAATGCCTCCACGATAATAAGTCCAGGAGATTATTGCACAGCTGTAGTGCAAGTGTGGAGGAGATTAGTAGAGATTTCAATAGACTTTTAGGTTCTCCCTTTTTAAAAATACCTTTCATTCTCAATGCAGCCTGATTACATATAGTAGCTGGCATGAAGGCAAGAATCAGCTATAGTGAATTCTTGTAGATAAAATAGCAGCATATCTGGACATGCTGACAACATAGCTCCAGGATGTAAAGAGCTTGCAGTATCTAAATAATCTAAAGAAGGACAGGATCATGATGCTGCAATCAACCACAGGAGCAAGTCTTTAAAGAAAATGGTTCCCCCCCACCCTGAGCAAATATAATTTTTATCACATTCAATCCTAGCTGTATCAATTAGATTCTGATTATAAATAGGCATAGTCTGTGGAGTCCTATATCCAGCTGTGGTGACTGGTGCTGTGTTTCTCTTGCCTTCAAGTAGAGAGGCTAGCAGAGGGTGATGAATGTCTTTGGACACTACTTCCATGACAGGGACAATATATTTGGAAAGTGTGTGGTGGTTAGATCTGCCCTTATCTAAAAGATTTGTTTCTCTGCTAGGAAGGCAAGAAAGTTAATTGTCAAAACAGATAATCCCCTCTTTCCCCTCTCCTGTTCATTTAACTCATATCTGGTCCAGGGTGAAGTAGTGGATGGTCCCAGGCATGGAATGGATTTTTAGATGCGTCTCCAAGAGCAGGAGACATGACAAGAGAAGACACAGAGGTTCCCATTTGATGTTCATAGGGAGAAGAAAAGAGTGTGTCATTGTAAAGAGGTCCCAGTTTCAACATACATTATGACTAGCTCTTCTAAGCCATCAACAAGAATAAATAAAATCCATAAAAATTCCACAACACAACCTTGTTGTAACAAGCTGGAATACGCTGGCAGTGTCCTCAGTCGATCCTAATTAAAAATGAATGGAGGGTTTACCCTGGCTATCAGAATTTACTCTGGTGGAAGATTCGGCTTGGCTTTGGGATTATGACATGTTAGATTTATTGGCTCATTTGCTACAGTAAATGAGATTCTCTGAATTGAGCCACCCTTGATAGCATAGTGGCAAATGGACTGGCTGAGGAGCTGGACAGGAATGAAGAGAGAACATTTGTTGTGAAAGACAGAACACAGTTCTCATTCCTGTCCCAGGCCATCATGACTGCTTTTCACAGCCAGTGAAGATGATCTGCTTTGCCACCTGAAATGAACAAACACAATTTTTTTTCTTAAATGAAAAGTGTTGTAATGAAAAGAATTTGACGGACCATAGAATGTACTAGAGACCTCTGTTGAAGTGAACTAGCTTTACTACACCAGAAAGAATAGGAAATTCCTGGTGCTAATTTCCATGCTAAGAACTGAAGTGTAAGAAATGCAGTGGTTTGCACATATGCTTGCACAGGGCACGATGGTGATTGGTTTTGCAGTTACCTGTTATGTTGAGATATTCAGAAGGGAGTTTGGAATCATGAGATTTGAGGAACTTGTGCCAGAGAGTGTAGGCTCCTGAAATTATGGATTAAAAATATCATACTTATAAGCTTAGTGCTAAATGAGTAAAAAAAGACAGATGAGACATGATGACTTTGTATGTGACAATATTATGAAGCTGGTGAACGTGATGGTCACATGTGACAAATAAGAAAAGTATTCTCTGATTCAATTTCTGACTCAGAATTTAAATACTTTCTTGAAAGATCATGAACAAATGGACACTTTAGTAAGAAGAAAATCTCTCAAATTTAACAAAATTGAGAGAATAAGTTTCACAAAAGGTTTTAGAGCATCTGCAGATAGGCAACTGAGAATGAATGCAGGTATTATGCCACAGAAATGATCATACAAAAATATTTTCCCTATTTTATTATATTATCATTAATATAATATTGCCTTAATATTATGATAACTGTCAATGATCATTACTACCAATAATAGGACAAATTTGTGGTAGATTTCTTCTAGTTTACTGTATGAGGATTAAAGTTCCTAGAAAAGTCTCACAGGTTGGCCATGACTCCTGCGATGGACCCACAGGGTGACAGTGGTCAGAGCAGATCAGATGCAAGAGAGGACCATATGGAGAAATACCATTTATTTCCCATCTGCACAAACTTTCTCTCCTGCCCTACTTTGACTGCTGAACCACAAGGCTTCTGTTCTTACAACAGTTTTCCCTGAGGCAGCACCTTTCACTGCACAGACTTATGTGCTGTGTGTACTATAATAAATTAACATTACTTTGCTGCACGTGCAGCATTGCCATTGACCTGATCTGTTCTCATATCACCCAGGGAGAAGTGTCTTCTGCAGTGCTAGACACAAGAAAAGACAGTATCTGACGCAGCTACGCTTTAAAGTATAAAGCAACTGGTACCATAAAATGATTTATGCGGTGCCCTGGCATTTTCAGCTACCAAGATGAACTGCTTTGGAGTATACGATAAAGCCCTTTATCAAACCTGGCTTTACATGTCTGCTTAGAGCCATAAAAAGAAATGCATGAGAACATAACCTCCTCAGTTCTCCCCAAAAGGAGATAAGGACAATTTGTTCAGCACAATACTTGATACTGGATTTGTTTCTGGGATATCAGTTTGTAACTAAGGATGTTATAAATGCTGAGAAGTAATTTTGAGCTCAATCCATAATCAATGTTATTAAATAAAAAATACGCTCAACAGAAGAGGGAATACAAGAAATTACTTTGTCAATTACTCTACTGCTGTGAACGGGTGTGACCCAAAGCCACAGAAGAGCACCAACTTGTGGGAACTGGTGACCTGGCATGGCACTGACTATAGGACAGTCAGATTCTTTAGGGCAACCATGTATTTTTGAGGCTTTCATCTACTCCAGATCATGGAATCAGAATGTGGAAAGTTGGAAGGGGCCACAGTGAGTCATCTGGTCCAACCTCTCTGCTCAAGCAGGCCCATCCTAGAGCACATGGCACAGGATTGAATCCAAATGGTTCATGAATATCTCCAGAGACAGGCACTCCATAACCTCCCTGGGCAATCTGTTCTAGTGCTCAGTTACTCCTACAATAAAGAAGTTCTTCTTCACATTCAGGTGGAAACTTTGGTGCTTAAGTTCCTGCTCATTGACTCTTGTCCTGTTGCTTAGCTCAACCTCTTGACACCCTCCCTACAGATACTTGTAGACATTGGTCCTCTCTGCTCTTTTTAGAGGTGGAAATTGAAATTCTAATGGCATAAATGAAAAACATCCTTGTTCACTAGATGGGGTTCACAGCATGCCCTATGTTCCCTGGAAGAGCAAATGCTTGTTCATTGTTATGAGCCCGGATGGTTCACCTGTTTTATGGGATTCTGCCCACTTCAGTGTTTCTTGGGAGGCTTAATTTCAATCTTTAGAAACATAAATACTCTAAAATGTGATTTCCTTGGGAGCTTGAAACAATGTCCAGAGATTCATTCTACTGTTGGCTACAAATTCTTGTATCAAAGTCAGTATTTATTTGGGTTTTTTTGACTGTAGGTGTTCAGTATGCTCTTCAGAACTATCCAGATATGGCTTGGCTTCATGTGACCAAGGACGTTGGCCCAACGGATCCAGGTGACTCTCTGGGGCCTGTGAGGCAAGATAATCTCACTAATCACCAATACCACTTTTGCTGGCCTCTTGTTTGCTTGCCAGCTTTGGATCATAACATGCTACCAGCTAATTGCTGCTGGGTGCACAACAGAGCCCAAGAAGGCTCAGCGTCAGGCTGGGTGAGAGGGAATGTAACTCACTGCCTTTTGATGGTGAGGCAACTGTCAGAAAAGCATGGGAAAAATCTAGGGGAAGTCAGGCAGCTGTAACTTTCCTGACACTAGGAAAGCCTAACCAACTGATGAGAGAGATCACCCATTTGCAAATTGCACTTATTTGAATAAATGCTGAGCAGTGTGACCTACCTCACAATCAGGAGAGTACACCACAGAGTCCACCCAGCTCAGGGGAGTTAACATCAGCATTAGTCAATGTATTTTCCTTCCACACACAGATTGTGGGAAAATATGAGAAAAGTAATTTTAGTTCCCAGGTTTACAACAAAGGTAAACAAGCTGTTTGAATTCCACACCACCAAGAATATTTAATGTCCACCCCAAAGAGGTGATTATGCAACAAGCTGAATAGAAAGTGTCAACTGAATCACTGCCAAAGTGATGACAAAATAAATAAATAAAGGTAAAAGATTATAAAGACAGGACAAGACTTGGTCTCTCATTTCCTCTTTGAATGTGAGGAAGCAAGCAGTAAAGTTTTTTAACTCCCCCTGAATCACTGTAGACATAACTTTCCATCTTTCAATGGAAGAAATGATCACTTTGTTCAAAATATTACAAAAAATTATTTTAGATTACTAGCAAATGGCATAAATTACTTTTTCTATGATTTTTATATTGCCCCTGTTCTTCCACTTCATGTTTTCTAGTCTTTCTGCTGCTCTGTACACTTGCAAAACCTTTGTAATTTTTCAAACACCAGAACCACTATAAGCCTGGCTTTTCAAAGCTAGTTAAAAGTTTTGAAATCGCAAATGGTTCAAAGGAACAGCAATTCACTTCCAACCACAAATTCTGCTCTTTTTTACTGGTTGGGAAAAGTGACAAGGAAAGTAGTAAAACAAAACACTAAAATGTCCAGTAGCAAACAGAGCTGGATTATAAGTAACAACTTTTAAAGAAAAGAATTGCTAACTAATTAGTAAAAAGCCAACTCTAGCTCTCATCTTTCTGTAATCTTCACAAACATCAACAGTTCTCACTGTGTTTCTCCTTGGGGACTGAAGCAGTTAGGAAAAACTTAAAAAAAAAAAGGGTAAAACTGTACTTCCATTAAGTGCCAAGGTACCAGCCCAATGGTATGAGCCCAGGAGAAGAAAACCTAAGCTTGTCTCACGGTTTGTTTCAGGCCTTCCTTTTGACACTGGCTCTTGTTAACAGGGTTCTTATTTAACACTGATGCATCTCCGCACTCTCTCAGCTGCTGCACTCCAGCCAGGTAATGACCCAAAGTGTGGAGAGCTACATGACTTCCTCAAGCAAGAAGACAGAGGCATTATGTGGAAGAACAGGGAGATGGATCCTCCTGGCTGTCCTTGGCTGCTGTGTGTGGAAATCTGTCGTCCTCTCAGGGTTGGAGCATAATAATTCACAGACTGTATTTACTGCCAAGCCTCTGCTGCCCTGAAAAGCTGTTTGTCCCCAGCAGTACTGAAGAGAAATCACTCCAACACAAGTACATTAAGCACATGAACAGTTCTGACAAGAAGCAGAGTAATAATTTGTTTGGTAAGTTCACTTATGCTTTATTGAATTCATCTATTGGCTCACTGACAGCTCCATCAGGAGCTTTTGCAGCAGTCAGATACAGAGACATGACCTCAAGTCTGGCATCAAGTCAAGAGGTCTTCCCTGTTCTTTACTAGAGTGGTATAATGAAAATTTCACACATGCAGAGGTGTCCTGCCACCCTGACTTACACCATGTGCAGTGCAGATGAGCATCAGGATTTTTTCAGGAGCAAGAGAAGTGTGGCTGTGCCAAGCTTTGGCAGATTAATGTGTGCTGGACATGTCTGAAGTGCTTCACACTTTGATGTGGCAATGGCAGGTAATGCAATTTTAATCCAATTTTGAGCATTTCTCTCTCTCTAGGTGTAAAAGCTCATGCAATCTCTTGCATTCACTTTTTCATGCAGGTTCAATGGAAATTATAGTATGTCAGTAGCACACTCTTACAATAACGAACTGATGCAGATTTGCAAATATACTGGTGAAATACTGAACAGATGAGCATTTTGTCTTGATGACTCTGTAAAATGGGAGAAACAAGTCCTGAGAACTCTACTTTTCTACAGTAGAGTCTGAGATAACTTTCATTGTTGACCACATGTGTACACAACAATTAGAGTAAATAAGCCATAATAGAAAAAATGTTAATCCCTTTTTTGAGGGGTAAGGCAAATGTTGCATGGCTACTCCTGTCTTAGCATTGCATTGCAACCTACACACCAAAAATGTATTTTACGGAATCAATGGAATAGGAATAAGCTGATAGATATCACAAAACAGAGACACAGAGATTTACTGCACTGTTGGATGCTGTTTGGGTATTTGCTAGTGGCAAATGGTAGGCCTTTCCATCCATATCTGCGTGCCCTGGATGAAGGATTGCTTGATGACACGCACACAGTTACTGTCACAGTCATCTTTGTTGTTTTGCATCATCCTTACAGCTTTGAGGGCCTCCATCTATTTAATTTTTTGTGCAGAGATTTTATGATGCAGGTGCTTAAGAGTGTGGTAGCAGTGAAGATAAAATAAATTAAACTTCAGCTGCTCTTAATTCCAGCAAAGGCACAGTCTGTGATGACTTAGTGGCCTAGGTCTTGTATTCCACATTAACATCTGAACTGAAGACATGTGCTGGTAGGAGGCATCATACTGAGGCCAAATAACTGAATGCACCAACATTAATGGCCTAGTTTCCTCCACAGTGAATGCCAGTGAGAAGGCACAATGTCTACTGAATACCAGCAAAATGATTTTGAGCTGAAGTATTCTTCAGACCAGCTTGCATTTTAATGTTGTCCAGACAGAAACTTGCATGAGACTGAAAATTTCTCTTTGCAGTCTCAGAGCACTAAAGTTGTGCATCCCACCAAAAGAGTGCTCTGGCTGCAGGGCACCTGCAGCTCTGAACTCATGTCAGCCTCAGACTGTTCCTAACTGAGTGCTCTAGGCTGCTACTGAAAACTCCTCTGAACACTTCTTCAGCTAACATTCTAAAGGAGAGAAAAAAAACCACCAAAAACAAAACCAAAACAAAAGGTAAAACCCTAAACAAACAAAAAGGAGGCTTTCTCTTATCTTGGCAGAAATTCAGTGCTATCACAAAAGCCCAGACTAAGGGGCATGGAGGTATGTTAATAAAGAGCTTTTCTCCCAACACTTTCTTTTGCCTTTGTACAGACAGGTGATACAAAGCCCCTCACTGTTCTGCCTCCCTGAGTTCCCTTCCTATGGCATGACTACATCTGTACATACCTGAGCTCTAGGTCCCACTCTGACTCCGGGCCATGGAAGCAAGACCTAAGTCCTTACTATTCTGTGGCACTATCATTCCTTCACGTGGCAAGTGCACCCTGTCCCTGTGCAGGTGTTGTGTTACAACCATTTTCTTCTAAAGGCAAATCAATACACCAGAACTACTCTATTGCACATCCTCTGGATGCTTAATGAGCCAAGATGCTCATTACTGTCCTCTCTGTAGAAAACTGAGATAAAAAATTCCATTCTTTATCAGCTCAGACTAGAGCCTTAGCTTACAACTATGAAAGAACATTTCTTTTAGTTTGCTGATTTTTTTCCTCCCCACTTCTAATTGTGTCTTCCCATTCCCCCAGAGATATTTCTTCTTTTTTCTTGAAATATCTCCTATCTGGACTGCCTGCAAACATCAACTGTAAGCCTGATTAATTATCAAGGAGATCATCACAATTTATAAGTCATATGCTAATTACATGCACCCTATGAGTATTTTCCTCTCATTTATCTTGTGAGTGCTTATTTTACAGATTAATAATGAACATGGCAACTGCAAGTGCAACCAGTACTGTAACTGTCAAATAAAGGCATGGAAGGATTGGGCTCTTAATTAAAACTCGTATTTGCTTTGCATTACAAGTGTACTACTATCTTGCTTCAGGAAAAGCTGTTTACTAAAAACATATTATTCCCAAGAGACAGATAAAAGATACTAAGACACTCTGGTAACGCTGAAAGAATCACTTAGTGTTGAACACTATTTCATACCCACACTGAATTAGAGTTTATGAAAAATATCACCTTGTTAGATCTGAAGAGCAATACACTCTCTTATGCAGACAGGTACAAATAAACTTCTCTCATCTGTCTGAGGCATAATCCAGAGAACTCAAGTCTATGGCTTCCTTTCTCCTCTTGGGTTTGATCTAGATTCTCTCACTAACACTGTTTGTAGACCTCACAAATAATTTTTGTAGTTGAGAAGCACAATGTAGTTGGCTGTAAGTGGTCATCAGTCAGAAGACACTGTTTTGGGAAAGTGAAAAATGGTCTACTTATATTTTTAAGGAGCACCTCATTCCTCCTCACAATCTAAAAAACAGTATTTGTGGTTTCAAGGCAAGAAAAAAGTGTGAGTAGAAATATCTCAGTAACTGATGCTTCTGAAAAAATAAGTATTTTTTTTTGACATCAACATTCTGCTGGCAGTTTGTGGCCTGCTTTGGGCTGGATTTCCTTTGGCTGGATATAGGTATATCAGGGCAATTACCTTAGAGTGATAGCTTGATGTCAAAAAACCAGTCCTGCTTCTCTCAACATCCTATTACTTTTAACTTCCTTCCTATACTGCTTTTCAGATCATCACCTGTTTCATTCCTTTTAGTAGCTTGGCTAACTTTCTGATGAATGTGCTAGTTTCAGTAAGACCTCCTTTGTTCCCCTAAAAAGCCCCAAATGAAATGACTCTGGAGTTGTGCCTGTGTGTGTGCCCCCTCTGCCCTCCCCAATACCTCCATTAATCTTAGGGCTGAAATTCAAAATGTGATTTCCAACAAGAAACAAAGTCTCTTACTCACAACCCTCACATTTCAGAAATAACAAGAATGAAAATGACCTCTTGTGGAATGTCTCTAGTCTTTCTTCTTTTTTTTTTTTTTCCTTTTCATACCCAAAAAGAGATAATTACAACTCCTGTGATTTCTTGTTCACTAGTTCTTGACCCCATGACTCAGGTGCCATGTTCCTCAACTCAGCACGACCTTACAGGATTTACATCGCAATAGCATAAAATTGCAATTACAAATAGTTTGAAAGCCCAAAAGTTTGTTTCTTGAAACGCAAGTTTTGCCCATCAAAGTGACTTTCTTTTGGTTAGTCAACATATGTTGCAGTCGTAACAAACTGGCTGGTCATAAAGTATATGACCTGACTTCAGGAGTACCAAAACACACGTATCTTCTATTATAAGAGGTAGATCATTTCTATATATTATCATCCCAGGTACAATCAAAGATTCTGCTTCATGGAGGCTTCCTAAACACAGATTTTTCTTTAACTCATACAACTAGAATTGACAAAATGAAACCCTTCCCATAGAACACAACATTTTGATTAATGTTATATGATTGATTCTAACCAACTTGATCTCCTTTTATCACCAGGTGACCCACCCAGTTGATGAGGGAAAGGATGTGTTTGTTGTCTACCTAGACTTCAGAAAAGCCTTTGCCACAGTGCCTTGATTTTAGTACTGCTTTCAGTCCTGCTTTCCCACTCTCATTCTGCCAGGCAAAACTGCAAACAGCCAGAATTGCTGTCAAATGCCTTTCTTCTCCCATCAGTACTAATCTGAATACAGAGCAGGCAGTGAGTTTGTTGACATCCATACTTAAAATAAAATAATGCTTCCTATCCAGTAAGTTTGTTTTTATGACCCTGATGACATATTCAGTTTTTCTGAGGAAGAGGCTGGTTTGTGTTTGCTAATGCAAGAGCTGTGCTTTGTCCTTTAAAAATACAGTATAGTTCCTATGTCTGGCTAATTTTAAACTACATAGGTCTTGCTGGTCATCTAAAAACAAGTTTCTGTGTTCATACGTACTATACATAGAATCATCATTTATCCAAATAGGGTAGCATAAAAGGGTCCTTATCAAGTCTCTGGCTTCTTCTATAGGACAATAATTACTTTAAAATACACAACAAAACCATAAACAGGCCTAGTACTTCCTGTTGGCAAAACACTGTGAGCAGAAATTAATGTTTTTGTGCAAATAGAGTCTGGACTGAGGACACATTCAGACTTCTCCCAGCAGTGATCAAACAATAATGGTTTTTATTTCCCTGAAGAGGTCTGGTTAATCATAACCCCTATACAGCAAGGATGGTGAATATGATGACCGGGAAAATAATGTTGGATTGCAAAACAAAAAAATTTTAACCCTCAGAAATAACAACTAAAGGTCTTTCTTTTAAATAAGCATAATCAAAACTTCTTGTTATTAAGCACTCAAATCAATAATTTTCTAAAGACTGGCCCAAAATATCTAAGTCATCTGATTCCCAAGGCTTTTAGGTTTCTTTCTGCTCAGTGATCCTAGCTCAGAGGAGAGATCTCAGAGGACCTGGACTGCTCAGACCCAAAGCAACCCCATAACAGAGCAGACCTGGATTTCTCAAGTGAAGCATACCAAGCTGGCTAAGAGAAAACACCATGGGTCCTCTAACATTCAGACAGGTGGGCTATGAAGGCTTTGGCAAAATGTTTTCATTTTCATTTACTGGGCATTTAAAAAAACCCCAACAAACCAGAATGGAATAGGTTTTGAGACAGACCCTACAAAACCAGTATCTGTCACAGTTAAAAAGAAGACCATGAGCAATAGAATTAAGAGTGTCTGCCTTCTTATTGGTTTATGTCAGAAATTACCATCTTGATGGACTTCATAATTATTAGTAAGGGATAAGCTGGTGGTTGAAGCCTCTATTTCTCACTTTCCATTCTTTCCACAAATCCAGTAGGAATTTTGTATCTTTGAGACAACTGCATCATTCCATAGTTACTGGGAAAACCAGTAAAAACTGCATATAGAAACACAAAAAACACATCATCATACCCAAAAGGTTTTGGTTACAAAGCCTACAAAACAGGAATTTACTAGTTTGGGAAGTACTGAAACGTTCCTTCTACAGCTGTACATCTGAATTAACATGCTCCATCCCCATTCTGTTATTCTACAGAAAGGCAAAAGCATCAGGTTAAGTGTGTTGCACAGAAAATAATTAAAATCCAATTAGCAGGAATTTTGGTCATATAAGGTTTCAAGAATTAATCCTAAAAACCTCAGTGCAGCTGTTTGGAAGGTAGTCAAGGCCTACTTATTTGATGAACTGAACTGGAATATTTAAGTCCTTGTTTTGAAAACCTCTTAAGAAATACTTCTGTATGACAAACTGTGAATGGCAATAAGATATTTTTAGTGTCATGTTGGAGTGCATTGCAAGTCTGTTTGCATTCCTTCAGAAGAGGGTGAGTCATTACCCACAGAATAGATGTGCAATAAATTTAACTTTTTTTTCTGCTCGTGCAATACTATAAAGCAGTTTCCTGAAACGAATACTTTATTGAAGTTCATTCTACAATGAGACTATGTTTTTTAATTTGAATATTACTGTCACCACTTTACCTAGTAGGCGTGGTTCTAACCCATCACAGGCATTCATATGACATTACTATTCTCATTGCAGCTACTAATACAGTCTACCTGTATAATAACTCTGCAGCACAGATTTCAGGGAGAGTTCTGCACCTCACACAACTTTGAAGTCCTGATTGCATTTCATATGTCTTACACAACTTTTAAAGCTTTTCTCTAACTTCCCTTTACCCATTTCTCTGTTTTGGTAAGCACCTCCCACACTGTTGGTTTAGTTCATGAGCAGTTTTCCTTTTTTCAAGTATTTTCAAATTTCAGTACTTTCCCAGTATCTACAATGTCAGGATCCCTACAACACAGTTGTGATCGACTAGAATAGAAATAATAAACACATTTTTGTTGTTCCTTTCTGCAAGTTGTGGTTATGGCTGACCCTTCCTTATATATTCAGTCTTGCACCAAAATGAAAAAAATTTATATTGCCATCAGATGGTGATGAAAAGGGCTCTGCCTGTATGACAATATGAAACACCATTGTAAGGCACAGCTTCCCAAAACACAGAAGATATGATATTCTGTGTTTCAGCTGAGCATGGGAATTTTCCAACAGTATTTCAGGGCTTTCTACAGTGCAGTTTATATAAGTGAACATGTTTTCGTAAATGAAGATAAACTCACCCAATTATAAGAGTGGGTTTGGAACTCCATGGTAGGATGGATGCCCTAGCCTTATAAAGCACTTTCTAAGAAGAAACAACTATAGTGGGAACTTTGTGACATTTATCAAAGTTTAACTACATATTTTTCCTAATTCATGGCAGCTTTCATGCACATGCTCTGTTGAAAAAAAACAGTCCACCAATATTTTCACACGGTTCCAAACAAAGCAGGTTAGATTTCCTGCAATTCAAAAACAACAGTGGTCCCTCTTCTTCTTGCTTGTATCATCATAGAAATCCTGTTACGAAGACTTATTTTGTCTTCAGTAAAGAAAAAGTATTTCAACAAAATATTGTATACAGACTGCATTATTCAGCTGGGGTGAAGGGGTGAAAAAAAATCCAGAAAATCACCTGATAGTGAAGTTAGGAAGATATTCCCAAAGTGTTGATCTATACAAGCCAACAGTTCTTTTAGTAACCCTACCTCATAAAGCCTTCAGAACCTGGAGGATTCACAGAAACTATGAAAGATACATCCATTCAGAGACTACTGACTGTGATCTGTAATGATGATCAATGATTCTTGCAGATAAACAGAAGTTAAAGGCCAGAAGGAACTCTTCAACCACTCTGGTTTTTGTAGGAATTGCCTCCAGGGTCTCCCATAACTTGTGTTTCAAGAGTTTTCAAAAAAGATATTTCATATGCAAGGAATCAAAGAGATGAGTCATGTTATATTTGGACTTCATTGGTGACCTGAAACTTAAAAGCTTCTATTTCAGTGCAAGTCTCAAAAGTAGAGTTTAGGCAGAGTAACCTATTTTAGGAGGTTTATGGCATCAAATCCTTTTTATTCTCAGTGTTGAGATCTTTACAGAGAAGTAGGGAGAAAAGAAAGGAATTTGTGGTCATGAGGCTTAGTATGTTTCTTCCCATTACTGACTGTGGACATATCCAAAGCATGGGGAAAAAGCCAGTGAGTTTTCCAAGACAGTGTAAGAAAAGCAGGATATGGGAAGGCCTTCCCTGCTTGGCTACAATATCATTTTCCTGAGGCAAAAGAGAAAATGAAAACCAAGGGCAAATCAACTGACCTTCATCCTGCTCCAGTGATGTGCTCATCACAGCCATTAATTTGACAATTTTCTAGTTCTTGCTTCTGATTGAAGTCTTTAGCTTTAGTCATAGTTCTTTGACAGTTCAAAAATATAGAGCATCTAAAACACTGGAAGAAAAGCTTCTGTATTTCATTAAACAGCTTTTGGAGGCATGGTGGAAAACAGAGAGATATGCTGATGGAGGCATTTACACTAAGTTTCTAGGCTCCACTTTAAATTCAACTCCTGGCCTACCAGCATCATCTTTGAGCAGCATGAATCTGAAAGAAGGAGAGGAATGTGAATGAGCCCATTAGCCCAGATACCATAGATCTTGTACTTTTGATACTTTAGAAATGGACAGCATATGATGGTAAAAAGCCTGAGAGATCAGTCAGGACCGTAAGTTACTGTTAGGAAACAGCTTGTTTATCTGGCTTTTAATTTGCTGCAACTGTGTTGCCTGTGAGTGTACATGGCTACACATGCACATAAATGTCTTTTCACTGCCCCACGCAATTCCAGACAGATATATATGCTATCCTTCCCCCCTTGAATGGTATGCAGCACCCCTGAGCAACGGAAGGCTGTTTCCCCTTTCAGAGGCACAGCAGCATGAAATATATTCTAAACTCATCTCATTTAGTTTGTGGAATTGCTCATGTCTCTTGCCAGCTGGAAGGTGGTTGGCAGGCACACATCAGCTTTTAGCCTTTCTCAAACACAACCTTATTTAATAGCCTACTTTGATGAGCTGCATAAGAAAAGTCAACCTGCAAATGAGGATGGATTGGGTGTGAATGCTTGTTCAGTCTGTGCTGCCAGCACTCAATACACACCATGCACACAAGGGTCACAGCTCATTGCCAGAAAAGGCAGCAATGCCTCAGAAAGGTCACAGCACAGGATACATTGGAGCGTATGTGCTGGGCGACACAGCTCCTCAGCCACATTGCAGAGGTAAAAGTGAGCAGACTGTTGCCTTCTAATATGCCTATAACTCCACACAGATGACTCAACATCCTGTAGGTGCGAGCTCCATAACAAAGTATTTTTCTGGCCAAGAAGCGCCAAACACTGAAATCTATGAATTGGAGAGTTGTAGTGTAGCAGCTCCACTGCTGTCCCATTGCTCCAAGAGTTGCAGAGGTTGCATAGGCAGCTTTGGTCCCGGGGGAGCCTAACAATGTCAGCTACAGTAGAATTTCCTGCTTTATTTCACCCTGACAACAGTGATTTAAATTAGCCACCAGTTCCCATTCCAACACGGCCCTGCAGTCAATTTAAGACACATGCAATTCAATCACTTGGCTTCTGCATTTAGCTTGATAATCACAGCTTGGCCAGCCCCTCTTTCATATTTGTCCCAGTTCCCTTAAACAGCAACCAGGGGATTTTCAGTGTATTTCCTGAGGGAAATTCCAGTATATCCAAAATTAACTCCCAATGATTTCCTGTGAATTTCTTGCAGTACTAATACATCATTAATCAAGACAAACCATAGTCTATTAAATGCACGTTATATGGCAAAATATGTTTGAAAACGTTCCTAACGGGCGAAGGGTTTTGTTGTTATAGAATTTAAGAAGTCAAAAGGCTGCCTATAACCATTAAAGCATCTGTTAAGGATGTCCTGAGAGCTATTAGTAAGCATATAGAATCCAGCCCATGATTTGGGTTGGAAAGGATATGGAAGAATATTTAGTTTCAACCCCTGGCAGTGGGGCAGGGACACCTTCCATTAGACCAGGTTGCTCAAAGCCCCATCCAACCTGGCTTTGAAAATTCCAGGACTAGGGCATTCACAACTTCTCTGGGAAATCTGTCACAGTGCCTCGCCATCCTTCACAGTAAAGAATTTTTTCCCCAGTATCTAATCTCAACCTACCCTCTTTCAGTTTAAAGCCATCTCCCCTTCTCCTGTCACTCCACATACTTGTAAAAGTTCCCCCTCCAGCTCTCTTGTAGCCCCTTTAGGTACCTGAAGGCCGCTACACATATTAGTCATATCTGCAAGGTGTGGATTATAGCTAATATTTATGTCAAAGCCATGCATTTAAAGAATAAAGAGTACAGCTGGTTCTCTGTGGCAGGAGGGAGATGGAGACTACTCAGCTGGTGATGGACAAGACCAACACTGGGAAGGAAGAGGCATACAAATATTTTGCTGGTTCAAGGGGTTGAATGCACACAACATTCATCACTCAATCTGGAATTCTGCCATGATGCCAAAATTAAAGCTATGATGTCACCTGTCTTCTCAAGAAATCATGCCAGACTACCTCAAGTGGCCATCTGAGTGTGTGGTCTTGACAGTGCAAGATGACTGCTCATAAACAACTATTTCCTGGCAAAAGATTGTTTTGGCTTTGCTGCAGAGAATAAATCCTGTAACTGTTTAGGAAAGAGCAAAACTCCCAGAACTAGAGCACAAGTTTCAGTGTAAAATTCAGTTCCAAAAGCTGGAACTGTGATTCAGAGTTTGTGGTCCCCCCTTGCAACACAAATCTGACTGGACATAAGAAAAGTTTGGTTTATTTACTAGTGCAAGGAGTCAGGGCATACTATGAAAACCACAAGTAATAAAGTATCTGGACATGTTTTGCAGGGCATAGACAGTAAAAACATCAATACATACAAATATCAGAGTGGCCAGGAAACTTCTGTCCCTTAGGAGACTCTGCTCCAGTTATGTCAAGAGTACAAATCTATGCATTCAAAATGGTTTAGGTTTTGTTTTGTACTTTGTGTACTATACTACTGCATATGCTTTTCTTAAAGAAAGAGAAAGAATTAATATTGTGTATTGTGGTCTTGGGTGGTCAGTGGTGTTTTTAGAGGCGGGGAGGGGGTTGGTGTTTTTTCAGGGTGTGTTTTTTGTTATTGTTGTTGTTTTTAGGGGTTTTTTTGTGGTAGTAGTGTTTCTGCTTTTAAGTGAATGCTGTTGCCAATTACACAAATATGGTTGTTCTGCTTGTACAATGTGGGTAAAACAGTGTTTTCAAAGTAAACAGAACAAGTTGTCAGCAGTAAAGAGGCAAATAGAAACCATGAGTGCAGTGTTATGTCACTTATCACGGTTTTTTCATAAAAGTTGCCTCAAAAATGTGAGATATTTAATGGAAAAAAAAAAACACAAAACAACAGAAAAACCAGGTACAAGTTAAAGGGTTGATTAGATGCTTGTTCTTAATACCCTGTGAATCAGAGTGCAAACATTAACGTTCAGGAACAAACTCTTAATGCTCTGGCAGTACTATTTGAATTGGTGGCAGAAGAGACCATACAGGTGTAAAAAATTTCCTACTAAGTTCCTTCTGTCAAACACATCAGGAAATATCTTCTCATTCCATGTCTGCCAGTTCAAAAACATGTACTGTTACCTCTGATCCCAAATACACTGGGATATTGATTGCCTCTCTAAATAAAAAAAACCCTCTAATGATAATTCAAAGTATTTAAAAACATTTAATTGTAAACTTATTAAACAATCCTGACAGCGTAAGTTCAGTTATGTTGCCTTTTTTATTTATCCATATCCTCTCACAAAACATTTTGCTAAATATTTTCAATTTAGTGGGAAAACAACAAAAACCAAAACAAGAAATATACAAGCAATTAGACAAGTAGAAGAAGTGATTGGCAGATAAAGGAATGAAAAACAAGGGAAGGATGGTCAGGAGTAGAAAAAGGAGTTTGTGGAGGGAAACTGAAGCAAGTGAGCTTTTTTTCAATATATATTCCAGGAACAGGGCAGGAAGCCTAAGAGGTATGTGGGTACTGAGTATCAGATCTCGGTCCCAACACAAAGGAAGAAGAAAGATTCTGTGGATGCAGAAGCACAGGGTGTTCATAATTCCTGAGTGGGTTACTCAGAGTGAATTATAAGTGGAAATAGAAACAGTGATAGAATAAAGTAATGGGAACTAAGAAGAAGTATGGCAAGAAGTCTGTTTTGAAATGTGACAGGGTTAAGGAAATCATTCAAGCTCCACATGTTTGACAAGGTCTTTTGCACACAAAAGAAAAGAATGGAAAAATTGGTATCCAGAAATAGAGACTAGGGCAAAAAAATCCCTAACAGAATGTGAGAAATGAACAGACAATGCTGAGACAGCAGACTAATAGAAAGGAGAGGAATATACTGACTAGGTATAGTGGAGAAGTAAGTATAACATGCAGTTAGAAAGGAATACTGATTTATTTTGAAACCATAAGAAATTAAACATGTGCTATCATGAACTCCTGGTCATGGCAGAATCAGAGAGTACCTTCTCAGTGTCAGAGATTACATGAATTGTCTAATTCAAAGAAAGATAAGACAATGTAGAAACCTCTAATTGTTGTTCATGCTGTGACAAATGACTGCTGGACTTCTGCAAAGAGATCAAAGTTGTCCACAATAAACTGTGGTCCTAAGGAGTTGATTCTGGATACCTTCCTGAGAAGGCATGAAAAGGTTGTGAAAATTAGCATGGGGCTCTAGATTTTGTGTTCTAAAATTTTAGGATGCCTGAGCAATGGAAGACATTCATGGAGAAAGGACTCCTGGTAGGTGGACTCCTCTGGAGTCCATTGGAAGCTTGTCAGATCCCACTTAGTTCCTCTGGAGGAGAAGACTCAGGATTTCCTTTAAAACTTAGAGAGGGGTGGAAAAAAGTGAATGCTGCAATGATAGAAAATTATCTACATATAGACCAACATATATGAAGGAAACAGAGTGCTAACATGGAGGAAAGCAGTTGTCTGCACAATACTTTCTAACAAAAGGCTTAATCTGAAAGAGAAATACACTGAGTTAAGATAAATCAATTTAAGATTATTATTAAGGAACTGGAAATGAAAACAGCTATATGGGGTAAATAGAATGAGTACAGAAAAATAGTTGTGACAAAGTTAAAGGATACTTGTTCAAAGAGGATAGAAACAAACATGAAATGATCTGAGGCTGAAGAAAAGAAGGAATTACAGAATGACAGGAAAAAAACATAGGTTGGTAGAAATTTTGAAGGTCACTAGTCCAACCTCCTGCTCAAAGCAGAGTTAACTTCAAAAGTTAGTTCACACTTCTTTCTCTTCTATTCTGAAGATTTTTAAGGGTAGAGATTTCACCATCTCTCAAGAGACTCTGCTGGAGTTGCATATAAGGACTTAGAGATGCTCAAGGTCAGATCTGTTTACAAGATAAAAGCTCTTTGATATTTTTGACAGATCAATATAACAAGGGAATGTCTCATTGTAAATGACATAAAACTTCTCCATTGGAATCCCAGAACAAAGACTACAAGTAATGTTGAAGACCGCATCAGTTTCTTCACCAAATAGCAAATAAATCAATCAGGAGTGACAGCATTTTGTATTTGGTTAAAATAAAGTATCACGAATAATAATGTAAGAAGTTGATTAAAATAGTCTTGGATAGCCTTATCAAAGGTTGAAGATAAAAAAAACTCCCTCAAACAAACAAAACCTCTCATAAAACAGACAGCAAAACAAATAATAAAAGAAAATACACTGGTAGAAACACTGTAGTGGAAAGGCTTGCCAGTTTGCAAGCTGATGTTGCTGAACTTCATGTATAGAACTTGGAGTCTTGGGAGTTCAGCGGATCGGTGATTCAGGGACTAGCATGAGACAGTTTTCCCAGGTGTGTAAAAGTAGAAAGCCAGGCGCCTTTTTTTTTTTTTTGCAATGTTTTTGAAGCTTGTAAATAGCTTTTTTTATTGTACAGTGTGCTTATTTGTTGTGTTACTTTGTTATCTGGCATTGCAGACAGGCTATGAAGCAATTTATTAATCTGCAAGGACAATATTTCATAAATTATACTTGATAGATGCTGGCACATTCCTACAGTTTTTACAAAGTAACTCTAAAAATGACATTTTTATCTTGTGAATGGATGATATGACTTATTGGTCATATGAAAAAATCAGTCAAAAGAAGATCCCATTTGCCACAGTGAAGCTGGTTCCTGAGTTCTGTGTGTCAGATGGACTGAGAGATTGGAGGTAAAACTGAGAGATGATGACAAGAAATGTGACAGAAAAACCTGAAGAGCAGATGTTTTCACAGTTGATAAAGAATGCACATATGCCTTATTTCACCGTTTATTACCTGGAATTATTACATACAGTTCAATAAATGAAGAGTTTTCTGCACTCAATATCAAAAAGGATAAAAGGTGCATGTGCACCTGAAAAACATTAACCAATTCCTAAAAGAAAAAATGTGCAAAGTGAAAGCAACTGCGGACCCTTGGAGTGGGTTAACAGGTAAGATGGAGCACAAGGCAGCTTGGCAAGACCAGTCAAAGGCTATAGGATTGCTTGATAGGTGATATTCAGAAGTTAAGGGACCTCTCTGAAACAGAGGACACAGCAACCATGTTTTTCTTCCTTTGGGGTACTGGAACAAAACAGGTCATTGAACGAACTTCATGTTAAAGGAATGGAAGCTCCCAACCAAAACACAAAGGGCATCTCCAGCTAACAAAGGGAACCTTTTCCATGGCTGAGCCTTGAACTGCAGGGCCTTTGCACTAGTGCGAATGACTGACTGTGCTCAACCATGGCATAAAAAGCAGCTGAAACCACACAGGAGGACTGGAAAAAAGTGAGGGCCACTAAGGTCGAAGTGAGAAGAAAAACTTCGACATTTTAACCTGTAAAAATCATGCCATAAAAGTTTACAGCTTAAGTGCTAGTTGAAATTGGGTTTGGTTTGGAGGAAAAAGTCTCTGATTGTTTTGCTGTGACCATGAAAGCAGAAATTTGTGCTTGCTTTCATGAGACAGATGACTGCAGTAATGTTTGATTCTCAACTCATTTCTTCTCCTGACCCAAACAGGACTACTGCTTTGTCTGTAAAGAGATAACAATATTTTTGGGTTTATATTCCTCCTACAGAAACTGTGAAACATCTGTGTATCTGGGAAAAAGTATGACATATCATTTATTGTTAAGATTTTCTGATATGACTTAGTTGTCATATAGTTAGCTATAGAACATTCTGTCTTAGATGCCTTTATTTTATTAGAAGTATTTTTCAGTTAGAGAATACATAATTCTTTAGGGGAGAATAAAGACTTTCACAGAAGAACCACAAGGACATTTTAAGTAGTCAAGCCGAGAGCTACAAAAGAGATTAAAAGAAAAATTTCCCTCAATTTAAATGGTTTACATTCACTAAGGTCAACTCATGTTCAACAGGGAAGACTAAAAGAATTGCTCTTTGCACAAAGGCAAAGAACTATAGAAAGGACCTTCAGTTCTGGCATTGTCAAGATTTCTTTTCAGGCTCAATAAAAAAGTCACAATGTAAAGTTATGTAAAACTTGGGATGCAACAGAGAAAACAAATGTGGCACAACACATAAGCACAGAGGACATCTGATAATGTCACTGTTTAAACTTGAAACATTTTTAGACCTTGTCTCAACTTCATGAATGTCTAAGAGGCTGTCAAAACCAGAGCAAATCCTGTTCATGGCATAGAAGTATTTGAAACCTTAAGCTTCAAACAAACACATGCAGTCTAAGAAAGTCATTAAGATACAGTTTGAAGGGCTTTCCTCTCTATGTGGCAATGAAGACATGCCCATTTTCATTAAACTATCATTAAAAAATTTGGTATTGATAAGTTACTTTTCACATTTTATTTCCTTTTAAGAATCATAAATTATCTATGTTTTTGAGTTCTACACTTTCCTCATTTGGTTTCAAATATTCTGTACTCTGCAAGCACTTTATAGAAAAAATGAGGACATTGAAGAAACAAAACCAAATCCCTTAATGCTTTCTTAACATAAGAGACTGCACTTTGCAAGCTCCCCTTGCAAAAAAGAAGAGTGTGCAAGTGCTTCCAGGACTGGTTTCACACTTTTATACTTATGTCTGACATCAAACACCTACAAGAGTCAGTAGATTTCACATAGCTTCTTGACACTAAACAAATTACAGTGAGAAAAAGCTTGGTAACAAATCCTGGATGGAAAAGATTTTCTGATTCAATTGCTGGCTTCTTATATTGCCTCAGTTAAGTCCCCACTGAAGTGGTTCCACTTAGCACTTTACGAACTTGTTTCTCCCTACTCAAACTGAATTTAAGAGAGAGTTAAACACTTTTTGCTTCCCCGCCCTCCCCACCACTTGGATAAGTATAGATGTGTTTATTATTGTCTTTTTAGCCTATGAATCCTTTGCTTATGGATCTTGGTGAAAGCAACTCCTACTAAATGATTTCTTCATTCTAAAACCAGAGTCTACACTGCACTCAAGGTACTGTGGCTCTGGTCTCCTGTTGGATTCTCAGGACAATGTCATAATAAGACAATATAGCACCAAACTCTAATTCCGACACAGTAGATCAGGGTCCACATCAGATACTGGGAATCCTGTGGAGCAGGAAGTGGCAAACACACCACTGAAGAGTACTGTGGCAACTTGAATGTTGGCATGTTTATGCACATAACTTTCGAAGGCCAAGAAAAGAAAAAGTGCTTGCATTTTTGAAGCTTTTACAGTTTTCAGAGAGTAGGAAACAAAAATAGAAAGTGTCTAACATGCTTTTTGTCACCAAACCCACGTTTCTCCACATCATAGTGATTTTCTAACTGACTCTGCAGTCTACTGCTCCTCTTATTAGCACTATTTTGGGATTTTGTGCAAGATTGCCACAGTACTACTTCTAGACACGTTGCTTGGATGACAACACAGAACCAGCTGCTTGCATCTCTGATTACCTCCAAGACTAGAGGGACCGGAGGGTACAAACTAAAGCCCTCACTGAGCAGGCAAGCTCTTTGTGTAGGTACTCACTGGGACATGAATCTTTCTTGCTGAGCACTAGCCATTTGATCAGAAGAGAGTCCAGGTCCTGCCCCTGTCTGGACTCTCTTAAAAGCCCAATCTGACAAAATGGCTTTGCAACATCTTTGAGAGGGAACAAAACGGTCATACAGATTTTTGGAAAGTGTTCTTTTTTTGATAGCAGGGTAATCATCTGTCTTTGCGTGTGTGAAGTCTGACTGTAACAATCTGTTCATACATAACTATCTTATTCCTTTGCCAAGTGATTGTATAGCATTTACTCATGTAACCTGAGGACAGCTTTGTCATTACGTGCATTTTGCTTGTGGTCTGTAGTGAAATGAAGAATGTTTATAACCCCAGGTTCAGATTGACCATTATGCAAGTAATAAATCACATATGTCACTATTCCAGGATTTAGCCTAAATGCAGAACTGAGATGATATGTTGCCTCTTGCCTGATAAAAATTAGCTGATAAAAATTTGACTGACAGGCAGAAGTTTTGGACATCTTAAATTCCTACATATTTTTTGAGAGCAGTGGCCCACATACAGGAGAAAAAGCTCAATTAAAACCCACCCTCAAAAGTTGCAGATCAGTAACATTAGATACCAGCATGCCCAAAGAAAGAGTGGCTATAACTGCCACAGCCATAGAGCTCATGTCTTACCAGACACAGGAGGTTTTCTATGGAGAGGAAAAAAACCTCCAAAACCATGAAACAAAACCCAAACAAAAACCCTTGAGAAAAAACAAAGATTTAGAAATTCTGCTACTCAAAATTATTTGTTTTATTAAATCTGAGCTATCCCAAACTTTCCCTGCAATAATAATTCAGCCACAAACATCTGATAACAGTTCAAAGATCCTTTACATTTTCCTTTTCTCTGCAGCTCCAATGCATGCTACATTTTCACAGCAGAACACACCCCACTGTTACTCTATTAGTTTGCTGTAATAAATGCAGTGCACCCACAGAACTGGTGAAGCCATTAGCCATATCTTTAAAAGAATGTCTCAGCATGCACTCCTGAGGATATGGTGTTCTTGTCTCTTTAAATGAGTCAGCTATGTAGAAGCTAAATTGGGAAAGCAGCCAAAGAGTTCCCAAGAGACCTGCTGGCAGAACAGCACCATAGTCCTGTAATATGAAAATATGAACTCTGTGGCATTAGGGCTGCTTTAAGGTAATGCTTTCCAAGATGACTTTGGATATCAAAATGTAACAGCAATCACAGAATCATATGGGATTTGAGGGGATAGACAAAAAATCACCCAAACCCTCCACATTTCTTCCTGCCTATCTGGACGTGCTCTCAGTTCTGTGTCAGCCAAAAACGGGACAGACCACTGTTGACTGTCATTTTCGATTGAGTTAAATACCTGTCTATACCTGTAATGGTCATGCAATGATTTCTGGCAGTGCAAACAGATGGGAACATGTGGGACAAGCACATGGAAGCCCTAAATGGGCCTCACTTTGCTGCTGTTCAGACACAGGGAAGACATCAGCCACAACCTAGGTTGAATTAAAAAAAAAAAAAAATCCCAAACCAACAAAACCCCAAACAAAGGAACACTTCTTTATTTAAACAAACTTTTGGTATCTATATGGTATGAGTAGAGCCCTTTCCTATGCAAGGTAGGGGAGGGTTTTTCAGACCCAAGCTCCATGCAACTTAAGACAAAAGTATTCTCTTAAGTACAAGATAGGATCTTAATAAAAAGGGGCCCCGGAAAATAACCTTTGTGATTTTTGCCCTGAAGAGAGGTCTCAAGTCAGAGGCAAAACTGAAAAATCTTAACCCAAATGGTTTGTCCCACAATCTGGGGCCCAGCTTTCTGAGGTTTTATCTCTGTCTGATGACAACAGCCTCAGATCCAGCTACTGGAAGTTAATTCTTAGAAGAGCAGGTTGAGGTGTTGCTAACTGGGAAAATATATGACTGTGAAAGATAGGGGGAAAAAATAACTGCTTTGAGGTCTCACAGAAATAATGATTTCTGCTGAGATTCAGCAGGAAAGTAACAAACAGTGCTGAGACTCTTGTGTGTAAAAGTCAAAAATCCACCCAACATTCAGAAAAATAACAACTGTTTTATATATGTCTGCAATAGCCAGATGCCATGAATCTTGTGCAGCCTCAGGGAATATCAAGGTACTTGATAACATGTGATTTGATATTCCAAAGAGAAGAATAACCTGACAACACTTTGCTAAAGACACATTACCAGAAGAATCCAACTGTTCCAATTTCTCTGTCATGCAATGTCTCCATGGTACCCAAGGGGAAGGACTGAAAATATAAGCTTACCACCAGATAGAAAGATCCAGAGCCATTTTACAGCATACAGTCCACTGTAAATGTAATATTTAATTCTAGTGTCACTAAAGGAATCACCATCTGTTTACCACCCCAATAATAAACCAAATGCTGTACTGAGGATTAGTTGCATATGTAAATCTTTTAAGTTTACAGGTATTTCTCAGTGAAAAGCATAACTTTTGAGAAAAAATGCTTCTAATTTGCTATAACAATAATTATTCTCAGACAATGTGAAGAGAGCAAGCAGGCTTGCTAAAGCTATTAACTTTGTGGCCCATAGATAAATCCACTTGATCTCTTGATTTTTAGAAATAATCTGGGCTGTGCACAGATAAGGTGGCTTCAGAATACTCTAGCAGGTACAAAGGCAGTGACTAAATGCTGAAGGGATTTATCTGCTCAGCTCTGGGGTAGCCATCAGAGATACATATAGAGTCATGGCTAATGAAAACAAACCTGTTTGAGAGGGGAGGAAGACCCTCCTTCTCTGCTATGAGCTATAGGATAACTGAGTTCACACAAATAAACAAATAAAAACTGTTTCCCTCCTGTTCTGGCTTTACACACACACACACACAAAAAAAAAAAGCTTAAAGAAGCAGGACCAGGCCTTCTAAAAATACAGAAGTTGGTTTTATTTTTGTAGCTTACAAGGAAAGTTGCTCTAATTTGGCTTATAAAGCACAATCAGAACTGAAATAAAATATTACTGGTTTTTGATAAAATCCTTGCTGTCTAGTGCTTTATCACAGTGGTTAGTTAAAATAAATCTTAGAAATGGTATTGGTCCCAAATGCTGCTTATCATCAACTCTCAGTCCAACCTCCAGGATGGAGCAATTAGAGATGAAGTTGCAGACAAGATCTAACGACAGATGTGAAGAACCACAAATTCCCCTCCTGCTACAAGTTGGAAAAAAAATGTCGCCAACCCGAGACAGGATAACTTGCTTGCAATAAGGACCTGTGAGACAGCTGGTTTTGCAAGTGATGAGTAATTATGAAATTTGACTTCATCATTTCAATGTGAATGTTGAGCTCCCCCAGATCCTCCAGAGATAATGTTTTCAGTCAGGCAGCTGGACATTTAAATATCCATTCTGTTACTCTTATAGGCATGATATATTGACTCCAGCTTTACTCAGAGTGCCAAGCCAGCTCCCATGAAGATATGGTACAGACAGAAAGCTGACATATGGGCTAATTGCCTTATTTAAAAGCAGGCAAAAAAATCTACCCCTAAATAAAGGATGTTTGTGGTGGCTATTTAAACTTGATTGAAGAACAACATGCAACCAGGTATTTTATACAACTCTAAAGCCTTAATGAATTATGAACTGCCTATATCTGACCTACACTGGTTTTGACTAAGTTTACCAGTAAAATTCAGTGCTACAGAATACCTATTTCAAGAATCAGGACAGTCTCTTTTTTTATGCAGCTTTAACACAAAATATAGATTTTTATGTCCCTCTCAGGAACAATATAAACAAGGACAATGCTTTGGCAGGTCTCTGGTTGTGATTTAGATCAAGGTTAAGGAGAGTTTTTATTTGAAAAATATTCACCCTTATATCTAGATAAAATGAAAAAAATGTAATAAACCCACAATATCTACTTTTCATCAGAAGCGAATTATATTAATGTGCCCAGCCCTATAAGTGAATATTAGTCTCCAACTTCCTGTCAAAAAAATCTCAGAGTTTCTGATACTTTTGGAATATATGGAAGGTCTTAGAGTTCAATGACTGCATGTTTCTGGATCTTTGCTTTTAGCAATTTTCAATACTTAAATTACAGTAAATGCAATTATGTTTCACAGTTTTCTTCATCACCACATTCTCTTTAAAGAAAACCTTGACACAAAACACCACCCAGGACTGAGCTCTCCCTTGCAAGTTGATGTTAAGGACCGAGGCTATGCATGTGAAGACACAATGTCCAGTTCACCTTGTTCTAATGTTCTCAATTGCTTTCTGAAGTTTCTCAGTCAGATCATGTTCTGGCAACTTCCACCAATATTTCATCTAAAACTGGATATATTTTCTTTTGTCTTTGGAGAATTAAATTGGCTTGTATAGTGTTCTAGTTCTGGACTTGGCTCCAGATCACATAGCAGCTCTGCCAAACACTGGGGAGAGGGTGAGTCCATAGCCCCTGAATACCACTTCACTTACAGGCACTCTGCACACTGAGAATTTATAATTTCAAGCATCAATTGGTTTCTCAGAAGGGCTTTTTCTGGGAGCTTTTTGGTAATTGCAAGATGTGCCTTGCTCTGGCTAACAAGCATGACATTTCTACATTGCTGTGGAAAACCCTAAATCTCCACTTGGTTTAGAGCAAACTAAGTTGCTTTCTGCAGTATGAGGGACATCAGGCCATGGGTTCCTGTAGTCACTTTTCTGTCATGCTTCTTCTCCTGGCAAATACCATAAGGTCCATGTGCTCTCTTCAAAGTTTCACTCTAATTTTACCTATTGACCCCTGACCTTCTTCTGGTTTCTGAATCTCAAACTAATTTCCTAACTTTGGAAATTGCACAGTGCCTTCCAGTCCATCAAAACCTGTAGCTTCTCCTTTTGGTTTTGCTTTTCGTATTGTTCTTTCAGAGAGACACATATACTTTGTTGGCTGGCTATGTTCCCATTGCTTTCTTTCCCCTCTGCAGAGTACCACAGACTAATATACATTTATGATTATTTTGAAAGCATTCACAGAGAAGAAAGGAAAGCTTGTTACCCAACACAATCCCTGTATCAGCTTCCTTTTCTTTAATACTGGATGCCGGCTGCAGAAGAAGAAAACAAAATCTAAAAACTAAACACTTCAGTGTATCCACACAACTCTTTCCCCCTTGCTTTCCATGACCTTGGACTGCAGTATTAGCTTCTCATATAGAACAAAGCTTTGCAGCAGGCAGTCTGGAAAAACAAATTAACTAGGATCTTAATACCATAGGCCTAAAGAGTTTCCACAAGTTTATGAGAAGGGAACTCAAAGTACTGAAAACAATGCCCACGTCATGCTTTTGCAAGCTTTCCATTTTTATTTGTTAAAAATATCTCCCCAGACTTTCCCATAACTAAATGTTCATAACTGCATCACCTCCAGCTGTGATCTCATCAGATGTCTCAGACAGAGCGAGGTCAGGCCTAGCTGGGCCACATACATAGAGCTTCCAAGAAAGGCCATGCTGCAGTATGCAATACCAGGAATACTGGATACCAAAATGCTGGATAACAGCAACCCTAATTTAACCTTAGGTTTTGCTACCCCCAAAAAAAACCACAAAAAGTTTGTTGACAATGAAACGCAACAGCAGCAACTGAATTAATAACAGCGTACATTAACAACTTTTTGCAAGTCGTAAGTGCAGATCAAATGTGCAGAGGTGGCCTGGGATGGGAACAAGACCACCTCACTTTATGTGTGCAATAATGTGAGAACTGGATTGTAATTGCAAAGAGCATCAGTAAAAGGAGTGTGGAATTTAAGATACACTTTGACACAAGTTTTTAATGGCTGCTGAGCTCCACTGGGTGGTCAGGGTAAGAGGCACAGTGATTGCTACTGCGTGTTTCTGTGAGTCCAGGAATAGCACCACACAAGATAGCGTACCTTAATTGCAGAATTTACAGAGGAGAAGAGTTATACAGGACATGAGAAATAAATTCGAGGTGCTACCTCTGGGGCAGAGGGAGCTTTACTTGGCTAGTCATCTAATGTGTCTGTTCAAATAATAAATAATAAAGAAATGCCATGCTTTCCCTTGAAAAACAAAAAGTGAGCCTCTCGTAATAACATGGCTACAAAATGACCTTAAGTTTGGATTGCTGTTGAAGGTGGTTTCAGGTAAAACCATCCTCTTCTTATTTGGTTTATGAGCAATTTGGTCAGTTTTATTTCTTTTGAAGAGCCTCTAGTGACCTGAAACCCCATTTGCACTGTCTTTGTTGACTAGCGAGACAGCTGAAGTTCTGTTCATTGAGCGTAAAACCAGGCCAGTTCCCCCTTCTCAGCGATGAGAAAGAGCCTTGCAATAGCATGTTCATACTTTCACAATCCTACTTCGCTAACTTAGATGTTTCCTCACTAGCCTGGCAAGAGGCTTTTTGCTTTGTCAGCTCAAATTGTTCTCACACATAATGTCACATTTGCATTTCTTTTGTGACGTCATTACACCCAAATCTTCACCTCCTCTTTTTTCCCTATGAACAGCATCTTAGTGTTCTGTTTCCTGCTTCAGTTTCCCGTACTCAGAACAAATGCACTACTCAAGTTCACAGTTTATCTTTAGACCTAATGACAAGCATCCTAGCCAGAGGCAAGAAAATCACGTCCTCCACACACATACATCATGCCTGCCTGCCAGTGTCACACCAGATCAAAGGGTACAAGGGACTCGATTTCAGAACAACCTCATTCATATGAGTAGCTTAACGTGCCCAGGGGCTGTATTTTTTAATAACTGAAGCTAAGATTTGGGATCCACACCACTCTGATATATTCAAGCAGACTGGGAACCACATGTGCTGCATAACCTGCAGCTCCCACTGATTGTAGCTGATTTTGAGAGTGCACTTGTATCATTTGGAAGAATATGCTTGTTAGGGTGTTTTTATTTAAATGTAGCTATTAAAGCCCTGGAGAAAAGGTGCTTAAGGCTGTTACACACATTTACATGCACCACATCTCCCTAGGACTTAAAATGTTGTTGAAGAAGTCAAAGACTTCAGTAAGTCTGGTTTATTCAGAGCAATCAGATTTTCTCACTTTCACTAGGGAGAACAATGACAAACAGCAAGAAAACCTTGGGCAACTTAATTATTTACTTGCCTCTGCTGAATTCAAGAACTAAGCCTTAGGCATTTGACCTTGAAAACCATTAGCTAAAAGTTTTTGAACACTGGGAACCTGACAACACAGTACCCATGCCAAGCTCAGCAGACAAGGACAGGTAAAAAAGGTTTGTAGAGATAAATACAAGGGAAAGAGACAAACAGAAATGGAAGAGCAACATTTACTTTGTTGTGGTTGGCTGACCTACAAAAGTTTCAAGACTAGCTTCTTGACAGACTGGTTGCTACCCTGACTGAGAGGAGCAAGTATGGTAACCTTGTTTGCAACATTAGTTTTATTTTCTGCAGTACGCAAGACATCTTGAAGAAAAATGAGTGAAATAAAACAGAGAGATCAAAATAAAAATCCAGAGTAGTGGTTCAGTATCTCTACTTCTCTCTCAAAAGACTGGAAGATACAGTAAACCTAGCAGCACTCTCAGTCATACTGAGGACATAAGAATTGGTGCAGATGATCCAGAGACAACAAACAATTAGAGTGACCTACAGCTAATCTGAGCAATGCATGAGAACAGTGGCACCGAGATAACACCCCTTAAGTTTTAGCTTTTAGGCTACTACAAATTGTGACAGGTCTTGCTGGGGGGAGAAACAAAAACCCAGAAAGAAATCCCAGCCATATGCAATTTGGAGGAACTTGTAGCAAACTGCCTCTGTCTAAACATGTTAATTTTTCAGTAGCCTCAAACTGACTTCCAAGTGTTGCTCAAGATATCAGAGAGAATGAATGGTAATTCCAACAACAACTGCGCTTAACTGTGTCTTATTAAATTATACATATCTAACCGCTGTCCTGTTTACACTATGTTTTACAAAAGTCATGAAGAATAAGTCCATCCCCTTATTTTATAATAAATGCCTCTTTTATACTTCACAATATGCTGTATCGGCACACAAGTCTGGAGAGAAGTTGATTCCACGCATAGGACTGTACAGAGCACCCAAGGTCTGCTCCTTAAACTCAGAGATGTTTTTGCTTAACTTAATTCACGTCTTAGGAAAGCACTTAATAGCATGCAGGTATTTTCGGAGTTTGTGCACAAGACTCTGATCTGGGATTATGATAAAATTTAGTTGTTTTGTTTTTTTATCCAAGAAAAAGCAAAACATAAACAGAGAGGCTTAACACACATTCTGCAGGACACTCTCAGCTTAATGTACCCCAGGGAAAAAATTAAGTGTCCTCCTGCCCCTGTCATTTTTCATGCTCACAGTAAAATAATCAGTCAATTTCTTGGTGATTAACAGGGTATTTTATCAAAAAGAACCTCATGTGATGCCTTGGATATATCAAGAGCAGCACATGTTGGATATATCAAGGGAAGGTACAAAGGCAAGGGAGGAGAAAACTATTTAAGAAACAGTTGAGTCTGACTATGAAGAGGTTTTGTATCACAACTTGAGTTTCCAGCTGAAGGCAATGGATGTGAAGTCAACTAGAAGAGTGCATGACACTATGACTGTGTTTCTGGGGCTCTGGGCAGGTGGGAAGGTCAGTGTAAATCAGGATAAAATTAATCCCATGGTGCCATGGTTGTGAAGGTAGTTTTGTGATAAGTAAATCTGGGTTTGGAAGCTAACAAGCCGAGGCTGAAACAATCTTTTTCCTGTCTTGAACAGGTAAAATTTGGGGACATTTAGCAATTGGGTGCCACCTGCATGGTCTCACAATTTCCTAGAGCTAGGTTTTAGAGAGCTCCCTGCCTTTTTAGAGCCATAGTAGCAGCAAATCCCTCTATGACTTGCTTGTCACTCCCATCAGAGAGATGTAACAGGAGCCATCCACACACAGAACACACCTGCCACAACAGAAAACAAGTGGCTGCTACAACAGGTACAGGGGCAGGTGAAACAGCAAATGTCTCCACAACTCTAACCAGCCAATGACCCAAATGTTCCCTGTACCTGATGTGCCTGAGCAGCCATCAGTGCCTCTCTACAACCATCAACCAGAGAGCCAAAGCAAAACAGGACTTGAGCCAAACCCTCAGAAAGGGATCCATATATGAAAACATAATGCCACACACAATCTACACAGGGAGGTTTGCAATATGGAGACTAAGCACCTCAGATACAGTTGCAATCACAAGATTTGGAGCTGGGGGACCAGCAGGGTTTGTGGCTACTCTCAGTAGGGGCATCTGACAAGTCCTTTGAGCTTCCTTGCCAAAGACGGCAGGAAACAAGAGAGACATAGTACAAAGCTACTCATAAAGAATCAAATCCAAGTACGTGCCAATTACCTCTTTTTGATGCAAGAAAGAAGCTCAATTCATTAACTTCCAATAAAAACAACAACAACACAACAACAAAACAGCCAGGAGTCAGATTTGGTAGACATTACCTTTGTTGGGTCTCCAGAATTCCCTTTGCTGTTGCAGTGATAAATCCTGAAAGAGCATCAGTTGCATCATTTCTGTTTTTGAAACATCTTTGCCTTTCTTGCTCTTGAACTTCTTACTCTCAGGAAGCGAAAGCTTCCAAGTAGAAACAGATGCACTTTCTAGAAGACAGATACTAGTATTTCAGAAATGAGTTTTGCCTCAATATTTACCCTCATACTATAGCTAAACCACTTATAGGAAGGACACAGAGAGGAAAAACAACCCCTCCTACCACGTTAGTATTCTCAGCTCCCTCCCTAATACACCCATTGCCTTACTTTTTATATAAATCAGCTGTTCTTTTAGCAGCTTCAGCTGTAAAGATTCACAGGTGTCCTCCCTGATCTTGCCCCTGCATCTGTCAACCTCCATCTTCATTAAAGCTCTTTGGCTGCAAGCTTAGTGTATTTCCTATTATTGTTTTCAAGTGCTGTTTAAAGAAACATTATTAGGAGGTTCTTCTAAAACCTCCCACTTTAGGGAAAGAAATCTGCTGGTAGCAAAATTTTCAGAAAAGGTCCCTGCACTGTCTGTTCAGTGAAGATCAGAGACTTTGGAAAATCTGATGGAAAGAGATGTAGCTGGAGCTTAGCTGTGAATTTCAACCTGCAGGCAATTGTTTCCTCTAAAAGAATGTAGTAATAAGAGCCTTAGAAAAGTGTATAATTGAATTTCTGTTGTAATTAAAAAATCGATCATTTCCTGTAGTTTAAGCATTGACCTGGGGCTTTTTTTTTCCCCTGCAATTTTAACACTGACAAACACAATACTGTCATTTGCATAACAAGATGACAGGATGACTCTGCATCTATTGAATATCACTTTTTAATCCTAAAATGTAGTTTAGGCCTGAGGAAATATGTATTTAGGGAAATAAATTGCTCTTTCAGAAGTAGACATTTGATGTTGCTGTTGGCTCTGGAGCACATGCAGAAGCATAAGCTATGTATGAGCAGAACTTTATCCTCTGTTAATGTGACATTTTCCAAATGGCACTGCTCATAAGAAGTAATTCATGACTTCCCTAAGGGTTTGGGGGTTGATTTTCTTACCATCTGTTGGTGAAGAGGTAGCCAAAAGGACCAAGCAACCATGGGTCCCAACCCTGAAACTATTATCTCAAATACCATTGAGAAAAGGTGATAAATTGAGGGACAGAAAGTGTAAATCAACAGCTGAGAACCTGAATCTGCATCACTTCTTTTAAGCAAGTGAAGTTTAAAACAAATTCCAACACCAAGCAGTGCTAACTCAAGTCCAAACTGTCAAGCTGAGAAACAGGCAGGGTCCTGAATGGGGAACTGTGTAGCTGAATGATGGGGACTGGTTTTAATACATGAATTGCACCTCTGTTAATAATCGAGAAGAGGAGGACCCTGGAAGTGAGTCTGTGGAGGTTGACTCTCCTTTACATAGATGCTTTTTATGGAGTTCTCCTTCCTCCTCCTCTGTTAAAGGGATCCACACACAAATGCTATTATGGGTTAGATTAGGCAGCTGGGACCAATTTTGTGGGTTTCATCTTTCTTTTTTTTCAATACTGCAGAAGAATTTGCTTAGAGGAAAAGAAGAGGAGTAATTGCATTAGCATTGAAAACAGATCACTCTTAAAAAGGAGTGTTCAAGTCTAACCAATTTCATAAAATTTACTTCACTTAAACCACAAGAACAGAGTACAGAACTGCAAATTTTAATCTCATATTTTTTCTGTCTTTCTGTATGTGTTTTTACATCTACACACATGTATGTATATTTTTAAATGCATATATTTACAGAAGAACATTCACTATTAAGTGTGTGTGTGTATGCACAATGACACATATAATTCTGTTGCTTTGGCAAAGCTGTCTAGAAAAAAGTCATCCTTTTCTGGAATATTGCAAAGAATCAACATTGACCCTTATGTTTTCCAGAGAAATAAGACTTTATCAGATGTGTGAACAGATTTTTAATTGCAACAGTATCAGCTGACACTACTAAGGCAATGTTGACCAAATGAGGACCAGTAGCCATGAACATGGCAAATTATGCTACTCTCATGTCAGGAAAGTGTGGTTTCCCCTTACACGATTTTTCCTGTGAAAGTAAAGTGGATTGAAGAGGAGGAGCTCTAGTAGGGACCCAGAAAATGGTTTGGGAATGCTGCGCAGTATGGACAGGTTTACCTGTATCCCCTGTCTGGAGATGTGTCAGAAGGGGATCACTGTTTTCTTAGGCTTCTCTGTGCACAGCTGAGGGCCTGCTAAAGCTGTAATATTGCTCATGAGAGCATGTCCAATGTCCATGTCTCACTCTACAGAACATCAAAGAAAGGAGGTGTTTATTAACCGGCAGAGAAGACTCCTGCTCTTAACAGGACTATGATCTATACAAGGGATCAAAAGACTCCAGTTAGAGAAGGGGATTTTTTGTGGGTACATAGGAACTTTCATTCCCACTCTTTGAAGTGTTTTGTACAGTCAGACCTTAGAAGCCAGGAAACTGATGGGGGGAATAATAAGGCTGGATGTGAGGTCTAAAATGTATAGGCTGAATATCACTGGAAGAATCTGGTGAATGTTGTGCAAAACCAAAAAGAATTTCTATGTACTTTGGGAAAGAAAATATGTAGTGAAGGGAAAATATATCTTGAAAGTAATTTTTTCTGCTGAGGATTGCATAAAATTCTTCTTTTCTTAGCTCTGCCCTCAACACTCCAGTTGGCTTATAGTACAGATAGATAGATTGGAAACCATTCCAGCCTTGAGAGACATCAGTTCTTGTATCTGGTTTTCTGCAAGTCCGGGCCCTTCCTAAGCATTAGAATTTACCTGTCTTGTCCTCAATAAATTATAAAGAGTTGTTTCACTTTTCATAAAACTATTTCTTGGAAATAATTCTTTTCCCATTAAAAATTTTACTGTGAGTTTTCAAAGTAGATTTCCACTGCAAAATTATCCTAATATATGTATTTTCACTAACCTGAAAAAGGGTACTGACACTTGCTGTGATAAGGAATGGTAAGAAAGTCTATTCATGCCATCTAATATCAGCTTCTAAATGAGGCACCTAAATGAAGATTTTAGCAGTAATAGGCTTCCATTGAGTTAATGGAGCAAGATGGGATCTTGCAGAGAACTATTTATGAGAACTGGATGTGCCTGTCTCTCTGCCAGCTAAAGAGAACCTCAGGGTTCATGAATCCTTTGGTGCTATGGAAGTGGAGATGGGTGAGCAATATTACCTCTTTGATAGCAGAGAGAAGGCATTAATGCTCTTCTCTGAGGGTGACAGGGCACTGAGACTTCCTCCCAAAAGAGGACACCCTTTGGGGACTTACACATATGTTATGTGTAAGGATGGTCTAGATTCTTAATTCTGAATTTCTTAAGTATTTTTCATCAACCTTCAGAGTTCAATGGGTCAGGTGACACCAGACACACCTAAGCAGAGGCTGCATAAATGACAGTGATGGGCCATGCTACTGACTGATACCTACTCAGCAGTTTGCAGAACAGTATGTGTTCCCCAGTTCACTATCACACTCCCTGAATTTCAAGGAAGATTAATTCACTTGCTGCCACTTTTGTGGTACCACACATGCTATGATTGTCTGGTCATAGCAACCTGGAAGTCTGTATGAACAAATTTACCTGGAGAAAGACATGATGTCTAAAGTGATTTGTCCCTCAAGGAACTTAGTTTGGCTACTATTAGGTATAAAAATAACACACAACTTTAGAGCAATCTAACAGAATATAGGATTTAAAAAAATCTCTTTGTTGCTGTATAGTTGAGTAATGAGAAGGAAAAACACATATACAATAAAATATAAATGAAGTTCTTCACCCTCAAACCCAGCTGAAATCTCTCTTGAGTGTCAAACAGATGAATTGTCTCACTGCTCAGCCTTGGTGCAGCACTGTATGCCCTGGATCTGTGCCAGGCCAGAACGTATACTGAGACTCTCCTCAGAAAGGCCCATCTGAGTTATTTCCCTTCTGGCATCACAAAACTCAAAATGGCCCTGCTGGCTGGTTTCCAGCACACAGAGTGCCTGTAAATTCCTCTGAAGTTGTTGATAGATGCTGGTACTTATTCTGTAAGATGGAGACAAAATTAAAGTTGCCATGGATTTATTAGAGATACTATTTTATGTGGCACACAATGACCTACCTCGCAAGCCTTTTGCAATAAAGGCTTGCTAATATGCTAGAGCATCTCCTGGGATTTCTTTCAGGAGGCACCAAACCTGTACTTCAGTGAACAGTTCCTGTTCATATTGAGCTGCTGGAGATGCTTGGCAGAACCATACATTAGCAGCATCCACCATTTGCCAAGGCCCTAACTTGATTTTACTGTTTCTGTACTCCTGTTTATGACTTTCCCCCTGTGTATTGCCATGGCCACAAGGAAGCACAGTATTCTACAGAAAGCAGTATCTGTGCTTCTGCCGTTCAGGACAGACAAAGATGTCACAGGTCACATTAGCTGTTCTCATAGGGTTGGGCTTCTTTTATCTGTTAACCCTCAGGTGTGAATTTTTTTAGGCAGACTCTCCTCCAACCAAAAGCTGATGTACCCCACGTTGTTAGAAAGAACATTGCCCAGAGCCCAGGGAGATGTAATGGTTGCATGGGAGTGAGGAGCAGCAGCTGTGTCAGCATGGTGCTTGCTATGATTACACACCCAGGTTACTTTAGGGATTTCTGGGATGAGTTATTGTTTCAGCAGCGGTGTGTGAATCACTCCAGGCACACTCACTTCACTCAGAGGAGTTATGAGCACTGCTGAGATAGTGTCAATGCGCTCTGTTAATGCAGAAGACTGTTGTTTTTGATGTTTCCAATACTTTGTGCATGGGCTACAAGTCACTTCTTGTCACTATGATAGCAAAGACTACCAAAATAGAGAGGGCCCAGGGAGTTTGCTGTTACTCTGAAGGACTAGCCTTGTAATCCTTTTCTTTGTTTTGTAATAAATTTTGTTTGTGCTCTGCAGAATTAATTTTAGCTGGCTGAAATATAGCTCAGGAGACTGGCCAGTGGTCTGGAAAACAGCAGTGCTGGAGTCTTTATTTTAGTCTGCCACTGGTTTGCTCTGCAGCTTTGAGCAGATTGACCTAGAGCTGCAACAGACTCGGCAAGAACATCTCTTGACTGGTATGAATATTTATAGATACAGATATCAGCATGTGATTTATTACCCCATCAGCAAGCCTAATGTTAACTCTTAGCACTTTCACAGTGTATGAGCTTACTCATTAAAATCATCCAGGTGACAGATGTGCTGGGAGGGACTTTCCCTGGGTGAGGTACCAGTGGTGGCATAGGATGCAGTGCAGATCCTCTCCCTGGCCCTATGCTGAGGCTGTGTGGAGGCATAACTCCACCTTGCTGCCAGCGCCTTGAGTGGATTTTGGGTAAGGGCTGCAGCACAGAGCCATGGAGGACCATGAGTGTCTGTTGCTGGGCGTCCCCATGGCACCATCCTGAGGTCGTGAGGCACAGGCAGAAGTGTGAAGTGGGAGAGAGCAGTGTGAGTCAGTCAAAGAAGAGCATGAGCAGAGCTTAGGAAAGTAGCAAAATCTTTGGATAACAACACGTAAATATACATTAACATGCACACCTTAAAAATACATGCTCATATTGTTATGACCAGACAGTAAATTGTTTGAGCAAGCGTTACTCTCTGAATATTGTTTCCCTGTGGGTGAAAAATGAAGCACAGAAAAAACCTGAATTTCTTGGGATCACATAGCATGTTCAAGTTACAGTTCTGGAGCTGATCATGGACTAGATTTATACTGTGTCATTGTGAGGCACATGGTAACAAAAAACTTAATGTTTTGTGATTAAAATCCCTCTTCTAATGTCCAGTATCTCCTATAAAGACAAATGTCATCCCCAAATGTCAATATTCTAAGAAATAAAGATCTCTGAATAGGTTGCTATAAAGAACATTTTTATGAGGCTTACTTCCCTAATTAGTAGTTACCAGGGCTTTACCAGAGCAGTCTTAAAATGTTTGTGGGGGACTTTGAATAAAGTACAGCCTTATGCTAACAGTGACTGTCTCCCATTATTAGCCACAGCTAGTGGCATGGTCTGCCCATTGTGTTTTGGCATCCATGGATTTGCTCCTCACTGTGGACTTGTCCTTGTGAGTGCAAAAGATGAAGAGAATTTTTTTCTTTTAGCTGAAGAAAGTTACATGGCACAAAGATATAATAACAACAAAGCAGAGGGACTGTCTGGAAGAGGTAAATGTCTTCCATAATAGGGGAAGCTTAATGAGAAATTTGTGATGTTTTTAGAAGTACTTATGAGCCCAGCACAGATTTATTGATGGTAGCTGAAATGTAAATCAGAACTGTTGCCACAAAACCTCCTAAAAAAAGGAAGTATTTAAAAAGCCAAACAAAATGAAATCAAACCAAAAAAGCAACAACTTCCTTTTTGATCCACATCAAGTTAACTGAAGAAACTGCCAGAACTATTTCCCCACAAATCTGCTGTTGTGTGTTGTTACCTTGCCTTCCAACAGCACCATACAGAAATGCAATGACTCTCACATCTGTTGGGCCATTATTATTTCATGTGTGGGGGTGACATTGTCACTGGCTGATGCATAGCAATGATGCATAATGGCCTGGTGACGTGAGTGGGCTGGCTCGTTGTTCTCTGTCACTGGGAGTCTCTGTGACTCTGACTCTGTAGGGCGAGGAGAAGAAGAGATGAAGATTTTATTTGGCATAGCAGTGGTACAATCAGAAGTGCAAGCAGAAGGATAGAGGTGGCGTCATCCATGTGTTGGGTGGGGCCCCCAGCAACCTGGTCTAGTGGAATTTGTCCCGGTGCAATAACAAGGGGTAGGAACTGGGTGATCTTTAAGGTCCCTTCCAACTCAGTCTGTTCTATGATTCTATGATCCACATGTGAGCATTGAACAAGTTTTGAAGGCATGAGGAGGGCAATATAGGAGGGATGTGCAGGAACTAGCTGATGATAGCTGAAACCACTGACCAGATCCAAACAAGTTGTGTAGGATTCTGCATCTGACCTGGTGCTTTAAAACAGAGATTGATGCCAAGTGTCAAAAATATTCTGTTTCTAGTTTTTTGTGTGAAAGAGAAAGATTTAAGCTTGATCTTGGTACAAGAGAGGAAAAATATGGGGGTTGTTTTTTTTTCTTTGGTGGATCTCTGTATGGGATCTGAGTGCTGCTTATCAATTCAAAGAAGCTAAGCAATATAATGAATAAACATATTAATAAGTTTTTATTGGGAAGCTTATGGGTGCAAAAAATCTTCCCATTTTGATTCTTCTGATGGTTCTTAAATTTCCTTTCAGTTTTGCATCATATTATTTTTCCAATCTGAGTAAACTGAACTGCTGTAGTTTTCTCCAAAGTTATTCCTTCATCTGCTACAATTTAACTCCATCTCCCTTTAACCTGTGGAAATGAAACTTCATGCAGTCCCACATATGACCCCCCATGAGCCATTTATGACAGTGCCAGTACTCTCCTACCACTATTGGATATTATTGATACCTTAAAAGCCATATTGATCAATTTATATAACCAACATATGGGCTATATTATATTCACAATTGCTTTGTTCTTGGGGTAAATTCCTTGGCACCCCTGGCTCCTATGATGGCTACTGACTAGGAGTTACAGTTTCCTTCCACAGGAGATGGGGGCTCCAAGGCACTGGTGGGTGATCACTCCTTTCAGTGTCCTTGGTTCTGTTTTGCCTCCCTGCCTCCAGTTTTAGATGGAGAAAATCAGGCCCAGTTGTGCCCACCATGCCATTGCAGACGCTGAGCACACAGCTCTAATTTTGGGTGCCCTCCTACAGAGCTGCAGGTGAGAACTCAGACCTCATTCTGGAGCATTTTGTAGCCAGTGACGTTATTGGCCTAATGTTGTGGCTGTATGCACCACCATGTGTCAGTTCATCCAGAAATACAAGAGAGAGACATCTTAGGAGTTCCACGGGAGCTATTTCTATTCCTTAAGTCCCTCAGACAAAAGTGGTAATTTTGATTTTTGGATTCTCTTTTGCATTGCTTTGCAGCACTTCTGTTCGAAGGTAGTACCATCTGTTTTCTCTGTGACTACAGCTTGAATTGCTTTTATGAACAGTTTCAACTCAAACAAGACTTATCAAAAAGAGAAAGAAAAGGAAATTGATAAAAAGAAAGAAAATGTTTCTTTAAGATTTGACATAAATTTATTTATATTCCTCATGAGTTAAACTGTTCAGCTATGTCACAAAAATAGAAAGAAATACAACTAGTTCACTTTTCATGAAAATCAATCTTCTGTCCATTCAAATCCCCTGTTTCCGTGAACTTTCTGTCTAGAGAGAGATGTGAGTATCCTACTTGTCTCTCAGCAGAGTTTTCTACAGGTAAACAGAATAGAAGCTGAATCCATCACTTTCCTGACAGCTGGCTCATCGAGGTTGTTATCTAAAGTGTGGTTAACCACTGCTTTTCAAATGCTCCTTATCTATTTCAGAAATTGTCTTGCACAGATTGTAACATCTCAGGAGAGCTAAAGTAACCATGGCATCATCTTTATCAAATTTTCTTTTATAGTAATTTTCCATTTGAGTCAATTTCTCCTGCACTAAAAAAAAAAAAAAAAAAAAAAAAAAAAAAAAAAATTATGGGCAAATCCCTGGACTTGGCTTAACATTTGCCTAGTTTGAGTCTTAGAGTAAGTTTGGAAACCCTGAACTGACCATCTTCAGTTTTCTGATATTTGAAACCTGGAATCAGCCTGACTTGAGTCGGATTGGTTTGGATTATCTTTACTGTCATGAAATAGCACCTAAAATGCAATAACTCTTTAGCACTGTAACAATACTTCACTTACTCTAAGAACTCCTAAAATGTAAGAAATAAAGGGAAATGACCATGGTGTATGAGTGACATGGGTAGTATGTGAATGAATGTGCTCTTCAGCCACTCTCTTCTAAACTGGGTGTGAAGGCAGTGGACTGCTAAAATGGAGAAGATTCTGTTAATGATGTTTCCTTGTCCCAGCCTGCTACACAGTAATAAGGCAATAATAATAATGCTGACTAATAAGCAAACTGACTTTGTAGGATTTAGGAAGGTTTTTCTTACCACCTCTCAGAAAACAGAGACAATTTTTCTGAGCTGTACAAGACAACCTCCTCACCAAGAAGTTTTCTATTTAATAAAAACATAGCTTCTTGTTGTTGATCCTTAAATTACAAAAAATGCATTTGGGTATGTCTGCTCCTTTCTCTCTCTCATCTTTCTCCTGGGATAATTGCTGTGATCAGTTCACCCTCCCCAGTGAGCTTGGAGCAACCATAAACATGTGGTTGAAACGAGAACCCTTATCCCTGTAGGACTGAAGCTTCTCCTGTCAGGACAGGTCTGCTGATCCAGAGCAAACCAACTGCTCTCCTAAATGGCTTTGAACTGGTGAGGGTTTAACAGTGAAAACAAAGCATTCCAGCCACGTTTCTCCCTATTTCCCTAAAAAATGAGTGGTCCAGGCCTCGGTGTGGATTTTTTTTCACACAGTTCCATTACTTTTACCAAAGCAAGAGCTTGCAGCTATTTTTATGGGGCAAGCTGTACAGCTTGCACAGTAGTTTAGTATTTCAAACCAGTCTAGGGGATTTCAGAGACATATCTTCCATTTGCTTTAATATACTCACTTTAATGAAAGGTATGTGTCTGATTCTCCCAGCCTGCTTTGGAAGTCTCAACTGTAGAGTGTGATTTAAAACCCACTGAGATCAGGTCTCTCCACTGATGTCAATGGGTCCCAATGTGAAAGGGGTTTCTGTATTCGATGTACCTGTGAAGGCAGGAACTAAGCCAGTTCACAGTGACCCATTCTTCATTTCAGGCAGACTTTACTCAGTAATGGCCAGAGCTATAAAGCAGTGGCATTTTCCAGGCTGCCCAGTGATGAATGATAAAACAGGCACAAATATAGTGAAGTCTTTAGTGCAATCACTGTTAGAAATGGATCAGGGCAGGGGGAAGGTTGACTAAGTGGCATTCATTGTGATTAGAAGGGTTGAAGTGGACGCACAGAAATGGGAAAGATTCTGAGATGGTAACTTAAAATGAATGTAAAGGCCAGAAATAGGTTTTACACACTCTTTAACCAGCTTAGTTGCTGGGCTACTTTTCTACAGCTACTTCTGAAATATCCAAGATCAGCTTCAGCTAGTAATAGAAGAGTAGGGGACACTGATGTCTTCAGTGGTACAGAAAAGCTTTTCAGGAACCTGTTTCCTTTCTCTTTTGACTTAAAGTTAATCTGCTTGTCAGGAAAGAGCCCCCCCCAGAGTTGAGCAGGGATAGTTTTCATTTGGAAACAGTATGAATAATAAAAAAAATAAGGCTATGGGAAACATGGAGTGTTTGTTTTTCTATTTATGTGTGATGTGGTCCTCTCTCTCAGGTCACTAAAATTTTCCCTGCTCTTTCTAGGGTCTGACAGTGGCAGTGCTGCCTGTTTCTTCTGCAGTCATGAAGATGTAGCTTTGATGTCCATGAGCATTCAGACTGAAGGTCTTACATTCTCCCTAGGCTGCTGAGTAGCATTTGGTATGTTTGGACCATGGAGAATATAAGATTTGAATTTTGTGGGTCTCTGGAGTGCTGCAAGGAGACGGTAAAGGTTTTTCTCATGGTCCAGGGAATGGGTTAGGGGCTCAACCTGTCTGTGGCTCTGGCTGTGTTCACAGCTGAGAGAGTGTTGTGTGACTGTGCAGCTGCCAATTGATATACTGGAGAGTTTAATCAATCATTCAATAACATAAGTCACCGCAGCACTGGAACTCTCCTTAGCTCCAGAAGGTGGCTGAGCCCCAGAGAGAGTAGTTTAGATTATGCTGAATTTCTTGCCAGCCCTTAGAAAAAATCAAGAACAGAAGAGTTAATGGCTGTGTATTGCAAGAAGCAGACAACTTTCCCTTTTTAATAAAAGATAACTTTCAAAGTTATCTTTTGGATTTTAATTTGTCTTTTTTTCCCCATGAGTTTTGCTATTCTGACAAATCAGTCACACTCATCTGGTGGAAATAACTACAACTGAGCCTGGGTCATCATTATCAGTAGGTATCTGCAGGCTGAGGTCATGGTCTTGTGAATTTAAACTATGCAAATATGACAGAAATGTGTTCTATCATTGGAAAATTCCAGGAATCACTTGACAGGTCTGTGGCTGTGGTGCAGAACAAAGAACCCACATTTCCATGAAAAGATGACAACATTTTGAACAGTTCTTGTGTTTCCAGGATTTCCAAAGGGACTTGGAACAGGAAACTGTATCTACTTGGGCATTTGATGTTATGTTCTTTAGTCTGTTTTACTAAAAGGAATATGAGTCATTTGAAAATCACAAAATAAATTAATGAATCTGAGTGAAATTGGAGAGTTCTCTTCTAAAACAAATGTAAGGTCTGTTCAAAGAAGGAATTCACCTCTCAGCAATATGTTGTTACTCCACTGATGGTGCACAGAATTTTGTGGTCGCAGAACAGAAAGGAGTCTTTCACAAAGTTGGAAAAGAAACGATGCTCATCTTAGGAGAAATAGTCAACTTGGGACTGCTTGCTTTTGTCTACTTGTAATTCTCATGATTCACAGGCGGATACTTTTGGATTTGTGTGCGTGTCTGTCTATTTACACATATGTACACTTTACCTATACTTGACACACCTCCCACATGCTCTTATTATGGAATATGAGTCCAACTTGCAATTGCAGAAAACCCCTCGTATTTTATGTAAAGCAGTGGCAAGCTGTCAGGGAATGGTATAGATTGTTGTGACAGGTTAGTCAGAAAACTGACATGTTAGAGAGAAGTACTATATCCATCTGAACATGCTGGAAAATTGACAAGATCGTAGTTACATGTACAATTTGGAAGGAAGTATACAGGCATATGAAACCCCATTATAGACTTTTGTCTATATTACAATATTTTTCCATGAATCTATTGGGTTATTATATATGTCTCATGTATACTCTGGATTAGATGTCACAAGATAAAAAATAGTTCTACTCTGTTGACTTTAACAGAGCTGTCCAAATTCACATCAGCTATGTGTTGTACTAAAAGTATAAAGTGAACATCAATGTATAGCTTGTTTCTGAGGTGTTTAGTTGGTATTTTGTAATTCAAGCTGTGTTTAAAGTCTCAGGGGAGATGACAGATGCTCTAATTTTTCTGAACTGTCTTCACTCCAATGACAATATTTACCTTTGTGTCTGGACAACATAATTTGGATTATAGTTCTACTATAACACCAAAAATCTCAATTCTTTCTGATGATACTGATTTGTGTGGCTCAGAAAATTCCTCTTAATCCATACATATTTTTTCCCTAGATTGAAAAACCTGCTGCTAGTAATCAAAGACAATTATTATACTTGTTCTGTAGGTGAGTTTGCTGTTTGGGATTTTCTTCATATCCCCATATACACATGACTAACATCAGTTCTTTTTTCTTAGTTCCCCCAGAGCACAGATGTAACTTTGGTGCATCAGAAGACAGTGTAACTCCTTTTCTTAATGTTTGTTCCAAAGAAAAAAAACAACAACAAAAAAATGCACAACAAAGAAAACAACTAATGAACTACAACTAATTTTCTTTCCCCCCCCCTCATTTCATTTCTGTGGCTGTTTGGTCTAAACTGACACACAGAGGAAAACAATAAGGTGAATATTGACTGTAGGGGAAAGAAAACACCTACTCATCAATGCTTCCTCATATTACTCTTGCTAGATTTGATTTCAGACTATCTGATTTTTATCCCAACTCAAATATCTCATTTCATCTGAAGTTTGTATGGTATTAGAAGAAAGAAGAGCCAAAGTCTAACATTTATAGACAAAGTCTTGTAGCCTTTCTTTCTCATTCTTATTTTTGTTTTTGTTAATTCCCTTCCTGTTTTCAGAGAAGCAGAACTATTTCCCAAACAGTATTGCTGTGAACAACTACTTGAGGACTGAGTCATGTGCCAACATCTGTGCCAAGTCCCTGGTAGGACAGGGAGCTTTTGAACCATCCCATTGCTAATCAAACAATCTGGCGACATCCTGCCAACCCCATCCTTGTCATCTGCTGCTCCCTCTGCATGCACATTCAATTAGCTCGGCATCATATGCTCCCTGTTGTGCAAAAAGTTTCCTTTTCTTTGCTAACAGCCAAAGAATGGAGGGATGGACTGATTTAAAAGTCTTGGCTCATCTTATCTGGCTCATGACAGATATATTCTCAAATCCGTCCTGCTCGTCACATTTCCTAAGTAGAAATTACTTTCTACAACAGTTTTATATCTTTCTAGCCTGCTGGTCTGTCTCTCTACGCCGGGCTTATTTTCTCAGGCTATTTTTTAGGGTTTGATTCTGAAAAGGGTAACAATTCACCTTTAGGATAGTAGTAAAGTGGACAAGCATGTCCCACTGCTTTCAGACTACAGTTGCCTGTGTTTTTAAAGTTAAGCTTCTGGTCAAGTACTGGGTCACAGTAGGGAAGGTTCTGTCCCCAAATGCAAACACTTCTAGAGGGAGTAGGTAATGAAATTCATTATCTTTTCCTGGTTATAGAGAGTGGTATGTCCTCCTTGTGTATAATTGTTCTCAGAGGTTTAGTTGTTTCTCCTCCTTCTTATTCTACAGTTGTTGTTCCCTCCTCGCTTCTCTTTCTTACCACAAAAATCAGAGCAGGAGGAAGATTATGAAAGCAGAAATCCCCTTGGACAACTCTGATGAAGGATGAAAGACTACTGCTTATAAAGCATGGCTGGAATCATTCCCACGTGCAGGGAAAGGTCAGTGAGAGTGATTGCCAGGGAACAGCTCGTCCATAGGGATTGATAATTTTCAGCGACATAAGATTTCCCAAGAGTATGCAGCAAAAGGAAAAGTGCCTTGGAAATAAGCAGCTCATTCTCTTTTGGGCTAAGGCCACCCTGTCAAAGTTTTGAGAGCACAAACAGGGCTAAAAAAAAATTTGTTTGATTACATTACTACTAGAAGCAGGTCACAAGTCACACTTCGCCTCACAGGACTGGATATTAGGCAACTAAATATTCAAATAGTCATGGTTAAAAGGCATCAAATCAAGTTTCTGCAGCTGTGACTTTACAACGTAAAAAAGAAAAATTTTCAAAACATAATAAAAGGCTGAATCTAAGAGTTTAAGCCCTCATAATAAACATATGGATTAAGTATTCTTAGAAATTGTTGAGTTAGACTGCTTCATCCAACACTGAATATCAGTGTGTTTCATTCCTTTGCACTGGATTGAACCAAAGCTGTGTGTGTGCCACTAGTCCTGTGCAATTCAATACAGCAGAGATTCTGCTGATCATCCCTGTGCTGCACTTGTCAGCACCACCACAATGAAGTGCTAAGTGATGGTCACAGACAAGGTGAAGTCCCTGAGAGACAAAGAATGACTTTTAGCTGATTATCCTTGGAGTGCTTTATCTCTTGTACTCCCTTTGGGTACTTGTTTTTTGTTGGTTATCTACAACTTGGACATCTAACTTAGAAGGGAAGGCTAGATACTATACATAATATGTCACATATGTCATAATCAAAAGGGAAAGGGACACTTCATGACTTCTCACTGGTTTCTTTCTGTGGACAATAAGGGTAGTCAAGAACAGAACTAGTCTAGATATCCAAACCTGTAGACAGGTGGTATAGAAAATCATTTAACTTCTAGGTGTTTAAGTGAAATATATACCCCATTTTGACTGCAGGTTACTCAGGGTTTCACAGCAGGAGCCACACTTTGCAATGCACTTTTTGGTCATGGAGAAATCTTGAGCTGGGTCAGCAGGTTTTCCAGCTGCTGTATTAGGTAAACTGTGAAGGCCATTGAAGACAGATGAAAGGCTTACGCTTATGTGGAATTTAGTTAACCCTACTGTGGTAAGCACAGATCTGGGACTGACATAAACGCAATGCTGAGATTGTTTGGACAGCAGGACATTCAATGATTTCCTACTTTAATTCCTATTTTACAGTTGTTCTGTATCTATTCTTGGATAGTTTCACAGATCTGTCATTATACATCTGTATTGCAGGTGCAGCATTTCCATGGAGAACTCAGTACCTGCCAGCCCAGGAGAGAGACATCCTTTTGAGGCAGGATAGGACTTGGGGCAAGGAGCAGTCCCTGGGAAATCACTGATGTTTATTGTTCACAGTGGGAAAATAGAGGACATTTCACTTTTACTATATCTGAAACTGCAGACACATAAAAATGCTGCAAGGTTGTTTGATGGTATAGTGCTCCACACCTGGGGACTGCCAGAGCTCAGTTATGAGCCATTTTACAGCCTTCAAGGCTGTATATGTATAGTATACGGCTACTATATACAACTCTTTAGAGTTCAGCTTGACCAACTGCTTCATACCTGAGACCATTTGCAGACAAAAGAGAAATTTCATGTCTTAGCTCCAATGTGGATCCATACTGAAAATCCAGTGAGGCATGGATATTTTAGATGATGTTAGCTGGAAGCTTTTCCATGAAATAAACATGCAATCTTCAATTTGCATTAAAATAGTCAGTGGTTTGTCTTGATAATTATTTTTTATGTATCACATTGCACTTACAACCTCTTGACAATATAGTTGATTTCCAATCACTATAATAAGCTCCTTTAAAGTCATGTAATATGGCAATTCCTCCCTGAATACTGGTGAATCTGGATTTATGATCATATACATTGGGACTGTTTTACGTAGATTTTTATTGGTCTTGAAAGCAGCAATTTTCCTCCACGGTGGTGTATAGAGGATGACTCTTATGATGAAGGAAAATCATAAAGTATTGGGTCTGGAATCTGTATTTAAATCGGTGGTCACTGGTGATTTACACTTTGGATGAAATCTCATAATCATTTAGAGGGCAAGATGGGGCTTAATGTCAGCTCTATAAATGAAAATCATAGAGAGATAAGTATTCATATTTGTAGATTAGGTAAGCAGCTTTTAAAAACATTCCCCTAGAATGAAAATTTTGAGAGCTGCAGTCTCAGTGATTCAGCTAATAAAAACTGTGGTTAATTTAACTGAGAGCTCATAGAAACAAGTTGTTGCCACTTGACAATTTTGTTGTGTGCCAGCCAAGCTGGGATATCTCTCTCTGTGGGCAAACTGAGCTATTATATGTGAACGCTGCTGTCCCTCAGCAGGGTCAGCTGAGGGCACACAGGAGGGATGTGCCACAGAGTAGGAGCAGACACACAGCTAGGTTCTTAGGATCTGCTCACACGGGGTCTTTCCTGTATCTGAGCCCTAAGCTGCACTCAAATCACAATGCCTTTCTTGAAACACCCCAGGCTGGACATCATCTATTTTGTGATGACAGTAACTTCATAACATAAAGGATCCCTGTGTGGTTGATTTGCTTGAGTTGTACCATGTTTTCATATTCACTAAAAGAGAAAACAGAAGAAAAATATATCATTCAAAAATGTCTTAATTTCTAAAGAAAAATGTAGTGGTATTTGAAGAGGAACTCCTGATGTAAAGCCCTCAAAAATCAGTGGGGCTCTCCACAGATTTCTGAGATTGATTTTAGGGTCTTACCATCTCAACAGTGGCTATACCTTTGAGTAGCAGGCATGTTCTGACCTGCTACCCATTTCCTGAGGGTTGTCCCTTAAGGTTAGCTGGTTAACTCACATCTCAGGGAAAATATACCCTGTATAAGGTCACCTGTGCATTCTCAGGGGAGGACTCTACCTTGAGTTATACTTTATCTCTTTTATGTACTGCATTTCTTTGCAAAAAATAAAAAGCAACACCTCTGAAAAAAAACAGTGTTGTGTTTTCTCTGCCTCTGTGGTATGTTCCTGGCAAGTGATAATGCATTGAATACTTTAAGAATCATTATAAGCTCATTTTAGGTAGTTAAATTTGTTGCAATTTGGATCATTAAGCAATTCTCCACTTAGCATTGTCTTAAAAGAAAGCACATTAAAAGGCTATCAAAATTGCTGATATCACATTTGTTATCTGAAAATAATGATTGGCACAGGAGACAGAGCTACTGGATTTTGGCAAATTAACCTCACAACTAACAATTAAAGCCACATGTCTGCTGAGAACCTCATTTTACAACTTGATTTATAGAAGTAAATTTCTCTAAAAATTTCAAGCTTGCAATGCTGGATAAATGCAGAACATAAAGTCCTTCAGGGTAGAGACAACTTTCCCCCACCCAAGATCCCGTTTCTGTGGAACAGTTTAATAGCAAGACAAAAGTCTAATTTCACAGCTTTGGGAAGGCTGCTTCCCCAGCTTACAGATGTTTTAAGTACATATTTGTGGGGTGGGAGGGGATGACTGTAGCTTCCAAGGAATGTTTCTTCTATCCATTTCTCCAGTTTGAACTCATAAAATTTTAGCGCCCACTGAAGCTGATCCTGCAGCAGGGACATCCATAATGCTGCATTGTGTGATGTATATTCCTTGCTTTGTTTTAAACCAGCTTCCTGTTAAGAAACTATAACCATCTCCTAGTTTGTGTTTTGCCAGAGGCAAACCTTCCATATGCCACACAAGATTTAATAGACCTCTGTCATGCAGCACCTCCTTCTGCACATTCATCTCTTTTCCAGACTAGACACCAAACAGATATATTCCTTTGTTAAATCAAACTGCTCTACACCACCATGAAAGCACTGAAATCCTGTGACATTACCCAGGTGAGGAGAAGTTCAGCCATAAAAAATACTGAATATGGAATATATCCAGAAAAGCTTATAAATGTTATAAATAAATGAATACATTTTCTTTGCTCTCACGTGAAAAATTAGCCATGTCTTATGAGTAAGATAAATATGAATTTGTTGTAGAGAAACTACTGCATAGTTCACTGTGGCTCTCATCTGGCTATCTGACTGTTTTGTAGCTACTGTGGCTACCTGGATGTGGGGACTAAACCATAGGCAACATTGTGATCCCATGAGAACTGCGGGTAAGGTGATTTTAGTCACGGTGACGACTGTGCTCACAGCTTCACAGAGTGTGCAAGACACACAGTCTGGTGGCTCTCACTCTATCTCAGTGACTTATCTGATTCTCCAGAGACCATAAGCTATGGGACCTGACTTGGGTTGAGGACTTCCCAGGTCGTCATCTCACAGAGCCTGAAGGAACCTTCCTGGTTGCATCTCAGGCTGCACAGACTTTTCTTTCAATAGACTATTCCATTTCACCTTTTCTTGGAATCAGAGACTTTCAAGATCATCAAGTCCAGCTGTCAATCCACCATTACCACTGTAACCTTTAAACTGTTAAACCATATCACCCAGTGCCAGATCCAGATGCCTCTTAAACACCTCCAGGGGGTTTTTGCTGGCTGTCATTTTACACACTAGTCTGCCTTTGAGTTTCTCACTCTCCTGAGGTACCTATTCCCATTAGACTTCTCTTCCAGCAGATTGAGCACAAGAAAAGAGATACTCCTCTCTCTCTGAGTCAACACCTTGAATGATAAATGGATTCAACCCTGATTCTTGCTAGTATAAAATAAAAATACAAAACCAAAGTGTGGAATGAATGGATTTGAAATTCCAGTGAGAGGATGTCCCTTGTAGCTGTATATTTTGCGCCTAAATACCAGTTATTGACTTGCAGCCACTTCAGGGACAAGGAGTGAGCCCCACTCAGTGACCTGCTAAGCCAGAGCAGGATAGAGAGATGGAATAGAAATTTAGAATAGCAAAAACAGCACAAATCCTCATCACAGGGAACTGTGAGGTGCTGCAGAAATTGTTATAACAGCACAGAGAAATTTAAATCTTGTTGAGCCTGGGCATCCTTCAGTCAGTGAACATTTAAGCTTCATGATATTTGACATTGCTTTCTCTAAACGTGTAAAGAATCACACAGATGTGTTTGAGGCTGGAATCTAAAATTCAGAGGGGTTTAGACCAGAGGTTCAGCTCTATGAACCATTGCCTCCTGTTGGGGTCACCCTTTCTTGGAGTAATGCAGATCAGCTTTGTGGCAGTCGAGGAGGCAGAGACACTGAGGCTGCAGCGTGATCAGAAGGCTCACCGAAGGCAAAGGACTTTATTTTTAGTAACAGCTTCACTTTTATCTACTCCTACATGTAACATGCCAGTACACTATTGGTCAGTAGTTCACCTCCCATACATGGAGAGATTCTACTGGCTACAAAGCATCCACATTATACAGGTGGCTCTCCGGTCCTTAAGGATGTATTCATCAGTCACCTCAGACCTTAAGAGATCCAGACAGCCTAGAACCACAGCCTAGAACCGCAGACTGGCATTGGGGTCAATCACCTCAGACCTTAAGAGATCCACACACACACTGTGATCCCCACAGCCTCCTATTACAGAAATTGCAGAATTTTACTTTTTTACACTTTCAGCAACTCCACAAACACAAACAAGAAACGTTCTGCTTTTCATATTTGCCATGAAAAGGAAAGAGGGTCAGGAAAATTCCCAAGCCTGAGTATTAAAGAAACCCACAATTAACTCTGAAATGTACCTTTACTGTTTTGAACATCCCAGGGCAGCTCTTCTGCAAATCCCATCTCTGTGTATAGATAATTCTCTCTCTGGTGTTCATTCCTACTTTACATATTTGTATAGGAGAGGGTCCCTGGATGTACAGATCTCAACTATGATGCAAAGCAAACACTGTACAGAACTCTGTACATTAAACAGCTCCAATTTACTCTGAATGCTTTTCAGGTCTTGCTGAACAGCTGAAGAATGGAAAACTGGCCAAAAGGGTGCAGATGGAGCTGACTGTCTCAAGACTATGCCCTAGATTACAGTTATCATGTGGACCATGCAGAATGACAGCCAACAAACACATTGCCCACATTATTGAACTGGGAAGAGGTTTGATTCCACACCTTATAAAGAAGATGAAAAAGTTTGCATCTAATAGCCCACAGAGAAGAAGTTTCCCCAAAGAGATTTTAGAAAAAAAGATTCCCATTGAAACTTTTTCTATAGAAAGCAGGGCTTTTTTCCCTTGGGAAAGTAAATGAGTAAGTAAAACTCTTTCTACTTTCTTTAATTGTAGAACAAATCCCTAACAGTTAAAAAGCTGAAAAATAGCCAGAAAATGATGCACAAGATGATTTCTTTTTGAAAGTAACATCACTTTTAAGTAACACCAGTGGAGGGAATGGTACTTTAAAAGTGAAAATTAGCACTTGGCTGTAAAGACACTACTCGTAACTATTCTGTGTCACAGTTTTTATAATTATTTTTAAGTAGAAAAAATAATGAAAAAATGACTTTTTGCAAATGAGAGTATTAAAACAGTGTTTTGAGCAAGAAAGAAAATCACTTTTTCCTATGAAAACTCATTTCAGCAGGTTGTTATTGCACCCTTTGCTATTTCAGTTTTCTCAGAAGGGGAGTTAGTTCATTTTGCAGTATTAATACCCATCACTGCTGATCATTTTCCTTCTGAAAAAAATGCACTAAGCATTGGACTAAACCCTCTGTTTTATTCACTGCTCAGCACTATAGAGGCGTAAAGGGAAAACTGGCCAAAGATCCAACTCAAAGCCCATTAAAAATCAATGAAAAGCTTTGCAATGGACTTCTGGTGTGGGTTACCTCCCCACTGACTATAAATGAAAATAATCTGTCAGGCAGAAATAATACAGTGATATAATTAACTTCCTTAGAATACAGTCACTTTAACTTTCATTAAAAGTGATGAGTTTCTTTCAATTATGTTGCCAAGATGCATTTTTTTGTTGTTTGCTTGTTTGCTTTTGAAAAAAAAAATCCTTTTTTGGTTAATTTCCCCCTGGATTGGGGACTGTTGCTGTAATGAAGTCCCACTTTCAGGGTCATGCTTGAGAATGAAGTGACAAATAGGGACATCTGTAGAACAAGGAAATAACAACCATTTTCTTACTGGAGCCAGAAGCATGCACATTTCACCCAAAAGTTAATGAGAACTCGATGTAATATTGATTCTGCCTGAACAGCATTTTGAGTGGTAAGCTGGTATTACACTAAGAGATTGCACAAGTTTTCCAAACAGAGATGGGCTGGTGAGGGGAAAATATGGGCCAAGAGTTTGGAGACACCACATCTTTGGGGCTCTTTGTTCTGAAAAACTCCCTGGCAGGCTGTTGTCTGTACCTCAGGATTCCACCAGGCTTTGGAAACTCAATAGTTCTCATTGACTTCTCAGTGCCATGGTTGAATTGTGCTTTCTCTTGGGGCACGAACTAGAAATAAGCAGCAACTGCCTCATCTGCTCCAGTCCCTCCCTTCTCAGTAGATTCTCGGGCCACTTCTGACTGTCGGCTTGTCACTTCTTTCCAGTCTGAATCTCACATCTAACCAGGATGACAGGGAGGTGGACAGGTTTGCTTTTCTCCTAAGAACATGATGCTTATTGCCTGCACATCTTAATGGCAATTACAGAGGAGAGCTGCACAAGCCACAGACGGGGAAAAAGAGCATTAAATAAAGATGAGACTGCATCAAGCAGAGCTATTGAGAAACTTGGCAGGTTTGATTCCCACAGGTTCACAAGAGCATCTTCAGCTGCGATCCACTGAACAGCTGCCAAAGACAGTAGTCACAGGGGCGGTTTCAGCCTGGGCTACAGAGAAGGAGAGGCCAACTGGAGTGTGAATTCTCTTTGCATTCCCTCCCTGCCCTTTATGTATGCACATCAAGTTTTATATTCCTCCTTCCTTTCTTTTACTTTTCAATCTCTTACCTGAAAATGTGAAAAGAAAGCCCACCATTTTCAAGAGTCAGAGATAAAATACAGGCTTTCAGAGAGCCCTAAGAAGGACTGGTTTGGACCTCATAAAGTAACTACAGATATTTCTTTATTCTTTGAATCCAAGGCAAAAGATGCTTGAAGGTGATGCCTAAAAATCCTGCAAAAGACTTTCAAGACTGCATCTGTTTAGATAGATAGATAGATAGATAGATAGATAGATAGATAGATAGATAGATAGAGTAGTTCCTTTACTAGAAGCCTCTAGGTGTGTATGATTTTAGCATGATTTTTAGGCATCAAAGGTATGACTGTTACAGTGCACAGTCACAGAAAAGTCACAGCACAGTGTCAGCCTGAACTGAGATGCTAACAGCTGGAAAAAGGCTCAGATGCATCTTTAGGCATAAACATAGGGCTACATAAATAAAGTTCTTGTAAAAGAGTCAGAAGACTGAAGAGTCAGAGAGGAATTTTGTTTGTGTTAATCTGGAAGAATTTAGAGAAATAGAGCAAAGGAGAAAAAAAGTACATATATACATTTTTAATCTGGATGAACCTATTCTGTTTTCACATGTTTTAACAGTTACTTTAATATTAAATTCACCCTTAATTTTTAATGGGGTAAAAATGTCATTTAGATGGCAGAGAAATAAAAGTTCCAGTTTGAGAAAGATGGCATCAGATGTGATCAAGCCCCTGCCAGTTGTTCCTTCCTCTCCCTCAAAACCTGCAATATGACACATTCAACCAAACACATTCAGTTGCTCTGGAAACCCATTTTTTGGTGAAATTTCTATTAATGGGGGGGGAGGGGGAGTTGTCTAGGTTCCCCAAACCCAGTATTGGATATACAGTTCTATTTTGTTCTTTTACACAGCAAGCACTCTGTATGATGGACAAGCCCTTCAGTGCATTACCAGAGCCTTACCATCCCTTCAGAAGGATACCAAGTGTTCTTTGCTCCGACAAGTCATGCTTTGTCTAGTACCAGCAGAGTGCTGAGCAGTGTAACACAGCACTTCTAAAATAAAAGGACGAGGCTTTGAGCATTAGTCCATTTCTGTAGGTGTGAAGGAGTAGGACAAATACTAGTGCCAGGAGAAACAAAACATCAGAAAATCTTTGCAGATTTCACTTTTCAGCCTCAGCCTCATTTGTGCAGGAGCCATTGCTTACAGGTCCACTTTAAATAGTTCCTTGCTCTGTTTCTTGTCTTTTCTGGCCCTGGCTTTGAGTCCAGCTCTGAAGGCAGCACTTACTCAGCTGTGCTATCTTGCAATGACTACTATTAAAAATGAAGTAACAAGATCAGCCTGCAGAAGTGAGCAGAAGCTGCAGTGGGCTGTCCTGGTGGATATTTGTAAGCAGGGTAAAAGATACAGTTGACCTTTTAAACTCTGATTTAGGTATCCTCTTCTTAAGATTCCCTCAGGATATCTTTCCTCATTCTGTGCAATCTTTAATGTATGTGATGGTTGGCAAAGGAAATGCCTCGTTAAATCTGGCTTAGTATTCAGCAAATATCCAAAGGGCTGAATGCTACTCTAATTAAAACCTATTTGCCTCAAACTTCCTCTTTATGCATCAGCTTTCCTCTGTGACTGCTCTTTATCCCTTAGCATTATGTCAGATGTTATCCCACCCCCTTCCTCCTGCTGCCGCTGGATTCGTAACCCGCTCCGCAGGTCAGCGTGAATTTTGCAGGGAGCAGCAGGACTTTGGACTCTGAGCTGCCTTGACTGAGAGGTTCAGTAAACACAGAGCTTTCCACTGCAGAGCTCAGAGTCTCAGGTGCAAACAGCCCTGGGCTTACAGCTTGGGGCAAGGTAGCCTAAGGATGGGGGTGAAACACCCTGTTATTCTTCTCCAGGGCAAAGCTGCTCTCCATAGCAAAGCCATGAGAAGGTGCTCAGGACTATGAAGCCACTTGCAGTGGGGCACTTGATGTGAAACCTGCTGGTGAGATGGGCCAGTTTTTGTTTCTGGACATGTGTTTGGTGGTTAGGGGAAAAGGCAGGCATGCCTGGGTCCCCTAGACATGGCAAATCTTACGTGGGGTTCTGTGTGTGTGTGTTCTGACTGTGGCTTGAATTTATATGAGATCACTGTCTTTTCTCAAATCCAATTGCATCTGCTATGATTGAATTTGTATCTTTATTGTAATACCTTTGGAAAAGCCCAAACAACTCTCTTCCCAATATTTAATGTAGTCGAGAGAAGGGAAAGCTGAGCTCATGGCCTGCCATGAGGGCAGAGGCGTTGTCCTCCCACCTCTCTGGCATGTCCTTTCATCCTTTTTTCCCTCATGCTTCCATGGGCAAATGGAAGGGGCAGAGATCAGCTTTACACTAAGTACCTGGCATGGGGTGGTATGGATGAATTTGATTCTCAGCACTGCAGTCACCTGCACTGTCAAAATGTATAATTAAGGGCATGAAAAACATCAGCTCCTGTCTCTTGCTTCCAGCCCAGGATTAATGTCAGAGAGGATTGTGTCCTCACCACTTTCAAGTCATCAGCTCCTGTCACCTCCATGGGCATCTGAACACTGTTGCCTCCTCATATTTTGAGGCCTTCAGGATTTGAAAAAGAAGCTCAGAAATTATGTCCTTTATTTGAAAACTTTATTATCCACCATTTCATTAAATATTATATTTTTTTTAAAAGGCTGTCAGGAAAATAATCCTACTGACATGAAGCCTTTAGGCCAAGTGCTAAAATTAAGTCATGACATAAGCAGTACTAAAATGGAGGATCTATTGGTTTCCTTGTATAACAGACTTCTCTAGGTGTATTAATCCACCCTCAGGCACTCCTCTGTAGTATGTCCTGGATGACCTCTTCCCCCCCAGCTAAGTTACAGACTGACATTTAACTAAAATGCTTGAGAAGAACATGCTGGGGAGGCAATTTCCTAACAATGCCTCCAACTTGGCACTCCAGAACACATTAGTTCTCCACTATTGTTGTTTTCACATACAAATTGCTCCATTTTCTAAGACTGACAGATTAGCAGAAAAACTGTGCAGCTTTTGCTGAAAGAACAAGTGAAAATCATTAAATCAGGTTTGGGGCTAGTTTCTTTCTGGGAAAATCCACACAAAGCATTATTTAGTATTGTGTAAGATTAATCTACATTTGCTGTGGGGCAGGTTTCGCTCCAGGTGCTCTGTGGCTTCTCTTTGGCCACACTTGGCAGGCAGCCCAACCTCTTTGGAGCCCTTCCTTTGCAAGGGCTGCTGAGGGCAGGAAATTTCATTTTTTCCGGTCAGCTTTATTTTCCACGTAATTATTTTCTGCTTTAATCTCAGAGTTCTTTGCTTAAATTACAATAGAGGATATATTTAAATCTCTTTCACACTTCCCCTTTTAGTCCTGTCCTGCTGTCATTTACTGGACGCTGTAAAACACCGATCACTGGCTGGGAACCCCATGGCTGAGCTGGGGACAATGGTGGCTGAGGTTTTCTCGGAAGGCAGTCTTGTTTCGATGCAGCTCATACTTTGAGAGTGCTTGCCACCTTCTGGTTTGGGAAAGGATTACAATTAACTCGGGCACGTTGAGGAAATTGCTCGTAAAAATGCTGGTCCTGGTCCTAATCTCCCTGAAATGGAGGAGAAATTTTCAAGATGTCATAATGCTGATTGGAAAGTTTTGAAGCGGAAGGATCTTTCGATTTTGTTTTGTTTGTTATTGTTTTATTGGGGGGTTTGTTTGTCTGGTTTGGTTTTGTTTTCTTTTAGTTGAAAGGATGCAATGACATCTGACAAGAAACAAATTAAGGACACCTTTTAAATAAAATACTTAATTTGATACTCTTGGCATCATTGGAAAATGCCCTTTAACCATTACATACATCATTCAGGAAAAATACTGAAAGTGAGAATAATAAAAAAATTAATCTTATAAGTGAAATAGTACTAATCCTTAAAAAGAAAAAGAACTTTGAAATTGCAAAGTTCTTTTTTCCTCACAAAGCTGCTTGCAGGTTTTGATCAGTCTCAGACACTTGCATTTGATATTGTCAGTTCTCAGCAATCCAACCCATTTCAGCAAAATCACTTGAGTATTATATGTGCCATTTGTATGAGAGAAGGACATACATTATCTCTAAAAAAGCCACTTTGCAATTATGGGTACTCAAAATATATCAATAGCATGACTATCAAAAATCAAGGCATACCTTAGCCAGTCAACTGCAATTTGGCCGGATGAAAGCATTCCACAAAACACAGATATTTCTTGAAGGTTGGTACATGCTTATTCTAGTGGATGTCACAGTTGCTTGGCTTGATATAATTCATACTTAATTTTACATGTCACAGTTCTGTTCAAAAAAATCATTAATACGGAGATCCTAATTGAAGGCACCAGAGTATCTGAAAACATTCCAGCAGGGCATGAAGCAATGTGACTAACGTATGCCATTGGATTGTTCAATTTGTTCCTTCCCAGTAAGGGACAATGGGCAGTGAAGCAGTTCTTTTTGTTGTGCATTTTAATGACGTACATGTAGAATTAAGTTTATATTGGAAAAGGCAGGTCAAAGCCAATGTTCCTCACAGAGAGAGAATGGCAGCAACATTTCAAAGCTCCACAGTTTGTGGCAGTTCACATAAAGATTTTTGGGAAAAAAAATTGGTTGTTTTCTTGGATCTCCACACTGCAACATAGTCCTTGTTTGTCTTTGTTAATTAGAGCAGACTGCTGTACTCCACCACTGAGCACGACTTGAGTGATGACTGTAGCCACGGTGAGGTGAGCAGCAGCTATTTGCTGGGTGAGATCAACTGAGAAGATGTGGGAAGAGAAGGTGAAAATTGGAGGAAAGTTGGCAGGTGTGGAAAAATTCAGCGATGTGCTGTAGAACTCCTTGCTGAGGAGGCCACATCTCTGTGCACTGCTCTCAAGTACAGGAGTGAGAGCACCTGAATTTTTATGGGTAAAGGGTAGTTTCTGCTGAACACATTCTAAAGCCTCTGGAACTTCACAGGAAGCCACAGAACATCCCTGCAGGCACCCAAAATAGCTGTTTTGAATATGAATACATAGCTTGCAAAGAAACCATGTATGTATGCCTTCCTTTATATACACATAAGCACATATGGAGAGAAAAGAAGCCACTCTTAAACTTATTTGCCTTTATCTCTTAGATGAATCACTATTTCTTGGGATGGATGAATGAAAAATTCTGTTCACAGTTCCTCTATTTTGAACATAGGATGCATTTTCATGAAAAAGATATTATTTCATTTCCCATAAAACAGCTCCAAGCTGCTAAACATGTTGGTTTGGCATTTTGTTGTGTGGGGTTTGTTTTTTATTTCTTTAGTTTAGTTATTTTTATTTTACAGGAGGTAGAAAAAGATATGCACTTTTCCTTTATTTGAATCCAAACTGTTTCTTGGCTTTTCAAAATTTTGAATTATTTTTTGACAGCTAAAAAAAAATTAACATTTTTCATCCACAACTAGGAGCTGCGTCCATGTGTTTGAGTGCTTTGCATAACTCTGAGCAATTTACAGGAAGATCAAATTCTTCATGAGGTGACAACTAGAAACCAGTATCATACCTCCTGCACTGCCTCCACTATGGAGTGGTGTGCTCCAAGTACACCGTGCCCTGCTCCTCCTGACCTGAATGGGTCAGACTGTGAAACAGGATGAGTCCATGCTGGGAACTGATGCTCAGAAGTATTCCATGAATTCCATATTTTTACAGACATGATGGTGTACTAGCCAAGTCTTCTTAGACATATGTCAGAGGTTTTAGCATTGCCCAGTAAATTAGTATCAGGCTCATAATTTGATCTGGAGCCCTTAAGAAGTAGAGAGGTCACCATGGCTCTAGACAGTTATTTAGGTGATTAGTTACCTCCACCACTTAAACATTTTTACCCATTTATCACTAGACTATATCTGGCCTGATAACTTTTCCAGATTAAGCAGACTTCCACTGCACAGTTTTCTACACTCTGACTGTATAACATACAGCTCTGAAACAGTCCCTCTAAGCAGGACGTTGTAGTTGCTTCCAAGACTAGAGGCTGTACCTCTGTAAAATGTTTTGCTACGTGATCTGAATCTAGAGATCAGGATACGTCTGATTTGGGAGTCTTTTATGCAACTTAGATCTGCTTTCTGTAAAAAATGTATTGCAGGATTTAACTTGGCATACTGCAGAAAGTGAGCTTCATGCACTGATTTCTGTTCTTATTTCCCTGTTTAGAATAGTCAAGAATCAAGGAAAATGAGAACTAGATTTCAAGAAATAATATTTTTTTTCTTCTCTCCACATCACTTTCAGCTATAACCTACATAGTTCATAAAATATTTGCGAGATTCTTAAAGAAACTTCCCATGATCTTTAGCAGTTACACTGATTAGTTTCTTGAATATGATTCCTAAATCCTTTATTGGAATCCCTGTTTTCCAGAATATCATAACATACCATTTTGTAGAAGAGGTGTTTGTAGTTATTTGAGTAGGCCAGATGATAACCAAATGAAGCTAGATCCCTCTGCATCACAGTCTTGCCCTTATTTTTACTTAACATGATACCAGGCTTTATCAATACCTAAAAATGACTTTTCTCTTCTGTGATACTCCTTTAGGAAACATATACAACAGCATAACTCTGAGGCAGAATCACTCCCAGACAGCCTGCCCAAGAACCAGCCCTTTGTGCTAATGATTTCTCATCGATAGATATTTTTTAGGATTTGCCAGTTACTTCTTTGTCCATATATTATATTCTTCAAAGGTTCCGATGTTTGATCAAACTTTGAGACAGTTCTATTTCAAACACTTAAAAAAAAGTAACATCATGGATTAATAGCAAATACCGCTGGGGGTGATAAAGGGATGACCAATTCTTTCCCACATGCCCAGAGAGGATCAGCTGTCAATACCTCATTCCAAGAATACTATAGCTTAAGAGATACTTTTATCATCCAGTCATGCATTCTTGTCAAAGAATAAATTAGGTTTTGTGTGACAAGACCTCTTTTCCACTAAGCAATGTTGACTGACAGTATATACTTTTCTTCCTTACCCATCATATTTTTTAAAATGTCTTCTCACTTGAAGTGTTCATATTTGAACATCTTTTCAAATGTAGAAATGAAGAATATTCAATCTGCATTGCAAGAATTTCATTTATTTCCAACTAAATATGATCAGGCTTTTAATCTCTAGCAAAAATTACAGCTTGATTCAAAGATCATTAAAGCAAGCAGGAGTATTTGCAATTATTTAATAAGCCAGGTCTTTTCTACTTTTTAAAATGCTTAAATAAATGTCAGCTACTTACTCTAAAGACAAGATGCAAATGGGTAAATTTCATTCTACTGAGACAAAATAAGACCTGGGAAAGCTGGGAACAGTTCTCTTTTCATGTTCACATGCCAAGATGACTGGAGAATTAGATTCCCTCTTATAGTAACAGCCTACAAAACACCCTTGCCTGCTGAAGAGTGAGACATGAAGAGAAAGCAAAGTTTGTTGGTAAGAAGACCAAAGCCTCAGACAGATAAAAAGCATCTAAGGGACAACTGTGTGCCTCAGATCTTGTTTTCTTTACACAAGTTTTGTTTCTTAGAGGTACATATCCTAAGGACACCAGATTGTCGCTGAACTTTTCATGCATTACCTTGGAATAAACTTTCTTAAAACATCTTTGTGTGAAAGACCAAATACCTCCCAACATTACTTTTTTTTAGTCTTCACCATCATTACATGTTGCATTGTAAACTAGACCGTTACTAATGTTTTGTTTATTTGTTTGCTCTCATCTATTCTTCTGTTTGGTCAGATCTGCTTTTCCTGAGCAGTTTGAAAGAAAATTAGTCTCCACACCCCTAAAGAGGCAAAAATCTAGAGTGTTATTGCACACTTTCATCTCTCATATGGGGATTTGTGTTACACGCCTTAGAAGAACAGCAAGTAAAATAAGATTCTTTCAGGAAAAAAACATGGATTTTTGAGAAGGCAATCTCTTGGTAGCACATTTTATACTCTTTTTGATTTTTGTTTCAGTTTTTTCTTTGCTTTTTGGAAATGAATCTGTCTAAGCCTGGTTTGATATGATTAGTTTGCAGAAGTCAATGTATTTGGGGGGATGGGGAGGAAAGGGCAATTGCCACAAATGCTGCAAGTTTATTACTGAACATGTAGCTCCTTACAATTTTAAGTTGTGAAGCAATTGCTGTAACCTTTCTAACAGTTTTTTCAGCTGGCTGGAAGGGATATAGGCATGGTAATTCCAGGTAGTTGTTTCTACCTAGGATATTGGTATTCGCTTAGCTGGGGTTCTCGGGGAAGAGTATCTTCCACTTTGACACTCTGTGTCACAAGACAAGAACCTTGAAGCTTTCCCAAGGGACCTGGGAATGCAGTTCCTGCTGTAGATATTTCACAAGAATTAAGGGGTAAGTGACTTGCAGTTGCATGTGTGGATATTCATGGTAAATGCGCCTGAGGCTGCTAAATGGAAAAGACTTCATTTAGTAGCTGGATGAAAATAGATAACAGCATCTAAATGTTTGTCAATAGTCAAAAATATGATTCATGTACAGGATCTGCAGAGCAATTCCATCAGGGAGAAGGTTTCAACACCACCAGCTCAAGGTTTCTCAGGTTCTAGAACTGAAACTTGCTACCCTGAAAATAGTGATCCAAACCCTGGCTAAGACAGGGCTGCCATGTAGAAACAGGGGAATGGATGGGGGCAATTGGGTCTGGTTTCAAGGAGTAGACTTGGATTTGATACTCCTACTGTCAGCCAGAGAATTAGCAGCAGTTGCTGTCAATCTGTGCACCCTTCTCAGCTGCAGATACCTCTACTGCTCCTCATACTGCAAACCACAAAGTAGAGGATGTGACCATGGTTACACCACTGTCCTGACAAACTGCTGACCTGAATTTATGCATATTTAGGTTGTGCTTCTGGTTGGCCCTCAGATTGTGAGTTTTTTTGCATAGTCTAAAGCACAAGCATAAAAATGAAGACATACATACTACACAAACACAGGTGTCATGGACAGATCTCTCTGCAAGACAAAAATTGTTCTTGTTTCAGAGACATTCTTCAATTAAAACCAATTAAAATTGTTTTACACTTATTTAGATACAGATAAAATTAAAAATCCATATCACTATTGAACTGTTTGTCCTGTTCTTTGTGCTTCACTTTGAATTTTCTGTTCCAATGAAACTCCAAAATCTCAATAAAATAGTCTTTTTTTTTCCCCTAGTTTTGAGTTGAACCAAAGAAAGGCAGTTTTTCTTAAAGCACATGACTACAGCTGTTGTTTTCTTAAAAAACTTGCAATCCCTCTCTCAATTCAAAACACCCTCATTACTGCTACAGAAGTTATGAATACAATCCTATATTGCATATCATTCAAACATGAGAAAAATTATGTGAATTACAGAAAGTTAAATGGATGAAAATCCTGTAGCAGAGGTATGTGGCATAATTTTGTTAAAGAAGTATCACAGAATTACATGAAAATACCAGAGAGTAAAAGACTTACATACCCAAGTTCCTAAAATAACAGAACTGACTTGGAATCAAAGACAAAAGCTGCTCTGGGTGAATTATAGTGTTCTCCCTGGCTGTATTGATCTTGTTCAAGAATCTTCTCTCTTTCTTCTCTTTAGCTGTAAGACCAGGATTATCTAAGGATCTGCATCTTTGGTGGCATCAGTAGCTTTATGAAGGGAATGTTGTAAGACATAGAAAGACTGGACAAAGACTGCTTCTCATCCCTGAGAAGGCTTGTCTGACTCTTTGAACAACTGTCAAGTCAATATATAGCACAAATAAATAACCCTGCTAAATCTTCATTGAATAACCTTCCAGTAATTCAAATACTAACGTAGAAAAGGAGTACAGATAGGCAGATCTCAATGGATGACAGCTACCACTGAAGAGTAAGAAAAACAAATCTTAAAATAACTAAATATTTCATCCACCCTGAATGAATTGCTTTGAAATGATATCTCACTCAGAAACAGATGTTAGAAAGAAACTAAAGTGCCCGTAAATGTCAACAGAGAAGCATCAATACCTTATTTTTCTTGGACTCACTTTTGCATGACTTACCTCCTACATTTCCTAATTGTCATTATTTATTTGCTATTGCTGATTTTGTGCTGCTTCAGGAGCATGCAACTTTCTCACCAACCTTGTGGTTGACTTTATAAAATAACTTTATGTATGATTTGTTTAGAATTCCACCCCTACTCAGTTACAAAATTAGTTAAGCACTACCATTTCCCAGAGATTACAGTGCTCCTTCCCAGAATGATATTATGTTATTTTTGCCTAGTTCCAACCCTCACTGACTCCAAGTCAAAGCCAGGACATATCCCTTGCTTTCCACCTGTGTGTCTTACAGTCCTCATTAGAAGCGCCTTGCCTGGCCAAACATAGTGGTGCTTGTGCAGTGCAAGTTGTCACAATCCTAACAGTGAGTGGCAACACCAAGGCAGAACTGGACAGGCCCTTTGGAAACCAGCCAGACAGCAACACGATGGCTACACTCCTGCTGCTGAAAAAAATAACAAGTACTCATGGATGACTGATGTGATCAAATTCAGACGGTATTTCCTTCCTCTTCTTGTTTGTTGGTAGTAGAAAGTACAGTCCCTGAAGAGTGCTAACATATTATTACAGTCAATTGAGTGTACTGTGTGGTTATGTCTCAAAATACCCATGTGAGAATATATTCTAAGTCTTCTTGGGAGTCAGTGAGTAAACTCTGGCAATGCTGACAAGCCCATGGAGAGTTATTAAATGCACAAATATACCTCTGGCACAGGAAATCTCTCAACCACAATTTTCTGAAGGTTATGAGAGCATTTTGGGAAAAAGATCATCATACAGTCATCTCGTTTAACGTTTTCCAAAACCCTTCAGCTATTGGCCACTGATTGAAAGGAGGGACTGGAGTAGGTGCATACATCATGGAATTCAGAACTACTGGTCTCAGTGAAGCTGATGAGAGTTTTACTGAGCAGCTACTGGGAAAGGGCTTCTCTCACAGCTTTCATATGGCAAAATTTAATTACCAAAGTAAAAGTTCTAAATAAACTTGTCAAGTAGCAGCATTACTACTTAGATTTATTGTAGTACCCAACTCATTTACACACAGTTAGTTTGGCTATCTTCAGACTAAACTGAGGTCTTCTGTGAAACCACTGCTGTTACTTGAAGACATCCCTGAATAGCTCAGTTATGGGAAGCACAGTCTCAGGTTCACTGATTTTGTTGGATCTCTACACTGTTAGTGTATCCCTATGGTTTAGAGCAAGAGTCAGTACAGTCTTTCTCTGTAGTCATTGCTGTAGTCACTGATTGCCTGTGTTAAGAACTATGATAGGAAAGAAAGTAGAACCTGCCACTTTGGGAGGGGAAAGGAGAGTTACTTGGCTTTTTGCCTCTGCTATAACACTCCTAGACATGGTCATAAAGAAGTTTTCCAAGAGATGCAGGACAATAGGGAAGATTTGTGGGGCAGGAAGACATCTGTCAGGAGAGTGTCTAGAACAATTTGTCCATTGAAGAGATTAAAGATCTGCTTCTGTATAGGTAATCACATATTTTCTGGGACCAGATTTTTAAATTAGTTATATGTATTTTACTCACATGGAGTGAGTATGCCAGAAGAAAGGTGGATATTGGACCACAGAACCATGAGAACAGTAGAAGCATTTATTTATTTATTTATTTTTTTGAAGACTGTACTTGACTCCTCCTGCAATTTCCATTTTAAATCTAAGGAGTCCAATATCAGTTAAAGTATCTGGGACAAAGTGGAGCAGTTCCTTTTGCAGTGTGCATGACAATGACAATGAATAAAAATTCAGGCAGTTAAGAATACTCAAGCAGTCAAGTAATCTTGGAAAAAAACCCAGATATAAAAGAGCCGGCAACAGACTTTGCCCATGAAATTGCTGCACTGTTTATATTTTGCATTTTTCCCATTCCTACATTGTTCTGTTTTCTCAGATGTCACAAATTCCTCCAGTGAATTTTCTACCATACATAAAAGAAACTTCAGACTTTGGAGGGCATGATCATTTGAAGAGGCACTTGATATGCATCACTGTTTTCCATTCCCCAAAGTAAGTAAAGTATGGTTATGCCGGGTGTGTGGTTTCCATTAAGATTCTTCTTCTGATTGTAAATAAAAAGTTGGGAAAACAAACTTACTTGTTCCAAAATACCTCACTGTCTCTTGCTTCAGTGCATGAACCACTCAACCACATGACAACAATGATCAATTGCTTAAGATTCAACGTGACCTCCTCCTCCTATATTGATTTGGTTGGGGGTTTTTTGCCAACAGACGTCATGGAGCTGAATATACTGTTTATGTAATTCTAAAGCAGATGCCTGTTACTTGAGCATAGTTCTGATATCTATTTGAAATTTGTCTTTGACTTCGACTGTTAGATGGCTGGGTCTGAAGTTAATGTGACAGACTTCTGTCTAAACAATTCCTTGAAATATACATAACAGCAATGAAAGTCGGAAGTAGAATCAATGCCTTTTTCCCAAGGCAGATTGCCAGAATGTGTAAATGCTGATAGGGTGGCCACAAAACTAATCTGTAAGTGATGTCAGTAGGCAACAGTACCCTTTACAGCCTGAATATTGTAACAAAACTACACTCTTAACTATAATGGTTCAGTGAGAAGACACCTAAATGTTCACATAAAAATTGAAAATATGAGTCTGTATGGATCTGAATTAGCTTTAGTCAATGCAGTCCACCATTTCTGCCCATGCCTTCTTCCCCAGACCCTTGTCTCCATCCCTGTCATGGCTCATACACCACCTGGATTTCTGTTTCAGTATCCCTAAGGTGATGCCATTACCATGTACCTTCTTCCATATAAACTCTTTAGAAATACATAACTACTCTGGGGTTGTTCCTGACAACCAGGAATACCTGCTCATATGAAATTATAGCTTCAATTTATCCACTTACAAAACGTGGCTAACAGTAAATAGCTTCATTAAGCTATTTGAGATTTCTGTGAATGAAATATGTTACATAAAAGAAAAGTTGTTGTGGCTGCCCCATCCCTGGAGTGTTCAAGACCAGGTTGGATGGGGCTTTGAGCAACATGGTCTAGTGGAAGGTGCCCCTGCCCATGGCAGGGGAGTTGGAACAAGATGATCTTTAAGGTCTTCCAACCTATGATCCTGTAAGAGCTCATAGCTTTCCTCTGTGTGTCTTGACCATGCTTCTCTTCTCTCTGTACAACTGTTTGCCCTTTATGTGCTCAGTGGAGTGAATTCCTTTCTTACAATCCTAAGTCTGAATTAGGTCAGAGACCTTCAAACCCATGGTCTAGCAATGCTATTTTGTGTTGAAGTGGAGCTGAGCATAGATCTGAACAAATTATTTACTTCTCAGAAATCATTTTACATGTGTCTTTTTTGGGCACAACTGCCATGAATTTTACACAGTTAATCTTGCAGTAATGCTGCAACATAGTCACAGGAACTGGCATGACATTTCAGGAAACTTTCATATTTAATGGCACACTATACAACAGAGTAAATAACTGGGCCCTATTCCAGTCCACTTTACAACCCACTCAGGTTATAAGGTTGGCTCAAATGACAACTTGCTTTGGGCTGAATCACCCAGAGAGCCTGAACTCACAACCTCTGCAACTGCAGTGATAATTTTCTATGACTAGAGCTAAAACCACTAAGTTCATTGCCTCAGAGGCAGTAAGAGCCTTATCAAACTCCTCTGCACTTCAGCCAACAGGAAGGAAGAAAGAAACATCAGAGAGAGCATCACATCAAGTGTAACACGTGGCTGGAAAAAAAGCCCTCAATCTGTTTGGTCAAATGTGTAAGTCTCACCTGTCCATTTCACTTTACATGTGCTACTTAATGCAGCATCCAGTTCCTTGAAAATTATTTCACCTGAGTCTACAGCTCAAGCAAACCTGTGTGATTTATCCCTCTAAAACAAGACAAAATAGTGTTTTTCACTTCAGAGAAAGTGAGAGAAAACAGGGACCCTGTGCTAAGGGTAATATTAAAGCAATCATATAAAACCTGGGTGCTATGCTAACAGCTAAGCAGAGGTGGGATAATCTCTGTAGGAATGGGAAAAAAACCCACAGTTATTTACAAATATATTCTTTGCAAAGGTCACAAAATGTTCCACATTAAAATGTTCCACATTAAAATGTTCGCCATTAAAAATAATCTCGACTACAATGAGTCTAAACTATGTGAGATTTTTATCCCAAATTTTGCTGAAATCTTTTTCAGCCAACGTCTGCCTTTCAGGTTTTCTCTTTGAGTAGCAGGAACCACTAGGATCTGATAAGGCTCATGTTCTCATGTCCAGACTCAGTACACCTGCACAATGGGGTTCTGGCTGGTTGAACTTGGCTGAGTCACACCTTTCAGTAAAAACTCCATTTTTAGGCATCAGGGATGGTGATCAGTACTTTACTGGTCCTACTAACTTGAGTGTGACCGTAACGACTGTAGCATGCAGTAAGAGAGGGTTGCTTAGCATTTAGCTGTGAAGAATTTCTTGAGCTTTCTTTTGCAAGGACTCAGATACTCACCTGCACTGAAATCTCAGATGACTCTCACATTTTATGAGCTGGGTGATGGAATGCTGAAGTTGCTCTCCAGTAACCATTCCCGTGGGTGAGGAACAATTTTGAAAGGAGACTCTCATGGAAGAAACTAAAGTCCTTTGTAGACACTGTCTTGGCATGGTAATACAACCAACAAGCGGTGTCAAAACAACATTGCACTAAGCTTAATGACTTTGCCTTGTTCATCTCTTTAGCAGCTAATGAAACATTATGAATGCAAAGCAAATAGTGTGTTCAGGCTAGTTCAGGATCCACATGGCATCTGAATGTGCCGCATGAATTATTCACACTGTTTTCCTTCACTGGTGTCATCCCTCCCCTATCACAGACTAGTGCTCCTTTGCTGGCCTCTAGCAGACTCCTCTAAAGCTGTTCCTGTTGCACAGAGGAAAGTTTCATTTCTAGCGTGTCAATAACATATGAGCTAGGTCACTCAGTAAATGAGAAGTGATAAAATATTAATATGCTCAAGGAAAAAGGGAGACAGGGGAGGAGCTGGCAAGCTTTCTCCTCCTGTGGGTGAAGGTCTCCTTTCTCATTTTTCAGTTTTTCAACAAAGTATGTCAAGATTGTTACGCTTTTCTGTACCACTGCTCCTTCTTCCCATTCAGCTTATAAATGAGCTAGCTGGATAGACTGGGTTGAGCAGCTCTTGAGGCAGAAAATGCCTGTTAGGCACAAACCAAATTTCCTCAAAATCAAAGTGTGCTTAGTTATGGTGTTAGCATTCAGAACCAACCCTGCTTTGAATCAATATGGATTACCTCCCACATCCCTTTATCCAATCACAGTTGCCAAAAGTAGTGTGATAATTGCTATTTGACCTCTGTGACCCTTTTACTCACTTTTGCTGCCAGAAAAAAAAGGTTATCCAATTTCGACCTCAAAACCAACATAACTTGTTTTTCATCATTGACCCACTGTTTGTCCGTTAGCAGTAGGCAAATAGTTGCTGTGATTTGGTAGGCACATAGAAAGCAGATAGAGGGTCAATCAGCATGCAAAATACATTGCCATTTGCCCTCATGAAAAGCTGGTGAATCTTAGCTGCTTTTTAAATTCTCCTTTGATTTTGTAGGGGTTTTTTGTTGTTTGTTTGGTTTTTTCCTTCTTTTTCTATTTTGCTCCTGTATGATTGCCTCACCTACAGGAGATCAATTTGTTAGCATCTCATTTTAATCTCCATTACTCCAACGAAAATAGTGTTTCTAATTGCTTATTTTTCAAATTTCCAGGGTTTTCAGAGTCACACAAGTCTCTGCCTGACAGCCCAAGGTCTATAACACATCACTGATGCCCATCAGAGAAAAGATAGAGATAGAAAGCAAGCCAGCACGTTATTTGACTCCAAAGTTCTTGGCCCTTTTTAGTCAGGGATAAAATAAGAAGTGTGAGCGTTATTGGTGTGTGGAATATTTGGGGTCCTACCCCTTTGCTAGCAGCAACTCAGAAGGGTAAAATTTGGTCTGCACTGAGGGAGCCTGAAAAAAACCCAATGCCTTTCCCTGGACTCCTGGAACCCAAAGATGCAGTAAAGTTGATTACAATGGGAGGTAAAGCTTAAGTGACAGAAAGTCATCAGACTTTTAAGCTTTTGCCCTGTGTGTGTAAGTACTAGAGTATATACCAACCTAAAGCACCTATGCTGACCTTGTATCAGGACAGGCATTGCAGGTGAGCCAGGGTAACTCAGCCCTGCACTGTCCTTCCTTCTCTCAAGGTTCCTCCCAAGGCATTGCAACAGGCTGTATAGGAAAGTCATAGAATCACAATTCCTGCCTTCTCAGCTGTTGTTCTTCCATGCAGGCAGCATAAAGTGACATGTTTATTAGCTCACATTCAGCTGTGCTTGATCAATAGCTATGCAATAGTGAAACAGGTTTTAGCAACCATTTCATTTGTGATTAAGGATGCTGCTTTTATTGTCAGAGTTAGCCTTCTGTCTAATGTCTGTGGCTGAAGAACCCAACGTTACACAGTAGCTGTTACTGCAGCCTTAATGAATGGTATGATCTGTTTACACAAAACTGACACTGACTTAAGTGACTACATAGGAAAAGAGGACCTTGATTATTAATTGCTTAAGGATCGAAGGCAAGAAAGTCAAACCTGCAAGCATCCAGGATCTTTCTTAGAAGCAATTTTATTTCTAGACAGGAAATCTTTTACTCCTTTGAGAATTATGATCATAATATTTGGTCTTCTCAACCATTTTAATGAAGGCATAATAGTGACAATGCTTCAATTATTTTACAAGTATTTAAGAAGTTGAGCAGGGTTTCATGTGGAAGTAGGTTAATTTCCCAGATCCATCACAGACATTTTATATAATAGAGCCCAATTTAATAACCTTTGAAGCCAAGAGACATTTTCCATCAAATTCATTGTTGTTTATATTAGACCTAATATCTTCAAATTTAACCCCCAATTCTCATTCTTTGCTTACCCTGGTGGTGAGTGAGGCAGAAATAGAAAAAAACAAAGAGCTAAAAAAATTCGAGTTTGTGTGATGAACATAGATGAACAAACGCTGTGTAGCCATCCAATACTTACCATGCAAGTATTTGGATAGGCAGAACATAGAATCTTTTCACAATTATTCAGAATAAAATTTCTCTTTGCTTTTGGGCCAATATAGTGCATAGTACTCCTAAATGACACTGCTCTGTATCATGGAGAATGGTCCATGGCAGAATTTACACTAAACTGGGTGAAGCTCTTAGTTTTAAAACTTCATTCTTTTTAAAAATGGCACTAACTAGGAGGATACATGAAGGAGCACTCAGAAAAGGTTAATTTTAATGTAATTATTGTATTTGCTTTTACATATTAATTTGATGTATAGAATATGAAGATAGGGCTTAAGCATAATCTCTCTTTTGTGCTAAATATTTTAAGAGAATGGCAGTGAGATTCGTATGCAGAAATTCAGAAAGAAGAGGCAGTATGATTTTCTGAAAGAATTTTTCCTTGAACTCTTAAATTTGAAATCAAGCAATATTATGAGCAATGTTACAGAGAAGAGTAAGGCAAGATCCTTGGACATTGCCCAGAATTAACAACTGCAGTCAATTAATAAAATGTCCATTGGAACCTGATGCAAAATGCCTCACCTCTGAAAACTCAGGGCTGTCAGCAAGACAACACCAGGCAAGCTGTTGGATTACATTTTCCTATATTGTAAACTGAATATTGTGTATATCTTCTGTCATAAAAATATTTAAGCTCCAAAAGATGTCCCTTTTACATCCTACATTGCTGTTTTCTCCTTGTATCTCTTTGCATATATCCCTATAAGGAACAGCAAACAGGGTGCCTGTGCCCAAAATTTGTCATCTTTGTGATGTCTAGTCCAAATGCACAGCTAAAAACTTTGCAGTGACTGGTGCCAGAAGAGATCTCCAATGGTGCCAATGGTTTGACATCACTGGGACAAGGGGATAGTCTCTTTGTAGTTGACAGCACACTGGATATTAGAGGCTTTGAGACAGAAGCAGGGGTGGCTTGAACAGGATGGTCTTGCAGCTCGTTAAAGCCAGTCAAGGGGCAACTAATCTGGACTTTTTGATCTCTTGAGAACAGAACTAAGCTTTAGGAATGAAGGAAAAAAGAGCAAACTGAAAGAGCTGAGGGGAAATTTCCGGCTTGTAGAGGCTGGAAAGACATCAGTGCCACAAACCGAGCAGTGATTATTCCTCAAATGTGGGATTAGTTTTTATTAGATTCTATAGTTCACATACTGCATTCATCTGTCTCCCATTCTCTGTTTCTAATCCTTCAGAGTGAAGTGAAGTTAGAATATCCCTGAACTGTTTTAGCTTTCAATTTGGAAGCTGAAGGTTCACAAGGTTGATTCCCTGTTACAGGAGAAAGGACATGGATAAACATGTTGTGATGGTCCACAAACATTAACTTCATTTGCTTCTAAGACAGATTTCTAGTTTGTATTTTTGCTGTCACTTGTATACTCCTCGTCCAAATACTAGTTTAGAAGTCTGCCAAAGGTAACATAAATAATTTTATTATTCATAAACAAAAGAAAAATAATTTAGGCTATTTTTGTAAGTATTAATTTATCACATTCAGTCACCTTTAAACATATACTAATAGTCATTGATTAAAGTTTAATTATTTGACACACATTTAAAACATAGGAATAATAACTATGAATGGTAAGGCATCTAATTCAGAAAGCAATTGTTCCATTAAGTCTTTCCTGTCAGTGAAGTATTAGGGTCCTAATGCATCAGTCCCATGACATTCTAACCACTGGTTCTCATCCAAGAAGAACACTTAGGCATCTGCTTAACTTTAAGCCTGTGAGTGCTGGCAGATGTCCTAAAATGTGATGGAGCTGAAAGCAGAATATTCAGCAACTAAAAGGTACTGTTCTATTTAATGACTGTTACTGATGCAAGAACAAGACATCAAATCCATTCTAAAGTGTTACCTAAAAAGAAGTAGAAATAATTAATTCTGTTAATGCAATCGATAATAGTATTAATCCCAGGGGGAATGCTTGGCAGGGGCAAAGCTGCATTACAGAAATCCACTTTAGGTTATAGATAAATGTTCACTTTGTTATTATATAATTCACCTACCCTGCGAGTTCTCAAAGGAAACTTTGGGCATTTCAGAGACTTGAAAAAAAGTGGAAGCCACTTGGAGAGTTTTGGTGGAGGTCAGGTATGGAAGAGGAAGGGAGGCCAGAAGGGTGTCTGTCTGTGCTGGGTGAGATCATTGCCTCTTTATTTCTCCCTCTTTGACTGAAGCAGCTGGATCTCCCAGCACAGGCAACACTGTTGCCTGATTTGCCTTCTGGCTTGAGTTAGTTTTGGTAGCTCATCACTTTTGCAAAGTGATCTGCAGGGTGCTTTTCTCACACATGTGATTTGCACAAATTATGACTAAGGCAATACCTTGCACTAAACTGGCAAGTGATAACAAATGACACAAAGACAGGCAATCAGCTTGATTTTGTACTTGACTGCACCAGCAGGGTGGTAAGTTTGCTGTGAGACAAGGTTCTGCTGATGGTGAATTTCAGAGGCAGAACTCATGCCTGGGAGGAGAGAATCAGCTGCTTTACAGTGAGGACAAAGACTGGCTAAAATCAGAGACATTTCCTTTCACTATCCCTATCCTGCAAAAATTCTTCACTTGATTTTTAATGTTGCAGTTACTGTCTCTAAATTAAAAATGAGATAAACATTGTGTTTTTTAATCTGAAAACCTGGAAGTCCGCTTTTGCCGGAATAGTCCAGTAAATATATATGTGGCACAAACTGGCTGAGCTCTTTAAATTGAGCTCATTAAAATGAGACTCTTTCAAGTCACCTGTCTGGGTTTTGTTGACATTTGGCAAACCCAGTGTTCAAAACCAATTGTGTTACTCAGAGAATATTTTATTGGATAATGGCATGATTTATTTGCTTAACCTGACATGTCACTGCTGCCGTGGCACAGACTATGAGCTTTCATCTTGGAAGTAAAACAACATTCCTATTATGCTTATTTCTCCCTACATAAAAACAAACAAAAAAAAGTGTCTTCATATAGGAGAAGACAAATCTATTAATTTCATTTGAAGGAAACTCAATTTCCTCTCTTTTACCAGCTGAAATTTTAGAGAGGGTTAATGGAAACAAAACAAATGAAGCTCAGTATGTTTTTGTAAACTGTTCATATTGCTCAATCTCAATCTTCCTGCAGAAGTCAGCAATCTTTTAAACCCCCCCCACACTGGATGTTCATAAGAAAAAGTATTTTACAAATTTATAATTTTTGTCATTTAGTTATCCAATATTTCATAAATGGGAAGTGAAAGGAGGAGAGGTAACATCATTCTCTTACTCAACTTGTTAGTCATTCACCATGAGCGCAAGCACGTTTGTTCAGTGTTTCATGGGGAGAGAACAGCCTCACTAGTGAGAGGAGTGGATCAAAGCCTCCGTGCTGCCAATGCTGTTTTTCAGCTGATCTGAGACAAGCAAACTCCTGGAAATAGAGAGGAGTTCTCAAAAATAACTACAGCAGCATGAAAAATGTCTTAAACACAGGTATTCAAAAATAATATTCACTTTGATGTGAGGAAAAATCTGTATCTCTTCCCCTCTTTTCCCAGTTTATTCTTCAATTCCTGTCATAACATAGGATGAAAAAACCCTACTCACATGCTGAAATTAATGCAAGATTGGGCCTTGATTCTGACTGTCTTTGATTGCACACAGTGCAAATTATCCAAAGTGAGAGCCATGCAAGGCTCACACAGTTTCTCTCACCCATCAGCAGCTGACAGATATCACTTCCATAGGTAATTAGCACTCATCAGAGATAGATCAAAGTAGGAAGACAGACAAGGGTTATATAAACTGCCTAGATGTGGAGAATAGTATGAGGTCCTATTAGCTGGAGAGAAAACTGTGTTGGGAAGCAGGAGGCTGGTGAGCAGGGATGCAGCCAAGGGGGCACCCAGCCTTCCATCATCAAGCCTCTGCTGGAGGATGAAACCAGATCAGCATCACCATGAAATCACACATGCCTGGCAGGTGACACACACCAATCAGTGGGTCAAAGGGCCCAGCTCTCAAAGGATAGCTGGCAAGCCCTAAATGAAACACCATCTCCACAACTTCTTTTCTCTATATCCAAGTCATATTGATAAAAATGTGGAGGTCTCAAGGAGTATAGGAATGTAACACCACCTCCTAAAGGTGATTACTGGGTACAGGCAGCAGTGTTGGGAGAGATGTGCTCTGTGTGCAGGTGAAATTGCACACTAATGCTGGGGAAACTCTGGCTGTCTGTTCATGCTGTCTCCCTTAAATTTTACATTTAACAACCATGTATTTATCTGTGTGAAAAATGAAAATGAAAAAATAGATTAAGACACCTGCTATTGCACTAATAAATTTTGACATGGATTGAAAACATTCAATATATTCATAATTACCTAAGGTAGAGTTAATGAGCAGATTCTTACATTAAGGAGCCAGAAGATATGGGGTGATCATTGAGTCTATCTTCCATATAAGATAGTGTAAAAAGTCTGATTTCATTTCTTTGAACTAGAACACTTTCATCAGCACATTTCAAGCTCATTTGTACTTTACTTACAACACACATCTCCCTGTTTTTCATGCATAAGAGTGTTCTACTATTGTAGCAATTACTAAACTGATGACAGATGAAAAACCTGTAAAAAGACTTGATATCACTCTCACTCCTTTAAATCAAATGAATAAAAAAAAAATCTTACATGACCTTCAGTTTCTTGTCAAGCTCCTACTGCGTGGTTTAGGGAGTAAATTGGAAAACTAAGCCAGAATTTACTCTACTACAAAATGTCTAGGGCTAGAAGGGACCTCTGGAGATCATCTAGTTCAACTCCCCTGCTAAGGCAGGTTTACCCAGAGCAGGTAGCACAGAATCACATCCAGGGAGGTTTTTGGATGTCTCCAGAGAGGAGACTCCACAGGGCAGCCTGTTCTATTAAAGCTTTTCTTCATATTCATTTACTCATTTACTCCCAAAGCCATTATTTTACATTTGCCACAGAAAACCTGATCACCCCTGGGGATTTTATGACAAAGAATTTGTGCATGAGAACCAGGTAGCGCAGGACTATAATCAAAAATGAAAGGCATAGTTAAATAACTTTTCGTGCAATTTTTTTCCCTTTCTTTTTCTAAAGAGCAGAGTTGTGCATTTATAATAAAGGATACTTGCTTATCTATTTCTGGAACAGCCTGACTGCCCTGACAAAGTACCATTTGACCTCTTTCCTGGCTCTCTTTCCAAAAGTAAATATCCCATAATATTTGACACTGTTTACAAAAACATTATTCCAGTACATTAAATTATTCCTAGATGCAGGCTTTTAGAGTTCTTTTTATAGAAACCCAAAGTTTACTTCATGTAAAAGTAGGTATGCACAAAAGTCAGACTAACTAGAGAGGAAAAGAAAAAAATTAATTTTATAAAGTTCAGTCCTGAAAATCAGCTGAAGAACTACTGCCTTCTAGCTATTGATTGAATTCTCAGTGATGGTTGAAGCAGAGACAGTAATTAATTTAAGCACCCAACTGATAAATAACTACAGTAGCAAGAAGGTCCAGAGGTCTTCCCAGTTCTATGGAAAGAAAAACAACAGTATTTCAGCAATATCCTCTTCAGTGAGTTACTTCTTTTCCTAAATGACTGCAATGATTCACAAAGACCCATCTCCCACAAAGCTCTTCATAAATCATTCTTATAATGACAAGTCAAGTGACCCTAGATTTCATTAATTGAAAGGAGGCTTAAACAGATTTGCTTTGTAAAGCAGTGAACAAGAGAGACAATTTTCCCTGTCCTTCTAATTGTTCATTTCCCTGTATGATCTCAGATTCCCCTGAACTTTGTCCTTTGATGTATTTGGGGAATTCATCATGGCTTGATCTTCAATTATTGCTTGAATCTTAAATAATTTGTAGAACAGCACTGTATCAAGCAATCCCAAGGGTTTGTGTTCTGCAAGTGAAGGGTGCTGTCAGAATATGCTCTCCTGTATTAGGTACCCTCATGGCACTCTGTTGTCTGGCATGTCTGACTGACGAGGCAAGAGATAGGCTGCTAATTTCAAGAAGAAATTATTTGGACAAAGGCAGGCAGAAAAGGACCAAAAAAAAAAAAAAAGAACAAAAAAAGTGTGTGAAAAGGAGAATGAGGAAGCTTTTGTAACTGACTGATGCAAGGAGAGGGATAAGCACAGGTATTTTGTTTAAAAGCAAGCCCAGGTGTTGCAGCTTATAAGTGCAACGATGAATGAATACAGCAGATGCTGTCTATGTGAATGTAGTCTATGTTCACTTTTTCTTTTCCTATCTTTTCAGCACAGGCACAGCATATCCATGTATTTTGAATTGGTCAGGGCTCCATTGTGCCTTATATATATTAAATAAATGTCTTGCAGGAGACAGGCAGCCAACGCCTGGCAACAACTTTCTCCCAAATAGGACTTGATTGAAAGTGATAAAAAATGTCCTTTGAAACTGCCCTTTTACTGAAACTTGACTTTAAAACCGTAGGCATTTTAATAAAAAATAAATAAAATCTCTGCTTGATGGAAGTTTTTTTTTTCTGGCCAAGTGTGTGTGTGTGTGTGTTGGGGTTGGTTGGCTTGGTTTTTTTTTTTTTTTTTAATTAAATTTCCAATGTTACCTGGTTTGTTCTTGTTTTTAATGAAAAGTTAGGGGGGAAAAAGACAAAGCAATATGCAAAACTACCACAGAAACTATGATTACAGAATATTTTCAAGGAGAAAAAAAAATACTGTTCAAACAGTTTCACAAATCACCAGATCATTTAAAATGAAAACACCACTGACTACAACCAAAGTGTCCATGACACCATGAGCCTAGACAGAAAGCTGCAGATAACACTGCTTCCCTTCATACTTGCCTAATACAAACTCAGTATCTCTACAACAAGCAGGTGTGTCTACACTCAAGTTTGTGTGCACTTATTTCACACAGTATCTCTGTACAAAGATCAAAACATAATGGTTTTGAATCACAAATTCTGAAACAACTGCAGCATAACAGTTCATTAAAAGAGCTTAATATCCAGACTGATGATTATTTATGGATTTTTTTCATCTGCCTAGAATTGCTAGGAATCCAGTCTCCTGCTAACTCCAAGAAACCATTCCATAGGATATCAGTCCAAAATTCATCAATGAACTGCAGTTGTTTGACCCAGGTGGAAGGTTTCTCCAGAAAAGCTCATGTCTGATCAATGGAAACAAGTTTTCTAACTTCCAGCATATGTTCATGAACAGCTTACTCCTACTTAGCACTTCCCACACACTCATCTTGCGTTAGTTTTTCTGAGCTTTACTATCTGTCTTCCTTCGTATTCCCTTCAATATCCAATGCACTTACTGGCAAGAACCACTTAACTCTCCCGTCTCCACTTTACTCAACCAAACAAGCCAAACTTTTGTAGATCCCTAAAACAGATTGTCCTAATCTTTCCAGAAACAGCTATCTTTGCCTGATTTACCCTGGATGCATATTTCTGAACCCAGATGACTGGGTCTCATGCTACCTTGCATTTGAAGCTCTAGTGTCAGTTTAACAAAGTGACGCTAAGAGAGAAGCCTTGTCTTATCACACTGGTGGTTTGCAAGGTTATCTGATCATGCTAGTTCTCTATTCTTCCTCCTTTGGGAAATTTCTGTAACAGAAAACACAACTTGCACCATCTCTGGCTTTCTCAGCAAACAAGTGCAGGTGATGGAAATAAACAAAAACAAAGAAACAAAACCTAACCCAAACAAATCAACAATCACCACAAACTTTTTTTTTCTTCCCTTTTTGGCGTAGCCAACTCATCTCAGCAGCAAAGGAAAGTTTGATGCCATGTTATGTAAGGATGCATGTATGTGTGTAATCAAATGGCTCTGTTTCTTGAGAACGCTAATTTATTATACTCAGTGGTCATCAAAGCAAATTGAAATTTGAAGCACATGGTGAATGCCTGGCACACACTGGCTTTCCGCTGGGTGCCTTATTGAAACCCAGTGATAACATCACAACAAGAAAAAAAATAAATCACTGACCTGACTGCACTTGAAATGTGGTTATTTCATTTAACCTACTTCAAAGGCTGATATTGCACCTCAGTATTGTAGCAGGCTGAATATCAATCATTCACAATTGTATTGTTCTCTATCTCTGGGGATGGATATGAAGATTTTTATTGAAGTTCTAGGCAGTCATGAAGAATTGTACTCTGACATCTAGTGCAGGCATTTACCTGATTTCTCATCTATCAGGAAAAACAAATCTGCTCTCTGCTGTCCACTGGTACATATAAGCAAGGCATGGGCTGGTGAGGAGCATCAGTGGGCAGTGCTGATACAACTCTCAATCTCCTGAAACTCCATTTTTTACTCTCTCTTCCTTAAAAAAAAGAAATTGCCTAGAGGGTAACCATGGTAAAGACAAGCCTCTCAGTGTGAGCTGAAGAGTTCTAATGTTTTTTGTGTGTCTTCAGAGCACTGGACAATAACTCTTGAGGGAACAGTACCATTTATTTCAATGAGGCGTTAATTCAGACACCTACAGATAACAACTTATTGTGACAACCTCATTTTTCTCTCGGATCATAGTCTTTCATGCAGGTTCTTCTCACCTCAGCCTTCAGCTCCCTGGTATCTTAGTGCCTCCCCACCCAGCAAGCAACACCTCCTGGCACAGTCCCATGATTTGGGTTTTTTTGGTGGTGCTTGGCTTTTACTTTTTTCCCCACACACCTGTGGGTCTTAGTGACTAGCTGAACACTTCTATTGTGCCTTGGAGAACAAGTTAAAACAAACCAATTTCACTAGGGTTTATATCAACTGTATCTTGTCCACAGACTCTCCTCTCTCCAGCCATGCAAATGGCTCTTTGCTGAGCACTGGACATTATGGAAAGGTGGTACAAAGCTCTACAAATCTAGAGATTTGTAACAGGTATGAAAACAGTTCAGACATGGCCACAAGTCCAGTGATTAGTGTAATCACTAATTGTATGGGCTCAGGATGGTATCAACCTAATTCAGTAGAAGTATTTTTACTTCTTTACAACAGGTTGCATCCCTGCAGGGGACTTTAGGAAGGCTATTTCCCCTCACTAGGGAAGTAGAAGAAATTGCTTAAATAAACCTTACCATGGAATACCTTTTAAGATACAGACAAAATCCTAGATATGACAACCAAGCCTAGAGAGATCAGTATAAATATTGTGCTTTTCACTGGTGGGGAACTAAGGAGAAGTCAAGAAGCTAGGACAGTTCTACTTTATAACTCTTCATGATATACCCTGAGGAGCTTGGAGAAGTAGTGGCTGCAAACAGGTAGATTGTCCCTAACGTCCCTCCCACAGACTGTTCCTTAGTCACCTGTGCAAAGCTCTACCTTGTCCTGTGCTTTTCAGTAGTAAAAATGGAAATATGTACTTTTAATATATTTTTTCCTCCCTGGCAGCTACAGATTGAGAAACGCAGAAAACAGAATAAGGTCTTACCCCTTTAAGGCCTTTGAAGAAAATGGCTTTTAGAATGGCCACCCTTCAGTCACTAATTGTCTAATATTTTCTTAAGGTCCAGAAAAGGGCTTGAATCGCTAAGTTGCTCACAACAATCTAGACAGGTTAAGTAGACTTAGAACTCTTGTCAAAGTACATGACATTTATTAACATTATGAAAGCAAAATGATAGAACTACCCCATAAAAACTGCATTAGAGTGAGATAGAGTAACACAGGTCATGTTAACTTACTGCAAAAGGGAAAGGAGAGGGTATTTTTTTCTGGTGAGAATTAGAGGCTTTTAGAGGCTATAAAGAGACCTCAAATATCTTAGATCAGAGGCCCCAGGTGGTCCCACATAGGCAAACTTGTGGACTCACATGAAGTTCCACTGAGAAATGGTAGGATGTTACTTGATGTGAGACTCAGATGGGCTAAATCCAAGTGCAAGATTTGGGTTTTGATACTTGTTTTGCTTTTAAAAAGAAAAATGAAGGGAAGAATGACAGAAAGGACAACATATAAGGTAAGGAAAAAAGAAATAAAGAAACAAGCAAAGTGAAAGACATTCATCACAGGCAAGCATTTACCTGCCTTCCTTTTTACCTTTGCCACTAGTGGATGCTCATCAACCATCTGGAATAAAGGAAACACAGAAGGAAGGGGAAATAGGGAGAAACTGCACCTCACAGGTGTGTAGGGTTGCTGCTGTTCTGTGTACTACCTCCAGTGCCACTGATACCCTGAGTATTTCACTCCACACTAAGGAAAAGCAGCAGTATCAAAGGTGCCTTGGCCATACCACAATTCAATCCTACCTGTGTTGCAGTGACCCATTTCGTGATCTACTGCTATGACCTCCCTGCTGATTTATGGCTTCTTGCCTGAAACAGTGCAAGGAATTGCAAAAGTTTTCCTATCTTAATTCTATACTGCTGCCACCAATAGCTCCTCTTTGGGTGTGTTCTGCAAGCCTGTGAAATAAAAGAGCTCCCAGGTCTCTTGACCCTTATATTATTTTCTATTCCTCTATCTTTTTGCGCCATGTAGGAACCATAAAAGAAAAAAAACTCAGCAAACTCTCCTACTAGTTCATGATGCACTCTAAGTACACTTTATAGCAAGTTTAATGTTAATGAGCACCAATTACTCTTTGAAATCATCATAAAAGGCATAAAAAGGCTGATATTGTATATTTGATATCCTCTGGAGGCTATCTCCAAGATGGAAGTGTACTTTTGAGAAGCATACACAAATTCCCTCTGTGAGATGATAATTTCTGAGTACATGGTGCTTTTGTGGTTTGCACATGCACCACATTTATGGGCCAGACCACTACTCATCTTTGAGAGGATGGAATTTACACCCTTCTCTCTAAGAAAAAAAAAAATCATTTTATGGGGAAGGTGTCCTCAAGATTGTTACTGTAAAGTCATCCTTGAGTGCAGAATTTTGCCATTAAATGCATAGGAGCTAATCAGCCCTTTTTCTTCTATAATGATCAGTTGTGCAGACAAAGACTTCTTTCAGAAAAAAATTAGAGTGGCACAAAGTGAATCAGCAAGGCTGAGAAATGGTTGATAGTTCTGTGAAATAATATTAATAAAAATAACAACAACAATAATAGTGGAAACAATGTCTCAGCAACTAGAATTTTTAGGTGGTAGTTCATATCACAGTGAATTTTATGGGACTTTCCAGAGTTCCAAGAACCTGCTGAGCTGCCAATGTTTATGGGATAATCCCATAAACATGTTGCAAATTCCATGAGCTTCCACAAGCAAATTCTTGTCCAAGTCTTTAAAGATATTTTAAGGGAATATTTTATTATTTAATTATAAATCACAGCTATCATCAGACACACAAAAAAAGTATTTAAACAATAGATAACAGTATTATTTTTGCCTATATGATCTTTGTTCTCCATGGGAGATAGATATGGATTTCCATGTGACTGCTGAGAACTTTATGCCCACCGGTTTTCTTCAGGGGAAAAAAAAAATCAACAGTTTGTAGTCATCCATACACTCTTACAGTAGTTAAGCACATTATATGTGTTTAACATTATTTTGTCACTACAAGTCTCTCTCAAGTGAGAATTCTGATTTTATCCTACAAATGGCAGAGGAAGGCCAAGAGCAGCTGAGCAGGTGTCGTGCAGTATAGTAGATGTACTGACAAACTATTTTACTTTTCCTTGGTGTGCAAGTGTTTGAGGGATCACGATCCCCTTAAAACTATCAGATGTTATATCTATTGACTTATATATCACCAGTGCTTACAAACTTTAAATTGGTTTCCTGGGAATCAGCAGAAAAACTAGCCTTCCTTCAGTCAGACTTCATTTCTGGTTGGTTTGGTTTTGTTTTAGTTTTTTGGGTTGGGGGTTGGGTTTTTTTTTTTTTTTTTTTTTTTTTTTTTTTTTTTTTTTTTTTTTTTTTGGTGTGTGTTGCTCCAGATAAGCTCAGTCCTCAGGTAAAGCACAAAGACCAACTTGTTCATACTTATTCCAAAATAACAAGTTGCAAACAGCATATTGGAGGGAGACTGGACAAGTTCACAGAAAAAGAAAGCCATGGAGGATTACTACAAACATCACATCTGACCCAGGAAGGCTCAGAGTTGAAATTATACTAGAGACTGGAAGAATATTTGAGAGAAATTTTGTATCTTTTGTAATCTTTATTCTTCCCCTATTTCCTCAGAAGCTGTGTTTGGACACTGCTGAAGATGGACTATATGGGTATTTGTTCTCACATAGCACAGCTGAACAGCCTAATATATTTATGACTTATTGGGAAACAACATGAGGTCCATCAGGCTCCTCAGTCAGCTTTGTGTCTCAAAGAAAATAAATAAATAAATGGGTAAGGGAATTTCTTGTTTGTGCTTATAAAAAAGCTTCTGTGTTCACACAGAGTGTAACTTTTCCTGTACAGTCATAGTTGGGTAACTGATAAATCCTGTTGAATTGCAGGGATCCTGCAATGTGGACGAGAAGGTGATGTCATATGAGGGACCCGAAGGAGTTCTGGTCATTCTGAAGAATTTTGCTTATCTCATAGAGCCCTGCAGGTTGACTAATGTCAGAAGGAATTTCAGAAGCAGTAATTCTTTTGAAACAAGGATTAGTTACTGAAATCTTGTTCAATTCTGTCTTAGACCAAAAAAGGAGGAAAATCAAATGATGGGCCCTTGTAATGATTTTCACTTGTCTTCCCTTGCAGATATGTCCAGCATAGGGTGTGAAAAAAGCAGCACACTTTCTTGTCTCAGCAGGTGGCCTGTGAGATACTGAATGAGCCACCCCCACTCCATCTCCCCACCTCTCTCCTAATTAGCAGTGGATAACCCTGTCCCAGTCTACCCTCACACGCTGCACTGCTCTCAACACAGAGTGCTGCTGCCATTTCACACAACGTGCTAATATCTCTGTCAAGTTTCTCTCTAGTTCAGTGTCTTTGAACTTTCTATTGACACAAGTGAGATTTTTCAGAGGAGCTGATGAACAGCTTTGAGAAATACTGTTTACAGTGAGTTCTGCTGGGATTCTCTCTGATGCGGGTTTCTCTCTTCTTCACAAGTAATTTTATTTGCTAATTTTCAAGACCTGGACTTGCAAAATGATGCACATTGCAGTTAAAAATACTCAAAACTTTACAGGTTTTCTCATCTTTATTCCCCTCCTATAGTACTGGGAGTATTCCTTGGTGGCATTTCTGAACAAATACAACATGAAAATGAAAATGCTGAAAAACCTAGCCCAAATCCTTTCCAAAACATCTGTCTCTATGATTGGCTTTATTTTCATGTCTGAAATTTCAAGTCAGCCTGAACTGTGGCTTGAATACTTCCTATACCAGCACTTTCAGAAAAACTCGGAAGTTTTTTCCTCATGGTTGTAAGCCCATGAGACTCTTTGAACTTGTTTCCTCAGTAACTCAAAGAACTAAATTTGTAGGCTGCATATGTTGACATGTGATGTCCCCCTCCTGCTTTTTTCGAAGGAAACCTCATTCAGGGTGGGGGGAATTACAAGCTGTGTTTCCATGCAAACACATATAGGGTCCCTGTACCATCCTGAATATCAGAAATAAAGGTAAATGGATGAGGGAAATCTATGCTGGTATGGCTACAGCTTGGGAAGCTGTAGCTGAGATATTTTTTTAGCTGCTGATACTACTAGAGCCACAGCAAGAAGATTTAGTATGAACCACAACACTCAACAGGGAACGGATATCACAACCATCAGCTGGGGCTGAAGTTTAAAATACCAAAATCTCCTTTCCTTGCTGTATCTGGCTCTCTGAATACAATTATCTGCATAACACTCAGAAATGACATTTTCTTTCTCCTTTTTAAACTAGCAACATTATAGAGAAGAAATATAAGTATCTCTGAAATAGAAAAGCTCCTTTAATACCCAGAATTAGATGCCAGATTTGTCAAACAATGTATCAAGTACTCACTTCCCTCCAGATAGGGAAGTAGTAACCAATAAATCTAGGAACTAACCACTGTCATTCACAGGCACGTTGTATTTGGATAGGATGCCCTTAAACAGAACACCCAACTGCATGGCAGGCAAAATACCAATACCATTTTTTGCTCTGCAAGAGGCTTGATTTTTACATTTCTGTACCAAAGCAAGTTTTTCTGTGACTTTCCTGGTCCAGCCTCCACGCCACAGAAAACTTCTGTCAGGACAATACAGTTCTCCCCACTGCCCTGAGGAACTCTCTCATGTTGTGTACTGCTGGGTACCTCTGACTGACAGAGATACATTTGCACTGGGTGGCAATGCAAAGGCATGAGATCATCACAAACTGTGTGGTTTCAAAGACCTACAGCCCTTTAAGGATCTAGCCTAAGAATTTTTATATTTATTGTTGTTTGTGATACTCTTTGCAAATATTTTAATTATATAATTACCTTTACATCTCATTCATGAAACCCCAAACTTCTCCAATTATACAATTAACTGCCTTTTTTTTTTTTTTAGGAAAAACTTCTTTGTATTACACAAGCTCAGTGACTTTTATTTTAGTTTCTTCTCAATTTTTACTTCCATGAGATCCTATTCTGCAAAATGGATTAGATTGTAATCTGTCTGGATTTGTGTCAAATCTAACCCCTCTTCATATATGCCACATCCATTGCTTGCTGTAATGCTGCAACCATGGCAGTGACTGCAATATCAAAATGACAAGGTTCTATCTGTCGCATAACTAACGTAGGCTAGGAAGGTAGCATAATACCCAGCAATTAAAAATTAATCTTTTAAATCCAAATATAATGCTGATAGCAGAGCTTTCCCTTTCAGAAGCATTGAGGGAATTCTTCATGTTTAACATTAGCCCTCTTTTAGTCTGTTTTGTGTAGCTTTGGGAATACATCAGTCTTCAGCATTAGACTAATTATTTTCTTAAAATGTAGAGTTTTTCATTCTGTTATTAGGATTTGTAAAATTACTGATCTCATGAAAGAAAGTTCTCCTGATGTCAGAGAATTGATCTGCATTGATGCAATAAGATTTGCTTTTCACACTCAGGGGAAAATCATACAGCTATCAGATTTCACCTCTCTTCAAAGCTCCTCGGTAAAAAAACTTGAATGCTTCCTGTTATATACAACTGTTACAGATATTCTAGTAGTTACTGACACAATCTACAAGAAGCAAGTATTCCAGAAATATTTTCCATGATGTGCCTGTTTTTTTACTGGTTTAGTCCTTTTCTACTAACAATACATGGAAATAGAAGCTTGAAACCATCTGGGGGTGGGAGAAGGGGATGCAGGAATTAATATTCATTATGATAACTGATTTAGTGCACAGTATCTAGGAAGCAGCAGCTTTGTTCCCTGCACTTGAAACTGGACAATGAAAAGGAAACCAAAATTGATACACTTCTGAGCTCCTGCAGTCTAGTTTTCAGTCACCTCTACCTTAACACAACCACACTCATGAGGATACCTTGGCTGCACTGCAGCTTTAATTAAATACATCTGCTCAGTTTTGCTTCTAGTGATCAAATGCTCACATCAGTGAAGCCTCCACCAACACTGGTAGAAGTTGTCTGTGTCAGTAGGATATCCAATAGCAGGGCATGCAGATCTCATGGGCAGAGTTCAGTTTGGCAAAGTCAGTAGCCAGATTCTCAGAAGCTTTTGGCACAGCAGGTGCAAAGCTGTGGAGTTGAGCACCTGAAAGGGAGCCAAGGGCCTGTGAAAGTCTGACTCCAGTAGGGTAGAGAGACTGAGCTGGAGAATTGCCCTCTGAGGCACATTGAAACCTGTCCTGTAGCTGTCAGGTCTGGGCATGTTCGGTGAGTGATAAGTGTGTTCTGCACTGTGGCTGTCAAATCAGCACCTCTCATGAACTCTGAAGTGACACACACCTGGGTGAAACAATATAGATGGAGATACACACACCCACAGAAACTCTTCTTGCGTCTGACATGTTTCATCAACCCTCTTTCAAGCTTAAGAAAAATTGCCATCACTTCTCACAATCCAAACTATGACACCTCACAGCTTCCAGCTAAGCTATACAGCTCCCAGCACTAAGTAGTGTTTTTATCACCATTTGACAGTTGTAAGCTCATGGAGCTGAGCACTCCTAACTTGGCTCCCAACTCCAGCTGCCCTCTGCACTTTGCCAAGGCTCTTGTAAGTGTGCCAACACAATTAGCTTCTGCTGTGGACAGAGAAAGACTGGTCTGTCTTTTCAGGAAGAACCTGTTTAACTGTAGGGAAATACAGAACTTCGCCATATATATATATATATATATACACACACACACTAAGATATATACACATAGATTTACACACATACTAAATGGAAATTGTGCCTGGCTTGAGAAAAAAGTGCTAGTTCTTGAATTTCCTGACTTCTGTCATAGCTCCTCACATTACTTTTTGGTTACTTACATTCCTATTTAATTGGGACTAGGGCAAGATTGCTGAAATGACAGATAAACTTGTCTGCCTAAAGTACTGACTTACATTTGGCACTATTTAGTCATTGTTTTAAAAGGTTCACAAGAATTTGTTGTTTTCAGAAGTCCATTAAGTGTTAGACTGGAGGAACACAGAGTAAGAGTACACTGCCTATGGGACAGATAGAAGTCCTTTTTTTTTGAGAAAATAGGATAAAATAAGGTAACATGAAATAAACTACTATGGATTAGTTGTGCTGAACAGTCAGAAAACTAATGGGTGACAGATCCCACCAGTTCTTGGCAGGCAGTCCATTCAGAGCCAGAAATTCAGATTCAGCCCAGGACACAGAGGACAGAGGTACCTGTGTCTTGTTTCCTTTCATGAAAGAACAATCAATAGAAATTATCAAATTTCTATAAGAATCCAGGAAATAGAGGATTGATAAAGCAGAATGATTAAGTGTCTGATCTAAAGTTACAACAAGCATAGTCAAAACTCAAATTTCAGTAGATCAGGCTCTCAAGGTTATTTCTACTGATTGATGCTGTTTCACTGTTATTTCAGATATCTCTAAATAGCATAAATACTGACAAATTCCCAGGAAAAAACCCCAGATTGAATGGACATTGGACCAGACCCTTGTGCATTCTGATCAGCCTCCCCTCAGAATACAGAATTGGCTAAATGTATGTTTGACTTCCTGAGGCTGCACAAGCATTTTTCAATTCATAGGTCATAACTGAGATGGCCTTTGAAGAAAGTGTGATATTAGCTTTACAGACTTTTATAAAAGATTTGTTTCAAACAGAACAAGTACAGCCAGGACAGCAGCAACAATACTCTTTGCATTGTCCTACGAATATTAACTTCATAATATGTGTCAGTTCGGGGTGATCTGTGCTGCAGACCAACATGTACTATAACAAACACTGGAGTGAGACCAGTGGTTTATTTTAAATCATAAATCTCCAAGCAACTCTCATGCAGCAAAATCTTAAAGTACTGCTGAATTGAAATTAATATAAAACCATGATTAAGAGATATATAGAATTTATGCTTATATGATCCTCCTGGCACTTCCAACCAGGACCGTTTACATCTACCTTGTGTTCTTTTTCTGTTTGTTATTTCTATTCCTGAAGTACAGAGCAAACATCTAGTCTCCCGGAAGTCAAAGGCAAAACATGGGGATTTGTTTGTTGGCAATAATAATAATTAAAAAAAAAATCAACAAAAGAAATTAAGAAACTACATTTAGGTAGATACATAGTAAAAATTTTGCTTTCACTGTAGTCTTAGGGAAACTTTTAAGGAAAATCCTAGGATGACCTATTATCATCTTCATATACAGATTGACAGAAAGATAAACAAGTCATCTAGTGTTAATTATATCATCACAACTGGCACTTTTTTTTTTTTTTAATTCAGGGCATAAACATGCATAAACCCCACATCTGGAAGGAAAAAACAACATTGTCTCTTCCAGTGAGATTAAATGGAAGAGAATTGCAAGACTGTGCCAAAAAAAAGTTCAGATTCCTATATAGATGAAACCTGAAAAGTTACATTGGCTCAATAGCTGAAATAAGTATTTTGAATTTGGAAGTTCAAATACAGAAAAGGTAATCAGAAATACTTGAATTTTAAATACAAATTTACATGAATTTTGAAAAATGCACACTTAAAATTAGATTAATATGCTGATAAAGAAAACCTGCTATGCTTGAATTGTCTCTGAAATCCTCCTCTGAGGACCACACATCTTTAAGATGACAGACTTTTGCCAAATTAAAACTGTTTGCCTCAATAAAAGGGAGACCCGACAAGACAAAAATTGATGGCCCCTGTTTTTTAGACTTTGAAAATATATGTTCTGCAGGGGTTTTATCATCTATGATTTATGGCATTACCTGTGATTCAGGTGAAGGACTGAATAGGAGCATTTTGTCCCCTTTACAGAAATTATTACAAGCTGCAAGGATACAATTAAGGATTTCACTAGTGTCCACAAACAGGTACTTGATTCCTGAATAATATTCAGATTCTTTAAAGGCAGAGCTGCTTAAAAACAATCCTTTCCCCTGGTTTCTTTTGTTACTTTTCTAAATCTATTCTTCTGCAGCAGCCATTTGCCACTCTGCCTCTATTGAAAGCTAAGCAAACAAGGTGGTACAAGTTTCAATATCACAGGCTATTCCTGGGCAACCTGTAGAACTGTGAAGCAAGAGGAGCACCAATTAATTCAGCTGCTCAGACCAGCAGCCCACTGGGCTCCATTTTGATGCCTTACCATTCTTTATTGCATTCCTTTTGAACAAACCACTACCATCTATTTTTGCCTTCGGTTGTCCACTTTACAACAGGAGGATATATTGTGTACTTTTGACAAGTACTTTAAATTCTACTGAGTTAAAAAAAAAAAAACCAAACCACAAAACCACGAAACAAGCTACCAAACAAAGCAAACCAAAACCCCCAAAGCAACAGAAAATTCTCCTTAAGAGAGTTTGTTAAGATTCATTATTTGACTTCCAAGACATAAATTAGCAGGTGCAGGAAATAAATGTTACATAGTACATTCAGAGTTAAGAGACAGAATTTCAGAAAACTTGATTTTCTGACCAAAATAAAAATATTTTAATTCCTGCTCATAAGAAATGCATAGTTCTAAAGGGAAATAACTCTGCATCTATTAAGGATCCCTGCTAATAATATCCATCACTTAGAGGAAGTATTTAATTTTGCCTTGCTTTCCTGCTATTTTTCTTTTTTTTTGTGAAGGATGCAACTAGGGTGGAAGTTATTCCACAGAGTGAATTCCAGCCAATAAACTGACAGAGACATGAATGAGGGTCTCTACACGACAATCCCTTCTCCCTGTGTAATCACTATAAAAGTCTGTTCATAAATGACTCCTGGTTTCCATTTAAAAGCCTATCAGCTCAGTAGGAAAGGTCTTCTAAAGATTTCTGACAGAGAAAAAGCTCTCCTAGCTGCCCTAAGAGCCATTTCTTCCCTCTGTTTACTTCTCCTTGAGGGGCAGCAGCCCAAACACATTACTGTCTAGAAAGCTCTGCTCATAAAACAAGAGGGAAAAATAAAAGAAAGGAAGAAAATAAAAAAAGAGTTTCAAAGCTGAGACAGAGACAGTAAAGGTTTTGCATCCTCTGGTGCAAGCAGTGTATATGTCAAGGAGTGCATGATTAAGACTTAATCCAAGATCTACCCAATCACTATCTCTCTTCTTATTTTCATGAGGCCAGACTCATGAAACTTTCCCTGAGAGAATTATATAGTTCATGAAAGCCCTTTGGCAGAGGCGGCATTGCATAAAAATTTGGTGACAGGATCAGAAAGCCAAAAGACCAGCTTTGCCTCGGAGTTGTACTTATTTTTTTCAAGTTAATATAATCCATTAAAATGAAACTTAGTCACTTCCTGAATCAAACTCATGGCATGGACTAGACCAGGATACCAGCATGCAGACTTGCTTGCTTTGTGTACCCACACACAGTACCGACTTTTTCTCCCATCTCGAAAATGATCCTCCACAACAGTCACAGTCAGCCCCTGCAACACCTCCACAGACAGCAGTGATCATTTACAATTCTTAATTCATGTATGTGACATGGATCCCATCATGAGATACCAAAAGATTTAAATGAAGACCTCTCCCTTTTCATTGACAGCAAAAGATGTTGAAGTGTTATTCAGGACAGGTCAAGCCCCTGAACAGCTTCCTTCCCTGGGCAATTCAGCAGAATAAAATAAAGTTCTATTTTGTTCTTTTTTTGAGCTCCTAGTGCTTATAAAGCTTCAGCAGAGAATTTCCTGCATCCTGAGCAGCTTGCAGTAACCATTGCCATGGTGGTTGTCTCCATCAGCAGCCTCCCATGGTGGCACAGGTAGTTACTATCAGGCAGGTTTACATCACTGCTACCATTTGACATTACCAAAAAGCTGTTTAAAGACTTTTCCCTTTCGAAGAGCCCTCATCTGTCAGATATGGACAATTAGTGCTGAGACAACAAGCTCCACACTTCCCTGAAGCTCTCATCCTGATGGCACAGAACTTGCCATGCCTTGACCTAACTGCCTCTGCTCCTCATCCTCTCCACTGTACCCCTTCCCAAGCTCACACAAAGCCTCTCACTCCCCATCAGTGCATCCTCTCCTGGCCCCTTTGTGGGGAAGACAACAATTAAGAGCCTCTCTTCTCCACCCCAAGCATCAAGCCCTCCTCCAGCAGATTTTTACACACCCCTAGAATCCCTTCTATCCACAGAAACAATCAGCTTCAAATCCTAATGAAGCTCCTTACTCCTTAAGTACCACATTCCATGGCAGGACTGCAGTTGCATTTCTAGGAAGCTGCAAATTTCCTCAGGCATACTCATAGCCTGGTTATTGCTTTTTTCTTTCTTCTGTTGCTCTCTGAAATGGCTTACCTGAAGATAAGTGATTTTTATAGAACTGCACTCTGGTTGATTTGTGACAAAAAAACACTAAGCAGTAAGATGCTCTCTGGGCTGCCACACTTGTGCTGAAAAATGCATTGATTGGAAGTTCTAGGTTTTTCTAGAAAGGCAAGCTTGAGCTCAGCATCACTCATAATCAAAGCTACATGCAGAGACTGAGGCTTGAGAGACAAAGTGTCTCAAAGATGCACAATTTGGAACAGATAACTTGCAGTAATTGCAGGTGGCTCATGCAGAGCCATGAGTAGAGGTCTCCCTTGAACCAACTTGCACTTAAGTTGGATTTCCTCCAAGAAGATATTTGACTTAGGATTTTTTTTTATCAGAGCCAAAAAAAGGAATTTAAATAGCTTTTAATCACCATAAGAATCCCATTTAATCAGGCTGTCTGGGTTTGTTTCTTTAGCACTGATGAATTAATCGAATCATAGTCTGATTAAATGAGTTATGATACTGTAATATTAAACTTTTTCAGTTACTTGCTTGCATCTCTCTGCTAGAAACCTTGCTTATGGAAAAGGGTTGATAAGGGAGGTCTTAAATGCAACTCCACTTACTAAATTTCCATGTTCTGTCTCTGCTATTCTTATTTTCCAAATATGTATATTCAAATAATTACTATGAACTATCCTATAATGTAAAGTGATGCATGTAAAGTGTAAACTATCCTGCATGTAAAGTGATTCTGATTATGCAAACAAACCAAGTAAACAAATCTCCTGTTTCCTGTCTGGAGCAGATATCCAAAGGGGAGAAGGGAATCTGAAGTAGCTTGTGCCTTTTTCTATAGTCACATAACTTATGTCATCATCATATTCTCCATTTTTTTTTTCTCCCTTGGGAATTCAGACATTAAATTCATAAATTTTTTACTAGATACTTTTAAATGCACAAGCTGATTAAAACCAACTAAGACAGAAACAAGTTAATGTGAAACCAGATGTAACAGCAATATTAGAGCAAGTTTAAACTCCTAGCCCAGTGGAATCATGGTCAGAGAATTTTTCTGAAACCATATGGTATCTGCCATGAGAATGTCAAGAAATGTTGTTCCTAGCCACATAGCTGTCTGAAGGGTGGCAGATGGAGGAAATATTACATGTGCCAACATGTTTAATTAGCTCACAGACTCTTAATCCCTTTGTGTTTTTTAAATGCCACTCTTCCAAAGTCTGGTCCAATGTCCATGGAAGTACAGTGGAGTTTCACTGAGGCTGGTAGGTGCTGGCCTCAAACCCACACAGTGTGTGCAATAAAATACGTGGCTGCTGGCTGGTTGCAAAGTTGTTTGTAAGACACAGGCAAAAGAAAGGAGTGGATCAAAAGCAAGTTGAAAACTGAGCTACTTTTAACCACTAACTGTTTTGCTCTCCCTGTTAAAGCTCTGCTTCTTCCCCTGTTCCCTTGTTTTCTCTTCTCCATGTCATGCTCCTGACATGCTGCAAGGCATCAATGCCAGGGATCTCACTTCCCCAAGGGTGGGTTATCACATCAGCTGCCTGGGCTGGGTCCAGTTGCTGTGCTTCATCTCCTGCCAGATCTCCTCCTCATAAGAAAACCACAGGAGTATAGGAGGGGGACAGTCACCCACTTACTGTGTGGGCTCCAAAAACTACTCAAGAGCAGAGTTTCTTCTCCATAAGGGGTTTTCTTGCTGTGATGATTCATAGCACAGCAGAGGGATATAGGCCAGTTCAGCAAAGAAAGAATTTCTTTTCCTTGGATTTTGGAAGGACCTGGCAGACTGTGAAGGAAGCATCTTCCCCAGAACAGCACCAACCTTGTTAATAGTGCCTGGTCATGCTCGGCTACGAGAAGATCCACTCACTTGATTTTTCTGTCAAAGGGACCCAAGCTGATACCTGCTGCCAAGACAGCCCTCACACAACCCAGGGTGACCAGTCACTCAGGTGTTGCAGTTTGGAATTATTATGTAAATCCTCTCCCCTGCCATTAACTGTCCATGCCAGTAGTTAACAAAGAGAGTAGTTGACACCTGATCACCTGGGTGGGGCCAGGTTGCACCTTTTGTTTCCATGCCAGTAAGT
>JAWWEV010000169.1:26636204-26655187 GCA_035583235.1 Hafferia zeledoni
CCCCCCCCCCAAAAAACCAACAAAAACCCCCAACCCCCCCCCCCCCCCCCCAACCACCTCACTGAGGTTTAATGTAACATGGGCTGATACAGGATAATTTCCTGTTTTGACTTGGTTCATGAATAACTGTAGTCTAAACTAATAGATATTTTCCCTCACTCTCCATGAAACTAAATACAGCCAATTAAATACACCCCACCAAGGCACCCAATCTCTAAACTCTGAAAAAAAAAATTCTTTTTCCTACTTGATGTTTAAAATTGTATAGTTACAGGCATTTTTAAAAAAGATTTTGTATGAAAAACCATTTCCCAACCGTGATTTATTTTTAAGTCCTTCTTAAATTGACTTCCTGGTTTACTTGACATTTCCTACTGAACAGTTTTAACCACATCCATTATCCCCTCAGCATATGGTAAAATCTAAGAAAATTCAGTCAGAGAACCATTAGAGTAAGTGGAATGAGACACATTGCCTGTTTAGCCTTATATATTGCCTGCAGGAATTGCTTTTGCTTCGAGGGGAAGAAACTTTACTTAGCATGTAGATCTTCAATTATGAAGTGTAATGACTCAGAAAAAAATGTTGTTATTTTCTGTCCCCTGGAGATAAGTAGCTTATGACTTCAAGCACAATGGTAAATATCCCAAAGCTTGAATTCCAGACAGCAGCATTATATCTACAGCTTTGCAAGTCAATACAGAATTCCTCCTTGTTTAGCAAACCCCAGTATTGTGTGCATTGAGATGTGAAGTGATGGGCAAACACACTCAAGTAAAAAAGGAATAAATATATCCAATTACAGAAGCATCTCACTAAAGGACTGCAGAAATAGTTGTTTTCCTTTGGTTTGAAGGTAGGTCAGTCATCACCAACAGATACAATCCAAAGGTTATTTTTGAAGCACTTTAATCAGGTGGGATGTAGGATTCAGGGGGATTTTGTCAGTCATTGGGTGGAGCCCCTGCATTCATTGGAGCCGTGTATTAGATCAGACCCTGCCACATGTAGGTCCACAAACAGCCCAGTCTAGAGAGCACTCTGTGCTACAAGCCATCAAGCCACAGTGCTGTGGTCCTCCTAACATCCCTTCTGAAAAATTGAGGCATTATTGAACTGTGGGGCAGATGAGCAAGATCAGTTACTTGAACTGAAAAACACCTGTACTGTTGAGGTTGAATTCATCAGCACTTGTATTAAAATTTATGGTTCATTTTTCCCAAAGTAAGTAGATGGCAAAAAGCTTTCTGAAAAAAACCAGAAGAGTTTTTCATTGTATTCTTAACTTCACATGGAAAATTACCAAAAATTGATCTGTGTATACTTAATAGTTAGTTTCCTTTAGCTATTCTTCATCTTGACCTTTGAAAGGATATTTAAAATTTATTATACAGTGATCACCTTTGCTTTTCAGATAATACACTACAAGCTCTGAGTAACATAAAGCTGATAACAGAAGGAAACTAAGAGATTTATTTAATATCAAAAAGAAGAAACACCGTATTTTACTATTAGAGGTTTTCTTGAGAACGAGCAAAGCAAAGGAAAGAAGTTATCTATTGCATGAGAAGAGTTCAGATCTTAAAAATATTACTTAAGCATCAGCTCCAGGTATATCACTCACTCAATTCCTTTGGCAGGAAAATAGTGGTATTCAATTCATAAAAACAAACGAATTAAGGAAGTGATCAATGCAGTGGCAAGTGTCCAGAATACCAAGTTCTATGTACAAAGAACATGAGGTCACTGGTGGTTAACAATGGGCCATGGGGGAACTTGCAATTACTTCACTCAGAGGAGACACTGGCAATAATCTTACTGCATATCAGGAACATTATATATCTTTCATGCTACTTGGAAAAGACTAATTTGTTATGAAATTATTTACTATTCAATAAACAAACAGCATCTGATTACTTCAGAGCCAACATGAATAAGCAATAAATCACAGCAGCAGCCAGGAAAACAGAATTGTTGAGGAAAGATGTCATTGATGCTGAGAAGGGACAGATTTCCAGATGCCACCTCAGGAGAGGTTCTGGAACATCATGAAGCAAATGATCAATGGCAGCACTGCCTATCAGCTTAGGTTGATCATGGACAGAAGCACTTTTTCAGAAAGTGCTGTAAGGTTCAGAGAAGAGGTTGTGGAAGTTACACCATGCCCAGAGGCCTCCTGGAAAAGGAGGCACAGGGAACATGGTTGACAAAGCAATGCATTGACTCTCACTACAGACCTGCACCCTGTGCATGCCTTCATACCCCGGACCATGATCCACAACTCTTTCAATGTGTTGAGCCTGAGCTACCAAACAAGCTTAAAGCCAGAGACTTAGATTCTAGCCAAGCATACCAGTACAGAAATACGGATATATTTCTTATATTTTAGTGCCCAAAATTTACCATGGCCCAGCACTCAACAGTACTCAGAAAGAATTGTTGGATATCTTTGTCTGTTGTCCTAAAGATAAAATCAAACCCAAACTAACAAGAAAATGTTAAAGGTCTGGATACCATCACAGAGACCTAACTAAAAATCTCTGCTTAGGATACTAGCGATGCATTAGATAATAGCAGTAAAAGGGAAAAGAATGGGAAATACAAGAAAAACGCATCCAAAGAATATTTCAAGACAGAAGTTTAAGTTCTTCCCATTAGGGAGGGAAATGTTTTCTTAATGATGAGCAGTGTGATGCAGCAGAAGTTGTCTTGCAGTGCAGGAAATATTCTTCAAGGAACAAATGGATTTGAAAGACCAAGGACTGAATAGGAAAAACCAACAACAAAAACAAAAGCAAATCCTGAATAGAGCCTTAATTATAAATGTGGAATAAGATAGCTCTCTGGTTGCTTTTGTTTAATGCAATTTTAAAGAAAAGTCCTTTAAGCAGTGCGGAGAGAATGTAGATGATAAATCAGGCTGCTCCTTAACTACTGTAATTCTAAGATATTTTGTATTTTCTGCTCAGGTCCTGTTTTAGGCCCTTTTTGTGTGTGCAGCAGTGATTAACTTTTGCAGGGGCTAAATGAATAATCCCAATAAAACATGACAAAAATGTTTATCACCCTAACAGTACATCATCTCTCTCCCTTTCTCTGGGCAGTACATACTTGATGTCTGCCCAAGGGAACCCTCCAGAAAGTCACCTGGGCAGTAGCAATTTGTATTATCAGAAAGACTAGTACAGCTCTACAAAGGACTTTCTTGCTGTATTTACAGTTAGACTGAAAGGTGTGTAACAGTATTGCACTGAAGGCTCTCCTGCAGCCCTTGGCTCCTTTCATATATAGTTCACACATCAGTCCCTACATTAGGTATATGTTTGGGCACACATATGTGTGTGTGTTTATATATATGTGTGTGTGTGTGTCACCACAATGGCCATTTTTCTGTGAAACATCCAATTATCTGGGACAAAGCATTTGACATTTTGAGGGAAAGTGTTCTTTGAGACTGTATTTGAACACAGCTTCTGGCCATGGAAAGTGGCATTCCTTTCTTCTCATAAAAGCATTTCCTTGACCCCAGCACTACTTCCTGCCTAAGAGATCCCATGAGATAAAAAAGGCAAATGAGCACTATCAAAGCAAAAGGTCCTATCCAGGCAAAGACTGGCACCAAAAGAAGACTCAGATGTCATATAACCCCTGAGCTTTCTCCACTGGTTTCACATAAAAGACTTTCTGTGAGTGCTATGGACTAAACCTCAGGACAGAGCAAAATAGTGGGCTATAGTGAAAACTAAAGTGTCCTTGTACATAAAATAAACTAGAACTAAGTAAAGTGCCAAAGTCCTTCAAATCCACTCACATGGAAACATTCAAGAAATTCCTACAGCTTTGGTGAAACTTCTTGTGTGTCTTCAGCTGAGCATAAATGCAACCTAAACAGTTATTAAACAAAAATATATTTCAGTGTTATGTTTCCCATATCAGACTAAAAGTTGATGTTTATTATACCTTATTAAACTTCCTCTAAGCATATTCAGTCCAATATGGTTTATTTTGTAATCATTCTGAAAATCTTAAAATTTATGTTAGGATTTCTAGGATCCAGTGGTTTCACCAGCAAAACATGTCATTCAGTTTCATGAGGTTTCTGAACAGACCTTGAACTCCTGAGAGTTTTTATTTTAAACTTATTTGGAGGATAATATCCATTACAACCAATATGACAAGAAGTGGCCTGAGGCTGCACCAGAGGAGGTTTAGATTGAGTATTAGGAAAAATTTCTTTACTAAAAGGGTTTTCAAGCCCTGGAACAGGCTGCCCCAGGAAAGTGTTGGAGTCACCACACCTGGAGGTATTTAAAATACTTAAAGGTGTGGCACCTGGGGTCATGGTTTAGTGGTGGACCTGGCAGTGCTGAGTCAACAGTTGGATTCCATGATCTTGGAGGTCTTTCCAGCCTAATCTATCACAAGATTCTTCCCTCTCCCTGCTTGTAAAACTGGATTTCAATCCCATTTTTTTGGATTTGACAACAAAAACTTACATAATAATAATTTTCCCACTAAAAGATTCACTGAAAGATGTTCCAAAACCATGTTGTCTAGGGAGGGTTGTGCTAAATGGCCACCACAGTCCTTCTTGCCTTATAGTCTATGTTCCACTCTATTTAATTAGGTGCAAAGATAAATACTCCAGGATTAAGTAAACATGGGTCTAAAAATAAAAATAATAACCCCCCCCCCCCCCCCCCCCCCCCATCTATTTAGTGGGAAAAAGTCAAGATAGGTTCCAAAATGTGGAAAGTAAAAGCTTCTAAATGGTTTTAAGACAAAATCCTCAAGCTGATCTACTAGAGGAGCACTAAGGAGCTATCTAAGCCACCCGTATCGCAGGGGAACTACTCATGTAAAGGTGTTGGATAAAAGGGAAGATCAAACAAAAGTTTAAGGAACATAATTCTAATCTCCAAGTAGTCAATAGATTAAAAGAGGAAAGAAGTTAATTATTTTCAAAGTCCACAGTGAAACTGCTAACTTTGGACTCCTTAGAGTAACACAGATAAGCATCAAGTTGTAGTGCCACACACACATCTGATCCGGTCTGACAACAAGGGGACTTGTACTAGATGAACTCTTGATCTAATCTAGTTTTAATTTTCCATTTTTTGTCTACTAGAGAGGACCAGGATGTAAGTTAACTCAGAATGATATTCAAATAATTCTCTGGTGTTTAACACAAGCCCCCTAGGAATGAAAAGCCAAACAGACTCTTGACATTTACATCTTTCTATGTAGATCTCTTCCTGCCTAATTGCAAAGAGAAGATATTTGTAAGAATTGAATTTCTTTCTAGTTCAAATATCTCTTGGATTCATATGCAGGGGGTTCTGGGTTACATCTTAATATTTGAAATAAGAATAAAATACTTGTCAGGGCATTTGGTGTTTATCATCTGTTCTTAAATGACATCTTTGCCATGTTCCTCTGATGTGCTCCACTTCTGCAAGCTCATTCAAAGGCACTAGGGCAGACTCCAATCTAAGCATAGAAGTGGTGTGTATGGCTACACACAGATTAAAGCTAAATGTCAAAATACAGAAAGAGTCATGCTAAAGGGCAAGTATTAAAAAGTAATAACACAGAAAAAAAGTGCTTGGAGCAGGTGAACAGTTTCACTGAAATTCCCTTTGTGTCAAATTGTGGACTTTTGCCCTTTGCTCTGAGGGAGAGAAAGAGAATAAATCAGAAAATACTTGAGAAGAAACACAGACTTCTCAGTTTTATCATGACCAACACGTTCTCATCTCTTAAGAACAGGTAGGTAAATATTCTTTCTACTCAGAGTTACTAGTGAATATAACAAGCAAGAAATATTTCTATATATATCACAGAAAATAAAAATAAGAAAATAGTTGTTTTCTTACAGAAAACAAAGTTTTAAATAATGTTTTGTGGGACAGTCTGAATCTGGGGACAAAGGAACAGGAAATATGAAATGAATCCTCTTTAGAAAACTTGATGGTAAAGAGAAGCAAACAAAAACAGGGAGATTAGAGAGGGAAATTGCTTAAAAGGGAGACAAGTTGGAGGTGGATTAAAAGAAGGATGCAGATAAAGCAGCAAGTCCAGGTCTACTACTCAAACTGTAACTAGACTGAAAAAAAAATGATAACCCACGAAAACAGAAATTTCAATAACTTCTTCAACTTATTGATTGAAAAAATGCTTGGGCAGCCTGTTATTCCTCAAATATCCCCAAACATCTCCCACTATAATTCTCCTGTGGAAAAGAAACTTTTCCCAAGTTGAGTCCTAGTCACCTCGCCCCTCTAACATGAGCCACACAGCTCCACAATAGGAGCTACAAAAGCAGGTCAGGAGTCTCCAGCCAATACTGAAAGAGCCAAGAAAAGTGGCTGATAGAGCAGTGGGTGCTGGAGCTGTCTCTGCTAAACACCTGCTTGGCATGTGATAGAAGGGAACCCTGCAGTCAAGAAACTTGCCTGGCTTCAAGGAGAAAGTCTGCTCACTGCACTGACACAGGATTTACTTGATAATTCCAGAACGTAACTTAGGCTCCTTATCTTATTTTTCCTCATTTGGAAATGTAGATCAGTAATTTTATTTTTATTTATTTTGCCTATTCTGATTAACATTCTCCAAGACAGACTTTCCTTCACTGTAGTATACTCTAGCCACAGAAAATTTAGAACTTGTGTTTTCTGAACTTCAAGGCATCTTCCAGCTTTTCACTGCAGACATAAGGGCTGGGAACTTGGTGGGGTTTTTTAATGAAAGAAAGGTCATGTAATCATAGGGCTTCTAGGGTTACCTCTTTGTAGAGGCAGCCAGCATTACATTCCAATAAGAAACCCACAGAAATTTTGCTCTGTGTTTACAAATATATGGATTCTATCTACTTTAAGGCTTGTAAATGCTATTTTAGAAAGTTATTAGTAAACCTTCCACTTCAGGTTTTCAATGATGTTGCTCCTCAACCCCTGCTTCTCCCTCTTTCCATCTCACTCTCACTCTGCTACAAGAACATCCTGCATAGAGCTAAGCTTCAAGCACAAAAGCAGCACTTTGAACCAAGAGATTGTGCTCTGCCTGCAATAGAAACACATTCTTACTGCTGTATCTACAGAACTCTGCCAAAGAAGAATGTTTTCCCTTTGGCTTTTGGTGTTCAATGGAAAGCATTCAAATAGAATGAAGTCTCCAGAGATCTTGAACACCACATGATAAGATGTGCTTACTGTGGCTGCTATGAAAAACAAACAATGGGATTAAATTCATTTACCCTAAGGCATAGGAAAGAAGGTCATTCCAAAGTTACCAGTATGCAACAGTATAGACAAATGAATTCTCTAGAAGTTAGAGAAACTAGTTCAGAAAAGGATTTGCTGCTATCAAGAAACCTCAGCTTTGCTTACTGGAGGAGCAATGGATTCATCATGTCCTTAGTTCCATTCTATACTACAAATCTTCCAGATGAACTGGTCAAGCCAAAAATTAAGCTTAAGACAGAGGGAAAGGCTGAATAGTCTGATCAGTAGGGCCCAGAATTAACATAACTGGATGATTTAGTTTTCCTTATCACAAATTCTGATAGAGGTCACAGCTATTTCCAGGCAAACAGACTTGGTTTCAACCCAGTGCACCTCTGAATACTTAAAATGAGTTGTAAAGCCACATCATTAAACATCACAGTAGAATGCAATGGCAACAGAAGTCACTTTGTGAAAACCTCTGTGCTGCTGCAGTCAATGGAGAGAAATGAAGATTTCTAAGGAGTAATACTTTTTTTATCAAGGTAGTAGAAATTGAAATGATCACTTGGCGCTGCCTACCTGGATCCATCCTCACTTTAGACACAGGCAAGATAAACAGTTACTACCTGCTTCCTAAACGCAATAGTTAAACTGAATTGGGACCCAACCTTTGTTCTCTCTTAGATGTATTCTACAGGTAACTTATGACTGAATTTTGTCTTTGAGATACCTGGAAGCAAAATAATGTTTCCTACAATAGATGTCAAACTGTAAAAGCAATCTATTGTCTCACTCCAATATAATTTCCTTTTGGTCCTTAGTATACTCTCTTTTAAAACTTATATTGTACTAAGGGTTATAACACTAAAATCCTCCCAGGTAATAAATTGCAGATGGTTTTTGTTCTGCATGTAGGACAAGGGGCAATGGCTTTAAATTGAAAGAGAGGAAGTTCATATTAGATATTAGGAAGACATTCTTCACCGTGATGGTGATGAGGCACTGGCACAGCTTGCGCAGAGAAGTTGTGGATGCCCCATCCCTGGGTGAATTCAAGACCAGGGCTGATGGGGCTTTGGGCAACCAGGTCTGGTAGGAGGCATCCCTGCCCACATCAGGGGATTGAATTGAGATCTTTAAGGTCCCTTCCAACCCAAACCATTCTACTATTTTGCAATCTCCTATGTTTCACTGAGAAACTCCACCTAAAGTCAAGTTGAGAAAAAAACAAAGCAACACAAAAGATTTTCTTACAAAAACCCCAGCAATTCCAATTCCAGCTTTAATGGCACCCCTAGACCTTTTGTGTCAATTGACTGCCTCCATTGTGACTTCAGCTGTGTGAAAGGTCTTTAGGACTCAACTAGGTCAAAGAGCTCAGAATGCCCCATGTGGAGGGGAAACTTAGAATAGCACAGAGGCATTCCTGCAAAACTAATCACTAATCCTTTTGCACATATTCCCCACCAAAAGCACAAGTTTTAATAGTGACTTTTGGGGGCAAGGACATTTGTCCGTTGATCTCCAGAGTTAACTCATTTCACAAATAACAAATAATAGTAACTGTTGCTCACCTCAGCAATAGAGCAAGGAATTTGATCTTTTCACAAAATAGACAAGAATTCAGTCACTTCATAATCGCTTTTCATATAATGCAAGTCACAGATTTATGGATGAAGACAGTTTGGATAAGCTGAATAATAACCTTTGCAGAATATAGCACAATAAATTTACAACACAGCTGCCACTTTCACAGATGAGCTGTCTCTTATGATGCAGAATAGTATGCACACAGACCAAGAGTTTTGTAAGTTCATAAGTTAATGCATCTTTTTAAATGAAGCATCCTAATAAAAAAAAAAAATATAGTTGCCTGTCAAGTTGTCAGTTGCAGTGCTATTACTTGTGGGTTGTGAAAGGGGAAGAAAGCCCTCCATTTGGAATTGTTTTAAAAATGCCTGTGAAAACAATTCTTGTGGTTTTTATTTTGTTTGTTACCAATCTGCAAGTATTGCTAAGCATTTTCCCCTCCCAGTCTGCATTGTTCAACACTAAACCTTTCCCCAAAGTGATTTCAAGAACCAAACTAGCTCTCTGCTGCTCTTTTTTTGAGAAACAAAAAACCCCCTCTCACCCATCTCAAACCACTTATTACAAGTTTTATCTGCCAAAACAGCCTTTCAAATTACGTGCCTCTCAGATGGGCTGTTTGAGGAGAGACGCCATCAAGGATTATCCCTCACTATATGCCTAGGGAACATGTGGATTTCCTTCAGCCTGGACACCTTGCTATGATTGGAAGAACCCAGGACCTTCACCAGACAAACAACTTTCAACACTACATAACTGAGAAAATAGCAAGAATGGAAAATAAAATGAGATCATTGGTTCACATGACAACATCCTGGCCTTCTCTTTAAGTACTTAGTGTGGCAACTTCAATAACAGACTAAAAATAAGGACAGAAATTTTCACCAAAAAAGTTTATCTGACCCTGCTACAAAGGCTTAATTGAGCTGGAATGTATCTTAAATAAGAGCAGTTGGGTTATTTATGTGTTCTGCTGATGCCACCCTTGGGACTCACTGTCACTGTGCAGAAACCCCAAAGTACAGAACTGGTTGAAAGTGTTGTACGCTTTCTTATTCCAGAAACTGGCAATCCAGTCACATTTTATTTTTACCCAAAGCACTAGAAGGTTTATCTTCCTTATAATTTCTAAGCAGATAAGGGACTTTGTGTTCTCTTCTGAAATCAGCCAAAGGAAAAGTTATTAAACCTAACTAGTAAAATGACATAACTTCTAAAGAATAATCTATCTTCAGCTTCTTGGGTTGTCTGTTAAGCAGGTTATTGTGTGATCAAAGGAAGCCAAGAAGGTTTCATAATATTTTTGGTTGGTGACCCTGTGCTTCAAAGCCAGGAGGAGACAATTAACCTTGAAGATCCACCAGGGCTGGGAGTGTGATATAAACTAAAAGCAACATGCTTGCCCACATCCCTATGCATCCAAATAGCGAAAAGGTCCAGGCAGCCCAAAATAAGGGAAGCACCATCTTGGACACAGCAGGAATGCAGATGTCCTGAGTAACAAGGAAAATGAGGCTTTTTTATTTAACTATATCCCATAACTAAACCCTACATGAAGTCATAAAACAGGAGGAACAAAGGGAATAGGAAACAGAGTCATGAGACTGAAACCTGCACCCGTATTGGCCTATTCCCTGGCCATGGTCAAATGGCATCTGTCTCTGTAGTTAATTTCCCTTTGTCTCTTACTGATTATGACCTCTCCTACTGAAGTGTAAGAGCTGGAAGAACAACTGATTTGTGTTCAATGTGTTTGTACAGTAATTAGCATCCTATCATCTTTTTATCAGACATTTAACAACGGTAATAAAGACCCCAGCTTTACCCTCTACTTAAAAAATTAATTTCACTTCATGCACTTACTGCTTTGAATTTCTCTGTTTTACACAGATTTAGTGTTACACATGGATGTAAGCATGAAAGGAATTTTGCCTGTTTATTTCAACTGAAGCTTCATTCCAAAGGGTGGCTCAGAAGTTGGTATTGAGGGTCAGAACCACTATTATTCCCAAGCTTACCCATTCTTCATAAATGGTTTGAAACAAAATTACATGTTTTTATTCCTGTATTAATTTAAAGGTTGAGGTATCAAAATATTTGAATTGCCTTTTTTATAGATGCAGTAATAAAAACTGGTCTAAAAATAATATATCCTATGAGGCTTGCATTATTAAGCCATTTTTATCATTAAAATGTTCTGCTTCTTGCATTGCTAAAATGATAGGGAAATAAAATAATAAAAAATATCCAGCAATTTGCCAAGTTTTAATTACAAGATTATAGAGCTGGAATTCTTCATTTTATTTGCTGCTAGATTTAGCAAGTAAGTGCCTATCTAGGCTTCCTTTCCCAGGCTCTGTTCTGCTGTGTAACACACTGTCCCATGGTTTCTTCTTTCTGAGTTTATGCCAATAGTCAGAAATGTATGGAAACCAAGAGCTGTGGAAAGTTTTGTGCTGACTTCAGAAAGAAAGTATGTTAATGGATAACTCTGAACACAAATCCCAAAATTAAAGAATAGCAAGACTTCCAAAAACGAGGCGCTTTTTAAAGAAAATACTGAAAGGAAGGCTATTTCCAAGACACTGATTGAGACTCTTGCACTAAGGGATGTTCGTTACCTAGTACAGCCTCCGAACAGAGTTTTTATTTTGGGCAAATAGTTGCAAGCCTGTTTGAGGATACATGCTGCCCAAAAATAAATGCCATAGACTTCTTTACATTGTAGATTGGTACCCTTGTCATTCAAAAGACACAGGAATAAATATTTTTATGAACATCCACTAAATCACTGAAAGTATTGAGAAAAAAATAGCCATAAAACATCTAATTTCATACTGTATTATGGAGCATATTCATAGCACTTACTTTTGCTTGCTGAACCAGAAATGATTGTTGCTCAAATGGCTCTTCCATAGGAAATTAGTCTCCAAAGTATTCCACACTGATCACAGCACCTAAACACAAACACTCAAACAATAATATTAAGTCTACTACATGTCTTTTATACTGGTTTGAATTCTGTGCAGCTGGTCCTAGGTATTTGATTGGGGATTAAATTCACCTTCAGGATTGGAGATGAAATTCACCTGTAGCAGAAAAACAGTCTGTCTAAGATATAACATCTCCTAAACAGCATTTTGAGTGGATCCCAACTTTCTTTTTTTTTTTTTTCCCCCAACCAAAAGAAATAGGAAGGTAAAATTGAAAGAAGACAAACAGTCATTACATTTACATGCAGTTCAGAAGTGAAAAATAAATGGTTAATACACTCTGGGTTGTACAGAGATAGTAAAAATCTTCAAAAGGAGGTAAGAGATTTTAAAACATCTGAGACAAACCCTGCCTTTGGATTCATCTGTATAAAAGATCTACTATATTGTAATGCTAAAAATGTAGAACAGGACTTTGTCTTTCTCACTTAATCCCACATGGATTCAGGCAACAAAAAAAAAATATAAAGAGGCTCAATAGAGTGTACTCATACTTTCAAAAGAAAAGGCTGGTTTGGCTTCATTTTCCAAGCAGCTTGGTAATGTGTATTCATGTTTCAAAACTGTTGGTTGAACTCTGCCCTTTGTAAATCCAAGATATCTGACTTACGGTTATATGGATTTTTCCTGGAAATCACTGGAGGCCACCATCAATTCAGGAAAATATTGGGAAACCTGCAAGTGTTCTATGAAGACTTGATGGGTGAGTGGCAATATTCAGGGAGGATACAGTTGATTAATCAAGAATTTTAACAAGAAACAGATTCTCCAAACAGAAACAAAGGCTGTTGAATAAGAAGGAAGATTGCAAAAAGGCATCAGGCTGACCCCTCCACTGGATACCACATAAGTGCCCATAACTAAATATAAAGAGTAACAAAACAATATTGGGCTGTACCAAGACCTCAGGTCATTCCCTTTAATAGATTTAGACATGTTTGCTGGAGACTTCATAATGTTCCAGATACAAGTCAGGGGAAAAAAGCTAATGCAGAAAGAGATGTGGGAAACATCTCTGTTGTTACATTCTGTTAGCTCTGAAGCTGTGGAAACTTTCCCAGCTGTATCGAAAGTCTTTATCCATCCTTAGGTTAGGTTGAGTCAATTTTATCTGCTTATTTATCTGAAATTCAAGAAGTTAAAGAAAATATTGAATAAGCAAGCATATGTTTTCAGTTATCCTCCTTCCTGAAAAGGAAGTCAGTCAGACGACCATGTGAGGTGAAATAAATAGAAAGTACATTCTGAACATACAGCTTTCCCTGTGAATTCTTTATGGAAAATGGATTTTTTTTTCCATACAGAAGTTCCTTACAAAGTAAAGGTCTTGTTTATATACTGTAAAATATTCATGCAAACATAACAACTTCAGAGGTAGATTTTCAAACTTTTGATCCATATGCAACATGGGGGAAAAGAGTGAATGAAAGGTTTTGATTAGTGTTAGAAACCTCTTGATTCTTGGAGCACAGCAAAACAGTAGCCCTGGGAATTTTTTATATTAACTCTGTATTAAATCCCAGGATTAGCACATTTCTATGACTTCTGTGTAAGGCAAACTCCGATACAGATTTCTAAACACCATTTTATTATTATGCACATATTGTACATTAACACTTCCATAATTCTAATAAAATACTCTGCAATCTGCAAATGTCCTTGGAGCCTGACACAAATCCCACTGAAGATAGTGCAAAAAATGTCTACTTTTTTCAGTGGGCTTTGGAACAGCATTCTCTAAAGAAACTTAGGCTTACACGCCACCCTGTGTTGGACGTGCTCTTTTCTTGCATCTTCTCTAATGCTGCAATTGAGCCTGAAAACTACTATAAATCATGTAACTGAGAAACCAATGCACATAAAAGGAATTATAGCAAAGTCACTTTTATTTTGTAATATCCTGAGTCAATGCCCAGGATGGGCAGCATTCAGTGCTCCCTAGGTGATCATATAGTTCAAGAAAGGTTTGGGAAAAATCATTCTACTAGAGACAGTAAACATGTATTGAGTAGAGCCATGGAAGTTGTTTATGTTTCAACCACAATAGAATGTCACTAAGGAGACAGAAATTGCTACTTAAACTCATGACCAGAATTCAGAATTACCAGTGGTTTCACTTCAATACTACCATTATATGCCTGAAGACAATCCACTGACTTCAAGAGAGTCACCCAAAATGACAGTAGCTTCTTGAAGGACTATTTGAAACTGTAGGTGCTATTTAACTGTTCCGGTTTTGGGTCAGTTTTTATTTCAATGGAATTGCTATGCATTCTCCTCAGTAAATCTAATCTTTCTGTTTAAGCTCCACACTTTTTGAAGATTGTTTTACACATTATTGCCATGAGTCAAGCCTTTCCTTAATCCACAATCAAGAATTTTTCTTTTGACTTGAACCCTGGTGTTTGATTTCACTACTAGTTGACAAGCCTAAGATAAAAAAAATACAGGTTTCTGTATGGCTGTTTGTTAAGGATGTGCATCTCCCAGTGAACAGATTACAAGTCAATAAAACCTACATTTCCTACATTCTTCTGGAGTAATTGTAAAATTTCTCCTCTGCTGTTTTTCTGGGGTTTTTTCCTTAGAGCAGACAAAGTAGTACTGATGAAATTTGGACTGCTGTTTTTGACTGGACTGGCAAATTGTGTAGGAACTAAATTATTTTGACTACTCAGCTCCTCTGCTACTCTGGGGAAACACTGGATAAAAGGGTTCAAAAGTCATTAGGTGACACAGAGTCACGTGTGAGCCTTGCTGTCATAAGGAGCCAGACTCAAAACAATCTTCACATGAGCTGGTGTCTTCTTCTGTGGTCACAAAAATGGGAAAGGACTGAGTGAACTGGCCATATCCATCATTTGGCAAAGTGATATGAAGAAGATTACAGAATTCATACAGTTCCTGTACCACAGTGGTCTCCCAGTGACAAGTTTTTCTTCAGATTGGAACTACCCTGCACAACTTCACACCCTCAAAGAAGGAACCTGTGAATGAACTGCGTGTGTGTCTTCCTGAAGTTCTGGATGGTACTGACATGGTTTTACCACTAATTGTCAGCACAGTGGGGCCTCACACAGTGATGACACTGTTCACTGCACTACTGTTGCTGAAATACGCAGAGATTTCCCAAAGTCTGATAAAGGCTCTGGAGCTCCCTGTCTCCTGGGGGACCAGCAGTAGCAATGCAGCAGTGATGTGAGGCACTTGTCTGAACAGCAGTGAGTTGAGTCAGTGCACAGTAACAACATCTGTTTGCAAATTCTGTTGTCCATGATTTCTCCTGCTAATGACAGGCTGGTAGGAATTAAGGATTCCACTGTTTTCTATAGAGCAAGAAAGAGGAAAGAAAACCCTACAACCAGGATGAAGAAAAAACCTTTAAACTTCCACCATGATGTTGGCATGTACTTTCTTTGCACTTCATTTGGAGTGCTGATATTCCATTCATGAGAAATCAGATCAACAGCAGAACCCACTACACAAACATACTTTTTATCTAACTAAATGATAAAAGTCATACCGTACACGGATTCAGGTGTGAACTGTTTCTAAAGTATGGGACCCTTTAGACTGATCTCAGACATTGCCTTTTACAGTGACAAAGGTCAGATCCAGAACTCCCAGCTCTAACCTGTTCAGACTCCAGGTTTCACCCTATCACTATTGTAGAAGTGTATTTTGCAGCTCTGGTTTCCCTTGTGCTTTCTTATTTTTTATGGTGCTTATGAAATGGCTCCTGCTCATAGGAAAAGTGTGACTGGTTTTGTTTATCCTACTTATTGTATGAGAACAACTTGCAGGCTGTCATTTCATTATTAAATTTGAAAACAAAGCAAACACCAGATCACTACAGGACTGGATTATATGAAAATAAGCCCATTTATGCCTTATCTGTCTTAGCAATACTTAGTATGAGCAACAATAGGTAAAGCTTCTGTCATCAAACACCAAAACTGTTAAATGACTAAACCTTGTTGTCAACAAGATCTGCTTGCAAAGTTAAGTCTACCTTATCTACCTTCCAAAAATTATTAGGAAATTTATGATTCAACAATGAACTCTTAATTGCTTCCTCTTTATGTTGATCTGTTTTCCTGGAAATACAATTAATTCTCTATGCTGAGCCTTTAAGAATGAAACAAATTGTAGCCCTTGCTCACTTTGGCAATGCAATCACTTTTAATCAGTGCATAATTAGGATTTAAACAGTATCAACCTGTCCCTGTTGCAAGAAGGTAACTGCACTTAAACTTCAATTACTCCTAAATTTAAAAATCAATTGCAAATAAAATGTCCTGCTGCTGATGCTAAAGAGATTAGAAAGACCAGAATACATTCACACAAGAAGCCAGTCATGTCAACACAATTTTGCTGTAATGCAATATTAAGGCCTTTATCTAATCACAGGCTGTGGGCTAAGGCTGTCAAAAAATACAAGATGCCTCAAAAGGCAGAATGCTGCTGTTCTCTATATGGCTCTATCTTGTGCAGGATAAATGAGCTATTTTCCTTAAGAAATGATTTTCAGCATGAATGCTTGAAAAAAGTTTTTGCTCACCATATATCTACAGCAAGATGACTGGAAAGTTGAAAACCAGACACTTGTGATGAGTTTAAGGTGTGAAATAACAAGCCCTTTCTGTTAATGTTTATCACAATGTTTTCTAGAGGCACCAGGGACAGCATTGCAAAAACACACAGTGGTCTCACAATGGGGCATGACAGACAGCTGGGATGGCCTTTGGGGAAACCTGGCATTGGACTCAGATTTCTGGACCTCAGTTGTATAAGCTGCCCCCTGCTAAGTGTGCGGGAAAAGGGCTCCCAGCTGCACAGTACGTGGCTGAAGAAGCAAAGACATCAGCAGGAGTGGAGAGAAGTGTGATCCTTCTGGGACCTACTCCAAGTGGGATTGCCGTGCACAGAAGTACTCAGCAGTAGATCTGGGCTGGAAGCCAGCACTGCCATGTGCAAGGAGGGCAGGACCATGAGGTCTTCCTGCCTTAGGCACTATAGTACCTTGGGGAAAATTGAAACAGTTTATTCATGTTCTTGAGTGGAAACTGCCCCCCAAAAAATTCAAAATTTCATCATGACTACTTGGAGACTGTCACTTTTTAAACAATTCTTTCAAACCATCTCTCTGGGGATGTGACTTTCATACTGCCATGGCAGGAACCAGCAAAGAATGGCAGCAAAACACAGCTGAACTGAAATGTGCTGAAAGGAGTATCCAGGCTCTACATCATGTGAGCACACACTGTTCTGCAAGCCTGGCTGTCATGCCCCTGCCTGCTAAACTACATCAATATCTGTACAATCTGATTGCTATAAAAATGACTGTGGGGAAAACCCCAACAGTATTGAGATACTTGGCAAGAAAGCAGTCAGATTTGTTGTTCTGATCATTCTTTCATGTGTGGTAGTCTGGCCATTATGCAAAGCACATGCTAATGAGAGCAGATATTTAATAAAAAGTATGGCAAATCCCATGTGGAGATTACCTGTCTCCTTCACTCTTCAGGGTTGAGTTGAAAACTTGTTTTCCATCCAAGGCATGGCTTTGGATATCTTCTCAGAAACCTCTTCATTTTTCCCTGATGTTGAAGGGACAGGCACATGGCAACTGCATCAATCCCAAGAAATGCTAGTGGGCATCTGGTGGCACAAGAGGAAACATTTTTATTTGGTATGTTGTAGGATATCCCAGTGCTGCAAAATGCATCTGGGAAGAAAGAAAACCTCTCATCCTCTTCCCCATTTCTGCATACCCACACCTACAATCTGAGCTCTCTCTCACATATGCCATGGTGTCTTCAATCAGTTTTTATTCTTCCTTCACTAAGGCACATCTGCCACTGAGGCATCATTACCTCTGCACTCAATTCTGCCACTGAATATCCTAAAATGAAGCACAGTCTGACATCCTACAGTGTGTGAAAGTGAAATAAAGATGTTGTTTCCTTTTCTCTTGTGTGATGCAAGTGTAAAAATCCTTATCTCTCCCTGTGACTTGGCCATTCCAACCTGATGAAGTGTCACTCAGTACTTCCTCATCTTAGACAATGTGTTGGAAGGTGCAGCCCCTGTGGGACAAGAAACTATGTAGAGAAGAAATGATAAATGGCATCAAAATAATTAAGGCCAGGTTTTCCATTTCTCTTTTTCCATCCTTAGTGCAATTTCCTACCTCTTAAACCTACCAAGGCCAAGAGATATAAATTTTCCTCAGAAACTAGGCAGTTACGTCCATATCTACACAACACAGCCTCTGGTCTCTGCAAAGAGGTTAATTGTATTTTATATTAATTGCATCCTGGTGCTGTAGAGAAGAGGAATCTTTGTACATATACAGGGCCCATGGTGCCAAACCTAAGGGTCTGCAGAACGTGGTCACTGACAAAGGAAAAACTGAATGAGCCTACATCTATATCCAGCACAGGGTGAGTGGAAGTGAGCTTGAAAACAACCAGCCAAAAACATCTCAAAGCTCAGGTTACTTGGAGCCAGCCTGGTTCAGTGCGTGTTGTTACAGAGTCATAAGACTAGGGCACAATGGGAAAAAGGAAATGTTTTGTATTAGCTGAGATGAAGCTGCAGGTAGGGGAGGAGCAATAGAGGTATTTCATCACCCACCAGGCTTGTAGCAGCACAGCATAATCATTTTTATATTACACCCTACACGGCTTGCTCTGCCTGGGAGCAATGCCAGGATGAATGTTGTTTTCCTGAGGATTCCCATGCTCAGATACACTCCTTCTCTCTGCAGTTGAGTAACCAGTTATTACTCTTTTTCTTGTAAGATACTTTTCTGGCAAGTACAATCAAATTACTTTTTATATTTGCCATGTTATTTGCTCATTAAAATGAATAATATAATCACTGAACATCTATATGCTATCTAATCAGACAGCTCTTGCTCCTAATTTTCTTCTGCAGGACTGAAAGTCCTTCTTTGTGTTTTTACATTATTCAACATGATGGCCATTGATCAGACTCCAGCTTAGTATGCAGACATGGAAACAATGGCACCAATAGGAGATGAGAAATGCTTTCTCCCAGAACCTCTGAAATCAGTTCTGCTACAACTGCTCTCCTGGCACCTTATGCTGCCTCCAGCCTCTCCAGTTCTGAGTGCCTCCCATGTTAAACCAATACTCACATATACCAG
>JAWWEV010000169.1:26655287-26735933 GCA_035583235.1 Hafferia zeledoni
GGCACGGGACGGGACGGGAAGGGAAGGGAAGGGAAGGGAGAAAAAATCGAAGAGAAGAGAAAAGGAGAGAAGAGACAAAAAGTAGAAGAGAAGAGAGAAAAAATAGAAGAGAAGAGAAAGAAGTGAAGAAAAGAGAGGATTTCAGTTGGAAGAATACATACAAAGGTAATCTACACTAACTGCAATTAAGTATTGAAACACCTCAGTACTTTGTTAACAGAGTTGAAAAAGTATAGAATATCCTAATTTCATTTTTGTCCACACTTCCCCAAATTTGTATCAGAAGGTGTCTCTTTAATGTTGGCAATATTCATAGAGTTCTGTTATGACCCAGTTTTTTGGCATATTTGAAGAACTATTAGGGAGCTCTTAAAAATATATTTGTAGAAAGCTTGTGGCACTGCTTTTTCAGAATAAAACCTTCTGAATAATCCTGGAGTATCTAAAGTACCAATAATAACTACTCATAAAACCAAAGCAATTTGTTCCTAATTTTCTGTGACAGTATGAAAATGGCTTTACCCTAGGAATATGGGTAATTTTTTTATCTTGTAGTATTTTGTCCTTAATGAAAAGAAACTGAGTTCTGATCAACCATAGCTGAAGTTTTTACCAACATTCAAGTTCTCTACAGAAGTTATACATAAACTTTATCAATTGTTTTGATTATCATAAATTAGGCTTTATGATTATGATTTTAACTTGATTGTTATGATTATAAATTAAAGACATATCCAAACAAAGGGAATAGTCATCCACTGAGCAAAGAGAACTGCCACCTCACTCTCATGCCTCAACCAAAGCTTGCCATTATCTTAACATCCATCTCCCTACGTAAACATGATTTTTGATACCACATTCTTCCCAAAATGATCCTCCATGGCACTGTCTCTTGGATACCAATTCAGCCACACATTTAGGAGTTAGTAAAAAAATGTTGAGTGTGTATTTTATTTGGGCATTCTGAGGGAATTTTGCTCACAAGGGAAGGGGTGAATAAAACTGTTGCAATGGAATTTCCACTGAAGTCGTCAGATAAACTTTAATTCACTTTGCCAGGCTTTAAGTTTTTGCCCATTTCCCTGTTTTTCTTCCTGTGGCTTTGGTATGCACAATCTAAGACCATCACACTGAGAATGAGATGATTATTTATTTCACCATGGTATTTCTTGATAGTTCAGTTGCTCTTACTGTCTCCCATGTTCAGAACAGTTTGAATGTTCTGCTACCTCTGGAAATGTGATATTTCTTCTCTCAGTTCTCAGGGTAACTCTGGCTGTTTTCTCATTAGTCTCACAGCAAGAAATAAATGAAGCAGGTGCCTGGCACTGAGAGTTCAGTTCTGGTGGGATCTCTGCTACACAGTGAGGTATAGCTGTAGTATTAAATATGTGCATTTAGGTGAGAAATAAAGATACAAAATAAGCTGAGCACCAAAACTCAACTAATACAGTTATGGCTCTCTATAAAACAAGAGTGTACATGTTCTAGTGGATTCCTCTTTTGTGCATAACATCCTTTAACAAATTTGAAATAGTCCAACAATGCCCTATCCCCAGTCCTTTCCCCAGCACACCATGATAATTTGTATTAGCAAGAGCCTACACACTCAAAAGGCCAAATCTGATCTGTTATAGCTTTATACATTCTGCTGTTCTCTCTAGAGGAAAATAGATTGTTAAGTCAATTGAATGGATGTCATATTCATGCAGAGATAAGAAGCTTCCTTACCACCAAATTTTATCATCAGATTCAGAGCCACGTGGTTATTTCACTGCCTATATTGCTAGTGTTGCCAACTAAGTGTAAATAGGTTATTTAAAACAGATTATGCTTAGAATTGAATTGCAATTCTTGGCAGTGTCTTTGGCAGCCATTCTGGTTCTGATTCTACTTTGAGAAAATTATAAGGAAATAAGAAGCCTCAGATATTGTTGAGAACAAGAACACTGAAACCCTTGATTAAGCTTTCAAGATTTGAGGCCTTTGTTTTAGTCTACAGGGAAAACCAGGACATTGAAAATCATTATTATGTGCCATGAAAAAGACCACAAATTTCTTCTTATGCATATTAAGGATAAATGCTTTCTGATATAATAAGAGAGACTAAACTGAGCATATCTAATATGAACAAAATAAAGATGAAAATACCTACAAGAACATCCTATCAAAGTTCAGTACGTAAATACTGGAAAACATCATATTGTTGAAATTTGTGTAATTAGGGCTGTCTGAACCTGAGCTGTCATAGCAGAACAACTTGAGATACCTCTTTCCCCCCACACTATTTATGTTTTTCTGCATGTTTAACTATTTTATTTTTAATTTTAATTCAAAATATAACCCTTGTGTTGACTTTATTATTCATTATTGTTACTTTGATTCATATTCATTTTATACTCTGTTCTGCTCAGGCACATTATTCATTAATATAGACACTTTCTTCATTGTGAGATCTTCTGGACTTTAGAGGTGGTTTATGATTTACATAAATTGTACAATTTTATTTGTCTTCACATCTTAAAATAAGGAGTTCATCATCACATTCTAATTTCATATTTCAGTCCTGCCAGAAGTGCTTCTGAATCCATGGAATTGAAGTCAAATACTGTGAGACAGCAAGATCTGATTCTTTCTGGGTTTACTATTTTTATATCAATTAAAATTCTTTGTCTTGAGAAGAGGTGCTCCTTCTTTAGTTTAAATTAGAATAGCATCAAGCCTAATTGAGGCCCAATTCTGAATTTGGAGCAGCAGTTTTTTGAACTCTTATGTTAGGACAGAAATCTATAACTCAGGATTCAAATCAGATATCCTAGCTCCTACCTCTAAGACTTCCATATTTGTGGGTTGTTTATTCAAGTTGGCTTTTAAGCCCAACAGAAATTTGGAGTCATCACCTTGTGGTTTTGTTTATATTTGACATTGACAAAAATTAGCTATTTTGAAAACAAGGTTATTTTTCCTTTCCATAGGGAAGGCTGAATGTACTTGATACACTGTAAGCTGTCACTATTCTTTTCTCTTTCTTTGAAGAATAACCTGAATTCAGAACTTACACAGAGAAATAGGCTGAGACTAGAACATCATGTAAACCTCCACCGAGACACTATGCTGAAGGCTGTGGTCAAGGATGTCCAGGCACGATGCACTGAGCACTAGCAAATAGGCAATTAAGGTTTCCAGTGAAGGCCTGCAAGCTATATAATATTACTATACCTTTTACTACATGGATCAAATGCAATCAGGCTGCTACAGTTACAGGAGAAAGAAAAAATCTATCCAGCTTGTTGAAGTAAAATCTTTGCATAACACAACAGACATTAATTACACTGCATTCATTAAATTAGTCACTTCTAATTAAGCTGACATACAAGGAGTGCTTTTTATGCTCAGCTATTGCCTAAGCTAGGAAATACAGTAAGTAAACCAAAGCAATCAGTTCTTCAACCAGGACAAACTGATACAGCCTTACTAAACTTTAGTGGGACTTACCGAGGGGCAAACACATACCATTTAAATTCAGATTTCCTTACTTACAATCTCCTGCATAGTGACTCTTTCATAGGATGCCTACAAGAGTGGAAATTACATGAGATTTTCTTGCTCTTAACACTGGAATCTTGGGTGCTCAAATGATGTATATTGTTAGGATGGGAAGCACCTGCTGCTGCACAGAGACAGGCAGCGTCCACTGGAAATATGATGGGTTCTTCCCAAGAGCTCTGGCTGTCAGCTGCTTTGCTCCTAGAGTTCTGTCAGAGGGTGACAGCTTTTACCACCTGCTCTTCAGAACTGAGGGATAAAAAGGAGGCTCCACAAAGACATCTGTAATGACCATGTGTACTGGTCTCAGAGAACTGCCTCAGGAGCTGTGCTCTTTTCATCCCCATATGGGTCGTACGACAGCACCGTGAAAAGCCAAGAGGGCACGTTATTAACAGCCTCCTGAGTATGGGCTAACAGTACATTAAATGGGTTGGTGGGTGCAAGACCCACAGCACCTGTCTAGACCAAGAATTTTGTTCCCCGTATAGGTAAGAGGCAGTGAGGTCTGTGTGGAGTCCCTGCAAATCATACCCTGCACTGAAATGAGGGGTCTCCCAAGTTACTTTGTTGTGAAACCACCTTTCTTTGTTTAAGAAATTCTGATTTTCTCTGTTGCTATAAATAATGTTCTCCTTCAAGGGAGACCTTTCTGTCAGCAGCACCCTCATATTTAGACCTTACAACACTTAGGATAAATAAAAGCCATGAAATCAAGACATTGTCCTCATTTTTGCTCTGACCTTTCTGGGAAAAACACATTTTCTATGTATTTACACTTGTCTTCACTCCTTGCCCCATTCCCGTCTGATTAAGTAGACTGAAAGGTTTTCTGTGTTTTCTATACTATTATAATCTCTCTCTGTCCTTACAGTGCTTGGGGTGTCAGAATGCTTCTTTAATATAAACACTAGTGTCAGACTCTATACACTTTTGGGATGAATTTTAGGCTTCTGAACACAGTTCTGCACAGCATGAAATGGTATGAAAAGAGATGGTGTAATACAAAAAAAAAAAAATTCTTAACAGACATTTTACCTAACTGAAAATGCTAGTGTTTTTCAGTTTCTCCATTTCCAGTGAATCAGCTGATCCTACATATGATAACAATAAATTTTCATAGTTTTTGTGTGCTATTTTTCTCTTATTAATGAACCTGACAAATGCCTCTTTTTTTTTCTTTTCAGAAATAACATATAAGAAATCCTGTTATCACAGTTGTTCATTCATCTGTACATCCTGCTAGTGATAAAAGCTTCAAATGTGAGAGAGAGAGACAATCCAAATATCTTGTATTAATGCATTAAATTTCACATTTTAAATAATGATTTTTCACCTTGGAAAACTTCAAGAAAGGAACTGCAGCAGCTTTTGATTCCACTCAGCTGGGGATGATAAGAGACACTGTCTATTTCCACATAAACTGAGAAAAATGAATCTCATTATTTTTGATGATGTAGCAAAGAAGTAATGACCCTGAGGGATCTTATTACATGGTTGAAAAGTGAATTAACTTGGGCATAACCATATCGAGTGAATTACTCTAATGATCTGTTTCCTAACTCTTATGGGTGATCTCATAACAATGCTCTCATAATCCGGGAGTATGCACGAGAGCCTAAATTGATTTTGCTTTTCAAAATCCAAACTTCATTCTCAGAGGAAATCACTGAGATACTTTGTCATGACACTGCTGAGGGAAGCAGTCGTTGCTATAGGCAATGATGACACCTTCTGTGACAGTGATAAAACCAGTTCAAAGCGCAGGAATTCGTATATCTCATATAGATGTAAAATTGAAGGTGGCCTCATATGAAAGAGAAGGAGGAGGTCCTGACTTGCTCTGACTGGTCACCTTATTCACAGGACAGGCTGGGAGAACCGCAAAGCCACTCTGACTGGAAACTTGCAGTAAACATGAAAAGAAAAGGACCTGGAAGATAAAAGTTGGAAACTTTTCACTTTTACAGGAAAAGCTGGATTTTTCAGCAGAGAGATCTTCAGGACCCTCTGTTAACCATATCTTCTGAGAGGACACTCAAATTGATCAGTCATTTGCAAATTAGAAGATGAAGTCAGTAACTCCTGTTTTTGTAGGCTGACAGATAAATATGTATGAGACTTTGTAGTTATCTAGGATTTCTCATCAGCAATAATCAGAGCAGAGTGTAACACAGGATGAACTCCTCATTGCTCTGCTCTAAGAAGGTATTCACATTGTATTTAAACATGCTTGCAATGTGGCTGAGTTGCCTGGATCAATGAGTTTCTGCACAGTGCTAAAGCTCCTTGGAGGCTGGTCCTGTGCTTCGTTCTGTTTGATGCTTCAGTGTCCTGGAATCTCAATGTTACTCACTAGATTTGCGTAACACTAATTAAGGATGTGATCAGACAAAGTAATCAACAGCAGTTCTGCCATGCACTGTGATTATTTCAAATTGATATGTGGGTAAATATTCAATTTCAACAGAGGAATTTTAATTCTGTAGCAGCAAGATTAATGAGTTTGCTTTACATTGGTCATCACTGACATGTGAATTGATAGAAACCAGAGGCTGGCTGTGTAGCAGAGGCGAGCACAGAACACATGTCTGTGGCCATGCTCACCCTGCTGCTGAAGCTTTTCCCTTTCAGGTCTTGTTGTTTTCAACAGTTGTTTATTACAAAATCCTTGATGGAGACAAGGATCCATCTAGAGATTAATTTTATGGCACCTGTGAAAGGACCAGCTGTAGGGTGACAGCCTGTCAGATTTTTTTAAACAATCCAACACTTAAAGGGCAAAAATACTGTGTCTGACAGCAGTAGCAGCAGTGCTTTTGCCAGGCAATAGTACAGCAGGTGGGTTGTGAGGTACTACAGCACCATATGCTGTCTGCCACAAAAACTCTGCAACAGGAGATGAAATCCAAAACTGAACATAATTAAAATGTGGATGAAGTAGTGCCACTCAGCTGTAGTCTGCACACACTTCACTTGTTAAGGAGCGAGTCAATTTTTATCCTTCTTTCATCAAGGAAGAACTGGAGCAGAGTGCAAGAAAATGGCAAAATCAAGAGGAGCCAATGACTGAGCTGGGACCAAACCTCCTTCTGCCTCCATGGTAATCCCTCAGCCCTCACATTCACCAAGATGGTATTATTTACCAAGAGCTGTTGCCAGCTGGTTGCAAACATAGACAATAAGAGGACTCTGAGGCAGTAATGTGCATTATCTGAGCAGTCCAGGTTTGAAATGCTGGTATTTTTCACAGCACTTTACTTACCTGTCTGGGAACAATAAAAAGCTGGTAGCAGTCATTTGAAATAGCAAGGAACAGCTATTTGCACTGTTGGCCAGCATAAATCTCAAACCATTTATAATAGCAGCAAACTCAGCCTGAGCTACAGCTGATCTCTAGTGATAAAATCTGATTTCCATTTTGGTTACTTTCCCTGTGGCTGGAATATTTCCAATACGGTCTCTTTCTTGAGGAAAGTACTGAGACACACTTATAAATTCTCTCAAGCAGATTCTCCTAAAGATGATGAAATATAATTTGGCACTTCAAGCGCCACAAAGGATGGAAAAACACTTGGCAGAGACTTTTGCCTGTCTTGTGCATTGTTCTTCCAAAATGATACCTTTGCAAGTTCCTAATCTACAGCAGCGTGTTCATGACCGTCACTCTGCCCTATTGGGGAAGGCATCTGAATTTCTTTTAGAGAAGTCAGTCAAGACTGGTGTTTCAGAAGTCATCCACTCCAGTTTCCTTAAGTTCACTCAGACTATGAACAGTGGACCACTCATCTTATTCTTTTCTTATCATTTACCACCAAAAAGATCTACCACTTTAACCCCTTCCTGAAGGTTCCTTTTAGTCATTTTGGGTCTTGTGATAATTTTCATCCTGCTTTTCTCCCTTTGTCCATTCTTCTCTTTCACACAGGTATTGCTTTCTCTTGTCCCTAGTACACTTTCTCTTGTCTAGTACACTAGAGCAGAGACCTTGCTGTCCACCTTACTGGTGTTTAAAACTCAGCAAACCTGCTACAAACTTTGAGTGCCACCACATTATGAATTATAAAAACAAAGCCACTATTTGACATCCAAGAGACACAGTTTAAACCGCTCACAGACAATGCCCGTTTTTTAAGGACAGAAGGACACTTCTGATTTTTTGTACCTCCTCTCAATGAAAGCTGTAGAATATCAGCCAATCAGCTCCACATTCAGCCCAACCTTGTACTGGAGAACCAGGACAACTCCTTTAGAAGGTTAGCCAGGCATCATATTACCTCTGGGGAAGCAACTACACAAAGCCATATGAGGCTGCATTTTTCAACAGTCAGGAATATAAAGCCACATCTGCAGTAGCTGATAATTAAATGTGCTGCCTTGAGTGCAGCTCTCCTATTTTCTTCTTGCTGCCTTTACCATACTAGGATTTGAATCGGGAAAAGAGATATTGATTAAACTGTGCCCATGTCTAATTCTTAGAGCGAGAAATAAGCATGATCCAAAGGCACAGAGAGAGTATAACTGTGTTGGTGTAGCATTTGGGAACTTAGGTTTCTTATTTCCTCAAAGTACAGCTGTGCATTACATACAAATGCTTAGATGACTGCAAGAAGAATCATTAATTTAGGACAGCAATGCAAACATTTTTGACATTTAAACATTACCTAAAAAATGTGCATAACCCTTCTATTTGACTAAAATGAATACTAATGACAACTCACAAAATCAGAACTCTCTTGGAGTAAAGAGAGGAGGGAACATATTCCTATTATTTCACATTTTGTGTAAATACTATGCTTTGGAGACTAATTATTTCCCCCTAGTGCTGGTCTGGCCATTCTCTTTTTTTGTTTTTACTGCTGCCCAAGTGGCCGCTGACAAACACAACACAGTATTCAGCATTGCAAATGTTGGAAATGAAAAAAAATACTGGAGATTTTGTACTGTCTGCCTTCCCAAAGCCCAGCTGCTGCCCAGCTCAATTTAACTCTTTCCTCTACTCTGTCCCTCTTCACCCACAGGTGTCTCTGCTATGCTTTCACTCCAGTGTATGTTTTTTCTTGCTCCAAGGGTTGTGTCCTCCTACAGAAGCCTGGTGATATAGCAGAATGGGTGGAAAGCTTGACTGGCTTTACTCATGCATAAAGTGAAGATCTACATTACCAGTGAGCACTATGAGTGACATAAATCCACACTGACAATGAGGAATCTGAAATACTCCCTATCCCAGCCATGTGCAGGCAGCTTTTGTGGCTGTAACCACTGCGTGCTGACATGGGAACACTAGGGTTGTGAGATCCTATGGGATCTCAGAGGCTGATCTTTGACTACCTCAAGTTTCTCTGTAAAAGTGAGTTTATCTGAGCTTGTGAACACTGAACAAGTTTTACCATGCCATGTATCAAGATATTGTTAATCACCAGCACTACAGTACCTTCTCTCATTTACTGCTACTGAGGATCTTTCTTTAACAAATACTACCTCTAACATAATTTTCTTCCTTGCCATCCTGGCCCAGTTCTGCACTCATGTATTTCTAATTTGTTGGTTTGCTGTCATCTCCCCATGACAGGTGTATTGGGTCTGACTGAGATGAGCCAATGTTCCCCATGGCAGCCCTCATGGTGCTGTGCTTTGTATCAGTAGCTAGAAAGGTATTGATAACACACCAATGTTTTGCCCACTGCTGAGCAGTGCTGGCTCAGCATCAGCACTGTCTCTCCAGCATTCCCCCATCACCAGTAGGATGGGGGTGGGCAAGATCTTGGGAGGGGACATAGCCAGGATAGCTGATTCAAACTAACCAAAGGGATATTCCACATATGGTGTCTGCTCAGTAATAAAAGCAAAGGGAAAGGAGGAGGTGAGTGAGGAGACTTTTGTTATTTATGGTGTTTATCTTCTGGAGCAACCACTACATATACTGAAGCCTTGCTCCCTGGGGAGTGGCTGGACACTGCCTGTTGATGGGAAGTAGAGAATACAATATTTTGTTTACTATTGCTTCTGCTCACATGACCTTAACTCTTGCTTTATTAAATTGCCTTGATCTTGACCCATGAGGTTTTTTGATGTTGTTTTCTCCCCTCCCTCTCATGATGCAGAGGGGAGTGATAGAGCAGCTTGATGAGCAACTGACATCCAACCAGGGGCAACACGCCACAACGGGATGGAGGAAACCTTCACTCACACACAGTTTGATGGCTCCTCAGGGAAGTTTAGGCAGCCTGAGTGCCCTACAGCTGCTCTCCAATAACACCTGTGCACAAAGGCAGCATATTCTGTGAAACAGTAATGACCAAATAGAAATCAGACTTCTCAAGCTTTGTTAGCAGTCAAGTCTTCCAGGCAGGAACTGAACACTGAGAAACAGAATACATTGCAAAGTTGTCAAAGGGCTTCAGGAGACTGGTGAGACTGAGCATCTTGAATCATTTAGACCTTCTTTATGTGTATAGAGAAGAATCATGCAAGGATCTCTTGGTACCTTACGCAGAGACAAATTCTATTCATGTGCTTTGGCAGAGCTCCAAAGAAACAGAAGCACAGGGAAAAGTAGATGAGGGGCACCACAAGGGAGACCACATGGAGTTCCCTCCAAGATGTTCCATTGCCTTGATGGGGCTTTTAAAGAACTTATAATTCTGTGCTGAAAATCTTTCTGCAAACTGGGAGAAAAAACGTCTTTTTTTCCTCAAACAGGAAGTCTTTTCCCCCCCCAAAAAAGCTGTCAAGTCAGATGAGAATTTGTCCTAAAATATCAAAATGTTGTTTTGTTGTAGTTATGCAGGTAGTTTAGCCTTTTAGTACCTATTAATTATTGTTCTTTGTCTAGGCTCATTATAAAATATCCAGCTGATGCTGTTATTCTCAGTAGCCTGTGGAGGTTACTTTAGTGTTCAGTGCTGTATTGTCAGGAACACTTATCGAGTTGGCCTGAGTTTTTTGGCTTATGATTTTTGTTTGTTTTTGTTTTTCTTAATTTTATTCATTTGTTTCAAGCTGTCTCCTAGTACCACAAAACTCTTCCCCACCTTTCTCTGTGCTTGTGGTCTTCAAAGGGCTGGATTTTATCTTTTGTTGTAAGTGAATAATTTCCTAATTTGAGCTGGCTCAGTTTTAAGTCACTCCAATTTATTTGTCTCATGTGGTCCATTGCTTTTCCAACCTGAATTGCCAACACTTTGTACTAAACCAACAGTATTTTTCTGCTCTGTAACATATTTGTTTTTGCAGCTGTTTTTTAGCCTTTTTACACTGACCTGTGAAACAACCATTTTCTGATCCACTCCTTCAAGGATAATTGTTCCTGCCCATCTTAATCACCCAGCATGCAGTGTGTGCCTGAGGATTTCTTCCAAGTGATTAAGATGATTTCCCAAGGATGTCCCCAGTGATCCTTATGTGATTTACATGTCTCTTCGTTTTCATTATTGTCTACAAAATTACAAAGGTTGGATACAGGTTTTGTTGTTTTGGTTTTTTCTTACAAAGGTAATTATGCTGAGAACTTCTCACTGCTTTAATGCTTCTGATGCTCAAGGATGTAGGTAATTTCTGTGTATGTAACTACAAAATTCTGGTTTCCTTGAAGTTTTGTCCTGTTATTTTCCCTATAGAAACCATTAACAGTAGCAGAGCCCCTTCGTGGTAGTTCTGATACTTTGCTGAATTGAAGATAAAATCTAATAGTAACCTTTGTCACAAAGCAAATTTCTTCCTCTAGAGAGATGATGAACGAGCTTTCCAGTGTGCTATCCAATAACTCAACTGGTCACAAGGCTTCTGTATGGCCATAAACCTGGAGCAGGAAAATTATCTGAGTTATTCTGAAGTCACTGGTAGAATAATGAGATATGAAAATGTCACGACAGAGATAAAAGGATTAAATAGGTGCAGTTATAATAGCGGGGATAAAATTAAAAGTTTTATCTAATTTTATGCTTTAGGATATGAAGTGAACACCAGCTTAGTTCAGGAATAAGTCCTTCATCTGCACAGTGTATATCCTAGAGCACAAATAGTGACTGATTAGAATAGTTGGTGACATGGCTGCAATTTTTTATTTTCCTTTGCTGCAAATGCCATTGATCATTCTCAGAGATTAATTGAACCACTGGTATCTTGTGGTTTAGAAATTCCCTTGTTCTGATAGATTTCAAATTCCTGTGCGACAAAAGGACTGATTTAGCCTGATCCTGCCTAAAGAGAAGCCTGGTGACAATTCTCTGCTGCAAGGATACTTAGTTTGCTAAATAGAATGGTACCCAGATTTCAGAATTCATCAGTATGTGGGATTTAGGTATGTGGGCCTTCTAAAAGTAGCTTGATCTCTTCACCTCCTTTCACGTATGCTCTTAGAAATGCAAAAGATTGAGGAATCTCTGAGTTCCTCTGGAGTAGGCAGTTTTACAAAAGTAGGATCACATATTTGATAAATGCAAACCAGAAGAGATTCACTGAGGCTAATGTGACAAAAGGAGGTGATTTTGCAGAGCCACTCCAGTTCTTGAGGTTTTGATCCTGAACAGAATAGACAGATAAAGAAGGTCCTTTACTTGCTTTTATGTCATGTCGAGTCCCATGGTCTGCTGACTAATGCAGAATGCATCCATGGTATCATAGTATCTGGAAAAGCATCCAAGATTCAGTACTCTTTGCCCACTTTTCTGAATGAGTGGTACTATTTAAATACCTAGATTTAGAGATATTCTCCAAAAATTCTTAGAGAATGGTATCAAAATCTGAAAACAACAACCAACTCTAAACCAAGAAGCTATGACAATTTTTAGAAGGAACCACAAAAAATAAGTAAGAAATACACCCACATGAACTTTGATGTTTCCTTAGCAATAAAAGTAATGCAAGTGTGAAAGTTCAGATTCTATTACTGAGTAGTTGATGCTCCCTCCTCACTGCTGGGACAGTATTGCCTGTATTGCCTGCACAGACAATGCTAAACATGTACTAAACCTAACTCTGTTACAGCTTAAATTTCCTAACTAGTCTGAGTTCAAGGGTGGACAACGTACCCCGTTTATAAATTGCAAATGTCATACCAAAAGACATGAATAATCTCCCTGTCAAAACTGAATAGCAGTCAGAAGAGGAGGAAAATGTCTTCTGTGGGCTCTCATCACTTCCCTTCTGGCACTTACCTGGGCACATTGTTGGCTTCCTCAGATTTTGATGGTTCATTTTGCTCTCTGGTTAGAGATCAGGTCACTCAGTCACCACCATGCGAAAGGAATCTGTGCCTTTTGTCTGCTATAGCCCTGAAATGGAGCCAGGTTCTAATGCTTGGGAATGCCAAGATTGTATCCTCTAGTATTTATTTTGAAGTGTATCAGTCTAGGCAGAAGCTGTGCTGAGCCTACACATCTGTGGAACTCTCTGGACCTGTAGTATTATTTCAGCACAACACTTTGTAGGGTAGGTGAAGACTGTCACAAATGGAGAGAAAAAAGCAATGATTTGAGGTTCACAACCAAAATGGTAAGATTTCATCCTTCTGAAGTACTGTTTTCAGGTGACATTTGCTCTTCAAAGTAGCATTGAAGTGTTCAAAATGTTAGGAAAAAAAATAAAGAGACTTGCTACACACATGAACTTCCATGTGTTGTTCCATGTATTGTCTACACATGGGGGCCATTGAGTCTGCTTCATGCTCAGTTTATGTGTCACAAACATTTTCTTGTGACTAGTGAAGTGAAGCAAGCCTTAAGGAGACCAAAGATTAGAAAACCAATCTATTTCAGAGCAAAGGAAATAAAATGCAACATAGCCCCCAAATAAAATCTTTTCAACTACCTCTGCTTGTTTCTCATCTACCTTAAGTAATAATGAATAAAATTAGGCAGGAATTATACCCTTTCTCAAAGAACAGAATCAGTTATCCAATGTGTTGATGCAACTAAGAAACATAAAATTGATGTAAAGGATCAACAGACACTTTTTTTTACTTCTAGGGAAATATTTTCTTGCGATGGAAGCCAATTAGTGTTGTTCTCTGAAGAAACATGTAAACATCAGAGAGAACATTTTTTCTCTAAAAAGAAACAAAATGTGTGGAAATATTTTTGATCTAGAAAGACATTTTCATGTGCCTTTGAAAAATGGAGACAGAAAAACACTACTGGGGTTTTCTAGACAGACATAATGAAACTTTACTCTTAAAAATGCTGGAGTTCTGACTTTTTCCATTAATATAATCTACTGAAAATGTTCTGTTCCAGACACCATCTCACTGACAAAATTTTTCAGCTGAATTATTTCCTTTAAGCAGTGAAGAAAAATTGCTTCTAAAGCATTGCTGCCTGTTGAGATCAGGAGTTCAGGTAGGAAGAAGTGTTTATTTTTCTCAAATGTTCTTGAAGGAAGATTGTGTTTTTTATTCATTTTGAAGTTATTTTTTTCTTCTTCTGGGATGCACCTTCCTCTCTCCTCAAAAGACTCCTGTTTGTATTAGAGTACCTTGAAGGCAAATGCTACACTGCTGTGGGAGAAGCCTTATATTCTACCTTGGGAAATGGAAAGGCACCATGACTCTCTTGAGTGTTGTGCGTGTCCCTGTGCAAACTTCTATTATCACCTGATAAATCTATGATGCCTCGTGCAGCCTGAAGTGGCTGAATGAGTTAAACAGAGAGGTAAACAATGAGCTAAACAGCCTATCTGTGCAAAAAAAAGCGTTTGAATTGACATTTGAACATGCAAAAAATTGAAAATTTTGCAAACTAAGCCAGAAGGAGCATTGGAGATGTACAGCACCAGCAGCACAGCTCCTCTGCAGAGCCCTGTGTGCTGCAGGCACCGTCTGACCGAGGAGAGGGAAAATAGAGACTGGAGACAGGAAGGAAGACACCACATTTCAAAGTTTCCAGAAAATTCCAGGGGTCATTCTTAATTTCCAGGGACAAATTCCAGCTTGGACAACTTTCCAAATGCTGTCAAAAGGGAGAAATACCGAGCAAACCATGTAAGCAAGGTCTTCCTGCCAGCTCAACAGGCAGTTTGTGAGAGAGCGCCCTATAATTGTCATGAAATACCACAATTATTTGGTACAGCAGATGGCAGTCAGAAAAACAGAAAGAAGGCACTAAATCCTTCAGAAGAGGATGGTCAGCAAACTCCAGATGCCTTCAAGTGATGAAGTTGACATGTCTAAGGGAATTAGCACCTGACATCTGGATAGGCAGGAGCTGGCTGTATTCCTTCCACTATCCTGCCAGTACAGAATAAAAATGTGAATTAATCTTTATGTTCCTGGATGGTTTTGACTTTTTTTTTTTTCCAAATTATAATTTCATTTGCTTATCTGCGTTATTTGAACTGTATTAACCACACATATTTTTTGAAAACAGGGATGTTGTCCTGATTTATTTGCACGGATAGCTAGCCCATTGCTGAAGTAATTTATTTTTGAAAGATTCAGCCTTCAAAAACTGATTCTGTCAGTAAGGGAAATCTTGTATTTTTGGTTTGTATTTTTTTCTTTAGAAACTGAGTGCATCCAATTTAGCACTAGAGTACTGATGTGATTTTTTTTGAGCTTCTCTTTTGCTTAAAAGTATTTGGCTTTTAAAATATAATATAATATAAATATATGCTAAGATACTTGTGGACAAAAGGAGTCAGACCTACGGTAGCACTGACAGATCAATGAACCTGAATAAAATTATCATAAAAGTAGCGAAAGCCAAACAAGATCAATGTCTTCCTTGCTGCTATACAAAAGACTTCACATGGGTGACACTTAACAATTTTTTTCCAGAGAACACTTGTTCTCATGGTTGTAGCTGTGACAAAATATCTTTTGGGCATTACTCTAAAGCAGAGGTCTAAAATTCTCTGTAGGCAAAGATGCCTTTACAAGGAATTTCTTGGCTTTTGAGAAATTAAATACACTTGTCATTACAATAATGTTTTAGTTCCATTTTTTTTTACGACACCTATGCAAATGTAATTAATCTAAAGAGAACATATAGTAAGTCCCCTATGTGAAAAGTCATCATATCTAATCTGATTTTAATAATACTGTGTTTGTATTTCAGTTTCCTGTTTACTTGGCCAACTTGGACTATTATTCTGCAACCTCCCATCTGAAGTTGTGGTTGCTTTTTTGACTTGATTTGGTAACAATATTTTAGAAATGCTGAAGTCTTTCCAATGCCTTAATTCCAAAAACAAAGGTCATGGGAAAAACCCTTATCCTTGAGTGTAACCACAGCAAAGCAAAGCCTGGGCCAGAGATAATATCTTTGAATGATAAAGAGAGCAGATTAAACACAAGGCACTGTCCAGAGACATTTACACATAGGGCAAGCCATTAATGGGCAATGAACTAATGATACATCTTCAGAATATGTTTTCTCTGTACCCAGAACCACTAACAAGATATGTAAGAGACATACACTTAGCCACATATTAGGCACTCAGCTTGGGTGACTCGTGTCCCAAGATACCCAATTTAGTTGATATAGCAGGACGAGCTTCTTCAGACAGCAAGTGAGAGCAGGAGCTGCGAAGGTGACAGTGAGTATTTTTCATCCTGTTAAGAAAGAATTGAGTTGTAGCAGTTTAATATGTCAGACCTGACTGTAAAATCTCTTTATCTGCTTGGTGCAATCAGGGGTTGAAAGCATATATCTGTGCTATGAGACACTGAACACACGAAGGCACAGACAGTTACCTCTGGGACCAAACAAAATGAGGACACAATACAAGCAAATGAAAGGAGAAACAGTAAGGCAAGAGAAAACAAGCCAAGATGCTACAAACACTTCTCAACCTTTTTGTGCTATTCTTCATGTGTATTCTGCACTGGTTCAGCTGCATTGTTCTGTTCATTAAAAACACATGGAATTTACAAAGAGCTTAAACAAGTCCAACAGAAACATCCCTCAGTTATTCTAAGGAATGGGACAGAGCACATTGCAGACATGCAGAGCGTTAAAGATGAGGTGGGCAGTGCCTGTTAACAGCAAGGAAAGCCCATACAACTTGCAGCATGGTGTTCTAATTAGCAGAGAATGTACCAGAGATGTACATTACAGATCTATGCCTAATTCTCCTTCAAGTCATTGCACTTCTGTAGAGGAATCTGCAAGGATGCACTTCTATTCTGTGTATTAATAGCTCTAACTTCTGTGTGCTTTCAACTTGATGGAATTTTCCTCATTTTGTATTCCTCAAGTATTTCTGGGCTTCAGCCAGAACTAGAACCAAACTGCAACTCTGAAGGTGTTTCTGTCTGAAGCATGCTATGAAACTGCTGAACAGGTTTGGGGAGTTTGAAAGACGAGAGTAGTCTGGACAAAATTTCATATCGGTGATTATTTGTGCAATTTGGATGCAAACTATTATATCTTTCTAAATAGTCTCAATAATGTCTGTGCCTGTAGTCACTCCACTGGGGTTTAATCTGTAGAGCATAACAGCTGGTACTGAGGACCTGAAATTATTGGACAGGGCTTATTTTGGGGGAGATTTACATCAGACAGGCTCCCAAATTCCAGAATTCCTCTGCAATAATAATCAGAGTATAATAACTGGCATTTGCTTTGAAAGCACAGCTCTGACCCAAGAAGAGGTGGTAATGTACACATGTCTGAAGGTACGTGGCAATGGAATCTCATAGCTGAATACTTTAAATTATGAAGGTGTTTTATAGATATTCATTGCACACATTTAGAAAACGGACTTTTAACAAAAAAACTTTAATCCAAGATCTCCTGAGTTCCACAACATTCATCTGAGTTTTCAATGAAAAAATATTGGTAACTTAAACTTCCTCCCTCCCCAAGGAAAACATATTGAGATATTTTGATTCTACGTTTCTTGGCTCTTTGTATCAAGCTCATCTGATTCACTCAATGAGGTTCCCATATCTTAGCTCTGTGCTTTGGAAAAACAAGATCCATCTGGTAGATGCAGGCAACAGTAAACAAAAAGGATTACTTCACATGATATTTTTCTCATTTTCATCCCTCATCTTGGGAAGAACCCAGAACAAAAGTCATAATGTGAAAAACGGGTTTTGTTTCTATGGAAGAAGTTAAGTTCCCACCTGACAGGTAGCATTAAGGTTCTCCACAGCTTGCAGCCACTCTTTATAGCCAGCCTAGGAAGGCACACTAAATACCTCAGTGTTGCACTAGAGGCACACTAAATACTTCATGATTTCAACTATCAGAAGCTAAATAAGAACAAAGCTCTGACCATTACACTGCCCAAATAACTAATATTACTGACAATTACACTGTCCAAGAAGCAAGAAAACAACCATAGGGTTCCCTTACTTTTAGTTCAAATTCAGGCTGGGTTTGATTTAACAGAGGAAGAAAAATAAGTCACATATGTGGATTTTATAGCTGTGAAACATCTAACTCCCTGTATGCCTTTCCACATACAAAGAACAGCCTGAGCAAAAGGCAATTCTCTTCTACTGACATGAAGGAGTGTGGTCACTACCATCAGAAGTATTACTAAGCTGACACACATTGAGCATTTCATATAGTAGAAATAGGGGGACACAAGCAGCCAGTATAGAACGATAATATACTGAGTTCAAAATAAAGAGAGCTACATCTGAATTCAGTGGTCATTCAGTGTCTGCAACAACTCTGGGGTAAAAGATTTGATTTTTCAAAGTCTGAAGGCCTCTGTGGTAAAAAGAGGCTGGGAGAGCATTACTTTGCCAAAGACTTAGCTATTCAAACATGATGCATGTAATTAAGAGCATTTGCAACAAATTTCCACATCCTGGAGGCTCAGGTTAGAAACATACACTTCTGTCACAACCTGACATGTTCAAAGAAAGAAGAAACAGAGTTGACATTTTTACAGAGTGGTTATTTTTAACTAGAGAACAAGTCAAAATACAAAGGAAGGAGAGAAGAAAGGAAAGCATGCACGAGCTGTCAAGAGCATGTCAAAGCTACAATGTTAATGGTAAAAAGTCAGCAGAAAGCTTTTTAATTTTGTGTCCTTCATCTTAAAGTCTCAATAGTTACAATAATTCTTAAACTTGTTTGTTAGCTAAAGGTTAATGATATTTATTTACAGAAACTCAAGGAGAAGCTCATTGACAACTTCCCATGGATGACAACAATCTCTGGAACAGATTTTTAGTCATGGAGTTACTGGGTGGATTTATCAAACCTGGGCCTGTTCATGCTTTCTTCAAATTTCAGGGACCAGATGATCTGTTTCAACCATCCTTTATACTCTGCTAATGTTTTATTAGACTGGCAGAAAGAGGACTTTTGGCTAATAGCGCCTCATAGCTCTGCTGCATGACTGCTTTGCTCTTAAAATTCTCTTGACTTGAGGATAATTTTAGGCAAACAGCAGCTACCCAATGTTCTGTTTTCAGCTGGGATAGAGTTAATTTTCTTTCTAGTAGCTGGTACAGTGATGTGTTTTGGATTTACTTTGAGAATAATGTTGATAACACATTGATGTTGTAGTTGTTGCTGAGCAGCGCTTCCAGGATTTGTCAGCTCCTCATGCCCTGCCAGTGAGGAGGCTTAGGCAGGTGACAAAATGGTTGGAGGGGACATACCAAGACAGCTGACTCCAGCATCATGCTCAGCATATAAACTAGGGGGAAAGCTGGCTGGGGGCCCATGCTCAGGAACTGACTGGGCATCAGTTGGTTGATGGTGAGCAAGAGTTTTTCATATGTATCACTTGTTTTTTCTTGAGTTTTATTTCTCCCTCTTCATGTTATTTTCTTCTTCATTACTATTTTATTATTATTATTTCAATTATTACACTGTTCTTTATCTCAACCCATGAGCTTTATTACTTTTACCTTTCTGATTCTCTTTCCATCCCACGGAAGGCAGAGGTGGGGATATAAGTGAGGAGTTGTGTAGTGCTTAGTTATTAGCTGGATAAAACCACAATCTCCAGACTGTTGAGGACATCCAGACTCCTCCTTTAGAGCCATTTGAGATGCCATATCAGTACTACTTAAAAATAGTGCCAGTAGTTGCCAGAGCAAATTTCCTCTTCAGAATGCAACATTCTGCTTTACGCTTAGGGAATGTTCCAAACCACAGGCATTTAGCTGAGACCACAAAACCATCTTAATCAAGGTAAAACCCCCAGGTTCCCATTTTTTATTGCACTACTCTTAGTAGAACAAAAAACGCAGAAGATGGAGTGGTGAATCAAATACTCTTCCTTTAAGTAAGGTTGAATACTTTGAGTTGAAACCTTGGTCAGCCAGGTCCATGGCAAACACTTACTTTACTAGCCCTCCATTTAAAGCAACAGAAAAAGCATCCCTGGCAAACTGACAAAACCCCAGACAGTTAAAACCTTTAAAATTTAAAAGAATAAGGAAATCTTTCATTTTAACACTAGGTCTTTTTCCCTTTCTCTTTGGAGATAGAGCAATTTTTTGTGATGCTGCTTCTTCTTTGACTACCTTTCTGTTGGTAGTGGAGGTGGCATTAATTGTCCTCTTGCATGTCAATGTTAGCTAAAATGAGCTGCTGAAGTTGCTGCTGTTGATCTCCCTTATGAGTATGAATATGTTTTCCTGGAGACAAAACAGGACAAATACCCAGAGAGTGAGGCAGAAAGAGCAACAAAGATAAATGTGCTGCCTCTGATTCTGCAGAACATTGCATGAAGTGTCTCTGTGAGAGGAAAAAGGTTCAGTACACATCCTTAACAGCTGCCTAGAGCCAGGTAAACACACATCACCAACAGGTTATTTCAGACAGAGCTGCCTTCCTGCTCACAGGCTGAGAGCAGCACAGCCAAAGACAGAGTTTTCTTTTTCCCTAACTAGATTCTTTTCTTTAGTAAAAAGCAAAGAAGGAAGAAGGGAAACAGTTAAGAATAGAAAGAGCCAACACTCGGAGGTGGGAGCAGTGGAAAGATAAGTAATCCTCCAGGTGGGAAACATTAATATTTTTTGTGGCACACTTTGTTCAGGGTTTCTCTGAAGGTCAAAGAAATCAAGGCTGACTGATAACTCTGGTGGAAACTATGGTCTCAAAGGCTTGCAAGAAGGGCAGAAAGGGCGGGGAAGGTTATTTATTTCAACCCATTTGTAATGCTGGCTTCAGCATTAAATGAAAAAATCTCAGAAGAGGTGTTTTCTCCATCCTCTATTCTGCTCACACTTCTTTCTGATGTTTCTGTTCAGTTCAGGGACTACCATTTGTTTAATAGCAGAACCTAAGCCAGGTGGTAAAATGGTACCAACAGATGTAAAACTTGATTATATCCATCTTTCCATCTTTATTTTAAGATAAATGTATAATTTGCAGTTGTTCAATTGTTCAGTTCTTCAGTTGTTGCAGTTCTCAGGCAGCAGAAATTGTACTTCACATTCAACCTTGAAAACACACATATTTCCCTAAGAAACTTTTACAGGAAGCTATCACTTTTTAATTTTCATTTCTTTATTTATCTTCTCTTTATGCTATAAAATAAAGCCTTAAGTGATGAAAAGCATTTAATCTACACAACCAGCGTTATTGATTTAACATCCAAAAAGAGTTCATCATCAGATTTATATCCTGCCCTCCATTTATTTAGCTAGTCTTCCACAACCATAGTCTCTAGAGACAAGGCTACATAAAGAAATCTATTCTCTGTTAATTTCATGTTGAAAAATCAGTGTAGCATCTGAGAACTTAGTGTTAAAGTTCATCTTACTCAAATTTACACCATATCCCATTCCTTTACATTCCACAGTAATGTTTTATGTTGCAGTCTCCAGTCACATGAAGACAACAAATGCTAAATGGTACCTGAACCAGGCACAAGTTAAATGTGATCTCAGGATGCACAGAAGTTCTGTTCTTAAGATCCTCTGCCATCCTTTCTGACTTAGGGGATCTTTGTGGATCTTAGGGGGGTCTCAGGGGATGTTTGTGGGACACTGGTCTGTTGATGGGGTACCTCATCACAGGCATTGGGAGCACTATAGCACAAAGTTCAGAAATGCACTTTTCATTCATCATAAGAACAACTGGACCTGTCGGTGGGGACATGAACACAAATGTCCTTCAAAAATAATGGAATGGTCTTCAGGATGCACAAGGATCATTAACTGTCATGACATTTATGGCTGCTTTGTTGTACCAAAAAGCATGATAGTCTGTTGATTAGATTTCCAATTATGACTTTAGAGGGTTAATTTATGAAAACCATTTTTGAAAATAATACAACTGAGGCTTCTTTTAGTAGTGCTGATGCTATATTAGATGCAAAGGACACTGCATGGACTTATTCCACATTCTAGTTAAGAAAAAAAAAAAAATTTTAATTTAAGCATCCAGTTCTCTACAATCATATCTCAGGCATCTGAGCTATCCAAGGACTTCTTGTTTCTCACATTAGCTTCATGAAGTAGTAAGGAAGGCTTTCCTGCAGTCCAACACCCAGAGTTTGCTGCCATGTCTTCCAGTAGGTTGTGTGAACAGGGTGGCAGTACAGCTGTCCATTTAGATTATCTTAAAACCATCTCAAACCTGCAGCCTGAGGAGCCCAGTGAGAGCAGTGCCCAAGTATTCTGTGTATTCAGTCTCATTAGGATTGCTTTCTTCATTTTTTCTCTCTTCCTGCCATTTCTTTCCCAGAAGCCCATAAGTAGGATGACAAAACAAACAGTCCTCAAGTGGGAGACAAACATTTGATTGTGTGATGTTAAAGTGAGTTTCAGAGGAGGGCAAAGTATGCCATAATGCCCCAGAATGCATCTCAATTCACACAGGGGAAAAACTTACATAAAAATGAAATAGCAACCTAAATCTACAGAGAGCTGCTAAATAACTTCCATATTGCAGCTGATATTATCCTCTTTAGAAAAGCTCCACCAAGGCCTTCACACAAATATGAGGAAAGTAAGCTGAGACATAAACATTAGGTTATTTGAGCAGAAAGCCAAGGTCATGCTAAAGTGTTTTCCTCCTTTTCTGTTCTTCATGTTCTGTGAAAAATCAATATTCCTTCTCTCAGACATGTTATATTGTACACTGAGTTGCATAGCAGTACCTTTGCACTGTGTGTACCTGACACTCTGAAACTGCTGGAGGCTTGGGTAGAATTCAAAGCAATGACAGATTCTGCTAAAAAGAGTGAATCAGAGACTTCAAACCAGATCTACTTCCTTTGGTTTTAAGTAGTGGACTTAGTCTCTTTTTTTTTTTTTTTTTTTTTCCAGGGCTAGGGGCAGCCCTTGAGAGGACAACAAATCAGACCAATTGAGGCATCATATTCTGAGCAGACAACAGAAAGTGAGCGAATTGCTGAAATGGAACTGTGGAACACTTAAGAGATCACACTGACCTTGTAAAGTTTCAAGTGACTCACAGCATTGGAAAAGTGAGTGGTTCTTATCAAGACCAAGAGTAGTCTTGTCATATACACGATAGCAAAACAAGACAGAAAATAAAATAATTGTTTCCACATGCAAATTGTATTGCTCCTGAACATAAAGAATCTGTGACCAAGATGACATTTCTAGTGTGCATTTAACAGTTGCAATATAGTCACCAAGTCTCACTTAAACCAAGAGAAAGGGGATGTAGTTTTCACATTATATGTCAAAACAGTCTAGAAAACATCTTTCCTTCCTTAGTGTTTATTCAGTTTGCCTTGGTTACCTTGCAGTACATGAGCAGAACAAAACAGAGGGAAAGCATTTTCTCATCCAAAGAAAACTTACCAGATTCTGAAAGGTATTTACCTTCCATTTAAGGACACAAAAGAAAAGGCAAGAAAATTTTCACAAACTGAAGATCTCCCTAAACTAGATCAAATTTTGCCCGATATTATACTTGGTTTTCCTTTTCATCAAAGTTGATTATTCTACAAATGAATTTTTAGAACCAAACCAGCAAAGCAAGGCAAAAAATATTTCAGAGTATATGAAAAACTTTGGTTGTTTAATGTGTCAATCCAAAATCAATCTTTGGATTATTTCCACATCAGCATATTGCAAGAACTGGCAAGTGAAACGGAAGGCAAGGTGCTTTGAGGACAGCTGTAATTTTGTCACAAAATGGCACTATTCTCCTGAAAGCCCCAGTGAAGTCAACATATCTTGACAGGTCAATCAGAGAACGTCTATGAGTGCTGATGTGATGCCATTGTGATTTGAAAGGCTGATGCAAACCTACCAGATTGTTCTTCAATACAACGTGTATGACAATATGCAGAGATGCTCTCTAATCTACTGTGCAACGTGTATCTACCAACTGGTTGCCTGGAAAAGGATTCAGTGATGTAAGTAGACCCAATTCCAAAGTTACATAGCAAAATTTATCAAATTAATTTTCAAATGGAATGTGTTGACTCTTTCCTGGAACAGGTCAAACTTCAACAAAATCAGTATTTTTCAATAGACAAATATCTTCAAATCCCTGCTCAACTCTCATATAAACCTTTCAGTTCTACTGTCCTTTGAAGCTGCATGCATTTGTTTTAGCTAGGCATTGTGCCATGTCTTCATCAACTCAGTTTTAGTTGATTCATCTTGCTTATTACATGGAAAAGTGAGCCTGAAGAACAAGAAAGGGATGTAAAAGAGGATAGTGAGGATAGTACCTTATTAATTCAAAAGAGACATCAACTGATCTGAAGGCAAAATAATTTTATTGCAGTTCCTTCAGCAGTGAAATACAAATGACTACAGCATGTATTACCATGAAAATTCAGCTGATTTTCTGTTCCAGCATCCAGCATTTCATATGCTAAAATATAATTTAACCTTCTAGTCAGGTTGGCACTGATGTAGTACCCTGCCTTGTGTAATACTCTGACTGAGGGCACAGAAGGTGTCCTCTAATGCCTTCTAACACAATGGCACCTACTACAACTGCAGTGACAGCACTGACACGGAATTTGCTGTGTAACCCATTACCCATGAACAACTATTCAGAATTTTGTCTACCATTTGAAGATGAAGTTTATACATTGTGTCTTTTTGTCTGACCACCCACAACTGACAGATTGGGTAATTTCAACAAAAATTATTCCTTTGTCATTGCTGAAATCATGGTGAAGGGAAAATACGTTAGACTGGTTTGTTTGGGAAGAATTCTGGCCTTCATTTTTCTGAATGCTGATTTCCCTCCCCCCCGCTCCAGTCTCTGGAGATGTCATTTAAATTTGGGAACAGAATAAACTCTTGTCAATGTTTTTTGCCATGTGAAAAAACTGTCCAAATTTGATCAAGTTGTAAGGCTGGAAAAATGCAATTTACAAGCCACGTGTTCTCTAGAAACTACATATTCTGCAAATCTAATCTTCAAATATTTCATCTAGAGAATAGTGCTCTGCGTTCCACATTGGGGCATGCGGAAACCTAATGTACTCTGTGCAATTCTGGGGAGCTCGTTTTAAAAAATAAGTTACAAAAGATGGTGCACATTTATTTTAATAATACAGGTTTTGCATGAACTAGAAATTGGTAGGATTTAATTCAGTAAGGGAAGCTGCAAATAAAATGTAAGCATTCCTGATGATAACACATAATTTGCAGGTTTGGAAATTAGTAAAAGAAGACTGTCAAGAGAAAAACAACCAAATAAGAGTGGTCTGAAACAATCCATTGCAATAAATAAAGAAATGACATGTACTACAGGAGGAGTTCATGAGGAATAGTGTCAGGTTCTGTGATTCATTATTATGGGACTGGTATGTCTTTGCAGCAAAATTAAGGCTGCTTATTGGGAAATGTTAAGATGAACACCAAAAAGTAGGGAACCAGTAACATTAACAGACCTGGACTAACAGATTAAAGATTCCAACTTCGTTTTTCCTCCCTTCTGGGACTGGCAAAATTTCATAATTGCAATTTCTCTATACATCTGTTTGCTTGGCTTATCTGATAAGCATGCTCAGCAAGGCTATGAGACTTTGTAGGCATAATACTCGTGTGATATCTTTTGCTTTGGAATCAGATCTTAAATAAATCACCCTCACCAAATTGAATTTAAGTCTATTCCTTCAGCAGCTAACCAGATGTGTTCATACATTATTTTAGGGAAATAGTGAAGACATGAAGAGAAAAAAAAAAGATCAGGGACAATTTGAAGGGAACAAAATGAAGTGCGTGCACATAATGGAGAAGATATCTCCCCAAACACCCCAAAAATCTTCCAGATTTACACATCTTTGCTCGTTGTCTGAAAGAAATGTGATGTGAGACAGCCACGGGAGGGAAAGGTTTGCTGGCTGACTTCTACAGAAAACTTACTAGGACCTCAAGAACAAATAATTTGATTCTACAGGAAGATTGGGAATTTCTCCAGAAGGCCAGTTGCCCAAGTAAGGGGCTTCTGAACTACTCAAATGAAATGCAAAAACAGAACACTCACAAAGGAGGGAGACTATAGGCAGCAGGAATAAAAAGCACTGCTTTGGCACAGGTTAAAACAGTTTTCTCCAAAGCCCAGCTGGAGAAAAAACTAGCAAAGGACATCCAGAGCAATAAGAAGGGTTTCAACAGATATGACAGTTTCAAAAGAACTTCTGGGCAAAGTTGGGTCTGCTGCTGAATGGGGAGACAGCGTAGCGATGGATGATACAGGGAAGGCTAAAACACTCCCTGCCTTTCCTGCCTTGGCAAAGCCTGCTTCAGGACTTCAGTGTGTACCAGCACAGCCTAGGGAAAGACAGACATCAGTGTGTGAAGAACAGGTGCTGTCATGCTGAGCTGTACTGGCTAATCATAGTGTAGATTGCTCAGCCTTGTGACTCCAAATAGGTGGCATTATTTTTGTCTTTGGTCATTAGTTCTCTAGGGAATTTTACCTACAAGAAGAGGAAAAGTGGAAGGAGAAAAGGATTAACAACCCACAGGTATACTGAGCTGTTCAAGTGTTATTCCTGTATGTGGCATAGTACATAAGGGGATGGCTCATTTCTCTGCCCAGCCGGAAGGGCTGGGGCACCACCGCTGCAGTGCTGTGTGCATGAAGAAAGTTTCTCTTTTCCTTTCTCCCTTGTTCCTCTTGATCACAACTCCCTCATTCCCCAAATTAACATTTGAATTGAAAGTTCAAAAGGTGTCAGGGATAACAAGGGTTACTCATGCAAATCAATGGCAAAAGAAACACCTCTCAATCTGCCCAGTCATGTCTGCATTAATAAAAAAGCCAGTCAAACCCCAATGTTTAAGTAATTAGTTAAGAAAGCTCTTCATGTCTTCTGTGCTTGGAGAGCAATGTGCTACTCTGAATCACCATGATAGAAAGAAATCTAGTCAGAAATCCACAGTTTCATTTTAATGTGACATCTGCAACGACTAAGCCAGCAGTTTCCTAAAGATACAACACGGCTGTTCTGCTCTTTCACCTTAAAAAACTCACTACTGAAATGCCTTGTGTGCCCATTCAAAATCAGTTGTTAATGGACCTGAGAGTTATTTTAGTAGGAAGCTGATAGGAAAACTGGATCAGATGCTTTCTCTAGAGGAGAGAGGGAGGGAAGATTCTTTCCTGAGATATAAGCTCTGGGCAAGAAGATGAGAATGGTGATTTGCTGTTTGGCAGCTGATCATATGAACAGTTTTAGACAGAAGGAAGACTTACTGACATACAAATTTCTCAATTCTCCCTTTTGCAAGAGCACTTTCACTGCAAGACTAGCAAACATTTAAGTGCCAGCCTACCTTATTGTAAGGTTAAACACAAAGATAGTATTTTTCCCAGTGGGCTTCCCCTAAGCAACAAATGTGTCCAGTTTTCCTGTGCTGTTGACTGTGTGTTCCTCCTGCTGTTTGGTTTGATAACTCACTTCTACACTCCAGTTTTACCACAGCCTATCACTGTGGTCTGTAGAGCTCCTAGGCTGTCAGCACAAGTAGGCAGATTAGGCTTGTGTCCATCCCCTGGACAACTTCAGTCTTTGCAAACTGAAAGTTCCATCCTTTCTTTGCTCAGTGTTTAAGGAGAGCAAATAATTATCTTAAAGAAATTGCTGAGCTGGTGTATGTTGATATTTATGCTTTGCAAGGGGCAGTTGGGCTCATTTGGTAAGTACAAGAGAAATATTCAGTGTTCACGGTAAGAAAGCAATGAACTCAAAGAGGTTTCAGCACGAGAATTTTAGCTCCATGTGGCCAAGAATCATACATGAATTCCTTATTGATGACTTTCTATGTCACATCTTGTCATCCAGGGACAAGTGCCATTACATTCAAGATCGTGGGAATTTTACAAATAATGTGCCTGCAGTGATTTTTCAGCTACTGTCATTTATACCAGATGATTATGTTGCTAAAAGATCTTATTTCCAAACCTAACTAGTCCATTTAAAATTAATAAAAGAGATTAATAGAAAAAAATAGAAAGATACCTGTTTTCAAGAAAAGTGTTTCACAGCCTGCCATGAAGACTTCAGATGATCCTTAAATACCAAGCCAACAAAAAAACAAATTGATATTCATGTTATCCCCAGGAGTACAAAAGTTACATTAGCACTAAAAATACTTTATTGTTGTATTTTTTTATAAACTGGAAGGTGTCTGTGTATCTACACTGTAACCAAAGACAATTGTATAAACAGCCAAGTGCCAGGAGAGCCTCAGGAACACTTCTTGCTAGCAAGTTGCAACTGCAATAATAGAAACTACTCAAACAACCCTTTTCCCTGGCATCCAACTACCCACTTTCTAACACACAAACAGAGCTAGGGCAAAACAATTATATTCTAATTACCTTGGCCAGGTGCGTTCATATACTCAAGTGAAATTCTTGTGAGAATTTACTTATTTTTTACTGCAAAGGAAGACTTGTTGAAATGGATTTTGAACAGCACCTCAGTAAGACTCATTATTTCCTTTCCTCAGCAGCAACCTTATCTTGATGGAGAGTGGCAAAAGTAACAGACTTTAAAATGATGGAGAGAGATGTGCACCTGGGACTGGGGTAGAGAAAGACGCCCCTAACCCCGGATGGGCACACAACAAAAACCCCACTGGCAACACACTCAGAGTACAGGCAATCTAAACTTGGAAAATCCCTCACTCCAAGATGGAAGATGACTCCAAATTCCAGTGAAAAAGGGCACCAAAAGAGGAGCCTAGAGGACCATTTGCACGGGATGGGCATCATAGCCACAGCCAGAGCAGCAGAGGGAGGTTGGAAACATTTCTGTTAGACACATGCAAGATCAATGCTGAACTGTCACGTAGCTAATACCCCTCCCAAACTCAGCCTCACTAACCCTGTGCCAAATGAGTTGGAGAAGGATCAAAATTCATTGCAAGAATTCACAAGAGCAAAAATGCCAATGTAGAAGTAGTTTTTAAAGTGTGTAAGTTATAATTTTTTCCTCAGAGCTGAGTTACCCTAAACAGAAAGTAACTCAAGTTTCACAATTATTTGTCATCCAATGATAGACTATGAGCTGAGTTGAAAAAAAAGAAAAATAGAAAGAAACAAATTGTTGCTATATATAATTGGCCAAACCAGTTGTAAATATCTCTGAAATGAAATCTTGAATGTACAGATTCTGAGGCTGTCTGAAAAGTCCAGTGAAAATATCTTAATGAAATTTTTATTTAAAATCAGTCAGAACATTTGATTTTTTTTATTTACCTTTTTTTTTTTTTTCTTTTTTTTCCCTCCCCCTTGAAGCTGCAGTGCTTGGAATCATCGGACTATGAAATAATTTCACCTCAGGTGAAAAAATAATTTCCACTTTCCAGAGTTGTGAAGGATAAATATTTTTTAAAATGAAATAGATGCAGGAAATAATCCAAAAGATAGCCCAATATCTCTCTATTTTTTAAAAAACAACAACAACAAAAATCAAATAACTGCAATTTTCAAGTTCAACTCATGATTACTAAGTACTTCTGTTTGGTGACACTACTTTAAAAACCTCATTAATCAGTTAAATGAACCATTCAGCCTTGTTCTGAGATTGGATTTTTTGAAAGCAAAATGAATTTGGGTGTTCAAACAGAGAAGACACTTGCATGTACTTCAGTGTTGTGCTGCAATCTAATAAGAAAGTCTAGCTGAAACACTGAATTTAACTTTGAAATACTTTGCTTACAGAAGCATATGCACATATTTTTTAAACTACTGTTGTTGAGAGTTTGATCTATGAGTAAAATACTGAACATATTTCAACATTTGCATCTCAGGTCAAATAGCCAGCTATTTGCATTTAAATGGATTATCAGCATATATTTCTTGTTCTCGTTACACTCTGTGCCTTTCATGTAGCTGTTTGATATGAACAATTCTACTGATGCAGACAGGCTTTTAGTAATCAGGGCAGGAGACAGGTTAATACTCTTAAAATTAGACTTAATGTTATATATACTCTCATAGTGATATCAAATCCTTATATGGAGCATCTTTTCCCAGTCCATTCAACTCCATTCGTGCAGAAGGGAGGCCTGAGACAGGCTGATGAAGCAGCTTGGTGTGAGAGACACATACCTAATAACAGTGGAGACTGGGATATGGGGATGTTGTGCTCCCTGCAGTTAACTCCAACCCAGCATTATTCCTGTCTCTGAACCTGGACAATTCACTCTCTGCTGCCTCTGTGCAGCCACTGCTGCCAAAACAACACACAACTGCTTTGTAGAGATGCAGTGAATTCCCAGTTGAGTGTTACATGTCTTAGCTGGGTTGTTACAAGAGATCAACTGCAAAGGTTGAAATGGACCTTGTGGAAGCTTATGCTGAACTGCTCAATTTTTATCCAGCCTGATGGAAGCATCACACACTGTCCTTGCACAAATCCACACAACAATCTGTCAATCCAATGTTTTTAATTCAGATGCAGAGAGAAGATTTATGTTAGATGTTAGCAGGGTAAAAAACAACCCTAACTTGCCTTTACTTATGGGTAAGGTCTATAATAAATCATCTAGAGAGGCTGGGGACTCTCCACCCTTGAAGCTCCACAGCACCAGGACAGAGGAAGAGCTGCCTGAAAAGGGAGCAGTGGTGAGGGGAGTTCATAAGGAGACTGTGGTGAGCCAAGTAGATTTCTCAGGAGTCTGCCCAGCCTTAATTTCTAATATCTAAAGAAATATGGCTGAAAATTCATTGTGCTGGTTCCTTGTTACAAATAGACATAGCTCTGTCACACACCTCTTTAGTGGGAACAGGCACCGCTGGAGGACATTACAAATCCAGAGGAGCTCAATGAGGCTTCAACACTTCCTCTCCCTGAGCTACAACCACCACCTTGGCTCCTCAGCTGGCAAAGAGCTGCTCCTTGGCTGCCTTGTGCTCTTGCTGAGGCTCATGGCAGCAAACAGCCAGCCAGCAATTTGGCAAGTCCTGCCCAGTGTCTGATTGTACTTGTCCCACTGGTGCAACAATAGGGAAGTGGAATGATAGACACATAAACATAACAGCAACAAAAAAAATTGGAGTGTGAGTTATCTCAGAGACATATTCACATCTCCAGCTGAGTGAAACTCAGTAGGACATCTCTTGGCTAACACGCTGAAATCAGCAAGTGTACTATGAAAAAGCAAAGTTGCCCAACACTTTATAGTACTTACATTTTACAAATCTTCCTGAAGGATTTAGGGCAGGGTGCATGGGCAATTACATTGCTCTATTTGTTACTGTGGAAATGCATTTTGTGACTGGAGAAATCTATGAGAAATATATTGAATGAAGTTTCTGAAAAAAATATTTTAAAATTAAAACCAAGCAGTGAATTTAGCAAAACCAGGAAGCTTTAGCCTCAAGGAAGTAATGAAATGCCAGGGAGTCAGCAGGAAAGTGCCACCAACTCTTGCTGGGTTTGATTTTGTAGGACTAGCTCTGTGTCATTGAATGGAAAAATAAAAGTGGAGTCAACTAATCAAACCAGTGCTCTCACAGCTGGAGAGCTTTTTCCAAGAAATGGGTGCAACAATGAGTCAGAACACAATGGTAATAACTACTGCTCTCTTGGATTGTGAATATTTTTCAAGTAATCCAGAGTTAGGACATGAAACATAAAAACTATTGAACTTTCCTATCATTTGTTAGAAAATACAGGGACAGATCTACAGATGTAGGAGGGGTCTCTTCACATACATAAATCAAGGAAAAAACATGCACTTTGGCCCATGTCACCAGACAGCTTCCAACCTTCCACAGATAAAACAAGAAGAAAAGGAGAAATCTGGTTAATACCCCCTTAAATGATGCCTTTTCCTTTTTGTATTGAGGGTGGTTTGGAAATGGAAATTCCACTAATAAGTGAAGAAATCCAAATTCATTGAAATCATTTGAGGTGGCAAGACAGATAGAAAATCCAAGTACTCTCTGTTACTCAGGAAGGTCCAGCCTTCGTTCCTAGAGGGACTACATAGCAAATAAAAAATAATAAGAAAAAAGGAAGGAAAAGAAAATTTGTTTGTTAAATAAGAAGGGAAGTATCTCTTTGAGGGATTCTTCTGGACTCTGGGTGGAACACTAATTCCTTTCCTACTATCCATAAAGCACCAGGCTTTATGGACTTAAATTATGCAAATAAAAATATTATATATTGTTTAGAATTTATGCAGTCCTTTTAAGAATTTTTCAGCAGAGTATTATAACACTCAGTAAAGTTATTCTTAATTTACCCTGGTGTCTGTGGGAGGAGGATTGAGACTTAGAGAAAGCCAAGGTACTAAACTCCAGATGTGACCTATGCAAAAGCAGCAGTGACAAAAGCTGAGATGTGTGAATAAAAGTGCCAGGTATTGGGAGTTTATTGCTTACCAAATCTGATATTCACTGTCAAAAGTTCAAAAACTGACAATAAACTCAACTGTTGCATCTTTAAACTTATTTATAACCTACAGAGAGAGTCTAGTGTCTCTGTTTTGTCTCTTCGATAAAGTTTACAGCCAGCAGGAGATAATAAAATCCGGGATGAGCTCACATTGCCGAGAGAAAAATCAAGACTTGTATGTGTTGGTGGCTGTCAGTCGAGATATTTTATACCTCATTAGTGTCGAAGCAGTTATTGCTTTTTCTTCCTTTATGAATAGCTCATGTGATAGCATGCCTCGCTCTCCCACTTCTCAACAATTTGTCACAGCAAACTTGGCTGTAACAGAAATAAGGTATTTCTTGCCAGAGACCTTTTCCCTTCAATACTTAGCTCTGATGAGCCATGCTACCCAAACAAGTCTGGATGTCAGGCACAGCTTTCACCCTGGTATCCAGCTGTTGGAAACTGCTCTGGTATTTCCTTCCCCTTGGATCTCTTCAGCGTTGGGAAATGCGCTCTCTCACCAGCATGGCATGGGAGGGCTCTAGCTGACCTTTCCTGGAAGATTCCTGAAGTTCCAAAGCACCACAGCTCTGTCTATCATCCCTGGACAAAACCATGTTTTTTTCAGAGCAGACAAAGCACTGCTGAGCACTATTTTCACTTAACACACTGAAGATTATTTAGGATATTGTGTCAGTGTCTCCCTACCAGAGAATGCTATCCTGGTGGGAGTTGGCAAATTGGCCACATTCCCTCAGATCTGAGCTGGAATAGTCTTGACCTAGATTTTGGCCAGAAAAAAGTTGTTTTGTTTTGTTTTGTTTTTTCCCGAGATAATTCAAACCATATTTAATATATAGGGAAGATGCCCCAGAGTTCTCATATGGTTCAGGAGGGAAATGCAAAGGGGCAGTAATGTGGATCAATTTGAGCAACAGACAAAGCAAAACGAGGTAGGATTCTACAGGCAAATAGTTGGGAAGGAAAGCACATAAATACACCTAGGCCCTTTTTCCAGAACTTTTAATATACTCTACAATAATTGCTCATTATTTTAAATCCATAATGAGCTTGCCTGAGGCAAATGGAGACCACTAAAGTTATTTTTGGGAAATCGACTATTTCTTTCACTCTCTGTTGCTTCTTTCAGGAAAATCTATTCAGTTAAAGAACCACAGCTAAATATTTTTTTCCTTTTTTTAAAAGCACACACTTATTACTGTATTGAGTGGAGGGCAAGAAGTTGTGTAAGCTTTAATTAATCCACTGAACCATCAGTTTATATTCCACTGCAAACACTGCCATCTGCTACCAGTCCATGCATAGATAATTAATGTCGGCTACAAGTTTGCTTCCCCAACATTATCTGATTAGGTAATTAGCCTATGGAACAATACCCAACATAATGCATTATTGTTTTATTAAGTGTGATCTGTTTGAGAACTAAACAATATGCCAATATTGTTCAGTTTCTACGACTCATACCTCAATCAACACCCACCCAGAGAATGACAAAACAATTCAGAAAGGAAGCGGGGGAACAACAAATCCAAACCCACATGAAAATCATGTCAATAAAATTAGGCATAAGCACTGCTTATTTCAGAATATTCTGTGAACAAACATAAACATAAGCAGGACAATCCATGATCACAGCTCTCCAGAGAAGGTGTAAATCAACATCAGTGATGATCTACAGGTCCCTTCAGAGATGCATGATGAAACACAGTTTGTCATCAAAACTCAGGAATCTAATAAATCAATAGAAGGTGGAATCAGGAAGAGGGAGAACAAAGCATCATGTCATCTTTATTCACTAGTGTAAAAAGTGGCTGTTTCCAAGATAACATCTGAACCAAGCTTGTGAGGCAAGCAAGTGATGAAGGTTCAGCAAAGACTAACAGAAATATATCAGCAATGTCTGATCCTGTGGCTTTAATGCAAAGCCTATCACTATTTGGCTGAGTGAAGTGTTTTTTACTTTACCCAGCTCATGGCCTCAGGAGATTACAAGAACAACTCTGATTTTATTTTGCATGAGATCACTAGCCTTGCCTGGGGCAGAGAAAAAGCTAGCAAAATCAGTCCTAAGTGCATGGAAACTACAACAAGCATATAAAAAGTCCAAGTTTAGGAACCTGGAGACCTCACACATCATCACTGCTATTTCAAAACATTAAGGTCAGGATGTATTTGACCAAATTTACATGCCAACATAGTAACTACCTACATTTCAGCCCATTCTATCCACTCCTTTTATAGTCAAGAGAATCCTGCCCCTCATGTTGGCAACAAAAATGTTTTCCACCACGTTTATCTGGAATAATAAGCAAAACCATTGCCAGTTTCATGGCATAGACTGAAGACTATGCATGTGCAAGTTTTAGTTCTGGATCAGGCTTTCTTAATTTCAGGTGTCACTCCCTTCCAACAGCCTCTGTTTCACAGTTAAACCAAATGTCCTACTGTTGGCTCCTCAGTCCACAGCAGCCCTCAGCAGGTGCTGGGCACAGAGCTCCCTTACAGAACCCATACAGGAGCCCCAGAGAACTGCTCTGCCCGCTGTGCCACTGCAGCTTATTTCTAAAGTAAGTCATGATTTGCAAACAGTACAGCACTAAATTCTTTAGAACAAACCTTGACCCATTGGGCTGAATTTCCACCTCCCTCCACATTAGGAGAGCAGGAAGAACTCCAAAGAACCAGGTCAATCCCCCATGGTCTCAACTGCAAAGTTGTACAACAGCAAATTCCTATGGAGGAATACACAAATGAGGCAAGTGTGAAATGGTTCTTCTATTGAATATATTCCCAGGCCTTCTTCCACTAGAGAAATTTTCCAGAATTTATGCCATATAATGCCTAAAACTGGAAATAGTGATTTTTTTTTTCCCCTGAAAACTCTCAACCCCTTGATCCATTCAATTATTCCCAATCAGAATCAAATCCCACAGCAGCATTTCTCCAGAAAGAGAACTCCAGGCTGTGAGAAAACAATTTGTATTTACACTTGGGATACTATTTTATTTGATGTGCAATACCAATGACTAAACTAAAACCAAACAAATAAAAACCCACAAACAAACTACCAAAGTACAATTCCAACTCCATGTGTATTCTTACACCTAGAGTTTTCATGTTATCATGTTACTTGGACCCTTCAAATTGCTTCAGGTTCTCTCCTTTGACTAGACATAGAGTCCCATGTAGGATTTAGGATATCTGAATAGAGATCATATGTAGAGCGTAGGTTTGGTTATTATTGTCATTACCATTATTATCTTTCTTTCTATAGTGCCTAAGGCTCCACCTGGGACCAGGGTGCCAGGCATTTGGACAAGGAACAGGAAATGATCCCTCCAAAACTTGTAATTTAAAGAAGAATATAATTTCTACGTAAATAAAGTCTGGGATTACTTTGGTGATATCACCACTAGTATTTTAGTCTGAGACCACCAGCATTTTTTGGTAAGAAAGGTTGCTAAGCAAGGCGAGACAACTACAAACTGTGCAGCTCCCTCTGTACTTACTCCCTTGTAATTAAGATGTTGAGTTGGTGGGAGGGAAAAACATAACACAAAAGGGTATTTATTAATTATTTTTCAGCTTCAGTGCACAAGGTTAAATGTAGCCTCGGGCAGCTTTCACTGCTATGACTCACATCTCCACAATGTCAGGGCTTTCAGTGACACTGACAGACCCATATTTTGCAAAGAATCAACCATCCTCTGGTGTATTAATTAAGCACGTCCTGCAGTGAAGAAATGCAAAACCTAGGGCTAGGGTTAGGGTTAGGCTTCTATTTTTGTGTTAGGATTGGGGTTTGGGTGTTTTTTTAATGGTAATGGCACAGCATCATTGTCCCCTGAGAGCCCAAGGCTGCCACCTTTTCTCTTGGCACAAAGCTCAGTCCTTCCTTGGCACCAGTGGGGCTGGAAAATTGCCATTTTTAAGCCAAGAATTGAAGACGGACGAAGATTCCTCTCCGAAAAGGAATCGAAGAGGAAAGGTGCCACCCCACAAAGGGCTGGCCTAGTTCCCTCTATCCTGCTGGACCCCCTCCTCTCTCCGTTCCTGACTCCTGGGTTAGGGTTACCCTTGGAGTTACACTTAGGATTAGGGTTAGGGTTAGGGCTAGGGTTAGGCTTCTCTTTGGAGTCAGGATTGGGGTTTGGGTGTTTTCTTAATGGTAATGGCACAGCATCATTGTCACCTGAGAGCCCAAGCCTGCCACTTTTTTTGTTGGCACAAAGCTCGGTCCTTCCTTGGCACCAGTGCCTTAGGGTTAGGCTTAGGGTTAGGGCTAGGGTTAGGGTTAGGCTTCTCTTTGGAGTTAGGATTGGGGTTTGGGTGTTTTTTTAATAGTAATGGTGCAGCATCATTGGCACCTGAGAGCCCAAGGCTGCCACCTTTTCTCTTGGCACAAAGCTCAGTCTTTCCTTGGCACCAGTGGGGTTGGGAAATTGCCATTTTTCAGCCAAGAATTGAAGACGGATGAAGATGCCTCTCCGAAAAGGAATCGAAGAAGAAAGGTGCCACCCCACAAAGGGCTTGCCTAGTTCTCTCTATCCTGCTGCACCCCCTCCTCTCTCCATTCCTGACTCCTGGGTTAGGCTTACTCTTAGAGTTACACTTAGGATTTGGATTAGGGTTATGGCTAGGGTTAGGGTTAGGCTTCTCTTTTGTGTTAGGATTAAGGTTTGGGTGTTTTTTTAATGGTAATGGCACAGCATCATTGTCCCCTGAGAGCCCAAGGCTGCCACCTTTTCTCTTGGCACAAAGCTCAGTCCTTCCTTGGCACCAGTGGGGCTGGAAAATTGCCATTTTTAAGCCAAGAATTGAAGATGGACGAAGATTCCTCTCCGAAAAGGAATCGAAGAGGAAAGGTGCCAGCCACATATGTCTTAACAACTGCTGAGCATGAAATCTCTCATTAATCCACAGCATGTGGACAGCATGGATAAGAAACATGTGTTATCCCATGGTAGCTGTGTCTTCTGTGGGCTCAGTCCTGATGGTAAGGCAGCACAGGCCCCTTCCCCATGAAGATGGCCAGCAGATTACCTGCTTATTTCCAGTCACAGCACTATTTTCTATTAATTTTCATATAAACTCAAAAGTGAGTTTAGGACATTAGGAACTATTCCAATAGAGATATTTAAAAATATAAGGAAATACTGTACATTTTTTGAATTGTGGCTGTTATCTTACCATATTTTCTAACCATATTAAATCTATACAATCTACGCTTGGTTGTTTTGTTTTTGGTTGGGGCTTTTTGTTTTGGTTTGGGGTTTTTTGTTTGTTTATTGTTGCTTTTGTTGGAGTGTTTTGGGGTTTTTTGGTGCAGCTCCTCCCAAAACAAAGGATCCCAAGCCCCCACAAACCACAAACCAATCCAGCTACTCCAGCTGCTTCATGACCTCAGTCCCATGGATCCTTGTGCCCTCCTGGAGGACAAAATATAGTGTCACAGATGATTCAGTACACTCAGGTAAACTGGATAAACAAAAATACACCTTGTCCAGTTGCAAAAAATCCAATAAACCACAACAAAAAAGGTTTTCCATTTACTGTCCCCCACAAGCTGATCATTCTAAAAATCAGAGTATTACGGTAAAAAGACAGGTTTAGAAATCATGTTCCAAAACCCTCGAAGTTTCAATATTTGATTTGCTAAAAAATGAAATTCCCTTCAGAAACAGTAAGATTTTGGTAATTTTAAAAGAGAAAAAACACACAACTGAGCTCCCTGTAGTCTTCCTTTCTCTTAGCGTTCAGAAAGGACACAATGTCTGATATTCTACAAAAATTGCAATTTAGACTTTTTCTATATTCCATAATATTTTGCACTAAATAAAGTTTCCTTACTCTTTCTCACAGTATAAAACATGACACTGCTGGAGAAGTTTGTAAACTAGACTGTCAATCACAGGGCTCCATTTTTGCCTTTTGGTTGAGTTGCATTTCAGAAGTTTGACAAGTTGCAGAGAGAGGAAAAAAGAAAAGCAAGCGAGTAAAGCTAAATTCAAATCTAAACTTTTAAGGCTCGTATGAATATTTATTAAACAGCATTTCTCCTGACAGCTTGAAACTCTTAGCACTGGTATTGTAAAGGAAAAGGACAACACAGCCTGGTACTCCAGGAAGACCTCTCTGATATGTCAGGTAGTTTATCAGTTGGCAGCTTAAAGGGTTCAATTTTATCAGGCAAAACCAAGCAACTTTTGGGATCAGCAACGTAGATCACTGCTGGCATGGATAGCCAAATGCAGTTTCCTCACACTTCTGTGAGCATTTCAGTGCTCATTTAGGTGCCCCAAGCTGATGTGCTTCCACCTTCAACCAACTCTTACTGAAACTGAACAAAATGAGAACAACGTTTTTCCATCTACATTCCCAAATACAAATTGCCTAAAAGAAAAAGCTATTCTTCCTCACACAATTATTTCACGCCTAATTCCCTGATCATCTGAATGCTTGGCATGAACTCTTGTGGGAAGGGTGTGATGTGGTCTCAGCCTAACGTTTTGTTCAGATTTCTGGGTTAGCTGAGTTTTTGGTCTCCTTACACACTTCATAGCAGCTCCCTCAAGTGGCCGGAGATCAGAATGTGTTCCTTCAATCCTTAGCAAACCACCCATAAGTATCACGCAGGTCTCATTACCCTTACATCTGTTCCTCATCACCTTTAGTTCGTTAGGACCTCTGCAAACACATTTTGAGGTGTTTCTGAGGCCAAGTCAGGCTGGTAGCAATTGCAGGTGAGAAGTACATAAAAAGAAAGGATAGGGGGAGCAAACACAGGGTTAGACTTCTTCCCCACCACCAAAAACCCCCCAAACCAAACAAAAATAAGTTAACTTTCAGTACTTGAGGGATTTGCTAAAGTTCAAGAGGCTTTTTTCCTTGAGTGCAAGCTTTTTGGAGGGAATTATTTTGGGATGTTTTCTAGCCTTCATGGTAGAGCTTGTTTTCAAAACTAACATTTCCTTAGCAAAATGCTAGGAGAAATGCAGTTAAGGTTCCAAATAAACAAGGTAATTGCTGTATCTCCAGGATACTCATGGAGCCACAGCTCAGGGGGAGAAGGTGAAATGTCTAATGTCCCTCTGTGAGGTACAGCAGGTATCTGGTACTTCATAACTCTTGTGGTCTGAAGAAAGCCAATCTTTTCTGTTTCCTTGCATGTCTCCTTAGGTTCTGGCTCAACTGGAGCACAAGGATTTGCTTCTAACCCCACCTCCTACATAAACCTTTTCTGAGATGTTGGGGAAAGTTATGCACTCCTCCAGAACCTTGTTTTTCTGCTGTTTTCAAATTCACTGTACACTTGCTCTGCCAGCCTTGGCTCCTGAAAGGATCCAATAAATAATAACTAACCTGCAGTTCAAACAAAAGAACTTTAAAGAATTATTTAAGGAGGGAAAAGATTGAAATTTCAGTGCCCTGGGAAATATGAGCATTGTTCAGAAAAACAGAAGTAGGAAAATTCTCCATACGTGGTAAATATCATTGTTTCATTAAAAAGTCAAAGAAAATATGACAAATTTTACATATTGGAGATGTGGTTTCTCTAATGCTAAGAAGCACAGATTCTTCTTTAGTTCTGCATTTGGATTTTTTAGTACCTTAAATATAATTGTCTGTCCTTATAGGCTATTTTTAAAAAATCTAGTTGCTGCAAAAGACAAGGGACAAAGCAAAGTTTTCCTGACAATACATGGGACAAAGCAAAGCTCTGTGTAGTCACAGGTACTTTGCCTCTGGTTTCTGAGTGACTCTGAACCAGCAGTTTTCAGTCTTTCCTGTCTGGTAAAGTCTTAACATTTTCTAACAGAGACGCACCCCCAGCCTTCTGAGAGAGAATTTACTCTACTAACAGTTGGCTTTTCTCAGCTGTGCTACGTGGATTCCTTTGTCCACAGGCTGAAACCCACTGCTGTGTGCTCTCTGGCATCCTGCAGCATAAACACATCTCTGTTCTGAGAAAAATAGCTCCCAGTTTTGAGTCTTTGAAAAATATGTCTGGATCTACCTACTGAAATATGAATTAATTGTATTTTCAAGCCTCAGAGCCTGATCATGGCAGCATAAACAAGTTACATCAATGGAGTCAGCAGATCTGCACATATGTGAAAAAATATATAAATGAATTCTTTTGTTCCCACACCCTTCACTGTCAAATCCATTTTCAATGCAATCTGAAGTTAGGCTGCATTAGTAACTTCAGACTATGACATCGTTCCACACATACTAATCAAATACTGAATCTAATTAGCAAATTTTTTGTGTAATGTGAAACACAAACACAACGTTGGATTTTCTCAGCAATTACACCCTTAGACCTCACTTACTTGCTAGTTTTCTCTTTTTAAATATTATGTGTTTCTGTCTCCTCATCTGCTCTTGCAACAATATATACATCTATGTATTTTTTGTAAATAGATACCATTTTCTCATCCACTACAAAACTAAGCTATTCTTTTTTAGAAAGCAGCATCTCTATTATGTATGATTCTCACCAAAGTGAGAAACAGAACACCATTTTTTCGTTTTCTCACTCATGGCCCACATCCAAAAAAGCACTTAGTCATATATTCGCTTTTCCCCCTAGACTAAGGGTTTGGGTACTGGATAGCACGAATCTACACACCAGGAAAGGAATGTTATCTGTTACTACTTGGTGTGAATCAAAGAGAGATTCCTAAATAGCTGATTTAGATAATTGGAATGTGGCAATCATTTGATTATCCTATGGAGATCCAGAGACTAATGGGCTCAGGGGCCCTGTTCCTAATAGAGGTACATTACAGGCAGCAGGATGGCCTCAAAGCACGTGACATCAGGGAAAATTGCTTGATCTATGGCACTCCTTATGTTTCCTGATTATCACATTTTAGAAATTGAAACATTTGATGAAAACCACTGGCCTATAAATTGGTGCCTTCAACAACTGGTTTCTTACACTCGCAGTATGACCTGCTCAGTATACCCCATTAAAAGGTAAACATGACAAGATAATGGATTCATTTTGGCAGCAGCGATACACTTTGATTCTTTATTATTTCTGCTTTGCTAACTCACATTGAAAAGTCCAAGAGCTCTCTTCAGTTGCTAATCTATGAATGACTAATGACTAGACCCTCGTTTTCTGAGATTAATTCTAAAAAATGACAGAGAAATTGCTCACTAGCCAAGCAAGCACTGGTCATAAATTTTCAGGGTTTTTTTTTTGCAATGTTTAGTTTTAATCTCTAAAACTGCTTTTAAATATCCTCTCTAGAAATGCTTTCCTACTTTGCTTTTCAGATTATCTCAATGTTAATCTGAAACTCGCTAATTTTGTACACCCTTGAAGGTGGGGGTCTGAATTTATATTGAAATCTAGACCTAATCCTGGTCAGTAGCTCAGAACCATTTTCCAGGTGAGCTAAAAACACTGCTGTTCTATCTTAGAAATGTAAATGCCTCACTGAGCAATCATACTTCTAGTCCACTTGCACAGATTTGTGTTTACTCATACGTCCATGTGTCTAAAGTATGAAATATGGAAACACTAAAATGCTGAGGATTTATCTGGTAGTTTCCTGGTCCCTGAAATTGAAGGTTCTTTTGTTTTGGGGGGTTTTTTGGGGGTGGTGTGGTGTGTGTGTTTGTTGGGGGTTTTTTGAGGTATAAACTGTCCTCTGCACTGTGTCAAAACAAATGAAAGATAGAATTGTGGAAGGGAGAAAGCACCTTTTAAGGTTCCCAAGGCTTTTAATTGAATCAGAGATACAGGAAATCTCATTCTCCCTTCTGCTTTTCTGAAATGGAGAGACAGTGAGCAGATTTCTGCCAGTTGAACAGAGACACTGTGCATGCAGACATTTGGGTGTTTTATGACAGCTTTGACGTTACGATGAGTTTTATGTGATCTGCTGCTAGGGGTATCAGTAAAGGATTCTTTAAATGCTTTACCTGTAAAAATTCTAAAACATTCTTTTCAGTATGAGAAACTCACATAAAATTAGGCTTGTAATGATACTTCACTTAACATATCACAGGATTGCACTGGCAGCAATGTTTTAATTGCTCAAATTAGAGTATCTTTCAAATGTCATAATTATTTGCATTAATTGCCAGCAGAGACAAATCAATAAAGCCTCTGTATTACCCCATTGTGTACACAGTTAAGAGTATGGCTAGACTTCATATCTCTTTCTATAATATGATTAAAAGGAATAGGATAATAGATAAAATTCAGAACTAAGATGAATGTACCTTTTCAGTCTGCAAGTCTTAGCCTAAGTGTTTAGTTAAACTGTATGAAAACCCCCCCCATCTTTCGGATCAGTTCTTTAGAAGATACGTATTTCTCTAACTCTATAATTAGGCTGATTTACATAATATCAGAATATGGCTTTATTTTTCTTGCTTATAGTAGAAGCCACTGGTACCTCTCTTTTCATTTAGAACTATGTAAAAAAAAGATCCAGCTCCATCAATGCAAAAAAACTAACACTTTTGTGCTTCACAGTACAAACCCTTATTTATTTCCACAGTGAAGCTGAACAATAACTTCTGCTAAAAATTTTTCCTTGTAATTTTCCTCCATCCACTCTTCATGTGGTAGTGTAAGGTTATCACTGAGTTTATGTAGCATGGCTAATTAAGCAGAGAATGTTTTGTACATACAAAAGGTAAGATGGGAATAGCTTGGCAAATGGACATGGCAATTTTGCTCTTCTGGCCACTGACACAAGGAAGTTATTTGGAGGAGGAGATAGTGAGGTTTATTTGTATTCTGGCTTTTTATCAGGTGGGTAGTTGAGCTTGCTGGAAAACAGCATCAAGTGATAGAACAATATAAGTATTCTTGGTCTCAAGAACTGCGACTGTTTTACCTCTCTGACCAGGACTAACAATAGCTCAGTGGAGGGAAATTTCATTTACAGGTCTTTTTTGGAAAAGCAGGCTCTCCGTTTCTGGCTTGGTCTGCTGGCTGCAGCATCCTTAGGCTGTTCTGGCCGGGAAGGCCCAACAGGAGCTTTTAGACTAAAATCCCTGTGGTTCTTTAACCTGAAAATATGAAGGGTGACTGTACCTTAGAAGGACAATAGGACACTGAAAAAGCTCAAAAAGTAGTACTGTTTAGCATAAGAGACAACCAGTTATAAGATGGCAGAGAATGTACAAGGGCAGGAAAGGAGGAACAAATATGATTACTGAATGAGTAACCAGAAGGACTCTCCTGTCGTTCTGAGCTTTACACCTGTGACATGCTGACACTAAAGCTGGAGGTGTGAAGGCATCACCCTACATTTTACATGTGTTTGTGGTATCCTACAAGAGGGCTACTGCTCATCTGGACTTCAGTCATCCTTGACACATTCCTTAATTCTGCCTAGAAGTTTATTTGGATTTCAAACATTTGCCTAAGTGATTCTGTAAGTGGAATGTCTGGCTCCTTTCTTAAAACCCCAGATCCTCTTCACCTTTCTTAGCCCTCCTTTATCTTATCTTCTTAAAGAAACAGTTATTTACCAGGAATGTGTTCCATGTGCCATCCAGTAGGTATTTTCTCCCTCTCAGCTGGAAACCACACAAACAACTATGATTAAAATAAAACAAACTCATATAATGCTACTTGCTATCATTAGAGGGGGATCACATGTTTTGCCCTCCTGATTTAACATGTCGTGCGATAACGAAATTACTAAATCCAAGATCCAGTGTTTAAGAGGATTTTCCTCTGCTGTTGCTTGGAAAATGTTTTTGTTAATAGAGCCAAAAATTAAATTTTAAAAACTGCAGGAAGGTACTAATAGCAATAGTGAGCTCATATTCATTTAAATAGCTTTTTCAGATTGCTACAGTGCAGTACACATTATGTATCATGACCTAAAAAAACCAGATTCTTTACCTTATTTTTTTTCATAGCTACCAAACCTGTTTATCACTTAAGAGTTAATGGCAAAATATCTTCTGCTCTGATGGTGAAAAATGCAAAGTAACTGGGAACATTTTTGCATTTTAATTTCACCTTCTTATTTGCTATTTTTTTAATTGCACAGATCTGAAAACCCTTTTGGCATTATCTTTAAAAGGCAGTATCTTTGAAAGAGTTTACATTTAAGAAAAACAGTATAGAGCCCAAATAAAGAGTGACAGAATGAGCAGAGAATTTATCATTGGCTCACAGTGGTCACCGAAGAAACAGGTTTTCTGAAGAAGGTGTGAGAAGCTCTCCTGCATGACATGGTGTCTCCAGAGAAAGGAATGAGCCAGAGTGGGCAAGAGATTAGTTCAAGTTCTGAAACCAAAAGGTTTAATATTCTCTGCTGAAGTTGTTACTATCTTGTAACTCCATATATATTTGTAATCCTCACTGAAAATTCCATCAGTTCCTAGAATGGATCCCGGTCCTTTACTTGAACTGGACACATGATCTGGACAGAGCAGAGAGTAGCAAAGATTAGTTGTTTTGAATCTTGGATGATTGGTCTATGGTTGTTAAATGAAGTAGTGATGCAAAAGTTATGAGTATTATGCCAGCTTGTTTGAGAATTAAAAAAAAAAAATTAATAAATATTACTTAGTGTTTGTTGAGATACAAAAACTAATTGGGCTAAAAGCTAAGTACATTGTAATCAAGATAATTAAGAGCAAAATCTAATCCATAGGTGGAAAAAGAGGTTTCCATGCTTTGAAAATGTATTATTCAACGCTTGAAAGTCTTATTCACAATGAAAGTCCAAACTGAATGAAGAGATGTTAAGTTTCTGCAAACTGCAAAACTGGGATACAGTCCATGACCAAATCAACATCACATTCAATAATGCTAATATGATGATAATGAACAAAAGTTGATTAAAACTACATGTCTCTGTAATGCCTCCAACTTTTTAATCCATGTATTTCTATTAGAAGACTAAATGTTAATATGGATCTCCACATAGTACATTCAAATACCAATTAGTAAGTCAATATTTCTAAGTGACCAGAACTGACTCCACACAAATATAGACAATAAAGGACAAAATAGGTTTAAACTAATGTATTTTATAAGGGTGGGGGGGGAAAGGGGGAAATTAAAGCTGACATTAAACTTTAGTCCATGGACAGCGACAGCTGTTAGAGCAAGCAGGTAGTGTAGTAAAGGTGAAAAGGTTCAGGAGTCTCATGAATATGAAAAGCTTTTAATTACTGCACATACTGACCCTTTGTGTGACACAGGACTGGACCCTCCAAACACACCAGAAGGACGGGGCCACTGCGTGGGACATTTGCTGATTTCAGGTGCACTCATGGCATCAGGAACTCAGCTGCTACTGAAGTGGGGTATGGACAGAGCTCAAACCCAGAAACAGCAAGCCACTGGTTTTGCACCACACTGGTTTTGAGTTTGTAAGATCCTTCATATTGTGTGGTGAACTGTGTTTGTGCTGATCACTGGAAGCACTCGGTCAGCCTCTCTTAGAATTTAGTTGGTATTCAGATTAGCCTTTGCAGCTAAACAGGCCTGTGGAGAAAGCCAACCAAAGACAGGAAAATCTGTTCACTCTGACATCTGCCTACCCGGGCAGCTACCTGTCATACCTCACCTACACCCCACCAGCTTCACAGCACAGACCATAAAGATAATTCATTTGTATCAAGATTAGGATTGTGGCTAACAGCACATCTGGAAAGGTGCTTAGACTTGCAAAAACAAGAGACTGAAAAATGGCTTTCTCCCTACATTATTTCTGTGGGTAACCTCTTACTGTTACAAAAGGGAACTTTATTTCTTATCTTCATTTGTTATCTTTTACTTTATCTCTTCCATCTGTGCATCTTTGTTACAGTCTACCTTACTAGATTGATCTGGTTTAGTCCTCTCAACGAACTGCATTGTAGCATTATTTCTTTCCTGCCTCTCACAGTAAGCACAGAGGAAAGCCTGGCATATCTCAGCATGAGGGGTTTGGCAGAGCATGTTCCCCTCAGAGTTGGTGCAGAGAGAGGGGGATTTTCCCCCAAGAAAGGCACTGCCACTCCCAACTCCTCTACCCTTACAGCTGCTCCATGGAGCCAACACTTCTGACTGCACCCACAGAGCCTCCAAGAATCAATGGCGCATGCAAATTTTTATCCTTCAGAAAACAAAAAAACCATGTTCACTGAAATCAGCCAATCTTTCTAAAGACTTTTTAGATCTGTCTGCATAACCTAGAAGACTTTAGTTCCAGTTTCATATTTTCGTCTTAAGCAACTAGATGTTACAGGTTTTTTCATAATAAACAGAAACGTTTTCCTTTCTCTCCTTTCTCTATGAAACACAGCCAACAAAAGAGGAAATTTAAGTTACAAACCTGGCAGTAACAGAAAAATAAGTCCTTTTCCCTTTTGGAGAAAAACACAGAACCATCACCAGCAGTAAAATTCAAACATCATCTCAAGTTAGGCACACAGGATTGAGCTATCAATCACAGAAAAAAATCTGCTTGCATCTGCATGAAAAATACATTTCATCAGTTTAGGACCACAAACAATCCCACAATTGCCCCAGACACTTTTCTCTATGTTCTTTACTGCATTTAGTACTATAACACCAAAGGATATTTCAGGCAAAGCATATTTTTCTAAGATTACTCCAGGACATCCAAATATAATGTGTAAAATAATTCTTCTATTCTTTTGCTGTAAAGAGCTGCAGCCCAAGAAGGGAGTTCAGTTTAGGGGATAGTACCTCAAGGACACAGATATACTAGAATGATGCCAGGTAAACAGAAGAATTACTGCAGGTCTAGAAAGCACAGCCTCTGAAAAAAACCCTGAAAAAGGTGTTGAGCATGAATAAGGACATGGTAAATCTTGAGGTGCATAAAAGGCACTTACAAAGATGAGAACTCTTATCCTTACAGAATGTAATGGGTCTTGGTGCAGTAAAAAAGATTGAGGTGAAATAATAGGAAAATCTGATCCAGAACATTGAAGCTTTGAAGGTTTTAAGAACAGATTTGGCAGACATTTGTGAGCATTGATTAGATAAAGATGATCTAGGGCACTGCAATGGAGAAACTCATCTCTTAAATACTGTCCAGTCCTATTTTCCTTTCATATGCACTCTTTCTATTATGTCAATGACATTTGCTCAGCATGCATGTTGATAGCACAGTTAAAAGGGCTACATTCTTCAACTGCTCATTTCTAAACATTAACTCATTTGAATCTGTTTTCATAGTATGTGTAGATTATTCTGTGAAGACACTTTACCATTACTGTGTTATTTGAACACTTGATAGGTGTCAAATTTTAAAATAAAGGGCTTTGGTTAATAATAAAGATGCAACATATTTAATGCAGAAGTCTGAGAGGCTGACTATTATAAAGGTATTAAAATCAAAGAAGGAGAGATTTCAATTATGAAGAAGGCTAGAAGAGCAATCCAAAATAGAAGAAACTTGTATGACAAGTGAAGAATAATAAGAAGAAATGTGCCTGGAGCTTGCAAATGAGAGAGGGCACTGTATGATTCATATAATTCTACAGCAAATTTCCAGTTAATCCCTTATTAGTTAAGTGATTATGAAGACATGTAAAGTTAAGTGCGAGATCAAGTGTTTGTTGATAGCTGAAAAAAGACAGACCACAGGTAATAACTGAAGGGAGACTGTGGTGGCAACAGTACCCAAGGCACCTACTGAGAAAGACCACTCCAAATCATTTCACAGGAACAAGCTAATGGACAAGATCTAATGATGTCACAATTACGAAAGTAAAAGGCAACCACATAACAAATCAACCATAACCACATATTGTAACTCATTAAAGCAGAAACTATTCTACCCAGTGCCTTTGTATCTCACTCATGTGCAGGTTCTTATGAATGGTTCTAATAGGAAAAAGAACAGGTGTGGGAGCAGTGGAAGCTGAAAAACAAGCCTACAACCAAGCAAAACAGTCTTAGGCTGGAGATCAAGCTGCAGGGCCATGTTGGCAAAAATGATCCAATGACTTGGGTGGCTCAGTCTTTGTGATGTTCTGTTCAGAAACATTAAAGAGAATTGATTGTAAGGGTGATTGCTTAGTCTTGCAGCTTTATTATTTAGTAGTTGTGCTGCACCCCAGAATATCCAATTTTTTCTCAAGGAATCTACTTGCAGAAATGTAGAAAAATCATGGCTGGTACCATAAAATTCAAGCTAGATGCATTTACTAAAAGCAAAGCATTATAGTGCTGGGTTGAAAACAGTGGAGAAGGGATCTCCAAGTTCTAATGCTCCTATTTCATTACCTCTTTTCTGAATCCATCTACTACTTGCAACCAACTTTGTAATGAAACAAGTTCAAATGCTTAAAGCCTTATCTGTTTGATGATGTTGTTGTATCTCATTAAAAAATCCCTTTATTCTGCAAAATAATCAGAACTCAGACTAAATATATACAAATACTCAGAAGCACTGTATAGCTGCAGGATATTAGGCCTTAACACTACTGAAACACTGACCCAAGAAAAATATCCATGGTGTTCACATTGTTTTCCATGATATGCTATAGAAGCAATAAGTATTTGCTCATTTGCAATATCAGATGCGATTCACTAATCTAGAAAATTAGATTTCTGAAAGAACACAGATTACATTTGCCAAGTACCAAAAATCTATCAGAATCACTCCATTCTTTTTAATAAACTTTCTCTGTGCAATAGTGATATGGAAGGAATCAATATGACTTTTTAAAAAATATCCCTATTGTCATTCATTTATTCAAATAGAGACCGTAGCCTTAATTAAAATAGAGCTGCAGAGACCCAAGGGAAGCACATACATATAATTCATACAATTACTTATTTATTATTTTAATTAATTATTTATTACTAAGAGTTCGTTTTAAAAAAGCCTGCAGAATTTTAATTAGATACAGTGACTCTGAGAATGAAAAGTGCACATACAGAACACTTCCATATATCAAACTGAAATAAAAATAATTTCAATGCATGTTAATGTATATGAAATTCTGTTTCTGTAAAAGTATAAATAAAGTTACACACAGCCAAGGACCAAAAACGCAGCTGCACACATGGCTGCAATGTCAGTTTGGTTGAGTAGTCAGACACCTCCCTTGGGTAAAGGTCTGCAGGGCTCATGGCAGCCCAGCCTGATCCTCCTCTGCCTCCTTACACAGGGAGGATGTTATGGACATGGAGAGCAGAGCTGCAGATCTCTTATGCTCAGCATGCACTGCCAGGGAGAAGGATCCGGGCTGGTCGGGCTCCAAATCCCAGAGGTAGATATTCAACAGCAACAATGCATATGTAATGAGGGTACATCTACCTCCACCCATTTCCCGAATCAAGAGGGCACAGACCTAATCAAGCCCATTTGGATTGAAAGATCATGCTCTGCACCTTCCATCAAGGACACTTTTGGAGCAGATTATGTGTTCAATGATTAAGTCATTGCAACAGCTTGATTTTCATTTGGGTGTTGGTGGAAATTTGGCTTCACATCATGCTGGAGTCCACTCTGTTACAGTCTACATTAATTAAGCCTAGTTTAGGATGTTTTTAAATGAACTTTCCACCAACATTTTCTCATTACAGCATGGTCAAACCATGCCAGCAGTGCAGCTCAGGAAAGATTATTATGCTAGAAATATGCAGAAATACCAAGAAAGGTACATTAATTCTAATTAAAAGGTGAAGCAGCTGTTGTCTCTAGATTGGCACAGATGTGTGATAAAGGGCTGCACTGCAATCTGTGCACAGATGTAAAGGCACATTGGCCAGCTAAAATCTTATAAAAGCAGCTTCCTCTGGGATCAGGCTGCCACCAGACCAAGTAAGCAGCAGTATTCTGCTGAGGTGTTCACTGGAGATTAAGAAAAAGTGAAGTCTATATTTCAGTGCATTGTGAACATATGTTTCTTTTCTGTTTTAACATTCAGTATAGCCACACTGGGGAAGTTGTTAAAAACCTTCATCTTTTTGTGTTTACTACTTAAAACCACACCATTCGACAGGACTTCCTAGTTTACTCCTGCTTCAAATTTACTAGGCCAGAGGTAAAAATGTTTACTCAGGATCTGTACAAAAAAACCCCCAAAACTCTCTGAAAAATTTGCCACAGTATCTACAACACAGGTAACTCAAACATGAGTCTTACAGCCTTGCCTCTCAGACATCACTAAATACTTGATAAAGTAGTGGGTTCTCCCTGCCCTGGCTCTTTTTTACAGTGCTTGAATACTAAAGGCAAAAAATACAGTCATATTTATATTGAATCTTCTTTAGGCCTAGAAGTCTTTGCAATAATTAATTGTATGAAATTGAGTCTGAATAAATGACATGAAAGCTTTTTCCATGTTGAGGCAAGAGGCATAATGGTAAAGCATAGCCCAAGCGTGGTTAAAATAAATTGGCACCAAAATTGTAACATTTCTTTGTGCCAACTGTTAAGACATATCAGGAAGACAGAAAAAAAAAATGTATGAGAATGGTGACAGCCAGCAAAGGGCATGTTTTGTACCAGGGCCTGGTTAGTACAGAACACTTTTAGCTTACTGATGGTACTGAAATGTTTGAAGAAAACAAGATAAGAAATCCGCCCAATCTGGTTTGCAAGATTTTGATGCTCACATGGAACATTCTGCTGGTGAGCAGGTGAGGTTTACAGCTCAGCCAGTCTCTGGTATGAATATTGCAGGTCTGCAATACGCCAAGAATTGACTGTGTATATTTATATTTCTGATTATGCTGTATAACAATCACAGTGACCCAGCTGAGCTTGACCAACCCGGTCACCCAAGGAAGGGAGGTTAGAGAAGCGTATATTCTGTGTCTATCACAGCTTCTGTTGAGCTGTTTGGTGTGCAGAGTTTGGGGTTTTGTTTTTGTTTGTTTGTTGGTGTTTTGGGTGGTTTTTAAAATTGCCATTTCATATATGCCTGATGTTGAACAGGAATTGCAAAGACCAGTTTTAATACTAACATGTTACAAAAATATCACCTCCATTAAATGCAGACGGTCCAGAAATCTAGTCAAGGTCCCACCTACACTGAGGGCAAGAAAAGGGTGGCATCCAGGAAGAATAGAGACACAGACAGAGAAATTTCTTGAGGAAGACAGATGGTCAATGCCTACCAAGACCCCTGAGGAGAGCTGAAAGAATTTCTTTGATAAGCCTGGGAGATAAGCAGTGTGGCTTGTTTTCCAAGGTCTAAGATGACTAAGTCTAGAAAGAACCACAGAACAACAGTTCTGTTTCCTGTGGTTCCACATTAGAGAGTTTTTTTTCAGACATAATGAGAATAAACTAAAGCTTGCCTTAGTCTTCTCAATGGCACTGATTTGGGCTCTGCAGTCTTCTTTCCTTGTTACACTCTGTATCTCAGGAATGAATTGACTAATGGTAAATTATATTACATCCATCTTTTCTGGACTTTTTAATTGCTCTGTTGACATTGACCACACAACAGAAGTGGCAAAATGGACAATGAACAAAATCAGAGTATGGGAAAAAGTTGTCATATAGCACCGTGGCTGGCACCAACGCATACTGGTATCTGAAAGTGTGATTAATAAGATTGTGCTGAGACAATCACAACTAATATATGACAGCAATATATTAGGCTACTTTCAGGTAGATGTTGACAATTAAAAGATGCTGAGGTTATTAAAATGTAATATTTATGATTCTTACCTGTCTCTCTATCCATGAATATATAGAGCCATGTTTTAACCTATCAATTATAATTTTTTTTTTTTTTTTTTTTTTTTTTTTTGTAATCCAGACTACTGGTAAAATGCCAGTAATCAAAAGGAAGTTAAAATAAGAATATGAAAATACACAATCTTTAAGCTTTCAAAAAATATTTCTTAAGACTTTCCTCAGTTATTAAGAATACAATTAGAATGATACCTATGAAGATGTAAGAATTTGCTATGTCAGCCCCATGTAATCTCCAAATAAACAGCTTGTGCAGTATCACTCCAGCAATATATTATTTCACAGCTGTAACAAGGCCAAAGATACACTGAGCTTAAATAGACAGGATTGTGTTTGTAATGCATTATTAGGCAGAGCCCTTTCAAGGAGCCTGAGACATTTAAATGGAACTAGAGGACAAATTAGTCATGGTCAGCAAGGCTCTTGAACAGCAACACAGGACTTCTGGTAAGTAGCTTAAGATTTAACAACTAGCTCAGAATTTCTGAGCATTACACAGGGCACTCATCTTCTGATCCATTGCATCTTAAATAGAAGCAGAAGCAAACAAAACAGATGAATATTTACACATTTGAAATAAAAAAGGGAATATCTTAATATTCCCAAATATCAAACCAGCCTTAAAAGAAATTTCTCTTCTATAATAATTTACCTGTTGTCCTAACCTCTGATATTTTATAGAACAGTCAAGTGTCTTGACTGTGACTATGTTGGAGATGCAGCAGAGGAAAACTGTCAGATGCTGTTTTCAAAAACAGCATGCACAAATCTCCAGTCCCCATCTCTGGAGACAGTAGTTTCCTTTCCCTCTTGGTTTTGACTGAGAGGTCTTTTATGACAACAGTTTCATGCTAAGATTAGGTAAATTGCTATAAAGAAACTGTAACAGAGTATGTGCGCATTGACAGGCATTTGAGCACAATAATCCTTGGGAGCGTTACTTACCCTCTTTCCCCTTCAATATCAACAGAGCAGCCAAGTGCTCTGCAATCTTTTATGAGGGGAATCCAAAGGAAACCAGATTTTACACAACAAAGGTAGAAGCTCAGAATCCTTTTTTCTGACTTAATAGAATTTTCTCAGTTCTGTAGCAAAGAAACAGTGTTCTTGTGTCAGCAAACACCTTACACTAGAATGAAAGGCTGTTTATTTTGAGTTTTATAAAAGACTAGACCCTAAATCCTGGTAACTTGCATCTTGCACTTTGTTCTTTTGACTAAGGGACAGGCTGTACTGAACCACAAAGGTGACAAAGAAGTGAAAGAATTTCAGGAGAGACTACTTTATGACATCAGCTTCAGTATTTGAGATGAAAATACTTCTTAAAAGAAAAAAAAAAAAAGAAAAAAGAGCAAGATATAGATAAGGAAGAATGAAGATGGAATCTTGTCTTAAGGATATCTAGCTGCAGAACTTGCACTGAGGCATGGAACATATTGGCCAGTTGCAGAGAAGCACTAGCAGCCAGTATGAGGTGTTAGGTCAGATTTTCTACCTCACTGGATCCTTCTTATTCACCACATTTATGTAATATGTTTAAGGTTTGCTTGGGAGATTCTGACACAGATTTTAAACAGTCGCATAAGAAATCATTGTGCATTACAGGGACTGCAACTGTAATCTACATGGACTACTTGTACAATCAAGATTAAAATAATTTGTTGGGGTAGCAAACTTCCCTTAAACTACATTTGATAGCAAATGGATGACTATTTGCATTACCCCCATCAGATTTACTGCCTGAAGGTTTGTAAGAGGATCCCCAGAAAGGACACTTTCAGCTGGTGTCTAAAGCACCTGCATGTGGCAGCATTCCTCTGAGAAAGCAGAGGACTTGCAGGTCCATCACAGAACTATTGGAACATCACAGACACGATAAAAAGGGAATGAGTATATTTCTCCAATATGTGTCTGTAATTTCAGAAATTCCTGCCATGTCTCATAAACCTTTAAGAAATATAACATTTCTTTTATGTCCCATGGAATATCAACTAACAGAACAATAAAACACATGTAGACAAACTGAGAACCCAATAGAAATCTAATTCACCACAGATTTTTCAGTATAAATCATTTTATGGCATTACCTCTACATTCTTTGGGAAATAATTTTTCTTGAAGGAATTTATTGTTTTGCTTTTCTGAACTAACAAAAAGCTTGCCTTGGAAATAGAGCTGTCCCTTAGTAGATGAAAATGAACAGAATGAATGGAAGTGGTGAACACAGACATGGAGTGGAAGAAACCAGAACATTATGTAAAGCCCATTTCCTCGAAATGGCCGATCATGGGAATCATTAAAAACAAGATTATACTCTTATGGGAGGTATTTAGGGCACAATGTTTAGAAAAAGCTAGGGTGCAGCAGTTAATAAGAACTAAGGTCCTTCAGAAAGTCTACAGCACTTGAAACTGTGTCAGACTTTCAGACAGAGCCTGTCCAATGTAATTCTCTCAGCTCCATTTTGCACACTGTAACCTTAGCTCTACTGTGACGAACACTCCCAAAGGGCTTAGAAGAACATTAACAGAAAGATCAAAGACAAATTTCTTCCTGCTGTAGCACTTACATCCACCTCCAATGACTTCTATCTTGCAATGGGCAGCCCCTTACGAAGTCCTGTGCTCTCATGCTGACTTCTGCATAGACATCAACTTTGGGTTTATCTCTTCAATAATACCTCTGAGGGACTGACTGTGAGACTAATTCCTAGGCAAGAGACCATGTGAATTTTTCTTAATGTTTTCTTTAACTTCTAGCATTAAAAAACCAGTATTTCATGAGGCAGGAAATTATTTCAAGAACAAATGGTTATTTGCTTCTGTTTGAGGAAAACATCTTCCAGGGGGAAAATAATTCAAGAATTTTTCATTATCTTTAAAAGAGATAAGAACTATATCATGAAAAGGTAAAAAAGGGCATTGTTTCCCTTGGCTGCACTAGAAATCTTATACAATAGGAATGCTTGAGGCTGCTATAGCTCTGTCTCCCTGCTAAGGCTCAGCAAAGCAGAAAGAAAGCACAGCAAAGGAATCAGCAAATATTCTAGCACCATAATAGAGTCCTGATACAGGACTATAGAGCAGTCTTTTGGATCTCAGTATATCTCATGCTTCTGAAACTCTGTTTCTACTACCACAGAAGGTCCCCATCCCAAGACAAAACTCCAGGTTTCCCATTTCACAGTCTTCCCACTGCTGTTTCAGGCCTCCTCCGAGCATTTCCCAGGTTTTTCCATTCCTCAAAGTCATACCTCTCTTTCCAAGTCATTCGGTCCCCAAACTGCTCATACATCAGCTTGTCACTCTCCCATTCCTCAGACATGTCTGCACTCATCAAATTCCACTTCTGTCTTACTCCCTCTCACAGAAGAGCTGGTGCCCACTATAACAGATCACTTCTGGGAGGGCAAATTTTTCCTATTAAAATACATAGCCCAGGAAATCAATTAGACTGGCCTGACACGCCTTGTTCTTCACAAATCCAGGTCTCTGGTATTCACCTGCATCGTCTGTCCTTATGTTCACATTCTTATGCATTTCTTCCATTATTACTTATTCCTTAATTTATGCAGTGATTAAAATTATTCAGAAAGATTTACAATTCCCTAGCCACTCTTTCTGCAAGAGATGGACTGTGCTCACCCCTCCCCTACCACCCCTAAACTCCCAGGGTTAACCACCAGTAGTTCTGTGGTTGTTCCACAGCTTAGCAGACCTGTGATTCTTCAGCCACACCATCCCACCAGTTTAAATGAGTAACCAGGATCCCTATCAAACTGGAGGGCATAGTTGGATTCTGGCATGGACAGGTGGGGTCAGCAGGCATTCAACCCTCCATTAATTAAACCAACTTCCAAGTAAATGCATAAAACAAGTTCAGGGATCAGAAAAAGAATTAATTAGCCTCTTATTAAAAGCTAATAAACCAAAACAAAATACCCACATTCATATAGGTTTGGAAGTAGAGGGACATGATCCTTCTCTGTTGTTGAGTTTTTCATTTTTCAGGTGAACATGAAAAGAAATCACTACATTTAGGAAAGCTGCTTCTGCTATCTCTATTTGTATTGCACTGGGGAGATGGGAAGGAGAAGCAGTTCCAGACCCACATATTAAACTTTCCACTCCAGACAATCTAAAACTATGGGGAAGAAGTGTCACAGAAAAGGTACATCACTGCTCCTAAGGACAAAGTTCTTCATTCTTAGGTTTGGTAACTTGGAATGCAGTGTCTTTCCTAATAACATCGACAGCTGAGCTTTAAGGAGGCCAAACACAGAGTATGAAAGGAATTGTTCTGATGTACCTTTTAATATAATATTTGCTGATTAAGCAAGACAGTGCATCATTAAAACTGTGATTAGTCAGTGATATTCAGTAATTCATTGTTGCACATAGTAATAAAGACAAGACTTTAATGTAAGCAGATGCTCTCTCAAAAAGCAAATGTTTCCACTAGAGCCTGCAGGGCCCTGCTCTGCCCTGGAAAACCACGCAGGTAAATGACAACCAAACCAAACACCTCAGGCAGACATTAAAAGTAGCTTTCCTTTGCCATATAGCATTCAGCTGAACACTTTGGATGATAGTCCTGATAGACACAGGTCTATCTGTATTTTTGTCTTCACAAATTATCAGATGAAGTTACATTCCTGTGAAGTCAACATAATGGCTTGTGTCATGAATATGTTCTCCTGAGGCACTGATTGTGTGATATGATGATGAGGGAGAAAGAAAGAGGCTGAAGTTTTACTGAGTAATCCTATTCAGACATAGGGAAAAAAAAAAAAACAGAAGGTGTCAAGAAAAAAAAAAACCTTCTAAAGCAAATAAGTCTGCATTATACAAAGAAGAGAAAGATGGGTTAAGGAAAGATTTTGCAAAATTTTTGAAAGCTCCTTCTTTAAAGTTAACTAAGAAGGGATCAATTTACCACAAAATGAAATTCGCTCTCATTTTTATATGTTATATATCCTAATTTGGCTGTTAACCATCTGACCAATTAGGTCTGGATATTCATATACATTTTGGTGTGAATTATTCTGTTAAATGTTCTGCTCACACACTTTTTTCTAAAACAAATGGATAGAAAATTTGAGAACAGAAGTTGCTTATTACAGAAACAGCAGCTGGATGACAGCAATGGCAACATTATAACATAGGTAATAATTCAGGGAACATCATGTTCACATTCTCTGTGTTACTCTGAACAATGAATGCATCAAGAAAATATGATCTCATCACTCGATTGTGTACATCAGGTTAAAGGGTGAATTTAACCAATCTCAGGTACATGATTTAGGTTTGAATTTATGAGAAGTGAGAATCTAAGCCTACATATTTCAAATCAAAGTCCACAGCATCATAACAAAAAGATGATTTGGAAAATTTTAACTATTTGCTGGGGGAAAACATAGCACAATCAAAAATCAAAAGAAACGTTTTGGGTAAAAGAACTTATTTAGCCAAAATGTTTGTTTAGATGAAGAGAAAAAGGAATGAATCTAAATAAACTCAAATTAATCACAGCCTTTTTTGCTCTGTTTTTCTCCCTTTCTCTGTAGTTATAAACAATATATTAAGAACCATAAAACAAATTATTCAGTTCCAAGAGATCTAAAATGAAGTATTTATCTTTCAAAATTTCATATCTCTCCAGCTGAATTCAGGATTAATTCTGAACAGGAGAAAAACAACATCAATAATCCTTCACAGAATTGGATTTTTTACTTACAACAGAGTTTTCTGGCAAAGTCCATTGCTGAGTACTGGGATCAAAATTCTGGAGTCCATGAAATTTCAGCCTACTCTCACACTAGGGAACAGCATAATTACTGAAATAACAAACTGGAGAGGGGACTTAGTAAGAAGATAGTCTTTTCACCTGCAAAGGATTAGGAAGAAACCAACAGAAACATCCTTGCTAGAACATCACCAAGCTTTAGTTTCATTGAAGGTCCCTTAACTACAGCATTTGGTAAAAAGGAAGGTAAATATGCAGGTTTTTCAGACTTGTCCTCAGTCCGAGTCTTTTTGACTGGTCTTCATTGTGATAGCAAACCTGAGTTATGGTCTTTCTTGCTGAAGCAACAAAGCAATCATCAGATCTTATGGAACAACAAGCAATCATTTAGATTAAACGTGTAACAGAGTACAACTAGTGCTTGTGGTTTGTTTATTTTTTACCTACAGATTTCCTCTTGCAGCAGAGCAGGCGGAATGAGAAATGCACAGTAAGAAGTTGGCAGAGTCAGTACAGAATTCATTCCTTGCTTAAAGACGGGAGGAAAAGGGGAGTGTAGAAATCATGTCACAACCTCACTTTTCCTAATACTGGTTACTTAATTCCACTGGAACACAACGGTTATATTTTAAGAAGCAGATACCTCACACAACTGATGTGTGTGTGCACGCTCTTCCACATCTTTCATGTATCAGTGTAAAAGCCCATTAGAGGCACTGCTTCTTTATGATATTGCTGTAAGAATTACCTTATTCATGTGCAGTAACGCAGCCCTATTCAATCTATGTTTGCCTTTCCCTGTAAGCCTTTTATGAGCAACTTATAAGGCAAGGAAAATGCCTTCGTCCCTGGCTGTTCAGTATAAAAGAGTAAAACTTCTGATAATCTGAACATCTGGGTCTATTTGAACAAAATCAGAGGGATTTGCTGATTGATATTCAAGTACTGAAAGGATGAGTTGAATTAAGAGAAAAGGGGGAAAGAATCAAGTGTGCAAAGCCAAATCCATTACAGCTAATGACTTTATTTTCCTTAGTGAAGAATTTTCATCTTAAACTACTGACTTTTCCCTTCTTCACCCAAAGCAGTTCCCTTTAAAGCCTAATTCATAAGCTATGATAAAATGTGACAAAGATTGTTATGAACCATAATAATTTGCATATATTTAGCCCCATCTGAGAAGGGAAGATCTTTATCAGAACAGCTGCAAGAATTCAAAGTACGAACTTTCAGTAAGACAAAGCTGTAAAAAATAAGGAAAGAGTCGACAAAATCATTGTCATTTCCATGTTATAGATAAAATCTAGAAACAGCACTACAGGACAGCAACTACCATAGCCATGTAAACTAATGAACTTACAAGTCTTGTGAGTGTGACTCATGATCTATTCTAAAATGAAACCACAGATGCATTTAGTCATTTAAGTGATACTGCTATAGGGAAACACGCTAGCTACCTTCAGCCCTAGAGCTGGAGATGTTCCAATCTCCAGATGCTATAGCATCATGGATCATAATTCTCAATTGAAATTTATTAATATAAACTCTAACTGGTTGCAATTTATGTTACCTGATGTGAAACAACACACTCTGAAAATGTACTGACTCGGTTCAGTTGCTGCAGAAACTCTCACAGTTACCAACTGACTGTTGTCCCCTGCTTATAAATAAACAGATAATTAATTTGCCGAAATGCAGCAACTTCTCTTTCTAGCAAAAGGAAATTGAAGAGAAAAGTAGGACTAATTTCAGTCTAGCTCAGGACAGGATTAAGATTACTAGTTTTGTTTTGGTTTTTCAGAGGTGTTATTGAAATGCCACCAACTAGTCACACAGGAAATCATCCAACGGTTCTTTCAAGTGTTATCACATCTAAGTGCAATCAACAGCAAAAATATTTGCAGATGTTCTGGTGAAGACCCTAATAAGTCATTAAAAAATCTACTCTGAAACATTTTTGGTTTAGGCTTGTTATGTGATAGTGACAATCTTTATATTTCTACATGCTAAATGTACTGCATTATAAACAGCGAGTACTTTGAGAACGGTTTTCAGGTCAAGTTCCCAGTTCTTTGCCTGCCTTGAAGTTTGCTATAATTCCTGTCTTGCCTCAGTCACATGGCTCTATTTTTGAAAGTGGCTGTACTCAGATAACACTCATTATTATGGGGTACAATGTCATTTATTATTACTGAGAAGACCCACTTTCATCTAAAGTAGAAGACATTGTGACAGATTTTATTCTTCTTGAGAATCCCCTGGTTATTACTTACTTGCAAAGTTTCTTGGAGAGTTTTTACAGAAATATTATTGTTCAGTATTGGTATTTTCAATATACAATATGTTGCTATGTAATATTTTTAGTCCTGTAACAACAAAGCATTTTGCAGCAGATAGATTTCTGTGAACACAGAAGTCCTCATCAGTTTGTCGTGTACCTTGACAAATCAGTTTTGGCAATAAAACTTCCAATTTGCTGAAGCTACAGATGCATTCACTTTCACCATAGCACTTTAAAAAACAAACAAACAAACAAAACACCTGCTTTTTATATACCAGTTTATAAAAATTACTGTGTCAGTTTGCCCTGCTGCAAAGGAGAGGAGATGTGGACATGGAAAGAAAAGCAGCTGTATGGAAAGAAAAGGAGAGGTAAAGAGGGTGACAAGATTCAAATGCTTGGAAAATAAAGGAGCACAGAACAAGGAAATATTTCCAAGACACAGAAAGTGCCTGTTTCTTATTCTTATTGTCATTCTTATTCTTGTCCTTTTTCTTGTGCTGGGTGAGAACAGTGCTTCTTCCTGAGAAAACAGGACTGACCAACAGCCTGTTCCTCTGCTCAGGCTGGACCAGGTGAGTGCTGAACAGGAGCTGTGTCACTGTCAAGCTTCTCAGGAGCAATATCATAAGCCATTAGTACCAGAAAGTGACTGTTTTCCTGCTTGTCTGGATTATTTTACATTAAGGTGGTTAAAACAGAGCAACATCTCTCAATCTGCCATATTCTGAGGATTTTGGAATCTGTTCTCTCCCCTACCCAAAACCCTGCCGCCCACCTTTTACTGGGCAGGAGAATGGCAAGCAGGTCACAGCTGCCTCCTGCCTGCCAAAGCTGACACCACCTCATCACAGAGATATTAAGAAACAAAGAAAAGAAATGGGAGAGCTTTTACTGCTTTCCATTGAAGTGCTTCTCTCTCGCTGTGCTGTGAATATATGATCTCATTTTGAAATTAGTCAGAGAAAAGAGGCATGTGAAAGCTTCGAAAGTGAGTAAAGAAATGAGCAGAGCTGAACCCAGCTGGAGGTCTGAGCACCAATCGTTCTCCAAGATGATGACTGCACTCAGCTGAGCAAATAGTGCCTGCAAATTAGGGACACACAATTCTATGAAAATGTTTAGAAATTTTCATTTTAAGCATGAGCTGTAAGCAAAATTCTGAGTTTCATCACCTCAGAGAGACTAACACAATATCTCAGCCACTCTGACTAAGCCACTCTGCTCTGTAGAGCACTACAAGACCTCTGCCTGAGCCCCGCACAAAATATGCTGGTGAAAAAGAGACCCTCATAGGTGTAAACCGGCCAGAGGAACCTGTTAACAAGTGATCTATGGCCATTGCAAGGAGCAAATCAGTAAGTTTGAAGCTCTGTGGAAATATCAGCCCTCTGTGTTTTGAGAGACCAAGGAACACTTCAAAAAGCAAATAAGTGATAATTTACAGGTTTGTTTTTTTTCCAGAGAGTGCAAATCAGTTCAAGGTGTAGTTTGTCAGTGCATAAAAGCTTGATAAGAAATAAATCTTTTAAAAGCTGGAGGATTTCATTACAGCCATGGCAGTAGGATGTTAGAGTTGTTTTGTAGCAATGGGAAATGGTGCTTACACTGCAGGCTCAAGGGCAGCTGGCATTAACCCATTGCCATACAAAATGCAGCCTGGCAAAACAACTTCTCCAAGTTCTCCTTGACATTCACAGAAAAAGGCAGGAGAAAGCGTCCCACATATCCTTGCTAAATAGTACTTGGGTATTGCTGACCTGTCTCAACACAGTTACCTCTGAGCAAATCCTACCAAATTCAGAGAATAAAGTTAAAAGGTAAAAGGGAAAACCAGAAAAATAAACAGAAGGGAAGAGAAACATCAACAGTGAACAGTGAGGCCCATGTAGTACACTTATTGCTATACTAAACATGTTAAAGACTGAAGTAGAGCTCATTGGCCTTGATTGACTTCAATGAGCTTTTCATCAGGCACTTACTGCAAATGTGGTGTAAAATGACAAGGAAATCATAGAAGCAGTGACATTGTATAATTGTGTTTAGAGATAGAATATGGCTTGCAAATATCTTGTATGGCTTTTGGTAAATATCTAATTCAATTAAGAAGCTGAATAAGCTTGGACTGTATTTATAAATTCTAAATATTCTGCCAGAGTAGTTGACAGTGATGATGTGACCTTGGCAACAAGAAAATCAAGGCCATATTAGATGCTATTCATAGGCAGTCTCATATTGGGGATTGGGGTATAAATCAGTAAAGGTTCACTGACATCTAGAAAATAAGGCTGATTAACACTGGCTGAGGACTTGACCCACAGTAGCAAGTATTCATACTGGTCACTTGTGGTCTCATGCTTCTCCCAACAACATCAGCAAAGAAATTGCAGCTTTTCAGAAGGCATTACTAAACCTGGAGTGCTAAAAGTCTTCCTTAGAGATAGAGGGAATATGTACACCTGGCATTTTTGTGACTTTTTAATGTCTTTCTTATTGATCTTTTACAAAAATTTGGCATGGAAAAAATACCTTCCAACAGACAATTCTACAGGGCCCTGAAAACTAGGACCTTGGTTCATAAAACTGCACTGAAATTAACCAAATTACACTGGCAGATGTTATAGAAGGATCTGCTGTAATGTTTAGTATCAAAGCTGCTTGCAGAAAAGATATGCCAACTATTTAAAATAATAGAATGAGAAAGAAAAAGAAAAAAATAATAATTAATAGATCATAACATAAACAGTGCCTTGTCTTAGAACCCTGTGGGAGTTGTAAGATCCTTACCTCCATTTGGTTAATTTTGGAAGAGCAATTTATTAAGTACACAGGCTGACTCAACCCAGATTTTATTTAGCTTTTATTCTGAGGGCTTTTGTTTTAGTAAAGAACTTGCATAAAAATACAAGATAAAGGACATGAATTCCAATTCCTCGCTATTGTAGTATCAGCTGTATTCATATATTTGATAAACTGTCTGTCTAATGATCATGTATTTTACACCCACTCTTTCTACCGGGAAGGTGACCCACACCACTTCTAGGTGATTGCAATTCCCAACTGTCGGATTATCCCGGATTCATTTATGGTCAATTGTTCCAGCCTCTCTGTGCCTTAAAGTACTTCTCTCATGTTTACCACCAGCAGAAAACACTCATATCCCATCTCAGACTTCATTTTGGCAGAGCATGCATTAAGTGCCTTCAGTCTTTTTGTGCACAGTCTGCTCTTCATTTGTCTGATTCATCCTCTCAGCCCACTGTGCATCTGTTCGGAAGCACTGGGGGCTCCCAGTCGAAGGATGTTCACGGAAAGCACCCAGATTTTCTCTACAACTCTCATCTGCACTTAGAGCCACCTGAACTATTAGTAAAAGTTCTGCTCATAAATGCCTCAGTGCATGACCCTGTGCTTTGCTCCATCACATTTCATCTAATTTTTTTTTACTTCCGTACTCCAGTTCTTCTGGTGTGGTGTTTCAGTCTTTGTCTGTATTGATGTCTTCAACTTTGTGAGATCAACAAATTCAGTAAAATGGCTTCTATTCTTTTTGACAAGTTTATTAATAGAAGTATTAAGCAAACCCTGTGGTTGAGGAGTTCAATAATAATCACCCTTCAGTCCAGCAGTTTCCTTTGCAGATCAACCCACAGTTATTTCTTTTTCAGCCATGCCCAATCTTTCTCTTTTCTGGTTTTAATAACTACCCCTTTGTCACTCTCTCACACACCTTACTGAATTACAGGGAATTAGACCTAAGAAACTTCACCTATCTAAACTTTATCAGAAAAAAATTAACTCAATTTGTCTTTAGTAAATCTTTACTGCCTTCACTAACTGACTTTTAATGTCTAAAAATTCTTCTGTTGAGGTTTCATGTAAGCACAGTCCATTTTTATTATGTTTTTAACAATGAAGGACCCACTTCTACATCTACAGTAGTATAATCAAGTCCCTATTTTACAATTGTTTGGCAGAGAGCACTTTCTTTTCTTTTAATTATTTAATTCTGTAGTGCCTTGACAATTCAGTTAGGTCCAGAATGCGTTCACTTAAAAGTCAGAAATCCCAATACAGACCCTAGAATACATTATCATGCAAAACAGAGACAAGGAAATGCACTTGCCTCACTGGAACACAGGCTCATCCCTTGCTTACCAGACACAACTGCACCACCTCTAGCTTGCTATGTTACCTCCTCAGGATTTTTTGCTGGGAGATAGTGGGAAAAGCAGAAAAACAGTTGACTCTCCACAGAATAGCAAATGAGGACTAGAGAAAACCTAGCTCAGTACTGGATCTACGTCAGCACAGGCCATGATTTGCCCAAATTTCCAGATAACCAACAATGTCAGAGATGCAGTACAATAAAAACTGAGTTATTACCATTCACTTTGGGAAATGGAAGAGAGACTCTGTAATGGACACAACTGTACAAAGGAGCTTTTGTTGTTTCCTGTGAGCCCATACAATTCTACTTGCCTGAAAGGCCACTATCCAGTTTCCCTGTGGATTTATACATAATGCAACTTAAGAGGGAAAAAGGTTTTCTTTCATATCTGAACAATTGTTGAAGATGAAATAAATATGTTTGGGTATTAATGGAATCAAGCAAAATAATGCTTCATTTTCTGAACTAGAGAATATACTCTGTGTGTGTTAACAGTGCTCCATTTCACTGTTGCCAATGGGATTTTGACATTATATTTGCTATAGCAACCCCTGAAGATGCTCTTCCTGCCAATGAAAGTTAGTTCTGTGCTTAGAATAATAATTTCTTCATAATGCCAAAACAGTGCAGGAGACTAACAGCTTAGGTAAAAGCTAAATACAAATTACCCAGCAACACAGAGGTGAAAAAGAGCTAGTTAGTTCAGGATCTCACCCAGCCAATGCAATATTGCTCTGTCAGCTAACAAAATACAAACTGAAAGCCATACATCTTCAGAATTACAACAATCCTTCCTCAATATGAACCATGCAAATATTACAAAAAGCTCCTTGAATGTGACTGAACACTTCCATAATATATCCTATGCAACAGTTGTTTTCCAGGCTCACAACACCAGCATTTCTTGGAAAAAACCCTTACTCTCCCTACCACCCAGCACAGCTACAGCAGCATTGACTCCCAAGCGTAATTGCAGTCATGCAAACACTCACTGACTCTGAGAAAGATAACTACTGCACAATCAACTTGCAAAGCAAGAAATTCTGTATAATTTCCTTGTCCTGGATCATTCATTGTAGAAATGGTTCATTCATCAATACCACTGTTTGAGTTCAGGATTACTAATAATGTTACATTTTAAACAGGGTCACACAAGCAACTTCAGGAAATGTTCTTGTCACAAGAATGGTTAAGGCAGGAGACAGGTCAGTTTTAAGTTGTTTTGTACAAATTTTCAAACAAACCTCAATTTAAGCCACAGAAACGCAGAATTAACAAGGACAGTAACAATATAATACCAACAACTTAAACTTCAAAGAGCTGGTAGAGCGGAGAAAGAATTTGCCATCTCCATCTGTCTGCATTGCTGCTCTTGCACACGAAGGACCAGCTTCAACAGAGGAGGGTGCTCCCTGTTTCTGCAACACGAAGCAGAAGGCAAACCTGGCACACAACTGTTTTATGTAATTCCAGTGGTAATTGCACAGCAAGTCTAATTACTGCTAGGTTACTCTAATTAATCTAATGATTTTATAGTATGTCTGATTATGACAAGAATGATTGTAGGAGCTGCAGTAATGTGACAGATCAGTGTTGCACTGCATGCTAAAGAAGGAAAACATACAGACTGTGATGAGGCAGGAAGGAAAGAGATACAGTCCTGTAATACTGTCAGAATGCTACTGGTAGCAAGGCTTGCTGGCCAAAGGTACTGGCAGTATTGCCCCTTGTCACTCTAGTCCCCCTATCAGTCTGGTGAGATGGGAACCAGATGAGGAAGCCAATCTGTTTGAAAATTGTCTGGGGGAAAAAAAATCTGTATGAGGCTGTGGCTTCATCAACATGCAAGAAAAGGAGGAAAATGCTTCAGTTGTAACTACTGTGCAAGTGCTGTGGCTGTATCCTCAAAGAGATCTAGTGCAGGGAAGAGACAGAAACTCATCTGAATGTCTCAGTATTACTGTGCCAGAGCCGCCAGAGAAATTAAGAACCCTATAATGAAATAATTTACACATTTTTATTTCTTCACAGTAAAGCAACACATCAAAGTTTGTAAACTGAAGAGAAAAAAGCTGGTACAAAAATCACAAGGCATAAATTTATCACACAGAGGCCGAGAGAGTCAGATGTAGTTTCTAAAACATTAATGAATTTGCCCTTTCTTTGTGACCTCTCTTACACCCGCTTTTACCTCCTGTTCTCACATTTCAGATGCAACTTTGATATTCCTTTCAACATAGCAGAAATGAAAGGCTAAAGTTTTGCCCCAGACAGCAGAGCCAGGAAAAACATGTTCTGCTTAAGGGCATTAAAATGGATATTGCTAGGTGTCACATTTCTTATTTTTATAGTCATTATCATGTATTTTGACTATGAGATCTTCTAAAGTAATTGCCTGAAATCAAGGTCCATTAAATAGACATTTTAAAGTATGAAATAAGCCATAACACTGGAGGTATAAAACCTCACAAATCTAAACAGACAGAGGGTGCAGAGAAAAGGAAGGCATAAGGTCTTAGATTTCAGTGCCAGAACTGGAAACAGAAATCTTATTTCTGAAGTGCCAGTACAATACGCTACTCAATGCTGGGAAAACCACTAGCAATTCACACAAGCACTGAGTATTACTTGTGGTAACAGTAACAGTTTAGGTATATAGGAGTTGACATTTAAAGGGCAGTGTTTATCCTAGAACACAACAGTTTTCCACCTGTGATATGAGGTCTGGGAACATAACAATATGGAGAGTGTGTGAAAAGTTGTGAGAAAGTAATACTGAGAAACTATAGATTTCAGGATATCCACCAATTCCAGCCCTCACACCTCCTGGGAACTGAAGAAGTTTCAAACGGAAAAGTTTAATTCATGTCCATTCACTTGGTGTTTTTATTCTTAGATATAATTTATTACTTTAAATTCAATTCCCTCCCCCCTCCCAAGTTATTTTTACACTAATGAAATTCTGCCAAATCCTGGAGTACTCTGCAGTAGCCCACAGGCTGTGTTGTCATTTCCATTTTAGTATATTTCTTCTTAGCAATTACAACAGTTTTGTAATCTCCAAACATGCAAATTTTGGGTTACTATCATGTTGTGCTTGCGTAAGGTAAGTCATGATTGATCTTACCCTTTCAGCTATTAGTGAGTTTAGGTCAGCAATGAGACATTGACCTTTGGAAAAAGTCCAACTCAAAGTCGGCTTATACAGGCAGAAGAGCATATGTGTTTATCATGCATTACTTTTAGAAATGCTAAGAAAATATGTCCCAGAAAAATATGACCTGTGGTAATATAGATTTTCTTTCTAACCATCAAGGACAAATATTTATGGGAACATTTCTTCAGAGCAACAAATGTTCTTCAAGTGTTTACTTGCAGTCCTGGAAGAGCTTTAATCAATAAGGATTTGAGCTCCTGCAATATCATGTTATTTCTCATGCAAAACCAGGCAATGGTGCCTTTGCTATAAAACATTGTTTGCTGTGCCTTTGTTATGCAGAGAAATACTGAGTCTGTCCATTGCAAGAGACCAAGGACAGAGAAGGGGTTACTCTGTGTGTGGCCTTTGATAACAGGGTACACACAGAATTCCGATCCAGGGCAAAAAGAGAAGCTGTTTTCCTCTGCCCACACTGTTTCAAACAGGTCCTAGTTTTAATATTCCTAGACATCGGGTCCTCCTATAGTGAGGAAACACAAAATGAGCTGGGAGGAAGACTACAAGAGGTATATGAAATTACAAGGATGTTATGCCAACATTGACTGGGATGGAAAGGTGCTTGCTTATATATTGTCTGGGATTAAGTCTCCACCTCAGAGGTGATTACATTTCCTTAATGGTGAAATGGTCTATACTGTGCTTTATTCATGGAGAAGAAAGGCACAGCAACTATCACCCTAATTTAAAATATTAATAGCTCATGACTGAAAGAACTGCAAAAGGAATATTGGATTTATGCTTTTTCCTCCCATTGCTCAATCATTATCTTTTTTCCCTGAAAGGAGCAAGACAGAGCTATTTTTCACCAAAGCAACTTCCTAACGAGCAGAGAAGTTCTGAAGAATCCCACTGCTTCACAAATGAACTTGCAAACCAGCATCTATTTATTTGAGAAAAAAAAAAAATCCACATAAAACTGTTACTGTTTGATTAAAGGTTGTAAAAGGCCCTGTACCATCACTGCAAATCTACTTTAACAATGTTTCTATTTAAATTATCCTGCCCAGAAGAAGGAGGAGGAAAATAGGCAGAGACTAAAAAGAAAATTGCAAGTCCTAAGGTTTGAACTAAGAATCAAAAAACCAATTTTTAGGCAGGAATTTATTACAGCTTTATTCATGAAGGGCAATGCAGGAGCCTTATCAGAAGATCCCCTATAACACAGACACCAGCAATAACTACCCTGTAAGTGTTAGCCCTCTTTTTCACTCTATCTCCTTAGCCTTATTCTCACTGCTGTCTTCATCTCCTGCCACATTTCAGCTTGAGGTATCTCTTGTTTCATCAAGGAGTAGTAAGGACCTGCCTGAAGCAGTCTGCCAGACAACTATATTCCAAATCTATTGATCCATAGGAAAAAAAACAAGCATCAAAAATAAGACAGATGAAATTAGAGGCAGGGGCAGATCAAAAGAATGCTCGATCTATTAGATCAGAAGCAGAATCCCTCAGCTCACAGGCAGTTTTGCAGCTTGGGGTTTCATGTACTGAGGTACCTTTCAGAAGTTACTTCAGAGACTGACTCCTCTGCAGAGCCAAGACCTCAGGCCACTCCATGTGTTACAAGTGCTTTTCAATCTGCCACTGCTACCAATATAAGTCTAAACACAACTTTAAAACTTCTCGTAGCAGGCATGAAAGGAAATGTAAATTGCAAACTCAGGCACATAGGCACAGCTTGTCTGCAAACAGACTTGTATCATTTTAAAGGAAACAGAAGCTTTTCCTGCTCCTTTATTAAACTCAGAAGTGTGATTTTTGTGCAAAATATTGCCCTAGAACAGAGGAGAATGACATACTTGCCTAAAACTACAAATCTTTGACTCATCAACAAACTAGAAATGCACACTGGGACCTCAGATTTCCTGTTAGATCCACGACCAGATTTTGTCAAGTAAGTGACAAGTTATTTAAATATACATGGAGATACAAGGACAACTGCAAAGCTGATCTGCATGCAACCAGAGTAGGATGAGCCTCAATGTTCCTTTTTCACACATTATCATATTTTCTTTGTGCAGCTGGTTTAGAAGGGTCTTTTGGGTGAAGGTTATCCAAATTCTGTTCTTAGAACACTGTTTCTAGAACAGGAAACTGTTTTTCTCCAAACTGATCTGAGACCTGAATGCGTGTTTAACAAAATGCAGTTCAGAGGGGAGAACACAATAGCTGCTTGGAACTGAATATAATTCCAGTCTGATATTTTGAAACTTCTGCCTGGTAATCACAGTGGTGCCTTTGAAAATGTCAGGCCAATTCCTTACATTGAAGGAAAACAACATGTTTCTTATGAAGGCACAAACACCAAGGTTGGTCTTATTTCAACTGCTTTCCAAAATGAGAAACTTTTCAGTTGGTCTCTTCCAAGAGCTTCAACATATTTAATGCAAATTCTGTGCCCGCCAGTCGCAGGACAGCACTTAAAGCTCCAAGAAGCCCAGCAGCAGCAGGGCTTCAGGAATCCTTGGCAACACTGAGGTCAGAGGCAAAGTTCTCTATAGATGAGAACAGGATCATCTGTGCAATTTACTGTTGCAGTTTACAGTACTGGAAGAGGAAAAACTGGGGCTGCTGTTTATCCCAAGCACTGGACTGTTATGACAATGAAAAGCACTAAACATTGATGGAGCAGACCAGAGGAATGGAGTATAATTTCTCCCTTATATGCTCAGTCATACTTGTGTATATGTCCATATGCAATGTATCTAAACCAGTAAACCTGTACTGAGGTGAATGCATAAAATACAGAGTGACTGCCAAAACAATGACTATACTATTTGCTTTGCAGCAAATGATTCACATCAGAGGAAAAAAAAAGACTAAAATAAAATAAAATAAAACTACCTCATTTTTTTAGTAAAAAACATTTTTAAAAGTACTAAAAAGCTGGAAGGGAGTGTGGGAAATTACTTTCAGAAACTCAAAATTAATAAGGGAGGGAAGGGAGGGAAGGGGAGGGGGGGGGGCAGGAAAGAACAAGAAAATTAAAATTATTTTAACTTCTTTCTTCTGAGTTACTGAGCTGTGGATTATGATTTTCAAACACTTGCAGTGATACAGAGAAACCTAGATATCTTCAGTACATTTTTTCTGTTCCATGTAAACTATCAATAGTTCAAAACCCCTACGAGTATCTAGTTCTCTCCTAAAAGATGCCACACTCCTGAATTTGTAACCTCTTGTGTAACCCTGCCTGTATGTACATCATGCAAACACATGACATTTATGCAATGACACAATCTTTAAAGGGGAATACAGTGATAACAAATGAAGTTCAGATTCTCTTTTTTGTGGAGTTTTCCACATCACAGTGGGTAACATTCAGAGAGGATGGCAAGTTTCAAATTCAAGTTTTTTTGAGAAAGAGGATCAAAATTAAACAAACTACGAAGTCATACAAGCTAGAAACGTGTTAGTAATTTGCACGTATATAAGAAGTTATTTACCCACTTTTAGTTTATATCAACATCATTATGTCCTATTTAAAATGAACAATGGTATCTGTTATCTTCATTAACCAAACTGTTTTGAACTAATTTGAAACTCTACAGCCATAAGCTGTTGCATCTGTGCCAGACTGGAACCTGCACTGAAACTGCAGTGATATTATATTATTTCCTGATGAAAATTATGCCAATGAAACTCCCTGCTGGCTGATTCCTCACTCTCACATGGTCACAGTTGTAGGTCTTAAAAGATATCAGCTAAGACCAAAGACAAAACTAGATGTTAATGAGTGCAAAATGTATACCCCACACTTAGTAAAAGACAAGGCCTCTAGGAAGTGAAGGGTGTAAAATCAGAATGCACATGTAGCTAATAATTTGGAAGAAGTTGTAATGATATAAAAAAATAAAATTAGAGCAACAGAAAGATATTAGAGAGAGATGTGGGGGCTTCTCAGTTGTTTGTTTTCAAATAGAAAATGCATACTGTCATGAAACAGCAACTATACCGGCCAGATTTGTTCCCTATTATTCCATCTCTGCTGATGTAAACATCAGTAAGACCAGAACAGTAGTTGGAGGAATTGTATACCCTCAATTTTCTTCTTTCTGCTGGATGACTGCATAACACACTGTTCCCAGCTACTAAATTATTTATTATATCATCTGCAAACACCTGGAAAAATGTTTCCTGCTTCATTTCAATCACTTGCATCTTATCCCCTAATTTACCAACAGAGGAAGTAATAAAAGCTGTCATTCCAAATGACTCCTTCAGATTGTTTGAAATTACTTCAGTAATGTGTTACCACAAAGCTATTTTTTAAATAATCCTTTCTCTCCATCCTGCTCATTACAGGATGTAACAAAAAACTGTGGAACTAGATGTGTGTTTAAAGGTTGCACTTCCTAAATAGTTAATGACATTTTGTTATGGTTAATGGAGGAAAACTCAGGGGAACCATAATGGCCAATATAGCTCTGATAGGTCTTTGTGAACTGGAATATATACTGCAGGAGAAAATTATAGTAACACTCTTCTATTTAAAGGGAACTTGTCTCTAGGGCACAGTAGTCCCTGATAGAAAACAAAATGCCAGGGAGCTCTCAGGAAAAAATCAGCACTGGGCTGAGATCCTTGTGTCCAGCTCCATGATCCTTTCCTCTCCAAGCTTAAAAGACTGAACCAGAATGAGCATGCAAGAGACAGGTTGCCTGTGGGGTGGGCTAGAGAGACACATGTCCCAGTGCCCAGGTTTTGTGTTCTGGAGCTAAAACGGATCACACCATCCAGAAGTGCAAGTCCTGAGGCAACTGATGGTCACTTGCCATTGTTGAGCAGGGAACTGGGTTTTGCGGGGAGGTCTTCCCCGTCTGTCTGCTAGTGGTTTCTGCCTGGAGCCGCATCCCCACAGCTCTGCCAGCTAATGGGGCAATGTGAGAATCCCTGAATTCACTTTGGACATACTCAGCTGAGTTTCTGAAAGGCCCAGAGGCTCATGCTAGTGCACATGAGCCCCCTGAAGTGGGACACGGGACAACTTGCCTGAGTCCCTCTGTTGGCAGCATGGTGGGATTAGTGAGCCAGCAAGCGCCAGCCAATGGGCAGGAGGCAGAGGCACTTGTGTTTCAGCCAAAATCAGTAAGGGATGTCTACCCACAGCATGGAATTTCTCTGAAACTTTCATCAGCCACATTTGTCAACAGCTGCATGTTTTCAAAAGTGCCTTTAATCGGCAAGTCTCTGCACAAATGGCTGTTCTGGAACACCACACAAATTTTGGCCATAGGTCAGCTACAGCTTTGCATATTGGGAAGAGGGAAATCTCATTCTGCTCACTGGAAAGTTCATAGGGAGAACCGAGGATGCAGAGGATGCAGCAAATAAAAAGTTTGTACATTGGTTAGTAAGACAATGCTGCATGTCTGTCCACCCCTCTGTGTCACTGTCATCTGCCAAAACACAGCATCTCACCCATGACCATCTGTACATTAGAGAGAGGAGAGGGTACAAAAAGCCAAGAGCTCATCCAGGCTAACAGGGAAAGAAACACTTGCTGCCAAGATGCCTTTTCATGTTCTTCAGTCATGCTGGCACAAAGCTGTGGTACTGTAGTGTCTTATCTGACAGCTTTCACCTCCTTTCTAAGACTGCTAAATGAGCATCTCTGTGACAAGGATTGAGTTTCAGCCCAGATTGTATTGAGAGGAAGATAAAAAGACATCTCTGTCAAAACAGTGGCCCAGTTTGTCAAACCTGCCAGCCTCATGCAGCATTCTATAATCTATATAATCTGACCCATATATGGAAACAGCCTAAATTCAGAGTTATCCATCATCTGTAAAACATAACCAAGTCAACGAGAAATCAGGAAGTGAAGCAATGATGACTGAATACTTGAAAACTTTTCTATCTACTTAAAAACAAGTATTTTGGAAAATGTTGGTGTATATTGATATAGTAAAAAACAGTGCTCTGAATTCTTCTAACTTTCAACAAATAGCTTGCAGTCACATCATTGATTTTAAAGGCTGTGTGTTCTCATCCTGTTGTAGTAACACAGATCTTGGGCAGAAGAGTATGGCATTGCTCATCCAAACTCACTCTGGAAGTTTGTACTGGGGTAGAGAGCCACAACGAGCTCTCATCATTACACAGATTACATCAGGTTTTGGACCAAATCAACAGCTCATCATCCAGCCCTCTCTTGCTTTTTCCTTATTCCCATGCCATGCATCCCTAATGTTTTACCTTGAGACAGATCTGGCACAGGTCTGATCCCATGGTGAATCAATTCAATTCACTAAAGAGCAGAAAATTATCTTGGCAAAAAATTGGCTGTCCATGCAAACAGGTGAGTGCCAGAGCCAAGGCAGGAGGGAGAGGAAACTCAGTCTTCCATTTCCACAAGCTGTGACCAGCTCAGCTGCCTCCTGGGTCTGCATCTTGAGCCTCATTGAAGGCACTACAAGAAGAAATAGTCCATCATGCCTCTGAAGATATCAGTGCTGGCTGGCAAGGAAGACATGAGAGGGATTAGGAAAAAATAATACTTGTAGGGAAGTAATTTGCCTGTTATCACACAACCGTTCAGTGATAGAGCTGTTTACCCAGAGCTCACACAGCAATGTTTGAACAAAGTTATTACCGTACCCTCAAATTTATTTCAATTTTTTTTGAGAATTTTTTTTTCTATACTCAGTCATCTTTTCTCTTTAAAATGGCTTTCTCTTGATCAGCTGCAGTGTGGTCAAAATACGTTGCCTACATAATAAATCACATGCTCCAACCTGCCAAAGGCTAAATGTGTGAAAACATGCACAATGAAAACTTCAAATGAAACACTGAAAAATAAGAGTCATGGAGAAACAGAAAGGCATTTCCTTTGGTGTGAAAATCCTACTACATTGTTTTTAAATTCACAATGGAAATAGTTTTTGGCAATCAAAGTGAAGGAGATTTGATCGGTGTGGAATGGAAGTAAATCAACCCCACAAAATGAATGTGATATTCTTCAAAATGGAGAAAATTTGAAAGGTGTGCCAGAAACTCACATATCAAGTGTATCTCAATGAATATTTTCAACTTTTTCTAATGTCAAAAAACTCCGTAGAATACAATATAGATGTTTTCAGGTAGCTAAACTTTTTAAACTATTCAGTAATCATTTTCTAACTATGAGAAAATGAATTAAGCATATTCCTGGCCCACCTGAGAGAAAAATATTATAAGGCTCAAACTTTATAAATCTGTAGCACTGGTGAAAAGAATTATTTTGCCCTTGGGCTGCTAATGAATGGCTGGGTTTACCATAATTTGAAAGAGTATTAGACATTTATATGGCTAATGAGAGCATTCATGGTTATGTAAGAAGGGATAAATAAATTTAAGGCTATAAGCCTTTATCCTTCAGGGCTAAGGAAAAAAAAAATTCTTTGGTGGTAAACTATTCTATGAAGACCTGAGGTAAAATCTTGGCCTTGTTAAAGTTAGAATTCTTCCAAAATAGCTGTGGTTTTGCCTTAACCTTGCTTAATTATGCAGCTTTCCCTGACTTCATTAGACTATTCATCATCTGCAGAGCTGCTTATTCTTTCTCACAGCACCTTAAAACAACCAGCATAGCTACAGATAAGCAGCTGGTAAGATTTTATGTATAAACTGAAATGATAATTGCTGTATTCCTTTCATGTCTATTTTAGAGCACTGATATTAAATATTAGATCTGACTGGGAACTGACAGGCTGCTATATTGACTGGCTCTAGGATTATCAAGGTATGAGGCAAAACCACAGCACAGCACATCCCCATCACACTGCATCGCCCTGCTCCCAGAGAGCAGCACTGGGTGTTGAGTTATTCATGGAGAAACTCTACTCCAGTCTCAGCCTGAATTCCTTCGAATTACCATCAGAGCAGGATCCCTGAAAGGCCCCAGCATTGCCTGACATGTGTCATTAAGCCCTGACTGACATCTTAAAAGTAGGTTCTCCCAGCTCTCACTCTCTTTGCTGCCTGTTAGCTGTTCCCCGGGGAGCAGACCAGAGCCCAGTACCTCCTCCTCCATTCTTTGGTTTTCCACCTCCTTGGCTTTCTCACATCTCCCTGCTGTTTTTCCCCCAGTAATTCTGCCTCCAGCTGGCTGCTTTGCTTCCTCTGCTGATGTGGCAGAGAAATTGTAAAATCACATGAGGCTTCCAAAAGGTGGATCCCTCATAAAAGCCTCTCTGTTTCAGCTGGAAGTTCTGCAGGAGAGACCCAGGCAGGTCTTTGGTAACTGTAATGCAGAGCCAGTTGTTGAAGCTTCCCTGTTTGTCTTGGTGCTGTATCCAGCAGCCTACATAATTCATCGTGATTATTCACTGCATTGTGATGGGATTTGGGATTGCTCTTTTGATGTTTGCCAGTCTGAGCCAGAATTACATTACTCCTCTCACACCGTGTTCAAGCTTGATTCTAAAGGGTGTTTAAATACTGCAAAGGAAAGGTCTTCCAGTGCTACTGCTGACAGCATCCCCTCCCTGTAGCCATGCACGCTTTGATGCCTACTGCATGGGATATTGTCCATCAATACTAGAGAACTGAAGTGATGTGCTGAAGTAAAGTCATTTCTTTCTCCTCTCATGTGCTTGAACCCTCAGTTCTCTCTGCAGAGGTAGAGGGGGAGAGAAAAATCCAGTTGGCAAATAAGACATTCAACACAGAGTAAGGCGTGAGACAGAAAAAAATTTTGTGCACCTGCTGCTTAACTACTGTATAAGAAAAGTTAGGAAACTTGTGACCAGAGTGGAATACTTATAAACCCTGCAGAACAGCAGACCTGAGGCTGCTCAGTCTTTTGCTGACTAACTCCTTCCAACAACCTTGCACAAATTGTTAAGGGGCAGTTCTCAAAAACTCTTAAAGAAATAAGTACTCATTACACTTGATTTTCAAAGGAATTTCAGTGTAAAATCCCCTCCAGCTCATGAAAATCTGGGCTTAGCTTTAGTGAGCCTTATTTTCTGATCTCTAAAATTGAGCTTTTCACCCAGCTCCCTAAAGACCTTCTGTATCTGTGGATGGTGGTTATACAGTGCTCCTTTTAGCATCCAAGAATGACCACTAACAAAGAAAAAAATCTGCAACAAACAAGTTACACCAATTTTTGCAGAAAACTGAAGCAAAAAATTCATTTCTATTCTGGATGTTGATTTTCAGTGGACAAGTCACCCCTCGCATCTCCTCCTGCCTTTGTCCTATGTACCTTGCAGCTGTCCTGTGTATATATTGCTAAATATTCCTCAGAAATACACGATTGCAGAGATTCCTGCATATATCGACCATGACTGACTTTAGAGGTGGTATCAGAGACCTTATAGCTCCACCCTTTGGACTGAATAAGGTTTGGGTGAAGAAACTTGCCAGCCAGTTGAAGGGATATCATCACAGCTGGCCAAGATAAAACCAGCAGCAAAACCACACCAGCTTCATGGACAAAATATAAATAATTCCTTGAAGAGGGGAAGATAACTGCTCTGACTAACTCACAAATTGGTTCACACTCCTCTCAATTCTAGCAGTACTAGGCAGTGTCTGTTCTTCAACTATACCATACAGGTACTAGGAAAAAGAAACCAAACAAAAGAAACCAAACCCCAAAGAATTGGCACAAGAAGCTTTCCCAAAGTAAGGCAGCATCAGCACTGAGGGGAGAAAACCTTGCTTGTTAACCAGCATTTTAGTTCTGAAACTCTGCCTTTTCATACTCAAAGATGGGAGACCTTTGCCCACTTACACCAGGAAACATGACTCTCAGTCAAAGCTCACTGCACTGTCACGCAGGTTTTACAGAAAGGGATATCAAACATTATAAAGTAATCTTGCTGTAACAGCTGGGTGTCAAGCTCCCAAAAGGGTGTGGTGAATCACAGCTCTACTCTTTCTCCTTGGAGGGCCATAATTTGTCTGCAAGTCTCTCAGTTTTTTAAAAGGACCTCCCTGGGGTGAAATCAAACAGACTTCTTTTTCACTTCAAACAGGGAAACATTTCAGTTCTCACCTTGTTCTGTACACAGTGCACAAATTTCTAAAGGAATGGCAGTGACACAGCACTAGCCTGTGCCTTCTCTTCAAATTACTTTTGATAAAAGGAAAGAAAATACTAACAACTGCACATACAATTTTACTGCCTTGTCACAAAGTGTCTTCCTTGACCAGTATGATGCTCCTGCACTTTTATCTCCTCTCACTTCACCTTCCTGTGTCATCTGGGGCAAGGAAAGAAACCAAACAGCCAGTAATGCAAGAAACTGATGTTTCTCCACCTTCCAGCTTTTTTATCATCAATAGGAGCTTGATTCCTTCAGGTAGGTAGAAAACTATGTGTTACTTGGTTATATTAGCTTTCAAATTTTGCTTCCCAAGGAGCATTTAGGACACCTAAGTGTGTATATAAGATGAAAAACAAAAACCATATACCTGAACAATCTTTGGAATCATGTTAACTTGTGAGAGATCCCAAACAGATTCACAGTCCTATATTTTTTGCTGAGCAAAGCTACCTTGACCACATGTGACAGCTTCTTACATTAGCTTCAAAACAGCTTAATTTTGACTTGTTTAAGTCTTGCTTTGCCTTGCACCTGAACTTATTCGACATTAGCATCAAGAGACAGAAGAATAATACCAAAGTTTATAATGCTCAGACACCTATCAGGAAAACAGAAATTCCTTCCAGCTTTTAAAAATAACATTGAAGACCACTCTGTCTTCATGACTGCAGTCTAGCTGGAATAGCAGGAGACATCCATAGGCTGTGGACCAGCCCTCCAGGACAAAAACACTACCTGCTGATCAAATCCACCACTGTCAAAATCTTGTCACTGCTCTGCTATGCTCCAACGGGCAAATACAAAACAATCTGTCACGGATTCAGCCTTACCTCTGAGATACAATATATATCAGAAAGTGTATTCAATCACACACATTAGGCACGAAATGACAGAAGATTAATGAATAGAAACAAATGAGGAGAAGGCAGTTGTAGGGGGAAACACTGTCACTGAGACTGTCAAAACTGAGTAATAGATTTGATTGCTTAACATCTGAAATAAATCCTTGTGGTAGCTTCAAAAACCTCAAATCACATTCAAGCTCTGGCACCAAGTCCAGTGAAATCAATCGGAAGACATTTAGTGCTTAAGAAAGTTAACAGATCAGAGCATGCATAGGACACAAAAATTTGATTTTGCCTGAGGCTGTGCAAATGTTTTACTTCACTTTTGCTCCCCAGTGCTAACGTACGCTTTGGTACACACAGAACTAATGTTCTTATGCATAGCTTTACAGATTATTACTGAGATTTTCTACAGCGATGCCTGCAGTTCCAGACATAATTATTTATAAAAAGCCTTAATTGTTTGAATTGGTTTTTCCCCTCAGCAGTTATAGATACTTTTCGTTGTTATTATTTTATTTTTCTCTATTGATCGACTACAAGAAATGTGAAAACAAACTAACATAGTAAAGAAGCTACAGCAAGCAAATAGAAAGAACAAGCCTCTTACAACAGGGGGCTGGGTTTAAAAAATGTTCAGACTTGGTTGCATCTCTATACAGGTTATTTGCTACCCTGAGAGTTACCTGTCCAGAACTCTAAAATAAAACTTTTACTGAAAAATGAGATGAAGCATGTTGTTTTCCAAAAGGGGGAACAGCACCTTGGAAAAGGACTGTGTTCCTCAAAGTGTGAGTTTGACAAATACCTTCTGCATTGACCAAACGTGCCTTCTTATTATGAAGATGAGAAGCAAATGAATACAGGAGGCACCAAACAGCAAACAAAATCCCAACAGACCTGAGAACCACACTAGAAACACTGTAAAAGATAAAGTACATACTTACACTCTTACTGATTAACAATGACATTCTACTAGCTGACATTTCATCACTGGAAACAAAAGGGAAGAAAGACACTTAGTGGAGGTGCATAGGACTGAAGTCTGTTTTCATGATGCACACTCAGCAGCTTGGATGCCAAAGCAGTTATAGGTGTTTTCATCTGGTAGAGAATCCTTGTTTAGCCCTGTCCCTCTGCCAGCCTATTAGCCCAGAATCAACAAACACACAAACTCTGCCTCCCTGCACAGAATGTGAATGTCTTTACGTGGTCTACAAAGTTTCAGCTCTTCATGTAGTAGTGTTTCAGCCACAGTTGTTTGGTTAGTTGAAAATCTTATAGTTGGTAGGTAACAAACCCCACGTTTTGATACCTACAAACTAATCTCCCATTAAGCCAGGAATGATTAAGAACAAAAAGAAGAAAAAAAGAGAGAAAAACAAACAAATAACAGAAATCTAGCATTAAAAATTCAACCAAGCAAAAAATAACTCACAAATAAAAAATATTTCCAACTAAACCTAAACCAAACATTGTTCACAGATTTAAGAATGTGATAACTAAATGTTAGTTGACTCCTTATGTGCTTTCATCTTCTAAAAACCCAACACAACCAAATTATCTCTACCTGAATATACTGTGCTTAACTGTCTCTGAGTCTCTATCAAAAAGCTACGTATTAATTAACTAAAAGCTCATAAACATTATCACTGGGGACAAAACCATGACTGAAGCAGACAATTTTCTGGAAACAGACCAACAATTTTACTCTGACTATTAGTGTAGTTAAGTAACTTTCTAGGCTGTCACTAAAGGTAGTGCTTTCCATGGGAGCATTAATGAGCAGGCAACAGATACAAGGTGGTAATTCCCCAAGGACCATCAGGGCTGGATTCCTGCAAGTACTAACCCAGCAGGTTGTAAGCGAGTCCTGGCAACCTGGAGGAAGACCCGCTACTGTAAAGCCAGAATTCCTAGACGTGATGACCTCCCCATGTTCTGACATAAAGGGTGCCACCCTTTGGGGAGGAAAGTAGCAAAGAAGAGTGCAAGTAAAAGTAACTCAGGAGTCTCTTCAAACCTGTGAGCTACAATTTGTTTCCTCTGACTCAAAATGGGATCTGGAATATCTTTATTTGCAAAACTGAAGGTAGGCAGAAAGGAAGGAAAAGCAAGTATTCTGGTGTTCTTAATTCAAGCTGACAATCAGACCCTGGAAACAGAGAGATGTTGCTGTGCTTTCAAGCCCATTCTCCTTCCCAGGAGGGTTGCCCCTTAGCTGTGCATTTCCTTCAGAGACCTTCTTATTTTCTCTCAATTCCTGGGCATAAAGGGAAGCCACACTGTATGACTCTGGAGCCTGGCATAGCATCTGTAATAGATGAATTGATTAATTTGCTAGAAACCAAATCAAATAGTATTTTTAATTTTGTTTTATTTGTGTAAATG
>JAWWEV010000169.1:26737896-26803353 GCA_035583235.1 Hafferia zeledoni
CCAGTGCTGTGCCACCCGGCAGGCACTGCGTTGCTTGCCTCCTTGCCTTCTCAAAGAGCTGAAAATCACTACGGCCTGAGCTGAAAGAGCTAGACCTTGATATCACTTGCCAATGATTTTAATAAATAAAATTACTAACCTTTTTTCTTTCCTTATAAAATAAAATAAACGCTGATTTATCTAGCCAACGTCTCAGGTGCCTATAACAGCATCTGCCACATTCTCAATCCACATGCAAAATTATTTGCTTTACTCTTAAAACTTTTCTGTTCAAAATAGACCATTTTTTGGCGTTTAAGAAAATCTTTGCAAGGTATTCCCTCCTCTGCGTTAAATGTCGAGTTGAAAAGAAATCTCTTGGTTTCTTGATGCCTTTCTGCACCATTAGTCTTAATCTTTTAATTAGTCATCCTCTGCTAGATTCCTGCAAGGCTTCTGCTCCCACATCACTACTTGAAACACCACCCTGCCTAGAAATCTCTTTACTAATGTGGGAGTTGTGCGAATGCAAATAAACAGACATTTAGACCAAAAGGGACAAAGAGAACCTCCCATACACCACAAACAACATACAATTAGTAGCTCTTTAGAGTGAAAGAGCAAAAACAATGCAAGATTCAAAAGCTGGTTGCAGGTAAAGGAAGGGTGTTAGCAATATAATGATGTGATTTTCATTCTACAGCAGTAGAGCTCTTGAGGATCTATTAAGGAAAGGTGTGCATAGAGCACAAAATAATAGGCACTTGGTGAGAAGTGCTCTCTCCTCTCTGCTGCCACTTTCAGATCTTACCATGATTTAGTAAACAAAGTGAGGAACAGAACTTTGAGCAGTTCAGGCTGCATGGATTCAACTGTCTCTTTCTACAGTCCTTGAGCAGGACAACAGACAGTTGTGAACAGCTCAGGCCGATAAACTGTTTTGAATGCCTAAGATCAGTGTGTTTGCCAAGAATTTCTTTGCTGAATTCCTTTCCTTACCTGCCCTAGGAAAATCACTCCATTCCGGATAAACAAAAACCAGGCAGCTTATCCACGTACAATGGAATAGGAAAAGGAATAATGCAGAGGCAAATGTGGTGCCTGTCCTCATATAAAGGTTGGATAAATTGAGTTTTGGAAGAAGAAATACTTATGAATGTGCTAAACACGGTGGGCAGGTGTAGGGGGATATACAAAGCTGGAGAAAGGCCAGGACAGATTAATCAGAAATACACTGTGCAGCCAAGTTGCACGGAAAATCCCTCAGTAAGATAAGCAGATACAGAAAACAAAATTAAATAAAAAATAAAGTTCTAATGCAGTTATACTTTCCAGCATGATCTAACAGGAGACCTCCAGATATATTTTCAGAGTGTTAATGGGTCTAAAGGTGGGATTTTTCCTCAAATTGCCTCATAAAGTGCCAGTCCAAAACTTTAGATGTCTTAAATACTTCTATACCCTGTAGTCCTTGACAGGTATCTGAGTCTACCTTCATTAATCCTAATTCCTTTCCCCATTGGGACTAGGACTGTAGATAATAAGAATTTTAGTTAATATTTAGCTAAAGCCAGGATTATCCAATGTCATCCTTTAAGACAAAAATTACAATCCTAACACAAGCAGAGTGGAGTTCTAAGTGATATCAGTTTGTTACGATTTCCCAACATTTTGTTGATAATAAAGAAAAAATGGCCCAACATTTTAAATATTTGATTAACATTTGAGAGCTCAGAATTCAAGCTTTGGGAATATTTTTCTAGTTTAACTGCAGAGATTTTCCTAAGCTTCAGTTCCTCTGATTTTTTCTTTCAAAATGACTAAGAGTCAAAAGTAACACATCAGTTCATTTTGCTCATTTCAAACTTTTGTTCATAAAGGGTACAGTTACAAAGAAACGAGAAAGAAAATATAATTTTGAAACCAAACTCCTAAATTTCAGTTTTAAAACAGCATAAACAAAATATACCCACACTACCAAAAGAATGAACTTTTAAACATAAATGGAAATTTTTTAATATTTACAGAAACATCACCATTTATTTATATATTAAGTTGTTCTTGTGATATGACTCAACTTCCCAAGCACTTTCAGTCCTTATGGTGCTGCCTTCCCCACTCCCCCAAACCTTTTTCTTTGTGACAAAGTTGCTGTTCTTTGGGTAATTGTCATCCAGGTCTAGCTGTGATAAGCTGAATCATTTTGCCATAAAAACCAGGGTAAAAAACAAAACCAAAACAACCCAAAGAATAGCATTTCTTTGCAAATATAACTTGGTTGTTCTCATATCTTTTGTGGGCATTGCGAGCCCTGTTGCTGTTCACCATCTCTGGGGTCTAAATGTCATGCCTGGTGCCTAAAATGTACTTTATGCTTATTCTCCTTTTACATGTTTGTATTGCATTCTTGCCTCTTTTTTGGTTTGAAGTGATGCATAAATACACTGATGTTTGGAGATATCTTAGAGAGTGGTGCAAGAGAACAAGTTTGGGCAAGTCATAGTATAAATGAAAAGGACTAATTTATCCATCATTCAATATTGAAAATCAAACACAAAGCAGGGGTACCTTAACAAAACACAGCTGAAAGTTCACACCAATGTACTGAAAGGAAGACCAATTCTGTACCTGTTTTTTTATAGATGACAGTTTCAACTGCCCCCTCCACTCTGATTCTATGGGAACTGGGAAAAGAGGAAGCTCTGGATAGACCTTGACACCTGTCCTGAAAAGTTTTCCTTCCAGAAAAAGCAGATAAGACAGGGTGGGAGTGAAAAAATTGCTATAAGTGGCTTATAGTGCAAATAACCATTAGAACTTTCTCTTCTCAGAAGAGCACTGAATCCATCAGCCTCCCTCTCCACTGGAGCAACAGGCATGGCCCTGCTACACTCACAGGAATAGACTGTCTGTGGAATTCCCACAGCAGCTGCCAGAAATAGTTGGGTCAGTAGCTTTGTTTCAATCCCACCACTTGCTTCCTGACATAACTGATCTTTTCTGCAAGATAAGATGAAACCAGCAAGAGTGTCAGACCTGATGGGCACACCTCTTCAAATGGCCTACCATGCAATTAATCTTGCCAGAAATAGTGGCCAAGGGCATTAATAATCCCTCAGCCTTTTTCTCTGACACAGGGGAAATTTTAATGTCACAACTGACCTTTTTCTTTAGGAGCACTCAAATCTCCACTTTACCTACATCTCTTTTTAGCATCGGTCACTTGCAAGGGTGGGTCATTGCTGAGGAAAGTGCATAACTATAAGCAATGAAAACAACGTAGATCCACTAAGATCATTTGGACCTTCTCAGACCTTCTGAGGTGGAACTTTAGCAGTAACAGCTCTAGAAGTCATATGAAATAATGGAATTTGGAGATCTGGACCACCGGATGACTGCTTTTGGTGGGCTGGTTCACCACTTCCTACATTCAGGAAATGCTGAGTTTTAGCTCATATTGTCAAAGCTGAGAAGTCACAACAGAAAATCTCAATTAACTAAAAGAGAACCCACAAATTTTTAATGCTGCATCGGTTCATGCCATCTGTCATGTGGCTAAACACTGACCATTTTAGCCCTAGAAACATGGGAAATGTTCTCTCACAGAAGACAGGGAGGGGACAGAGATTTCCAGAAACTGACTTTGCCTGCTACTTTTTTGAGGTACTTCTTTCACCAGTTTCCCTCAAAAATCTTCTAGTTCCATGTGACATAGAAAAGATCAAGAAAGACAAATGTAAAATTTTCCCCAAAGGAACTTCCAAGCAAGAACTCTTCAACTAAGGTTGGACTGGGTGATCTGAGAGGTCTCTTCCAACCCTGATGTTTCTGTGATTCTATGACCCAGAAGACAACACAAGCCTCTTGAAGTGAAAGGGTTTTTGTACATCAGCTACATCAAATATATCTGGCAATGCCTACTGCCAGGTAGCATAACTACAGACTAAACCCAAATAGCTCTGATTTCTTCCTGCTAAACCCTAAAAGCACATTTTTGAAACTGACGTATCTTGTCCTGGAGCTCATAATTGTACATACCTGCTGTGAAACCTGAATAAGCAGAGCTTTTAGGAAACAGAATCCAGGAGCACAGCTCTCCACTGATGGAAAATTGAAATGATGAAGCATTACCCCTGCAGAAATAAATATTATAGCAAGGAAACCTGAATGAAGACTGAAACAAAAACTGACAGAGAGGTTATTTCAGAAATTACCGATAGGACAGAAGTCAGTAATTACATGAAGAGCCTAGAGGGCTGTGGAGATTTTTCCCTGAACCATGCTTGTTTTCTGTAATGATATTTTCCTTTAATATACAACAGACCTTTCATATTGACAATTACTAATATCTGTGGATGAACCTTAGTGTCTAGCACTCCTCAAGGATTCTGTGGCCTTTTCTATTAGCATACCACATTTCAAGAGAGATACAGGATTTTTTATGCTATCCACTGAGCTGTAAGAAAATCTCACTAGTGTAGAAGAGTTGAGCTACCTGTGTCAGAAACTTGATTAAAATAATAAACATAGACAATCTCTGAAAACAGTTAATCAGAAAGCAAACCCTTTTCTGCTACAACAAACTTGTGTGTTTTACAGAAAGGGTGGATGACGCACAGAACAACAAGAAGTATCAGGAAACAAGAGATTTTCATTTCAGTTTTGGAGAAACAGAGAAGAACATGAAAGCTATGCTGTGTAACTACCCAGCCACTGTGGCCAAAGCATACATAGTTACGTCTTGTTCAGGTGAAGCACTTCTTTGAAAATCTATTAGAAGAGTTAGTTCATAAACTTGAAGGCACATGATTTCAAAATGGTATATTTTGTTTCTTCCCTTTCAGGAGAGCAAGAGACATTGAGTTCAAAAGAAAAGCAATCTCCACATCCCCAGGAAGGACTAAACCAGACCCTGCTTGATTAAGAGCAGAGGATGCTGGCTCTGACACAGCAGAGGAACACCTCTTTCTCCTCCTCCTGGTCTTTCATAGCTGAAGGACTCTGTGCACATGTAGGACCACACAAGTTTAAGGAAAAAGAAAAGAACAACACTAATGTCATCCTATGCTAGAGATTAAATGGGCCTAAATTTAAGTCCTTTACTACTGTTTTTTCTTTCTCCTCAGACTAAGGAAAACAAATTTCCATTGCTACTTGAAAGGATTCATCATCTATCTACATTCCATCTCTCAGAAATGTTTTCTTCAGCAACAGAATATTTACATAACAGTGTTCTCCTTGTCAGGTTCACAATAGCTGTGGGACTTATTAGACTGACTTCCTGTTGAATATTCAACAGAAACACATTAATCTATGAAGCACCTCATAGGAGTCAAAATGTACATGAGCTAAGACAGATTATTTAAAATATGTCCCTATCAAGATTTTAAAAACAAAATGCACTTTGTGCAGAGGAGTAAAGGCTGCTGTGCAGGCAAATTGTCAACAAGCCTGCACTAGCATATTATTTGTGTACATGGAATTTTTCTGGTTTAAAATAGGGCTCTTGAGGGCTTGCAAAGGCTGACGCACTTCTCGACAGTGTTCCAAGCCACTTTGAACAGTTCATGGTCCACTTGTGATTGCTTAAAAGTTTTCCCTTCCACAGAGAAATTAGATAGTTCATGTTAACATTGAAAGCACATATTTACAGAGGCAACAATGAGGGAAAAGGGCTCTGGGCACTTTTGCAGTTGCTGTGCTTTGTCAGACACAGCTGGAATGAGCAATTTGCCTGAATGCAGACATGACAGTACAGAGAAAATGGGACACAACACTAATTTTCTATAGACAAAAGAATCGTAACTATGATTTAGAGATGCATGGGATTTATATATTGGGAGAAAAAGGAGCCTTTGACATGGTGAAAACCCTGGTCTCCAAGGAGAGGGGTTGCCAGTGGGTGGAAAAGGCCCATCAGACTTAAACATACTCCAGTGACATCACATTAGATGTATTTCCTTCATTATTGGCAAGGCCTACAGCAAGATCTTCAAGAAAGGAGACACCTAGTAAGAAAATTAAGCTGAGTGAGAACCAAGAGACTTTCCCAAAAATGCTGGGCAGAATTCAGAAGCCAGAAGGGCTCTCAGAAGGGCTGAGAGAGCACCTGAGGAGAGTTTTGGAGAGAACAGTGTCCTGATGAGAGATGAGTTCTGGGCAGCACTAGGAGGAACAAAGAGCAAGGTAAGGATAAGAGATTTACACTGTTCTAGGGGAAAGAAAATAATTTCAACTATTTGCGGGTCTGACTAAACAATTTAATAATTTCAAAGACCCTTCCAAAGTATAGCCTCTACCCAGTCCCCTTGCTGTCCCTCAAGGTGAATCAAGGAGATCAACTCCTCTTTCCAGAGATGTTGGTACTCCCCTTGATCCAAGGACTGTCTCTTCACAGCTACTGTTTGAAAGCCACTACACTGGAATGGGATCAAACACACATCTGTGTCCAAATTACACATTTTATCAGCCAGAAAATCTATACAAATGGCAAACTGTCATCTACTGCCTGTAATCCATTTCTCCTCCTACTTTTCTACCAAAGCAAATTGATGTCAAGTCATCTCAGCAGTTTTTTAAAAGAGAACAAGGATATACAGATGTTGTTTGTTGTTGTTGTTTTTAATAACAAAAAACCCAGGGGAAAATATTAAAAATTAAAGCCTGCTACAGAACAGAGTAATTTGGTTTAAAATCACATTATTGGCAAGTACTTTCATTTCTGACAAATGGCAAATGTAACAGCTATAGATGCTTGCCAGGCCAGCCCAGCCACTGTTTTGTACCTGCTGTGAGCTGAAGTGCTTGCAAACTTTGCTCTTGCCTTATCAAGATTCCTTCCAGTCTGGTACTAGAGTAGTTAGAGAGTTTATAGACACCTCTCCTTCAATCTCTCCCTTAGCACAGAAATTTCCTCTGCTCTTGGAGAATAGCTTTTCTAGGTATTTCTTTGACTAACTTCTAGCTCCTTCTCATCTCTTCTCTCTTAAACAGGCCTTTAATAGCTAAGGGACAAAAGAGTGTCCCGGGAAAACCAATCCTGGCAAGATATTCTGGTGCTGGTGAAGCAGGTCCTTGCAAAAATTCAAAATTCAAAAATTTCTATCAACAAGACACGAGCAAGAAGCCATTTTGGGCAATGTTCACAGCTTTACTTCATGATGGTAACCAGTTTTCCAATCCTGTGCTCTGGCACAGCAACTATATCAGTAGCTGTGAGCTATTAGATGTTCAACACAAGATTCTTGAAATTAAGTTGAACTCCTGAAGAAAGGTCATTTGCTAGGGTAGATGAAAAAGATACAATTTCCCACCTTTTTTTTTTCCCCTGTGAAATCAGAGTATAAAATCCCTTTTTTCCTTGCTAGTTTAAAAGCTTTATGAGGTTCACATAATATTTCATGTAGAAGGACCCACATCATCAACAGATTTTTCAAGTGTGTAAATGCCTGCACTAAACCATGTCCTCTGGGATTTTCTCACATGGAATGACTGATAATATGACTATCCAGCTCTTGCTTCTCCATGAATCCCAAAGTCACCAACAGGAAAAAGACTGGAAATACCAAAGGGGACTCTGCAAAGCTGTCACAGTGTGTGGCACACCTACCTCCATACAAGCATCAAACAGGGCAGAGGAGTAAGACCTCTGAATAATTCAAAGATCAGAATTTGATGGTTTCACCCACAAACCTTTTGAGTTTTATTCATTGGTTGGGATCCTTTCACAAGTAAATAGCAAATCATGCTAGATGGCCTTGCATCTTCCAGCTTGACCTGAGACTGGATTCTCCATAATAGCATTTTTTGCTCCTAAGTACTTGAACAAGCAGAAAACACATAGGTTTTCTATAACATCCACAGAACCAATAAGAAAATATGATTATGTGGTCAACCAACTCAGTGCTCAGCAGTAATAAGTGTGATTCAAATAGATACAGAACTGGAATCAGTAAAAATGATAAAAAAACAATACAGCAGCAGGTACCTTCCCCCCACTGTAAGTTTTGGAAAACTAAAGATCATTGCATTTTGTACTGGAGTTTATTGAAAATAATAAATTCTGTCTATTTTGTGGCTGACTCAATGAACCTGATGCTCCCACACTGAAAACTTTTTCTTAGAAGAATAGCAATAGATAACCCAGAAGTCTCACAAAAACAAAACGAAACAAAAGAATCCCAACAAAAACACATTAAAAAAACCTGAACACCAAATTTGTTGGCATGTGCTTGCCTAGTACAACATTTTCACTTCAATCTGGAGAAAATAGGAAATGGGAAACCTCTCAAGAAGTTGGTTTTTTAACTTCTGCTGTTGTTTTATTTTTATATCTGTGGTAATATTTCAGTTTGCAGGTGCCACAGCTGCTAAAGGAATAAATGCCCAGAAGTTCAACACTCAATGTAAGCAATTTCTGAACTCCAGAGAGTGATGGGAACAGCATTGGAAACATCAGAGCCAGAAACACTATCCCAGAAGGTCTCATTATACCTGCTAGACAGCCCAGAAAGCAAAGGAAGTGCTATGGTTAAGTCAGAAACAGAGTCATGGTCAATTCATGCCTTCCAGATTGCAACACCACACAGGTCTGAGCACCTTTAAATATTCATCCAGAAGTAGCCTGCACTTGGGAAACAAAGGAGCTCTCTCTTCCCCGACCCTGCCCTAAATGGTTTGATAGGAAGCACTCCTGCTCTGCTCCCTTGGCACCTGGGCACAAGGAAACCTCTGGGAAGTCACCTCTCTTCACCCAGCTTGATTGTTGCATGAGATTTCCCTTCACTCTTCCACACCAGTGTTTTTGTTTGCCCTCTTTTTAGGCATTTTCTGACTTTCATTTTTTATTTAGTAGCATATTTTAATAGTTATTCTTTTCTAGACAAGAACCTTGAAACTACAAGTCCAATAGTTTTTAATTCAGTGTAACTTCTCTTGACAGATTTATGAATTTCTTAATATTAGAAGAGGCTTCAGTAAGCACAAATTGCTGGAGAATATTCAAAATTTATGTCTTCTCCAGTAGCACAAACCTTCAAGTCTGCTGAATAGGTGTCCTGGTTTCAGCTGGTATAGAGTTAAATTCTTTTCTAGCTGCCCCGTGCTGTGTTTTGGATCCAGCACGGTGTTGATAACACACTGATGTTTTGGTTTTTGCTAAGTCATGTTTATCCTAAGTCAAGAACTTCTTTTGTTTTCTGTATGTGTGTGCCTTATGCTCTGCCAGTGAGGAGGTGCACAAAAGAAACTGGGAGGGGGCATTGCCAGAACAGGTGACCTGAACAGGCCGAAGGGAATTTCCGCACCATAGAATGCCATGTTCAGTATATAAACTGAGAGTTACCAGGAAGGGAGGGCCAATCTGGGTTTGGGAAGGGATTCTGGCATGAGTCAGTGGCTGGTGTGCAATTATATTATGCATCAGTTGTTTGATTTTTTTTCCCTTCCTCATTATTATTATTATTATTTACAACTTTTATTACTAATTTAAAACAAAGTAAAATATAAACGATTCTGATCTCAACTTAAAAGTTTTACTTTTGATTCTTCTCCTAATTGCACTGGAGGTGGGGTGCATAGGGGGGTTGAACAAGCATCTGCATGAGGCTTTATTGCCATCTTAAACCATGACAATGGGATAAAGTTTACATCCAGATATATATTTTAAAAGAATAGTTTTCATACATATTTCTGAGGAAGAAATGAGGTTTGAAGAGACATAACCAACAACTGGGGAAAGAAGAAAAAATCCCATGACAGTTGCTTAGGTCAGAGAGGTACAGAAGTGCTTCATCTCCACTCCCACACATCTCTGATCCAGACCCTAAATTGCCTTCATTTGTGCAATCACTGAGAAGTTTGCCTTGCAGGCTCCAGAAACACTCCCCATGCACAGAAATATGACCAGCACCAGCAGAAAAGGTTGCTCACAAGAAGTCTCCATCAGTGCTCACTTAACTGAGGAAAAGCACTTTCTGGAAAATCCAGACAATGTATGGATAACACACCAAAGCGATCTGAAAGTGACTGATGTATTTAGATTGGTTCAAATGAGCTTCACCAAATTCACCACCTGGTTCCTGGCAGCCATGAGCCACATTTCCTACTTTTATACCACAGGAACCATTAAACAATTCAGACCTTTTTAAGAATCTTTTTGTGCTCAGGCTGTGACTTCCTTATTCCTATGAGGATTAAATATCTCTGAGATTCTCAAGAACCCTAAGTGTTCATTAATGGCATTTGTAATGTGGAATGTACACATTTAGTGTCCGGATTTTACCTGAGGTCACAATATTTTATCTATCCTGATAATGTCTGTAAGACATATTTTATTTTGGCCCATGACTTTTAATCTAAAAATTACACTCAACATGTGTTTTCTACAGAAAACATTTTCAACTACTCAGGCTCAATTTTTTGCTCAATCAGTTCTAAAGTTAATTCCTGAGGGAGAAAAGGTAGAAAAATATTTATTTCCTGATTAAATTTTCCCATGGTCAGAACTCTTCAAGTCCTACATGGCTCTTACAGAAATTCATAAAAATAACATAAATAATCAAAATAAACACTCTAACATCAAGAAAAACCAGGCCATTTTATCTTTCAAAACACATCATATTATCCTGTACAGAGACAGATAGATAACATTCCCATAGACAACAGACACACAAAAAAACCCCTATAAAATTTAATGGAGCATTACAAATGCTTGGTTAGAAGGCATGGTTAGAAAACTAATTTTCAGACTAGCAGACCACAAGTGGTAAACAAATTCCCAATAGAAAAATGTTTCAAATGGAAATTGCATAAAATGAATGATGCTTATTCATGGCCACAGCAGGCTGAGGAAAAAAAAAAATTAATTTAAAAAGTTGTTTTGTTTTTTTTTTCAACCAAGCCTAAGAACATCTGATTTCTAAATCAATAGCTGTCTGTAGCCAAACTGAAGTGCTTGTACAACTTCAGACAGGTAATTACTTACAGGGATTGGATGAGGAACAAGCACGTCAAGGGATATTGCTACGTCAATCTCTCTTCTTTTGTATTTTATTGTGGCCTTTTGGTTGTTTCAGAGATCAACACTAAGAACTGATTTTGTCCCCTAGTAGATACAATATAAAGAAAAGTCAATACACTAGATACACATCTTGCACGGACGCTTTTTCAAATAATTTAGTGTCAGGGTTTAGGGGTAATGCTCACATGGAAGAGACAGTTTTAAAGAGATTTAGATTTTTTTCTTTAGATTGACCAATGCAACAAGAACTAAGGTCCATGGAAAGGGAATTATGAAGATGCGAGCATGATATGTGAAAATTACTTAATTTCAAGATGAAATACATTTTGAGACCCTTCGCATACACATAGAAAGGATAATACCATTGCATTTCCTTGAAATATCTCAACATGACACAGTAATGAAACTCCATTTACCTCTCCATTGAGGAAGATCCACAATACACATTCAGCCTAAACAACAGCTGATATGACCACTTTACATTTTTTCACTGTTTTTATTAGTCTATTTGAGGTATTCATTTTTAAATTGCCCTCTTAAACTTTATGGCCTTTTTAAAAAAAATATTTTTAGATGAAAACCTAAAATTTTCCTGTTTTGAAAACATCTCAAACCCCAAAAGATGTACTTTGCTTCTTTTTATCAAAAGTACAATTTTCTCTAAATATATATGTGTGGATGCATAGGTGTGTATTGCTAAATCCACCAGATTTTCCATGGGGAAAACCTGTTCTTTGCAGATCTAATTTTCAGTATTAAAGTTTTGGCTTCTTTTAAGATGGACAAAACCTCTGACTCCAAAGTCCATTTTTGACAGCAACAATAATAAAAAAAAATCACATGTATTTTGCCAGTTAGAATAACTTTTTAAAAGTCCTCCCCAAGGACTATTCAGTAAAATAAGAGTGAGATGGTACATGAGAATTATATAAGTCCTAAAAGGTCTAAACCTGTATAAGATCTGCAAGTTTTTCTCCAGTTTCCTTTGTATCACTAGAAGCCCTTAGCGAGTCTTTCTTCACAGAAAAGCCCAAGTATGCAACCCTCCTGAGATAATGGTACTTTTTATTAGAAGATGATGTATTTTAATGAACTAATACATTTAGTTGCCTCTAGTATTTCCTCTGGCGTTCATTACTCTCCCAAGTGATGAGTGAAAATTTGCATTTTAAGAGAAGCTGAGTACTCTGTTGGAAAGGCGTCATCCTCAAAAGCTCATAGATTTTTGTCTATTATTTGGTTTACTCTTGTTAAAGGGATACACAATGTTCCTGTTAATTAGCCTAAATTTCCATCCATATTTTTGCACTCAGATGTAAGATTACTATTCTGAAACATAAATGTGATGACCTGCTTTGCAGGGCAATAACTCCACCTGTTCTACACTGATCTGATAGCTCAAAAAAGATAGCAACCTGATCACCTGGAAACTGCCTGTTGATGTAGCTTGGAGTCCTCAAGACCTTTTTTGCCAGAGAATTTCAGCCATGCACAGCTGATAGCAACTGTCCAGCTGCTCTATGGCAGTAATCAGATGTGCTGATCTAACAACCAAGGCAATGCTCCTTTTAAGGGTCTTTTAGGATAAAGTAAAGAAACCCTCCCAAAAGAAAATTATCTTGTGCCCATAAACCATTTCAAATTTAACCCAAGCAGCTTTTTAAATCTACTCTCCTTGACTTGGGAGAGGTCAGCAAACAAGCCTCCCACTTGCTGTTCCAGGCCCCAGGGCTGTGTGAGGTGAAAGAGGGGAAAACAAGACTCTTCCTCCACCTCATGCTGGCTGCCCATGAAAGTAACACTGCAAGGAGAACTACAAGTTTCCTGCCACGTGCCCTGCAGACATGCCCTGCTCAGCCTGCAGTTATGCAAACATGGATGGCTTTTTCATTTTCATAGGACTGCCATGACTCTCTGGTGCCTGCAGCACAGAGGTGACAGAGCAGGTGGCACTCTAAGCCCCTGCACTGCCTGTCACTGCACGAACAAGTAAGTTCTCGCCCAGGAGGAAGGATGCGCTGCCACCCACTCATGGTCCACCACCCCAATGCCTGCTGGAGGGACCTCAGCCCTGCCCACCCACTGCCAGCACTCACATTCCTGATCTCTGTAGCATCGGCTACACTTGCTCTTCCATCCGTTATCAACTCTTATAGAGGAATGACTTATAAATCTCTTTTTCATGTAAGGAAAATTAATGCCATTTGTAATAAGACTAAGTATCCACAGGCCAAAATTCAGAGCTGGGCAAGCATATAGCAAGTCACAACCTTTACACAGTTATGGCTTGCATGCCCAAGTCCAGAGGCATTGGCTCACCTTAAAAATTAACCCAAGACACAATCAGTGTATGATCTAATAAAAAAACCCAAAAAACCAACAACCAGACAAACAAATGAACAAAAAAAACCAACCAAAACCAAAAACCCCTCACTTGTCTAAAGCAAAGCCTCACTTACTGAATTACCCTGTGTCTATATAAAGCACTTTGGCTGTTGCAATAGTTTATTTTTTATTAATGATATGAAAGGGGATCTATTCCGAAGGTTCCAAAATCCTTCATTCTTTTGCTGAATTCTCTCTCACTCATTATTTACATCCAAGAATTCTCCCCTGAACCAAGACACATACATTTAATTTCCCTTTTTCTTTAATTCAAGACCTCTTTAACTACAGCTGCAAAACAAAATATAAATACAACATTAAAAAGTACAGTTTGAGTGAAATATTGAATAAGTGACAACGGAATAACTGACATCTTTTTGTTTATGAAAAATGCTCTCTTCCCCTTCTGCTGTTTTTTGGAGATTTTTCACTTCCTAATCTACTTAAGATAGAAAGTCTACTGAACTGAGACGTTATAATCATATTTGTTGATTGCTTTAGCAATTGTCTCCTGCAATCTTCTAAACAAGTCATTAGACTCCCACTGGCTGTTTCCAGGATAGAAAAAGATAACATGAACATCCAGCAATTATTATTTTCTCAGTCCAGCTGTACTCACATCCCACAGTCACATGCATTTAGGTCTGAGCACATCCTAGCCTGCTATTACTATGCAAGGCAAATTGATGACCATCTGAAGGAGCTGACTGCTTTTTTAGCTCTTCACATTACCATGAATCAGAGATCCCCAAAACTGCTCATTCATGGGAGGAAAAGGGAAACTAATCACCTCAGGAACTGTGGGTTTAATTGCTGTTTGCAGTTCCCAGCTCCTCCTCAAGCCCTGCAGAACAGCTCAGCACTGACAGCTGTGATCCAAAAGAGGTACCATGTCCTCAGGGGTGCACCTCCTCTGGGAAAACTGGCCAAAATTGAACTGCTTTCCCTCTATTAGGAAAGTCAGGTTGTAGAAGGATTGTTTCTGATTGATCAGGGTACATTTGCTCTATGCATCTGCAAGTTAAGGTCTAATTTAGCCACAGACAGTTTACCCTCAGAGCTGTAGTGCCAGCAGGTCTGGACATTTGGAGTATTTTTGTGGTTCTGCTGTGATGTTCTGTGGTTTTGGGTTGTTTGGGGTTTTCCTTGTTTTGGTTTGGGTTTTCTTTGGTTTTGGTTTTGTTGTTCTCTTGTTCTCAGATTTGGGGTTTCTGTTTTGGTGGGGTTTTACTGAAGGAAGTTAGTTCATACACAGTCCTGCAAAGAAATTCCAGGATTTGTGGCAATATTGCAACAAAACAGGTTAACATTACCGAGTGCTGTTCCCCTGAGTGAATAAGTCAGTAGACAAGTAAGTGGATAACTGGATTAGACACAAGCCTGGTTTGGAAGGGTGAGGAATATCCTTTGATATTTCTTACCATCTTATCTCCATTTTACAAGCTTCCTTAGCCAAAACTGGCAACTATTGATAACTCTGAGCTTTGTTTGCCATTATTCTACATGGCCACTGTTACCCAGTCTAATAGGACAGTGTTCCAGATCTTTTCAAGTTGTGATAAAAAGCAATTTCTTAGCTCACTTTAGATTGTAGCATATATTAACATAATGGTTACATCTTAATTAGATCTTATTCTTGTTGATTTACCAGCTCGTTAGCATCTGATCTTCTTTTCCCCTCTGCCTCTGGGATGTTGAAGCTGGCTTTTATACATTAGAACTACAGCATAGTCAAAGTTATTCCTTATCCTATTTAATGATTTCCCTGCCACTCCTTCCCCCCATGGCAATACAACACAACCCAAAAGGGAGCTGGAAATATACAGCCAACTCTTTCCACAATAAGAGTGACTATCCAGAGGGTCACATCCCTCTCTCCCTGGTCTAGGTGCAGCACCCCTGGGTCTCTTCTAAAGCAGTACAACAAAGAAAGCACAGCTCAGGTGGCAGATGGAGAAGTGTGTGGGTAGTAAGGACTACTGATAACAAGCAGTACTGAACATTGAAATAAACTGTCGGTAGAGAGGGAATTAAATATCTATCACAGGTCACTTTAAAGAATAAATAATGAAAACAGTGGCCAGTAAGGTGCAGGCAATCATTCCTCTGGCAACAGATTGATGATCACTTGATATTCCTCCCCAGGCTTCCTTCCACTCCTTCACTCTAGACAGAAAAACAGTTCCTCCCTCTTGCTTTCTGGAAGGAGATACTCCACAGCCATTCCTACAGCCCCACCCAGAACAGCAAAGGGCAGGGCAGGAGAGCCCTCCTCAGCAGACGAGGCAACCTTGGAGGGCAGATTCAAGATTGCAGAGCACTTCCATGGCCCCATTAGCAGGATTCCAAACAGATGAATTTTTCCCTTATTATATGCCTTCTCCCCATAAGCTTGGACTAATCCACCTCCAGCAGGTTCCCTCACACCCTCTCTAGGTAAGTTTAGCAGACACTTTGCCCTGTTAGAATAACTTACTAGAAGGGCAGAAGGAAATCATAAATCAGTTTCAAAACACATACACATAAAAATGCATCTTCTTGCACACCAGTGAAATAGCTTCTCTGTCAGGGCAAGAGGCAATTGCTCTTCCATGTGCCAGGGTCAGCACCAGCAGCCATTCACATATTTGTTTAGCATCACCTGGGTTTGGCAATTAGCACTTTGCACTGCTGTTTAGTTACAGAGGAATAAGTGAATGCTCTTTCACTCCCAGCACCAGGCACTGGCAGAGAGCAAAATTCAGCCCACAGCATAGTTAGGGGCGTTTCTGGAACTGAGACCACTGTGGGGTTTTTTACCTCATGGTTTAGCTTTACCACATAATTGAAGACACCACATAGACTACTTGGTAGCCTATGGAATAACCTAGGCAACGGAGCAGGAGGGACTCTGCTTTCCTTTTGGTTTGTTTTTTGTTTTTTTGTTGTTTTGGTTTTTTTTTTTTAATAAATAAATGTAAGAAAAAGATGTAATTATCACAGTGTGACCATCCCCATTTATGCAGTGGAGTGTGGAGCAAGAGGAGAGAATGTCCCACTATTGAGAATAGCTTTTAAGCATAAACCATGTATTCATTAGCTCTGTTTACCCAGAAAAATGGCCATGTAAGTCAGCCATAGTGTAATTGGGTGAGCAAAACAAACATATTCTTTAGTTCAAAGGCCCAGTGAAAAGAAGGAGAGAAATAATGGTTCACACTATGAGGTTATTTATTTTTTTAACAAAGTAGAAGACCTGATAAGAGGTTGTTTTCATTTTTCTGACACTTACTACTCATTTGTAATCTTTTACTTTCCTTAAGCACTGGCCAGCTTTTACCCAGCTGTGTCTGTTCAGAACAAAACACTTCAATTTTATAATTAAAAAAAAAGTTGTTCTTATAAACATAACTTCATTTTAAGAAATAAGAAAAATCAAACATGCTTATGTTTTCTTGACTTTTCTGGCACCAATTTATAGGGAGTCATTTCCAGTTAAACTTTCAGCTTGCTGTAAACCAGATGACTGTGGGCAAGGGCAACAGGCAATGCTCAGAAATGAGACTGAGCAGAGGTGTCACTGCCTCTATAAATGTTGGTGGGAGAGGAGCTTTTGCAGGCGTCAGTGAGCTCTCTCTGCCCAGCACACCTCACTGCCTCTCTCTGCTGGGCCAGCTGTGAGCCACCACCTCACAGAGCTATGACCTAGGTGCTGGCATCATGGGATTCCCCTTCCCACACACCAGCATCTGTCCTATGGGCTGGCACGACAGGCCACCTCACAGCAGGACTGTTTCAGACCTCCTGCCACATTCACTTAGGTTCATCTTACATGACAAGTTAACTACAAACATAAAATAAGGGCCTTGGAGTTTGCTCAGGATTACCTGTCCTTGGCTGTCCACAGTTTCAAAGTAAAGTTTTGGTTCCTCTGCAAGCAGATCACGATTTCTGCCTATGCTCAGCACAGACTGTTCAAGCAACCTGTGAGTCCAGAAATGGGTGACAAAGACAATAAGAGGTCTGGTGCTACTTTGCTATGAAGACAAAGAGAGTTGGGGTTGTTCAGCCTGGAAAAGAGAAGGCTTTGGGGAGACCTGAGAGCACCTACCAGTACCTAAAGGGTCTACAAGAGAGATGGAGAGGCACTTTTTACAAGGGTGTGTAGCGATAGGACAAGGGTGAATGACTTCAAACTGATAGAGGTACATTTAGATGAGACATTCAAAAGAAATTCTTCCCTGTGAGGATGGTGAGAAACTGGCACAGATTGCCTGGAGAAGCTGTGGATGTCATATCCTGGAAATGTTCAAGGCAAGGTTGGATGAGGCATAATAAAATTTCATCAGTCTCAGTCAAGGCCAGGTTGCATGGGGCTTTGAGCAATGAGGTCAAGTGGGAGGTGTCTGCCCATGGCCGAGGGCTTGGAAACATGATCTTTAAGGTCTCTTCCACCCAAACCATTCTATGATTGTAGAATGTGCTGGTTCTCTCTTGCAGTCTCTGCACCATTTCCAAGGAACCAAAAAAAAAAAAAAGGTAAAATAAGAATTTACATTCAGCTGTCACTCAGAAAGCAACTACATATCTCTTAGTGACAAATGTTGGCTCTTTCACCAAGACCTCACCTACAGGTCTATCTTGCATTCTTTATACACTGCTAGTGATACTAAGCATAGTGCAAACAGATAAAAGATTTCAGCTTGGGTCTGCAGTCAGAGCAGATGCTGAGTGTTCACTTCAAGGAAGAGTGAAAATTCAAAGGCAGAAAGTTTGAGAGAGTTTATTACAATGTTACCTGTTCAGGAAAAGACATCCAGTCACCATAGTCCAGCATTTTCTATTAAAATCTTATCTTAATGCATCTCCAGAACCCAAAATTATATGAAATTAGATAATTCAATTCTACACTATTCAAATGTAGAAATTAGAATTGACTACGGGAGCAGAGTAAATATTGACACTAAAATACAGAGGAAGACTTAAGCTTTTCTAATTACAGACAAAAGCCTAAACAGTAGCAAGAAATATATTTAAAACTCAAGAACAGAATGCTGCCTATCAGCAAAAGTACTACTAGAGTTTATAATCATTGAACATTTCAGTTAAATCTCATAAAATGTTACCTCAAGTGTTATTCAAGGCACTTTTTTTTATTAAAAGCTTTGTTTAGTTGCTTTCACAATTTTTTTTACCATATTTTAAATTTTAATTTCTGAAAGGTCATTTCATGAACAGCACAGAATTTTGGCCATCCCTAAGCTTCTCAGGGCTTCAGGTAGGTGTTCAGGTAGATGAGCTGTGACCTTATTGGGAAGCTCAATACTATCACGTTACAGGACTTTTTAATTATTATTATTGTTTTCTGGTTTTGTTGGGTTTCCTTGTGTTTGTTTGTTTTGTTTTTTGACAAAGAGAAGCAAAATAAATTAGTTTTAGAGTTTCTTGTTGGCAGCATTACTGGATGCACAAGAATGCAGGGTGGTTTTCTAAGATAGGGTAGTTGTTTTAAGAAAAGCAACTCTTCTCTATATGGTTTTACTCACTCCAACAAATTTCAGAGATGTTGATGATGTTGCTCAGTATAACCAAAACCTCAGTAAGAACCTTTTCTCAGGATATTTAAATGGAGACATAAAATTTCAGTCTTATTTTAATGCAAGTCAGCAACCTGTTAGCACAATGGGTCACTGACTTCTCAAAACTCTTTCTCCCTGAAGTAAGAGAAAACAGAAGAGATGACAGAAGGCTTTGCAGGGTCAAACAACTCCTAAGAAAAATGCCAGATAAGATTAGAGGAGAAGATATTTGACAGCTCTGCAATTTAGAGCCATTAAAATGCAAGGTATTATTTAGAACTTTGTTCATCAGAAGGAGATGATTCAGAGGAGAAATCATGACTTCTGTCCTAGTCAAACATGTTGAGATAAAAAGTTAGTGGAAACTTTCCAGTAAAAAAGTTCAGTTTTGGCAAGGATTTCCTTTCCTCTCTGTGTACCTCAGAACAAATAGGTTAAACAATTGTACAGGAGAAGATTCTGAAATTCCTTCAAAAATTATTTGAAATATTTTATTAGAAATGTGCAATAATGTTTTTCAGTAGAGACTGACTCTTCACATTCATTCTATGATGTGGCATATTCAAAAGCACAGCATCTTTTAAAATGCAGTGGCATTATGATATAGCTTGTATTATCAAAACTTTTTGGTCTTCAGGTATTTTCAAAGAAACTTTATTCCATGGAAAAATTTCCACCTTTTCTGTTGTTATGAAAATTCTAAGTTGCTCTTATGCTGACTGGGTTCCTGATTTCCCACATGCCCAACACCTACAAATTATTAAGAGTATTTCCCATATTCTAGCATGATAATTAAATAACTCTTGCCTCTGAAGGCACAAAGCCAGCAATAGTCCTTTCTGTGCTTTGCAGCAGGGAGGCAGCATAATCCACTAAACCTGACCATGATTTGAACTAATGCTTAGCCCCAAGGCCAGAGTATGAAGAACACCTTTCATTCTGCAGAGCCTGCAAGTGCTCTATCTCCGTATTTTGGTTATTTGGGCAGCAATGAAGGACAGTTCCCAGACTCTGCACTTCAGGTGTATCCCAGGTCCAGTGCAGGCACAAAGGTAAGGACAGCACTCACCACTCAATTTTCATGCCAAAAGGAAGAGTCAACAATCCTCTGCCAGCAGCAGGTAATGGCAATAAGCTGGTTACCCTGAGAGTTGTTTTTCACCTGTTTTGCAAAGGAACAGGCAGAAAGGACGTTGATATTATCATCCTGATGTTAGAGGAATGAGTGAGTAATAGGGAGTTGAAAGAATTAGTCTATATATGAAGTTTCTTGCACAACCAGAAAGAGCCAGGACTTAATGTTCAGTCCATGTTCTCAGGCTGTTTCACTGCCAGTACAATTTATTCAGACTAAAAATAAAAGTACATTTTATTGTCACCAACAAAAAAGATGTTGAAATTGTTTACCCAAAATTAGTCATCTGTGGTCATTTATACACGCAAGAATATATTTAGAACGAGAGTGGGTACTTTCCCCATCGAACAGGATGCTACAATTGAAGCAGGAACTTGTACTTTGAAAACTCTTACATCACACTGCTGAGGAGGTTCAGGCAGCCTTGAACTCTGAGCTACAAAGCTTGAGATGAGGGAAGAAGAGAAGACAATGAAACATTGTCCTGCATAGGAAGTTAAAGCCTTGAGAAATAATTTACTTGCAGGGAAAAAACCCTTCTATTTTATCATCATGTTGATCAACTTTTTTTTAACTGATCATACTGTAAAAGGTATTTTCTACTGACATTTGCCAAAAGAGATGGTTTTATGAGTAAAGAAAAAAGTCAGCAAATGGCTTCCCTATTCTTTTGCAGACAATATGTCTCTGTCACTGAGCAAGCCATTTTCCATTATCGCTACCACAGTAATGTAGAATCTTTTCTGCTCCTTGCAAAGAATATTCATCATTTATAAATTACCTCTCAGTTGTTTCATTTTATCCCTTACTAGACTGTTCCCTACAAATCTCCATTTTTCTTGAGATTCAAGAAACTTTCATGTCATTCTTTCTTGTCCAGAAAGACATCTATTAGCTTTCTGCATCAAACTGACAGACTGAGTAAAGTTCCTCCTGAAATGAGTTTCCTCAGTTCTTCAGCTCTGACCTTTTAAATGGTGAGCTTTTTACCTATGATGTGTTTCATGATCTCAATTACTTTAGTTAAAATGTTTGCTTCATAGAAAAAGGAACATTGAACTAATGAACCATTTTCTTTCTGCTGCAGGAATGTCCTCAAAAGATCTCCTAAACGGACCCTTCTGTTAACTGCTTATTGACCACTTTTTAATTGCACTCTCTTTTCCTACTTTCCCTAAGGGCTCCCTTTCCCCAGGTTCACTCACTTTTGGGCTGAAACTTAAAAGACTTCTCTCACAACACCTTCATAGCCCAGAAACACCATTCTTTTCCAGTACTGTCTTATTCCACATGGAGGACTTGGGGCCTGAACTTATTTCCACTCCTGTTGCTGACACCATACAGTACATAAGTGGTGACAAATGAGAAAAAATTAAAATCACTCTAGCCTGGTATGGAAAGTTCATACATTCCCACTACTGTCCTCTGTACAGAAGTACTGTAAAAACCTGCCTGTGTCATATGGAACTGAAAGCAGCCCTTCTCTAACACACATAGGTACACAGAGAGTTGTCATAGAGAGTTGCTCCTTAGATACGTCATTAGGTTTAAAATTGTGTTGAAGATTTGTCCCTCCTTGGTCCCACTGATCTTCCCAAAGAGCTTTTACATTTTGTCTTGTAAGAACATACATAGACTGTTTCATGTTTCCTGGAGACCACCTGCATCAGGAAGATGAACTTGGCTATCTTTTTGCAAATAAAGGAGGCTCTTAACCTCCTAGCAGTCATTTATAACAAAGTAGAGTGTTTGTTAAATACCAAACTCCCAACATGTGCTTGAAGGAAATGTAGCATTATACCTACTGGTATAGGATCTACCTTCCCAGCAAACCTCATTTGGGAAACTCAAGAGCAGGACTGTCATGATTTAACCAAAGACAGCAACTGAGTACCACACAGCCACTCACTCACTCCCCCACCAGTGGGATGGGAAGAGAATCAGAAGGGTAAAATTGAGAAAACTCATGGGCTGAGATAAAGACAGTTGGGTAGATAAAGCGAAAGCTGCACACACAAGCAAAGGAAAACAAGGAATTCATTCACCACGTTCCATCAGGAGACAGGTGTTCAGACATCCTGAGGAGAGCAGGGCTCCATCAATGGTCCCTTGGGAACACAAGTGACATCACTCCCAATGTCCCTCCATTCCTCTTTCCCAGCTTTGTATACTGAGCATTACACCACATGGCCTGGAATATCCTTGTGATCAGTTGGGGTCAGCTGTCCCAGCTGCGTCTCCCCCAACATCTTGTGCCCTCCCAGCCTTCTCGCTGGTGGGGTGAGGACAGAAAAGTCTTTGGCTCTGTGTAGGCACGGCTCAGCAGTAGAAAAACATCTCCATTATCAACATTGTTTTCCAAAACACAGCCCCGTAGCAGCTTGTCTGAAGGAAACTCTGCCTCAGCCCAAACCAGCACAAGGAGTTCACATTGCCATCCTTTGTTTAAGAACTCTTGATGGCTCTTAATTCCATGGCCATCTACCTTTCAAGCCATCTATATCTCTGGCCTTCAAAACAGGTTCTATGTAGCACATAACTACATTTCCATCACTGCCATCAAAGTTATTTGTGTTCAGACCTTCTCCATAATTTCATTTGGCCTTCCCATTCTTGTCTTGACTGAGAAAATCATTCACGTATCTCCTTCCTGAATGACAATATTTAATTCCAAGCCCATGACTATGCACATAATTAGGGGAAGATCCTCTCTCATGTTCATTACTTCATTTTTACTAGTATTAAATTATTTTGCCACTTCCTTGTTCTAAAATTCAGGATGGTGGAAACCTTCTGCAACAGTTCTAATTTTATCTCCTCCTGTATTCAAGTCCCAATTCCCTCTTTTCCCTCACCCTTTTTCCATAGTTATGAACATACAGAGCTCCACTTACTGCACAAACTGAGGGGTTTTTTTTAAAAAAAACATCTCTCACAATGCATCACTTACATGATTAGTGACAACTCAGCTACTACAGAAACCTCTGGCTAAAACTAACCAGAAAGTTTTTTAGGAAACTAGGTCTATCTCAGTATCCAAGTAACCTTCCCTTACACATACATACATTTGCTTGTACAAAAAATCAAGAAGTGCAACTTCTCTCCAAAAGAACAAATACATTTTGATAACAAGTAGCAGCTCTTTTCCACTGGCTTGTGGTTTTAAAACTGCAATCAGTGGTTCAATAATTTTACCTTTTTGTCCTTTTGGAACTCTTGGTCAAGTATCCCTAATATAAGCACTTGCCACTCCCCCTTTTTAGAACTTTCTTGGTTCCATTTTGGGAAAGCAGATAGACCTTCTTTTAACTCATTTTTCCAGTAAAATCAGCCTGTTTTTTCCAGTTCCAGTAAGAACAGCCTGTCCTTTATCAAATCATAAAAACCTGTGTGGGAGTGAAAAAAACAGCAAAAAAAAAAAAGAGGAGGACACAGTAAATTAAAAGCAGCTGGGGAAGCATGCCATAGAAAAGAAAAGTAAGGTACATTTAAATGACTTTCTTGTACTTCAGTGATGATTTTTGACAAGCTTTATATAGAAATCCACCATGTTTTGGGTTTCTTATGGATTTTCTTGGGCCAACTCAGGCTCTGATACTTGACAAGGAGACAACCATTTGCACTGTTCCAGAAAGGGTTGGTAGGCTCCATAGAGAGATAAATATATCTCCATGTCCTTGTAGAACTCATAACAAAGATAAGGAGTTTTAAACAGAATCAACCTCTAACCCCATAGCAGGGTAAGCATCCAGTCAGCTCCAGCTCCTAGGCTGGAGCAGGAAGACTGAGCACTGCTACTGTCACACAGAACTACCACAATACCCTTAGATCCTTCAGACAAGTCTATGTCCAAATGTATTATCACTGGTTACACTTTTCCCCCCCTCATTTTATGTGATTTTTTTTTTTCTAGTGCTTGGCTAAACTTGTTAGATTATGACCAAGCTATTTGAAAAGCAAGGGAAATTGCTAGCCCGGGTTGATGGGCTGCTGTTCACCCATTGACGAGACCTGCTATCCACTCAAAGATGTCATATCTGAGGTAGAAAGGGTGACACCTCTTATTAACACAGAAGGTATCTCATCACAGTTCCCAAAACATATTTGAGAAGCAATACACAAAATTAGGAAGCAATTAGGTACAATTTTTACTGTCCACCATATACAAACACATTTCTTAACTAATCCTTAAAACACACTAATCCTTGAAATGAACAAAAGGAAAGCTGTAGGACCTGTGTTATGGAGGGGAATGGAGGAATGGGAGATGGTGGAGGGTTTTTTCCAACAGGACTAACTTGTGAGTTTTTACATGGAGAAAATATAGCTATTTGACTTCAGCAGTAGACCCAAATCTGGATTAAAATTGTTAAAACCACTGAACTGCAGACATCTGTAAACATTACAGATTTTTAGATTAAGGAAAGTACATCTAAATATATTTTCTCTTTAGCTCAAAAGGATGGATTAGCTAACCCTATTATATGAGCATAGCTGTGAGAAAGAGAAAGGCAAGGCAGCAAATGTAGATCTTTGAGAGTTTTTGTGCATTCAGACCTGGAGCACCCCATAGTTGATAGAACAGTAACTGAAGTGATCAGTACAGGTTTCTGGCTCTCTGGTCACCAAAGAAAAATATGAACACTTAGGAGAAACAAATTATATAAACGATATGGGTGCATGTAAAGTGATTTGGGAAAGGGCAGCTATCTCTAGTCACTGCTGATGAAAGTTGGCAGCCAGAAGCTCTAGGCACTTCCTGGCAGATTTCAGAGAGCTGTGCCTTTGAAGAAACTGCAAACCTGGAGTAAGTGACAACAACAATCAGTCAGAAGAGAGCATGCATTACATTTTATCAAATCAGAGCATGCTAACAGTTCCAGAGAACACCTCTAAAATAAAAATTATCCAAGGCATTAAGATAAATAGCTCAAAAAGCACTAGTGATAGCCATTAAAATGACTTGTAGCACAGAGGCATTTGCTATAGACACAAGCTGCAATGAGACATTTAAAATTAAACTAAAAGTTCAGGAAAAAAATATAGCTATGCCAAGCCTCTAAGGATCTTCGACAATACTTCTGATCTTAGAGGCAGAAAAAGAAGTGAGAGTGACTGGGAACATCCACCATATTGTAGGGATCTCTGCTTTTTCTGTCAGGGACCCACATGGATGTACATGTCAATGCATGTCAAGACAGCACCTTTCCATTTTTTGGAATGCATTCAAGGCAGTGAGAAGTATAAACAGACCATTTGTATTCCTGATGTCAAGCCCAAAAAACCCATTTCAGAAATGGTTACTTAACTCATAAAGAACCCTTATACATGCCTTGTAAATGCTCTGAGAAGCCAGGAGAAGTATTTATGTCAGAACCCTGCTACAGAGATGATAAACCCATGGTTTTAGTGATTGTTTCTTCTTCTGTTCTCAGGTATCTTGAAAATTCAACTTTAAATTGAATAGAAGCATATAATAGTTTGGATTGGAAGGGACCTCGAAAGATCGTGTCGTCCAAGGCCCCTGTAACAAGCAGTGACATCTTGAACTAGATCAGGTTGCTCAAAGCTCATCCAACCTGACCTTGAGTGTTTCCAGAGATAGGGCATCTTCCACCTCTCCAGACAACCTGTTTCAGTGTTTCACCACTCTCAATGTAAAAAAAAATATTCCTTATACCTAATCTAAATCTACCCTCTTTTAGTTCAAAACCATTACACCCATTGTCTTAATGCAGCAGGCCCTACTAAAACCCTGATGTGAGTTCCCCAAGCTCAGAGAGCTTGTAGGAGGGAGCAGATCTAAGCAGGTCAGAGAGTGGCTGCTTGGCAAAGGTGGATTCTGTCCAAGAGAAAGGGAACTAATAAATACTAGTCAGGGTCTCTTCAATCACTCTGCAACAAGCCTATATGCTTTCTCATTTCTCTTTACTTGGATTTAGTGAGGTTTGGGTCTTTCTGTAAATAATTCATAATTAAGTTTCTAAAGCTTTTCTAGCCTTATATATTGTATATGCTATGGCAGTACCTCAGGGGAAAAAACAAAGTGTGATTTGGAATACAGCATAGGGGAAGAGGAAAGAGCAAATACAGTTTGGAGGAAGAGTGAATGTAGGACATCACATGAATAATGGATGCCAAAAGGCATAAACTGGAGAACTGAGACTTGCACAACTCTCCTAGAAAGTTCAGCAATTTCTTTTCTTCCTTTTTACAGCAGTTGTAATAAATACCTTCTGTTCAAATATTTGTTAAAATATTTTGGTTTTCTTATCTTGAAATCATGTCTTCAAACAGCTACTTTGCAAAATCACACTCAGAAAATTTGCCTTTAAGTTGGGAGCCAATATGGAATAGTGATATCCATCTGCATGTTTCTTATTCAGTGGACATGCAACAGGAACATATCCTCAGCACTGTTTCCTACTGTCTTATACCACCATCTCTGAAGTTTTATTCTATGTAACTATAATAGCCAGAAATGACCTTTCAATATAAGTACTAGTATACAAAGGTGTTTGCAGGTAAAAGGGCAAGAGAGGTAGAGCTGCTTATTCAAAAGCATATTAAGTTGAAAATTATCACATTCTTTCCTATACTGATAGGGTGATTAACAGCAAAAGAAGGTAGCTTTTTACAGGCAGCACCCATGCCAAGTGAAGCATTCGTACTCCTTATGGGAAAAGTGTGTCTATTCTCACCCTAAGAGCAAGACAACTCTCCTACCTCATAGTAAGGCACATTATGCCCTGTGGTTAAGTAGCAAAACATCACTTTGTTTTTCCTTATATGCTTCTGAATTTAAGCCATAGAAATTAAGAACAAACAGCACTAAGGGCCAGACTAATTCCCTTCAAGAGGGAAGACCCACTGAAATCAGCAGCCAAGCTAAGCAATTCCCTCCCATACTTTCAACTGTTGAAAGACTGTTGAACTTGCTGACAAGGAGAGCAATTCAAGCAGTGATGTCAGGGATTTTCCCTTTTCATCTGGGTACCCAGCACATCAAATGAGTGGTGCCACCCCAAACGCCTACAGTGGTACCTGACCACCCTGGGTTGTTGATTGCTGCCATCTGCTGTTGCTGCCTCATCCATGGAACTGCTGCTGTGGTCAGCCCCAGCCAAAGCAGCTCTGCCTCTCCAGTGTTTCAGTTTTGGGGATGCTGTCACAGGGAGCAAGACCAGCAAGTGGATGAGCAGCTCCCCTGCTCCAAGGCCTTCTCTAACCTATGGGAGGCAGTTGGCTAAGACATCTTGCTCATTGGCACAAATTCAGCAACTTCTCAACACAACTCATTTCCAGTATCCTTTCATCCACCAGGATCAGGGCAGGAGCTTTGGGATTACATCTACACAGCTGAAGAATTAAGTCTTCTCTTGTCCATGAGTTTTATTGGTGCAAATTCCAACTCTTTTTGGCATATAAGAAAGGTCAGACTACAGCTGACAGTACAGTCCTGCTCATCTTGAGTTCTTGGAGTGAATTAAACAAAAGATAGGAGAAGGGGTTTTCAAACAAGTTTTTCTGGCTGCTTTTTAATTCTTAACACTAATGTCTAGCTGTTTTGGAGGAAGTCAGGACTCCCATAGCTTTTATTGGGTCTGATACTGCAAAAGCTGTGTGTTTCTAAGAGTTCTAAGATCAGGAGATACAAGGAGATCAGGATTATGCAAGTTAATTTTATGGAAGAAGGGAACATGAGCATTTACAAGTGTTTGGAAAGAGCTTTTCCACATGGAATAAAACAACAAAAAAAGTAAAGTTGGTTACAATTTGTTTGTGGACTTTTCATTTTATGACTCAAGATCTTTACAGTCTGTATTGTTTGCATTTCTATGCCAATGCTTTGAAAATTTCATCAAATCCACGCACAGAAAGTGGCCTCTTTGTCTCAGAGAGCTTCAAAAATCTCTGAATGTCTGCAGTTTCTTGACTCTTCTCACATGGGTGTGAACTCTCTGCTTCCCAGCTAGCAGCTGGTTTCTCTGTGCCTGATGAACACCTGTACACAGCTCACTTCCACAATTGCACTTAAGAAATGGCTCAACCTCATAGGCCTCACACGAAGTCCCACTTTGGGTTTTAATTCCTGTAAATCCTCATTGCCCCTGTCACATGTTAAACAATTAAAAAAATAAAAAAGAGGGAGAGACTTGGCACTTTTTACAGCTTCTATAAAGGTCCTATTGACATTCATGAGGCCCTACTGCAGTCTGGATTTTATTGTCAATTTGCAGCCATTTTCCACAGCTTCCCCCTCTTGCATCTGAACTTTGCTGTGGGGAATGATTTCTCTCTTCTTTCCTTCATATAAGCATCCAACCTCACCTGGTCCTGATACCTTTTGTTCCTGCAGCAAGACAATAGTGCACTCATCCAGCCTGACCACAGATTTCTGCAGGTTTTGTGGATAACACTGGTGCAAAGCAAAGACAGCTTTCCCCTTTGTACCAGATTTTCAGACTCTGTTCCTCCCTAACACTCAACACAAAGATGTGATTAAAGCTACTTGCAAGCAGTACCCGAGAAAGCAGCACTTTTCTCAGTACTCTGCTGAAAGCACAGTAATTTCATTCTTTAGAAATGGTCTCTCTACTCTCTGCACCTCAACACTTAACTACTTTTAGCATCTACAGATCAATTAGTCAGATACCTCCACAGATTCGATTTCCACCCAAACACATGTTCAGTTACTCATCAGTGAACGCATTTAAAGAGAACACAGTATAGGTTGTGTTCTGTTTTAAAACATGCCATTTAACTCTCAATTTAGCATGCATTAGGTTTAAACTGCTTTCCAATCGTTACCTCTTCTTATAGAGCTTTCAAGGCTTTCACATTATCTGAAGTTCAGCTGAACTACCTGAACTGAACTACTAACTGAACTACCTCCAGCACAAAATCCAGCATAGTCCCACACCATGTTAATCTTACAAAAGAGCTTTTTAAACTTAAAATATTGATCTAGAAGTTTAACTCCGCTATGACAAGTGCTGAGTAGTGAATAAAATTACTGCTACTAAAGAATAGTCTGAATACGTATTTTTAAATAAATATGAAGATATCACAGCTGTACCTATTTAATTCTAGAATTTGTTCCTAAAAGTTATTAGCTTGTTTACTTTTTGCTACTACTTATGAAATGCACAATGCACCAGCATTAAGACTGCATGGTCCTAGATCATAATGATTAATACATTAATATAAATTATGTCACTATTCATGAGCAGATCGTTGTGGATAAAACCCATTGGAAGCTGATTTTTAAAAAATATTTCAGCTGAATCTGTATTGAATTTAATGATAGAAATTTGATGGGGGATGGCACAGTTGCAGATGAGCACCAAACACAACCCCTAACACTGCTTGCCCATATTCCATGCCAGGATTCCTGACAGACAGCCTGAAAGGAAGGTTTGTGGTCCTAGAATATCTTCACTGCATGGACTGTTTAAGTGTCAATGTCTCCAAACTAATTCCCCTCCAAACCACACTAATAAAGGATTTGAAAGGTGCAGGGCTTGAGGGTAACTTCAGATGACAAGTCACCAGGTTATGGCCTGATACTGCCTCAGCTCTGAGACACAGGAGGGAAAATTTTGCTTTATCTATGTCCAGTCCTTAAATTTCTGTCCAGCTGCATACAGTTCCATCTGCTCCACAGCCTAAACTCAGTATTCTTGAAAGGAATCCTTTCTTTCTTATCTTCTATACAAGGTTTTCTGTCTTGTTGCATCTCCCAGAGCTTCCACTCTCCCATCCCTTCTCCCAGTCTTCAGTTATGTGTTTATCTGTATTTCAAACAAGTTTCCTTGAAAATTATCCTTTCAAATTGTCTCTAGCTTCTCATTTTTCCTGACAGTAATTGTAAACCCAATCTGGGAGGCTACTGTCACAGAACACTGATCCTATTCAGTTTTCCAGCATTGAATTAACCCAACCTTGGTCATGTTTCTCATTTTCCTGAAAGTTTTTGAGTTTAGAGTTGTAAAATACTGAAATAAAGCAAGATAATAGAAAATAGGAGGAGGATGAATTTGCGTTAAAAGGAATTAGTAACTAATAATGAATTCCAATTTGCAAAACCATTCAGGAAGATGCACTATGATATATACACCCTGTTCTATCTAGAGAGCACAGAGACAGGAGTGGCTAATGAATCCTCGGCCACTGTTAGGTAATGGCCTAGTATTGACATGTCAAATATGTCATCTTGGTCAATGCCACAATAGGCTCTCAACAAAAACCAGTGCAAAGCCAATGATTGCAGCCTCTATCAGACATGTTTTGGCATTTTCTTTACAGAATCCTAAGCCATTCCAGAGCATTAAAGCTCTTCTTAGTTCATGTCAAAGTTAAAGCCCTGCACTTGACTGCCTCCTCAAGGCAGTTTTTCTAACCACACAAACACTTGGCACTCAGAAGGTTAGTTTCAGGCCACAAACCATTTCTGCTTAAACTATGCAACAAAAATATATCACCTATGATGCATGATTAGTCTTCTAGATTAGACTTAATACCCCTCAGGAAATTTCCACTAATCTAAAATCTTCTCTTTCATATTTACATAGAATAATACAATAAACAGGCAGAAAAGAGCTGCCATAAACTCCCTGCAGTTTGGTCCTGAACATGGCAGAGCCCATGCCATGGCAAGCTAGCCCATGCAATGCATCAAACAGAAGCATCTTTGCTGCTTGCAGTGCCCAACATACCTGCCTTAGACCTAGATTAAGTTCCCCTGCATGTTTCTCCATACTTTCAGCTGTGAAGATTCCAGTGAAAGTAAGGACATACTCCAAGGTTTAGAGTCTTCAGCATAGAGACATCCACCTTAACATCAAATCCCAGCAGAGACAAAGTGCTGCCTTTTTTACACTGATGTAATCAATCAAGATCAGTCTTATTTGAGCTAGATAGAGATCAGTAACTAAGGATGGCTGTTTAACTTACTTCACTCAAGACACTATTACATGGGACTTATTCCTGAAATGAGAAACACTCAAATTCAGTGTATATTTTCTATTCTTTGGCTGATCTGTTGTGCATGGAAAAGTCAGGACAGAATTCAGTTCAGCTTTGAATGTGAGGCAGTTTGCCTAATGTCACCTTTAACCACCTCTGAGACACAACTCCAAAATCAAGGCAGCCTATACACCTTCACATGTTAAGTCTGAGTGGGCTTTATCCTGGCTTAGCATCAGAATACTTACGTTACTTCCAAAGCTTCACTTCAAACAGCACTAGATTAAAATACAGCCCTTGTATGAGTACAAGAAAGCTTGGTATTTCAGAGCAGGAGCCTTTTTTTTAATCTTCCATTGAATATCTGTTATTTTTTCTTTTAGTTTGGACAACAAAAACAGGCTGTTGAAGTTCCATTTTTTATCCTGTTTGATACCTTGGCCTTCACCAGCACAGATACAATGGCTAGAAACAGTGTAATAACTTTCAGTGACATTTAAAAGTGTGATTCTGTGAGTATTAGGCTGTTTAAAGGCTAGAAGTATAGCTGTTTAAAACAAATATTTTCAATTTTCCCCAGAAAACCTTTCCAAATTACAACAAGTGCAAAACAAATAGGCACTACAGAAATGTAACAGATCCTAGAGGAACAGTTATAGCAACCTTCAAAATTTGTAGACAGTATAATCTTATTTCTATAACTTTTCCTTAAACTACCAACTAGAATTGAGGGAATAATTACATCCCAGAAGTTTTCAGTGCTGGCAACAGTCTGCTAAATTTTACATGACAGCACGAAAACTTATAAATTAGCATATTTCACCAAGTCCTACTGAGCTTTTCCATGAGAACAGGTAAGCTTTAAAGTAATTGGGTTTTCAATTTTTCTTCAGAGACCAAAAACACAGTTATCATGACTGAATGCAATATTGGTTCTACTTAGCTTTGTTTAATTTTCTGGTACTAAATATCACCCCATCTGCACGATATTAGTTGGGTATAGTTTTGTGTTCTAAAGCATGTTTTGTGATAACTACTGTGGCAGCAATAGCTTGTGCGACATTACATGATGAGTCAATTAAGGCACTGAGGTATGAGGCTGTTACCAGTGAGAGAAATTAAGATGCAGGTCAAGGGAGACCAAGGTGTATCTTATGATGAGACTTGAAGAGATGGAGAACTAATGAAGCAGAGTTACAGAATAACGGTAGAATATTTTTAGCACTATGGTGCTGATTAAACATTATGCTGAACATGAGAACTGTTTGGTGCTTTTCTTTTTCTTGCATGGCATTCCCATCACAATTAAGCTGAAAAGGTAAACGTTCCAGCACTTTACAGAAGCAAGGTTCTTCTCATCCTATGAATTGCTCTGGCCAGGGAAAGTAAAGCTCAGCTTCCAGCCCTAATTCCATGAAAGGCACTACAGGGTGTCACAGAGTCAAAATTCTTGGTATTGGCAGAGTTTCAGGGATGCCAGTGAGATCCCTAGAGAAAACTCAAACAAGCACAGCTATACACTTCCAGCAGGGAAGGTACAAGCTGACACAGCCCAGTATAAATGTTTGACTCAACCTACTATTAAATCTACAAAGAAGTGATGAGTTAAGTTTTCAGTAGGAACAGCACGAGGAAACCCTCCCTTAAAGGAGCAGAAATTCCCATAGGATTTAGGTCAGTGAGTTTCAGAGGAGAATCTGATGTAAAATTTGAATCCAATAATGCTCAATGTTTCCATTTTAATCTATACCCAGCTGCCTAACGTGTTGGGCAGACAAACAACCTTAACTCAAATATTTTTGGTATCTCCTGTCCTTTAAGGACATTACTTAGCTTGATTTCAGGCCTTCCACTTTCAGTGGAAAGGTCAAATTCTTCAATGATATAATTACTTTTGGTATGTGGAGATTCACATGCTTCACTGGCAAAATTTCAGTGAAGTGGACATAAGAACAGTTATATGCCTAGTAAGTCTACTACTGGGCTTCCCAAATGATGAGTTTCTGGTCTGGCCATTGGCAGGAGCAGAAATACAAATGCTGACTGCTCAGACAGCACCTCCATGCCTTTTAATTTTCCAGGCTGATCATTCCAAGTGCCTTAACCAAGGTGTGAAACCTGATCCATACTCTAAAAACTAACAGTTTAAACTGTCATTTTTCAAGAACTCTTTGGAGGAAAGTGTTTCATCTGAATGACCAAATATTTTGTACAACATCCCCCCCCCCCCCCAAATGTCTGAAAAATGTGTAGATTCAGTACTGACAGCTGGTTGCCATGCTTCAGCAGTCACTGAGGCTCCACCATTTGTTCAGCCCATTCCAAGACATGAAGCTCCCACCACGAAGCAGCTCTTTGCAGTACCTCAAGGAGAAGCCCAGAAAGACCATGTAGCAATACCTTTTCAGTTGGCTCTCACTGCATCAATTTCCACGTGATGCAGGTAAAGGCACTGTATGCAACAAGTATCACATAGCTCAAAGTGTCAGGTGGGAGCTTCTCACCTCTGTTCTTTGCTTAGGGAAACATCCCTTCCAACACAAAGGTAGCAAGTACTGCCAGATGAAAACAATCAGAAGTTGGGCCATTGTGACATGTACACAATCAAATTCCAGGAAAAAGGCTTTTCAACTTAAGAGGGAAAAAATCACGTGCTTTTAACTGAAACAGATGTAGCAGAGACTATTTCACTTGGACGGGACTCTCTTTAAAAAGCTCGTTGCAGTTTCCCATCGGTCTGCATTTATTTTTCAGCTGTAATAATTCTTACACCAGCATTTCTCAGTCAGCTCAAATTTTCTACCAAAGCACACAACCTTATTCAGCCTGGTTTCTCTCTTCCTAATGAAATTTCTTCACTCACAGCATGAAGAAGATCTGTGCTGACACTTGACTAGTCCTCTTTGCCCTTCCTGCAAAGGGTTTTCAAGTAGGCTAAATAACTCAGCTTTGAGAGTGATATGGAGGTCTTGCAAAGGACAGATTTCTGGTCACCCAGAGCCACTCATTTGATATCCCTCATTTCTGTGAGCCTGTCTTACTGCCCTATATATTTGGGTGAATTCACACAAATATCTGAAATGCTACTTCTTTGAGGCACATGTACCTGAGCAAAATTACCTGTGGCAGCAGGAAGGTAGTAGATAAGCAGCAGTTTACGGAGTCCATGAACCAGCAAATTGCTGTCTGTTGAGCAGTTTGTCCATGATGGATACCACAGCTTCATTAAGAAACCACATTCTCCAGCCTTGTTTCACAGCACCCAGACCCTCTGCTTGAGCTCTAATTAACTCACATCAGTCTGCAATTGCAAACAGCTGTGGTAAATAAGGTTGTACTAAGTTACCAGGCTTCTGGTGGCTACTGAACTCCCCTCAGGAGACTGCCCCTCCCTTGTTAAATTCTTTATTCTGTCCAGCACGGTTTTTTTCCTTGTTAAAATATTAGATGAGTGACAGTTTGGAAGATTTGGGATTCATTACACAGCAAACTCTTGAGAATCTCAAATAGCTCACCAAAACTTAAGTGCCACATTCTAGTAAGCTCCAAATCTGTGCTTCACAGCTTCTGTTAATCTTCTCAGAGCAGTCTCCAGCAATAAATTTGAAACATCAAACAAAATATTAGCTTACAATAGGTGACAAGTAATGAGAAAAAACCACTCACTTTTACCTGCAGTGTGAGTTTTGTGCGGAGAGGAGAATGCAAACAGGCAGACCACTACTGCACAGTGGCCTGAGTGACCAGCACGAGGCTATTGAGCCACTTACCCTTCACAGCTGCTGTGAATAATCCAATCAAGAGGAGGGATTTTACAGTTAAGCCATCTCATCAGGGTCTCCCACAAGCAGGTGATTCTGCCTGATGTTGCCACCCATTACTGGTGTTTCTCAGCAAGAAACACACAAGCAAAGTTCTTCACAAGAATGCTCTCATTAAACATTGGAGTGACCTATGTTTAATGAGAGCAGTCTCTCATCTGTCCATGCATTGCTTCCATGACACATATCAAAGCTTCATTGCTGGTGGTCTCCAGACTTCCCAAGATCATGAACCACTGTTGTGGTGCCTGCACTGTTTTACACACTTATGAGCAAATGTTCCTACATCTTCAAGCAGTAACAGAGAATCTGCAAGACCTTTAGTGGACAACCAGTAAAATCAATAATGTGAACAGAATGTGATCCAGCTGGTCATGGATACTTTCCTTGCTTTGCTAGGTCAGGAGGCTTTGCTTCCTTTAATATTTCCTTTCTTGGCAATTCTAAAATCATTGGAAGCAGTTTAGAAAAATGTAGAAATAATGCATAAAATTTTGCTCCTCCTTTGAAATGTTATAGTATGTTTTTCTGTAGCAATACTAACCTACCACATGTAATCCAAAACCAGTCAGGCTTAGTTTCAGTAAAACTGTGCAGGGTTTATAAAATCACAGTTGCAGGCCTTGATCTGCAACCAGATCTTGTGTAACAGTCAGACACATTTACTGACTTGGAGATAATACATAATTAATCCTACAAATAGGAGATAATTCTGAGAAGTATCTATTTCCAAATGAGCCCATGCGCCTTCTATGATGGAGAATGTAATTTTCTTCCCCATTTTTCTCTGGCAGACGCAATAGAAATGGGTGCTCAGAGCTGTCACTCAGTATTGTACAAACACAAAAGATAAACCCTGCACACTACACTTGACAAAAGGAAAGACAAAAGAAGAAGGTTACTATTCAAAGAGAAGAACATAAACAGGCAAAGCAAGCTCCTATATTAGACAAGCAATTATTAGACAAATAAGACTACTTCACGAATTGTCCTTTTCTGTGACTATACAATTTGCTTCTAAATTGTGAGGTCTGTAGTGAGGACATGTTTGCCTAGCCCTTTCCCACCTACTGATCAGTGTTGTACACACCACTGATGTTTACAAAGGAAGAAATAACAGTGATAAATCCAGCTAAGAAAAAATTAACTGTATCCCAGCTGAAACCAGGCCAATGTCTTTTCCTATTCTTGTCAGGATAAAGAAAGCAAGGCAAGAGCTTTTTACTCTGCCTCACCGCTCTCCAACACGAAACTCCTGCCAAGGAGTTCGTTCTCACTCCAAAGGAGTGTAGCTGTGTCATCCAGAAGGAAAACATAAGGGGCACTATAACCAATTCTAAAACAGTAATTTATCTAGTTGGATTTTGTTTCTGCAGTTGCTTCTCACTGAATAGATGTGTTTGGAAAAGAGCTACATTAGATAGGACTAATTTAGTTTATTAAAGAATAGGAGCTGTCAGAGTCAGATCAAAAGCAAAATGGTAGCTTCCACCTCTGATTACTCAAAGTGCTTAGAAAAACACATATCTACATTAATATGCATAGATTATGTTTGCTAGTGATGAGTAGAGGAGTGGGGGGGGAATAGGCACTCACCTAAATTCTTATAGGGGAATCAATAGTGACGTGCAACATTATCATAATAGTATTGTAGCAAATAGATGGAACCACCACAGTTCCTGTGCAAGTTTATACAGTCCATTGCACCTAATGTACATAAAAGGCTAATTTACATCAGGTAGAGTGCACAGGAATAAACCCCTCTTTCTCTAAAGATATTTGATTAAGTTGCCCTTACAAGCATCTTGAAATGCTTAAAATTGAAGTAGGACATCATGTTTTGATAAGACCAAGATGTTTCACTCAAACACCACTTACTTTTTTGGAAACTAAAAGGTCACTTTGAAGAAAAAGAGACTGAATCTCTTTCCCAGTGGAAGTTCATCAAACATATGTTTCTCTGCTTCATTTTCCTCAGAATGGCATTTGGCAACAAATTCATTCTCCCCAAGAACTTTTAGTTATCTCATGCTTCAAGGGTTTTTTCCCAATGTCACCAGAAGAACACTTTTCTAGTAAGGATCGGCTGCCATCAGAGCCACAAGCTGGGCAGGTACTCCATAGCTCTAGTAGCTTCTCAGCCAGCCAGCCATCATTTGTAGAATTAAAGTGAAGCTCCAGAAATTCTCGGGTTTTTCCTTTGTTTCCCCCAGGATCCACAGGACAGGGATCTCAGCGGCACAGATTAAAAAAAAAAAAAAAAAAAAATCAGCCTAAATGTCTTCCAGTAGCTTCACTGCAGACCCAGAAGGCCAAGATCAATGAAACAACAAAACGCTTTGCCAAAACACAGCTTTAGAACACAGATTGCAGTAAAACCTCTGAACTGTAGGAACATGTCAAAAAGCTTATAAAGAATTTTATTTGTAAACATTTTAATCACACACAGAAATTTAATCAAGAGTGTCTATTGAAGTCTGAGTTCAACCAATATACTAGCTTGGTTCTGTGCATTACTATCCTCAAGTCTGACACAGCCCATTAACCATCTAATACATTAGAAACACTTTTCTTGTACCTAGCTAAAGCTGTAATGGTTTTGCTAGCAATGAATTTGTTATGTACTCACTTTTAAACATCCCAGAAGATTGAAGGAGCTTTGAGAAAAGTGGTAATTTTAGTACAGCTACTTAAAACCAGTACAACTAAAACTAAATGCCCTTACCAGAAATTTTTGGTACATTCACATGAAGGCAACAGGTAATTTCTGTTACTGACATTAATTCCATGTCAGCTCACCTTGCTAGTCACAATTTCTATTTAGCACAAAGGCCACAGGGTCAGTATAAGCCACATGGGGCCCTAGGAGGCACAGCAAGTCCTCAGTAAATCCCTTCTTGTGAGGCATTTCTGCCTTGGGGTTTTGTACCAGTATATTCCTCACAGAGGTTTCCAAGAATTTGTTGTGCTGTGAATTGTGCAAGTTGTTTGCTGTCAGAACTGTCCCTTAATAAAATACAAGGCACATTTCAATATTAGGATTAAATCTCTAGTCCCTGCACTCATCTCAGGAGCAACTACTCATTAACATCATCCCAAACTTCAAGTCCGATGTGCAGACATTTTAATCCTTTTAGTGGCACACTTGACTAAAAAGTAATTACTTTCAGGTATATCAAGTTTTTAGGTATCTTTGCATCTCACAAGATGACAGCACCAAGTAGGAAGATTCATATCCATAGACCATGAGTGAAATATGTGATCAAATACTCAGAAAAAAATCACTTCTATAAGTCATTCTGATTCACAGTGTCAGTTCTTCCAATTCCATTTACTTTCACTTATAAAGAACTTCACTCAAATTACTGCATCTGATTGAAACATGTGCTGGAAGCAAAAAAAAAATCTCCCTAATTAACGACTCTTCTCCTCTTGAAGTCCTTTTCACCATAGTTTGAATTCCAAAGACCTTTTGTTTCTAAGGGTGCAGGTATGTATTGATAAGGATTTTCATAGGAAAATTTGCAGTCTTCAGTTACAGTCACTAAGTCTCACCTTTTAGATCTCTCAGTTTTCCTAGAAAGTTGTTTGAATCATACTGTCAAAAAAGTTATGCCTTGTTCTCAGTCTGATAAACAAGTGATCTGTAAAGTGCAAGTTAGACATTCAGTGTTGGCAAACAGAAAGACAGGCTGTTAATTTTCACCTTCTTTTCTTTTTCACACACTAAATGATGCCATTTCAGAGATGAGTCACTGAACAGAAATATTACTAAATTGGAACTTTTTAACATAAGAGGTCACTTCAAATAGAGACTAGTGTGAACGTGTCTACTGCTTTCAGCTGAAGGAGTACTAGAGTAATTTCTGGCTATTTTCACTAGATACAGAGAAAAGCAGCATTTAGCTATGAGCAGGCAAACTGCTGATAAAGTGGATTAACTTGCAAAAGGCTCATTTCTGCAAAATCCTGTTGCTTGTTGTTGGAGTCCTGGTGTGTCTGCCAAGTCTAGTCTCACCTTCATACCCAACACTTCAGCTTTTTCCTCCCTGCATTGAAGAGGAAGAAGACACAGGTTTTGGACTTATGTTATTCCCTTCTTGCACCTGTTCCTGAGCCAATTACAAATTTATTCCTTGTCTTTTTAATGCAGCCTCAAAGCCCATCACAGCTACTGAAAACACAGAGTTTTCCCAAAACAACCACAAAGCTGATGACATGGTTATAAGTTGCAGGAACTAGAAACTGAATCCAGATGTCCTAGATTTTGCTTCTAAGAATACCTCTGTTTTCCTTTACATCTCAGTTTCCTTCTCATCATGATTAAAACCACAATCTTGCCATCTTCTTTTTAAGGCTACCACATGTGGGAGAAGAACAGGTTCCAGGGTCAGGCATCTGTTTTAACAGCCCAGGAGGACCACAGCTAGTCTTTACAGCTACATTAAAATAGACGTGCTGTAAGATTAGAGTCCAGAAGAGCAATAGCCTTGAGATGACACAAATATTTTGGCATAACAAAGTCTCAACAGCTCAACATCTTACAGCAACCACTTTACAGCAGTTTTATCTCACATCAACCAAGAAACACAGCATGGGCTGGCAGCTTCAAATAACAGGATGAAGCAGTACACACCTCATCTGCTACCCTAAAAAGCTGCAGCAGGAGTCACTTTCCAGTTTCAAAAATACCCTCAAATACCCACAGAGGTGAAGAAAACTCATAAGGCTTTCACCAAGCCTGAGCATATTCCATTTCAGAGCTCCAATGCCAACACAGAAACTGAAGTCAAAGATCCTGGTGCCACTTGCTCTTGAGTTTTTAGAGCTTTGGTGTTGTGGAAGTTCTCCTGTTTTGTTCAATCAACTTCTTTTTTTCTGCTGCTAGAAGCTCACAATGCATCAAAGGAATGTTCCCCTGAACCATTTCCAATGGCACAAATATTACACAGTTTTTTCCAGTTTAGGGGTCAAACTGATTGACATGTGTGGCCAAAGTGAGGGAAATAGCCCCAGTGGTGCCATAGCCCTTAGCTTATTATTATTGCTACTAGAACATGATGAAAATCAGTAGTGAAAGCCCCATGTGAGAGATTAAGGGCCTTCCAAATAAAAGGAACATTTATGCAGGGAACCCTAGGCTAACTCCAGCTGACCTGGATCCCAAATGGGAAGCAGGAGGCTAATGTTTCCTCTGCAGCCTGGCACCAACACTTGGACGTCATCTCACTGTTGCCAGAGAAGCAATTTGGCAGACTACCCTGACCAAGCATTCACTGCCATCTGCCACCTGCAGATCATCCCTCTCTTCCATTTACAACACACTGATGCTAATTAAAAGTTTTCATACTCCTTTTCATTACAACTAGCAGACTAATACTGTTTCTAACAGTTTGCTAACTAGGGTTTGAGCTGAATTAATTGGTTTTGATCTATTCAGGTCTCAGTGAGATCCTACCAGCTGTTGAGATGGTGGTTGCTCCAAGACTCTTGGTACAGATACTGTTTTCTTTTAAACCCATTTAAGGAAAAGTACTTTATGACATACAAGAGAATAAGGAAGTTGTAGAGTGTTGAAGAGTTAACTGTCATTTATTCTATTTTTTATATCACAATACATATCTCGCCTTCTAATAACCTCACACTAATTTGGCCTCCACTGAAACACAATGCTCTTAAGGGTCATCTTGGCATCTCCTTGATTGGAATTACTCTTTATAACAAAAGCATGTATCCTTCTGAGAAAACTTGTTCAACTGGTGGTGAATTTGATCACTAAACTCCAGCTATCTCAAACTATTAAAGTGTACAATAATATTAACTAATATTAAAAATACTTCTTCCTCCAGTTCTGTCTAGTAGGCTTACTATTGTCAATGAAATGAGACCAATGGGGCACATGATTCAAAACTGTATAGTAAGACGAGTCAGAAGAAGATAGAAATATCAAAACTAAGTTTATAACCCATACAAACCTCTTAGGAAAGGAATGAACCTGTCAACTGAACTGTGGTAGAACAAAATTCTAACAGTAAATATAGAAGCTGTATGGCATCAGGGAAGCCTCAGCTCAGGAAAATAGCCTTGCTAAATTATTCTACCCTTTTATAGTAGTGATCCTTAGGAGGGCTGACAGCTCTGCAGCTCCTCCACTTGTATTATGTTTTAAACTAATGTCCATCTCAAAGACCCTATGTGAAAAAGAGCACTAAACAACCCAGAGCCTAAGCATTGCTATCTCAAACATTTGCATAGAAGCAAGAACACACTCATAAAAGTACATAAAGTAGCATAATTAACATTTGGATAAATTTGGTCCCATTTGGTCCCCAATTGGAGAGGGGACCTGTTGATACAGGATGTGGAAAAGGATGAGTTACCATATACTTTTACTTCTCTATTGAGTATCATGACAATTTTCCAGAGTACCTATGTTAAATGATTAGTTAAAAAAAAAATAAAAAAAATCCAATTTTACAAAATTCCTCTACGTGCCTCTGGAAAGCCAGGAACTTCAAATTACAACATGAGATTTTGCTCAGGAAGAAACTTTATCAGTGATCTCTGAGGGATGATTCCATTTCTAGGCCACCTGTGAGAAACAGATGGTGAACATCAGAAAAGAGTTTCTTCAAAGCACTTTGGGGTCTCCTTATTCATTGGTTCCAAGAGAGAGGTCATGGTCATCTTCCTGATATGCTCTTATTTCACAAACCTCTGTACAATTGAGGCTTATGAGGCGCATTTTAAATATCAACAAGATGATAGAACTAGAATACCCCTGTGTCTATAACAGAGACTCTCAATTACGTATAAACATTCCTGGCACAGTTGTGATAATTAGTTTGAAAAAGTTGCAGTATAGCTGTAGATGTTCCAGGAAGCAATGTAGAGAGCCAGGACTGCCAGATGGATTATTTCTGCAAGTTATTTGTTCAGCACACCATCACAGAAAATTCAGACACAGTGTAACACAATAGGACAGTGTAACAATTATTCTAAATCTCTGTGTAGTTTAAAAGAAATTACTTCCCTTTTGTAGGTCTACTGAGCCATCACCATGCTTCTATAACTGAATTATGGGAAAATTTACTTTTTGCTTCTCTGCCGAATTCTATCAGACAGTCCCTTTCAGAACAAAGCAGTAAAACGTTTGAGAATTTTAAAGGCTTATTCAATCCTCAAAATTTTCTTTAAGGGGGCTAGAAAGAAAAATACACTATGTTCTCATTCTATGCACAGTTTTTTAAAAATGTGGCCTTTACCTCCTAAGGAAATGAGATAGGAAAGGGGTTTTATATACTGGAATATCCAGATGATACATTGAAATCTAGCAATGAAAGTTACGACAGATTCATCAGTTCCCAAAATGAATGGACATTTTTAATCCAATGTGTTGCCTTGTACTGCCAGGCATCACTTCTGGAGCCAATTTGCCACATCAAAGAGAGCAAAGTGGTATTAGAATCACCATTGCATAGCATCCAGAACCTTTGAAACATCAGCATCCTAAAATAAAGAAACTCCTCCATAAGGGATGTAGATTGAGGGACAGTTTGGTTACTCTTATGTTGACCATATACCCAGGTCAATGTAAAAAAGTGAAGTCCTACCTTACCATGTCAGTGGTCCAACAGCCAATGCACAATATCATTAACAGGATCTTTGCTTCAATCACTGCAAATGCAGTAGAGTGTATTATGTAATATGGCCAGAGTGCAGTGGTATCCTCAGTTTAGTCACTTATCCAACAGCACTTCTAAACCTGACCTAGGTGTCACTTTGGCAGTGACAGTGAGCCATCTCCTGACAATCTGGACTCAAACCTCTAACCTTGCAACACCTCACTGCTGTGGGTAAATCCAAACCCTGGTCAGCCACAGCTTTCCATGCAGGAAGAACAAGACAGAAAGCCCACTGAGTGTTCTGACTGCAGAACTACACACAAACCACCTCCAGAGGAACCAAGGTCTTGCTTTTGACTGAAGTGTCTGCTGCTTATGACGAACAGGGTTCACTGGCCATCTAGAAAACTCAGTATTTCTTATAAAATAGAAAACAAGTATCTTCTTTCAAGACTTGTGGAGGAAAGCCTAAAACATACTCCAAGTGTCATTTAAAAACAGAAGAAAGAAAGAATATTTGTAGTATAGAGACTAAGTATGAGTCTTTTTTTGTACTATTACTACATTTCTAAATGTTTTATATCAGCAGCAGCATCATTATACCATTACCATGGTAACCATTATTAACAGCAGTCCTGTTTGCAATATCTTTTGCAGATTTTATAGGATATGCCAAGTCTGCAATATCTGAAATTACATTGATATAAAAATTCAGGCCAGTCACCAATTTCTGGGTGCAGGGCAGTTCAGGGGAGTGACATTCAAGACCTCAAATATTTGCAAAAAATATGATGAAAAGTCATTACTGATTTTAAGTAGCAATTAAAATTACTTTTTTTTTCCATCAGTGTGCTGCAACAGATTTTTAGTGGCTTAGAACAAAATGAAGTTTTTGAAAAAAGTCAAGTTCAAACTTAAAGCAATGCATGGTGTATTATATGATACACCTTGGGGTAACAGTGGAAAATTACATCAGTGACTCCTTTCAGAGTGGTTTAAATCTAGTATTGCATAAAATATCAACAGCCCATTAATCTTCTGCCTTGATTTGAATGAGGTTCAGCACACCTTAGATGAAGGACAGAATTACCTGATTTCTGCTGGACAGGTCCCTAGTTATTAATTTCAATGGTAATTCCACTATAATAGAACTGAATCCCAAACCACTACCCTGCAAGTGTATGTAACCCAACTTGGTGCATTGGGACTTCTAGAGCAGCAAGAACTGCTATTCAGACCTTTAGGATTCAGTTCCCCTTCCTACATTAATTTAATAGGTATCCAATGTAAATAACTAATTCAGATTCTTTTAATAATCTCTGAAAATAAAAACCACATCTGCAGTGAAATTTGTTCCATTCTAAGTCTCTCCGGAGGTGTCATCTAGTCTTCACTGAATATAGAGGTACCTTAGGCTCTGCATCTGAGTAAGATAGACTTCAACATTTGAAGTTTCATATTTCATTAGTGGTGCAATTTTAATAAAACTAATTTTATCATCCAGTATGAAAGCAATTTTTCTTGGTATACACAGATAATGTGTATAAGATTGCTTTAATTCATATGACTCTGTTAGTGGGTGTATTATCAATAAATCTATGAAGAGCAAAAACCTTCCATCTCTGAAAAAATGAAATGTTATACTTTAAAAATCACATCTCCGAAAGTTTACACTAGTTTGCTTCCCTGCAGTTTCCTATTTGCGTGTTGCTAATGAGAAATTGTGAGCCATTTCTTTTGTTGGACATCTAATGAACCTGATCTGTTTCAGTCCGCAGCCTATAACCCCATACAATTTTATCCCACAACACTGAATGTCAAGTGCCACTACCATCCTTCCCTTGTGTTCCTGAAAACCTAGTGAACTCATCCTCTGGGAGAAAGGAAAATGCTAACAACCAAAAGTACAAATACTTCATTGTCTTATTACAATATGCTTATTTACATAAAAGCCCTTATTCATCTTATTGGATCAGCCTGACCAAAACAAAATTTGCATTTAAACAGTATCACTGTAATTGACATCAAGTATGGGCACTTATTTTCATACTGTTATTTTCACAGGTAAGAGGCAGGGAAAAGCTTTTTCTACTCAGAGAACAAAAGATTAGGATGAGATAGTAAGCAGAGCAATTTCTCAGGTTTTATTTTTTTAAATTCTCCAAGGACCTGCACTTTCCCCCTACTATAAAATGTGATAGTTAAAGAAAAGCAGAGAAATATCAGACCTAATCTAGTCAAGGAGAAATTGAATCAACTTGGATAACGTAACAAAGATGAGAGTTACTTATAGATAGCATCTCTGAGTAGAAACATCACAGCCAAAAACTATTAAAAAATGGAGAACATTTGCCATTGCTGCTTTTTGTTGGTTGTGGATTTATTTATTTATTTATTTATTTATTTAGTCAGGACAGCAAGCACACCAGCATTCATACACTGAGAAAATCATGCTTTGGGAAGTAGAAACACAGGTCCAAATTAAAAAGGTTTTGTTATCAGAGACCAGAATTTTACTGCACAGAAAGGTTTTAATTTCAGAACTCTAAAAAAATCCTTCAGAAAAAGTTACCAGAAACTCTTGGATTACCATTTTGCTGCAGAAAGGGAACTGGACTGCACTTGAGAGAGAAGGTTTGAGACATGGCAATCCTGATCTCTACTGGGAACAATGGCCATGGAGCGAAAAGTGGAACAAGTAAAGAATGAATTCCACCAGCTACAAGAGCTGGGACAGGTTCATAGGGCAGATTGCTGCTTTCAGCAGGGACAATACCCCCTCTGAATACAAGATCACCATGAGTGAGCAGCATTACTGCATGAAAGCATCCCATAGACCTCCAGAGACATTACAGACTGTTTTGTCATCTCAAAAGAAAGTCCAAACCAGAATGAATTACTGAAAGCTTCATTTTCTACAGCTCTGGAATACAACACAAATCATCACTTGGATGAAGTATAGCAATACAGGAATTATGTGATACTGATTATGGTTTTATTTGGGGTTGTTACTGACTTTCTCTTCAGTTCTCTTCTCCACTCTATTTGTCATCCATAAAGCCACTGAAGGGTTTCATTGCCAATGACAAATTTCCCAAATGAAGCATTTAAATGAGATGAAGATTTGTTAATTCCAAGAAAGGGGCAAAAAATGTAGCAACATTCAAAGGATAAAAGCTTGAAGCAGAATTATATGAACACAGCTGAACTCCTCTAGTTAAAGCAACATTCTCAAAACATTGGCCATAAAGCACCAGAAAGACTCACAAAGGACATCTGCCTTCAGACAACAGGATGGCAACTCATTTCCCCAAAAGATGAGATTATACAGTTGTGGGCTGCAAGAGTTTCACAGGAGAGGGAAGGATTAGTTATTCTAATTGCTAAAACTCCAACTCACAAAAGATTTTAAAGGCTTCATAAGTGTTTGGGGTGGGAAGGGCAACCTCTGAGAGCAGACAGAGTGCACAGAGCCAAACACAGATGGATGGATGGATATGGCCTGTACAAAATCCTCCTTTGTGTCGGCCTCAGTGTTGCATCAGCACAGGTCTGTTTGACTGAGCTGGAGTGATCTGTTTGCTCAAATACTTTGTGGGTCAGGGATAGGAAGACTCTCTGTAACATTTAAATATATTCAGCTCACCCCTTGCAATATCAGCAGCAGGTGTTTTGTGTTTGATTTCTTTATTTTACCCTAATAATTAAGAGAAAGAACTATTTTTGGGGAAAAAAGGGAACTAAAAATTCAAAACTGAGCCCCAGGCAGAACAAATTGTTTCCAAGTATCATCCAAAACTAATATTTATGATTTTGTAATGCATTTTTAATTAATCAAATTCAGACAAATAAATACTTGAAAGCCTTAGTCCTCAGATTAATATCTTTCAGCCACTTTGTCAAGCCCAACAGCATCCTTTTCCCCCAACACACTAGGAGCTACTGCAAGGCAGGTTTAAGATATGCCAGCCTCTAATGGCTACTGAGGAGCTGCTACCTCAGCTGAGTTCACTGGCCTGCGGAACCTTTCCATCCCAACATACTTGCTGGGACATAGACCTTGTGAAAGGCATGATTTTTTCACCATTTCTCTCTGCCAGAGACATCAGCTGAACTGGCAGTACCATTTCAGGGTGTCAGTTCAAGAAACCAACTGTATGTCACTGGGAAGCAGAACAACTGAAAGTTAATCAGTGCAGACAAGTGATGGATGCCCTATCCCTGGTTACATTCAAGGTCAGGTTGAACAGGGCTCTGAGGAACCTGATCTAGTTCAAGATGTCCCTGCTCATTGCAGAGGAGTTGGACTAGAAGACTTTTAAAGGTTCCTTTGACCACAAAATATTCTGTTTCCACTGTCTTATTCCTGCAAAGCCCTACTCCACTAAGAGTTATAACATCCTTTTTAGTCCTGTTACTTTTACTACAAGCCAAAAATACACAGCTCCAGGATAGCAGTCCGGGACATTAAAAATTTAGTGCTTAAATATTACTGACAATCTGACTCCAGCTCACTGGAGGTGATAATACAGCATAATAACATTATGCTTATTGCACCAGATATTTTAGTATTCATACAAGCCTGTTCCCTGAAAGCACACTGCTTGGTCTCAGAATTGCTCAGGGGCTTGGCTTACATACCTACCTTGCTAGATTCACACCCACTTTTGATTTTTGATCCTGAAAAAAAAAAAAGCAACAAAACATTACGTAAGATTAACAATTTCGTGCATAGGCCTTGCAAAGTGTGCACATGTGGCAGGGAGAAGGAGATGCCCGGAGTCCAGAGCAAGTCCAGATATGCTCAAAATTCACCTGTCCATGATCAAAGACATATAAGCACCAGCTTGTTACCCTGCTTTTCAGTTTCTTGACTCTAGAATCTGGCATACAGGCATTAGTTCAAGAATTTGCACAAATACATGGTTTGCAGCATAACATACCAAATAATTTAAAAGGCCCTTCTATATGCAACTCAGATAATTAATCTTATTCCTCATGAAGAAATAGTGCCCAAGACTCTAGTAACAGTAACTCAGACTTAAGATGCCATATATAAAAATTGGTGGTAAAACACAATTAGCTGAAATTTTAAGTCCCCTAGTAAAAGTGCCATTATTTCCCTTTGCTTCTGCATGGGTGTCTATTGCAATTTTCCACTGCTATCTTACCCCAGAATTTGGGCCAAAAGATTATATGTTATCTTGGTTCAAAAACAGCTTCAGTAAATGCTTCAGATCTTTTATGGATACTCTACTTTGTCAGGCACTCTATGTCTTAAAGGTATCCAGTCACTTGAATTGATGCAATTTCTGCCAGGGTCAAAATGACACTTCCTATTGCTTACAAACCTCAGTCAGGCCAATGACCTACTAAAAATTCTGACAAAAAAAGGGAATATTCTCCTTTCCTTTACATACACATCTTTGACAAAGCTTTTGTATCATCCAGCCAAGCTATTAATGGGAACATGAAAACAATTTGCTTTGTTTCCCTGCATTTTTGCAGGCAAATGTACTTGTCAGTTCTGACAAACACAGAAGACTTTCGTTGGTTTTTTCTGCCAAAATATGGCATCCAGTTGCAAGCTGAATTCTCACGTTTTAAAGTCAATTTTCCATGTTCAGATTAGTCAGAATGAAATTATCCATTGATACACTCAACTATCTGAGATTACAGAGAGTAGGATGTTCAGTTCCCAGTACTGCATATCAAGAACTTGCCTTACAGGGACCAAAAGTCAACAAGTGTATTCTAAGTAGTTCATGATTTTCACTTCTTCAGCAGAGGACTCAAGTTCTCTACAGACTGATGATTCTGTTCTCTTGAAGACCTCTGCATGATACCATAACCTTTAAGCTGCTTTTTAATTTTGCATCAGACAACTGATCTTCCAGGTCCTTTGTGTTCATATTTGATATTTATTCAGTTGGGTCATTCTATTCTAGACATCAGTCTGGTGTCCAAGTCACATTTGTGTGACCTATTTTTCCCCCTGCACATCCTGCTCTGTATGCACTCCTTTTCATGCTGGAAGAGCCCCAAGAACTTTGAATCAAATGTGATTGAATATTTCTACCCCAAGGATCACCGGGCACTGTACTGTAGCACCAACTGTTCTGTTCATCTCTTCTGTAAGACACATCAGTTTCAACCTGACAAAGAGCAAACTCCAGCTCCAACTCATTAAAAGCACAGAAGTAAACAGCTTTTGACCTGCTCAAATGAGTCAGCTGAGGCACATTAAATTTTGTAGAGAAAAACCTCATGTTAGTCTGTATGACTCTATGGACATGACCCTGAATATGCATAACTACGGATTAAACCATTAGCAGTTTTTTATAGCACTTAATTCACTCTTTTCTCACTGCCCCTCCTTCTGTTTTTGTTTTTTTTTTTTAATGTTCTTCATGTCTAAAAGATATGTTTGGCTCTCAGACAGTAGCAGATTCTTAATGTTACTTGGTTCCATTTGCAAGTCAGGTCCTTTCCCTTCACCTTACATATAACCATCAATTATATTTTTTTTTTGCATTCTACCAATTTCTCTTTTCTTTTGTACCCTTCCAGTCCTCTTTTCTACTCTCCCACCCACTACTTACTCTCACTACCCCACCCCACACCCTCCAATTATTTCAGACTCACTGACAAGAACCAAATCTCTTTTCTTTAACGGCCCAAGTTACCATATGCTGTGCAAAATACCTCATAGGAATACAAGGGGTTTTTGCCAAATTTAGGCCGAAATTGTGGGTAAAAACTCCCTTAATGATGTTGAAAGACCTCTTGAAAATATGATATCCACTGAGGTCCACATTGTAGTTATTCCAGAAAGAACAGCAAATACCATAATCCAGGATTTGGCAGCAGCATCTGGAACAACAAATTTGCTGTTTATTATTTGCTGTGGAGACATGGAGTCAAGACTCTGGAGGACATCCATGTCTACTGGGGCCTTTTGGATGAAGTGCTATGCCCATAGTATGTATATCCACAGCTTTGTGAGGAATGGTGAGGCTGGTGTCTGAATGCAGGATACCCAGAGGTGTGCCAGGGTAGGGAAAGCAGCCTCTTCATCTGTTTAAAATGGCTGAGAACTACAGAAAAATGTCCCTTCATGGCACCTCACCAGGTATCTGAGTATTTCCTGAACTGTTTCCATGCAAAGGCCGTCTGGCTTTCTTTAAAAGTCTGAGCCCAGAGATCACCACTCAGGGTATAGACATCCCTCAGATTTTTGATATCCAGGTCTTGTAGATTTACCCTCCAAACCAGAGGCTTTCTTGAAAAGCTCTATCTTTCAGGTGAATTAGCCTCATACCCTGGGGAGCACAGATGACCAATATCCTCTGGAATGTTGAGAAAACACAAGTTTCTGTAGCTCTGGAATAACATTATTTTCTTATGCAGAAAGTAAGAATTGAATCACATTTCCTCTAAAAAGCTGTCAGAACTCATGCATTCCTAACCTCACCCTGCAGCTCCTTATTTCCCAAACACTTAGAGGGACTAAACACCTTAGAGATGACATGCACCTGGCAAAACCAACTCATGAGCACACCGGATCCAGCTGGTTCCAAGAGGCAAGCACAGCAGGACCTGCATCATAACAGATCCACCATACTGTAGTCCCCAGGCTCAGCTACAGAACAGCAATATATTTCAGTTCTCATTTGCACAGGGGCCATGCATGTGAATCTTGTAGTAAGAATTCATTTGTGGTGCAAATGAGTACTGAGTTTGAACCCCTAAAACTTGGGTTGAGCTACTTCCAGCAGTGACAAGTCAGAGTATGAACATGATTTTAGATAATTTAGAAGGGTAGCTCTCAAAAGATAAAGCTCAAAAAAAGCACAACTCTTGCATTTAGCTTTAAGGTCAGTTGAAACTGAACTGATAGCAAGTTAAAATGGGTTACTGCTGAAAATTATGATTATTTTTTCTGTCACTGCTTGAGTGAAACCATCTGGAACAATGTTTCCCAGGTCCTTAGCATTGACAAGATTATGCTCTTGCAGTCCCATTGGTAACAATTTCACAGAAAACACACTGAAGTTGTGATTACTACTGCTAGAAAAATGAATAGCAAGATTTTAGTATAAAAGTTCAATTTTGTGATTGCTAGTTAGGCTTCCTCTCTGCTGAAAGAAATTAGATTTTCCAAGACCACCTTCTCGAAAACTTTATAGAGGATAGCCCTTTGTTTTTCCAAGTTCATACTGTCTTTCTTTTATGACTTCTTGTATTCTTTGGAGTACACTTTCAAAATCAGTGAAAAAACACTCCTACAAAGCCTATTGATCTTCTCCAGCTCACTTTTCAAGTTTGGAGCACAGTTTCTGCAGTTTACAACGCTGGCATGAACTCATATCTCAGAGCTGGACTATCTGCAGTTTGAAGCTTTAGAAAAGCTTAGTTAAAGTTACTCATTTTTCTAAATTATTTGACACAAGGAATCTCTTTTCTACACTAAAATGTTGTTAGAAAGGTTAAGAAGTAGAACACAGTTATTGTAGTGGCGTAACTGAAGCAGGAAAACTTGAGCTCAAACCTGACAAGCTCAGCTATAGACTGGCAATCAGAAAATTTACAGTATATCAGAAGGACAAGTGACTGCCTGCAGAAGGTATCTGCAGCTTGAGAAGGTATAAGTAAATAGCAAATATAGCAGATTTCTGCATATTCAAGAAAGGAGGCATGGTCCTAGCTAACCTCTCTCTGTCAGCAACTTCGATAAGTATTTGAGACACTTTTGCTCAACATCATGTAAATTAACAAGCATGTCTTTTGAAGGAAAGGTACTTAGACAAATTACAAGATTTACTCCATCTGCAGTGGCTAATTTTGTGAAATCTCACTTTACATGCAGCTGTAGTACATCTGCCTGTTTGAAAACTTCAAATAAAAATTTTCTGCTGTTTCTCTAAGTAAACATTTTCCACTTTTTTTCCCTCTATATAAAAACTATACTTCTTACTTTGGAAGTATTACACATTACTGAGATACTTGGAGGCCCTTTGGTTCTCTTAGTGTGCAATTGTCCTGTGTACACACCTGAAGAGAAGCAACCACCACCTTGTCAACTAAATCATAGCACTAAGTACCATGTCCAGTCATTTCTTGGATTCCAGGGATGGTGACTCCACCGCCTCCCTGGGCAGACTATTCTAATGCTTGACAACCCTTTCAGTGAAAAAATTCTTCCTAATGTCCAATCTGAACCTTCCCTGGCAGAGCGCAAGGCTGTTTCCTCCCCTGGAGAGAGAAAGACTAGAGAAAGGAAAGCTCCACCTGCCCTATTTACAGACTGGGAACTTGTCACAATGAAATTCAGTGACTGACAGTACATCTGCACCACAGCTGAAGCACAGAACTGCTCACCTGCAGGCCAGCTCTGAATGGAGACAGTGCATGAGACCTGTGGAAGCACAGCATTCAACCCAGTGACTGCCATACTGCTGCATTCTCTCCTGAATGCCTGAGTGAGGCAATTTAAGAGCAGTTCAAGTTTATTCCAGCTGTAATATGACTTTTGGGCTCCAGAGTCAGACAGTTTTAAGCACAATGAGAAGTGACTAACAGAGCACAGGATTCAACCCAGCTGTCCTAGTTAGAACTCCTGGTTTGGCATCCCAAGATCTGTTTCTTCCTGCTATTGTTTCAGTTAAGTTTTGAACACCAGTCATTTATTTTCATTATCTATCTTTGCTCTGCCACACTGCAAGACTGCATGAGGTACTCACTGGCATCCAGAAGTGCAAGCTGCTCACCTGATCAGAGGCAAGAGCTCCAGAAGTCACAGGAAGATGTACCATTCTGACATGTTTGTTGAAATTTGAAGAAGAATGACATCATCTAGGACAGCTATAGAAGTGAGCTGTGCTGACCAACTCAGTGGCCACTTGACAGACTCAGGAGAGTTTGCAGGATAAGGATCAGAACCATGTTTTATACAGTTTGTCCTAATTTCTACCTCAGATTTTTTAACTCCTATGATGACTTTTTCAGACATATATCCATGCAGAATTAGCAGGCTTGAAGGTACTGAAAGATCTTCTCAAACAGCTACCTGCAAGCAAGAGACTGCTCAGTTATTTTCTCCCTTCATTTATAGTCAGACAGCAAAGGAATCCACATGCAGTCCTTAACTCAGGCCTGCAGATAAGTCCTGGGCAAGGCTAATCCAAGAAGAGAATTCCAGATAGAATTGGCACAGCTGGCACTCTACAATGCAAATTTTTGCACTAGAATGACCAGAGCAGTATGGGGCAATATGGCAAAACCCTACAAAAACTATTAGAATTGCACACTAAAGCTGAACAATCCATCCCACACAGGGCCAAGTTTGCCCATACATCTTTGCTGTCTGAGTGGCAGAACCACATCCTTCCAGCAAGCCAATGGTGCATGTGAAGCAAGAGAAGCAACACTGTAGCTCAGACTGCCTACTTGCTCACTATGGCTTATTGTACAGCTTGTTCCCTGCTTGTGCTCAGCAGGCTGATTCCAGCAGCTATTTGTCAGCCCACTTACATGAGCCTTCTTTCTATAAGATACCAAAGTACACAATTATCACTGTTTTAAAGCCAAGTACAATGTAAGTGATGGACTACATCTATAATTAACATTAGATTTGCTTTTGACAGAAAAGCCATCCATGGAACACATAACACTGACGAAACTTCTGCATGCTCTCTCAGATTTCTCTGCTCCTCTAAATAGCAGATTCACCAAAATCAATCAATTTTTCCCAGTATAACCCTATCCTTGAGTCCACACTGCTCCTGACACTCCCAGCCTGAAGCACACTGTAAAGGCATTAGTCCCTGCCTGTTCTGTTCCCTGTTGCCACTGTCATCAGGGAAAAAATTAACTTTAGCAGACAGAACAGCCAGGACAATTCTTATTTCAGTTAGGGCAAGCATAGCAGTATGTTTTCCCATTTCTATTATGAGAGAACCCTAAAGCCTTAAAAAAGTCATTATTGATGGACCTGAATATGTTTGCAAATCTATTATACTGCATATCACCTAGACAATTATTTTCTCAGGTTTGGACTTGCATAATCAGTGAAAAACTGGGGCAGGGAGAGGGGGATCTGCAGGGAGAAAAAGCCCTTTCTGCCTGCTAATTAAATCATAAATAATAGCAGAGAACATGAGATACCCATTTTCTGTATAGAATCAAATCCCTGGGGGCTGACTACCCCCCTTCCTTAACCCACCATAAACTTCATACAGGCACAACACAGTTTCTCATTAACTGCTTTGGTTTTTTGATGAAAGAAAATCTTTGAAATCTATGTATTGAAATGAAGCAGCATAAAAATGCCTTGCTTTGATAATGTTCAACTGATAAAATTATTTGTAAATGTTCATTTCGAGATTAATGATGAATTTGCCCACAAAGGCAAGGGCAAAGTTTGAAATCTGGTGCATTAATTGTTCCCTTTTGCAAAAGCAAGATTTTTTTTTTTTTTAATAATACTGCCTTATCCCAGTTCATGATGATTTGAGAATTCAGGAGACAATTTCCACACAGAAAAAACTCTGGTTTTTACCCCTGTGAGTATGACTGTAACTGGAAGTCATACCAGGGTTTGAGTGGCAGATAATATGACTATTTTCCTTCCCATAGTTTGTTGTGAAAGAGTGACAACTACTGAGCCTCACGAACATCTCTTGGGCAGGGAATGGCCTCTCTCCACCCAGCTCAGGGAAAAGCTGATGCACTGCTGTTTTGTCTAGTTCCCCGAGACAAGTATTAGCTTTTTGACATTTATTTTGAGATAAAATGAGGCTCCATTGCTTCTATGCCCCCTTAATTTTCTGTCTTTTCCTTTTTTTCAGCTGCTGATAATGCTACTTAGAATTAGTTCAACACTTCAACTTTTACTGAGTCACTTTTCTTGTTTCCAGGCTAAGGAATTTCTTCCTCACTCATGCAAACTCAAGCATCTCCTCACATCTAATCTCATTTTCAAGGGGGCAAGAAAGGGGAGAAAAAGGAGAGGCAGGAATTGGAGATGCTTGCAGAAGTCATCTCTAAGGAAATCAATTTGAGTAGTGCTTCATCTCCTCTCCAGTCCCATTGTGTCGTATCCCAAGTGTCTCACTTAAACTGTAACTAATGAGTAACAACAACAAACCCCACCATAAGGCAAGGCCTGCAGCAATGCTTTTGCTGTGGTATCGGCTGGCAGAGTTCATCAGTCCCCACGGCTATCCCTTAGACTCCAGAAGAAACCACAATCTCCCTTTCCAATTTATTTCTTGCCAGTCAAAGCCTAAGGCCTGTATTTAAATTTTGTACTCTAGATTTACACATAGATGAAATCCCACCAACTCCAGAGGCAGCTGCTTCATTACAAGCTGAGTGAAAATAAGCATGGCAGCAGCTGACAGCTGATTAGTCCCTTCCCAGTTTGAAGGAGTAAAGGTCTCTGAGTAAACCAATCCAGCACAGAAAGTACAGAGGCAGGTCAGCTAAGTGGAAAAAGTGGTTTTGATAGGAAAAAATGTAACTGATTCTGTCACTAAGAGATGGGACATTTTCCTAACGACAAAACATTGCTTTAGGAATCACGAGAGCTTGGTTCAAATCCTGGGTACATTTTAGCAAAAAGGGCCTCTCCAAGTTGTCATTATTTAAACTTTGTCAAAATGTATGCATTTTTTTAGCTTGGCTCGTATCTTGGTGAGTCTGGAGGGAGCTCCAACACACAACAGGAAGCATGGCCAAGATAATGAAAATTAAAAGGAAGGTTTTGGTTTGCAGAACAAGTTACAAGATGTAATTCAGTCAACAATAAACTGCATTCTCAGACCATCCAGGTAAAATATTCCCTCCAAGTTCTCACATTATGCCTTTTGTCCTACTTCACAGGTCATAAATCCTGCTGAAAAGAAATGACATTTGTTAATGAAGCATGCAGGTTCATCTACAACATTAGCTACTTCCCTGTGGAAGGCACCTGTGAGAACTAAGCAAAACAGAGGGCATAGTTTCAAGTCTCCAGACCTTGGATTCTGCATCTGACTTTCCAACTCACTTAGCAAAAAAAAAAAAAAAAAAAAAAGGAACAGCAGAAGCTGGCTGTCAGCACTTGGATGATTTATTCAGTTCAGCATAATCTTCTGGGACAGAGCTCTCTCCTCTGGTCTGGCCCATAGCAGATCTGGCTACAGTTCTTACACCACCAAGAGAGCCCTGTGTAGACACGAGTGATTTCTCTTCTCCAGCCTATAAACAAAAGACTACAGTAACACTCCTACTTCCCCACAGAGAGTACCACTGCATGCAAATGCTGTATACAAACCTGTTTTGCTCTACAAGAGATGAGGCAGAAAAAGGCATAAAAATAGGATTTATCCACCTTCGTATTAAATTTATGAGAGGTCCGGGAAGCCCTCTGATGCCCTGAGCCATGGCCTCTGCTGGGGTTTTAGTGTTAGTGGTCATCATGAGATGGTAAGACCTTCCCTGCTTTGCCATCCCTCACTTTGTCTTGACAGGCGGAACAGAGGAGTACAGGCAGGGAGCTGTTCAGCAGAAAGAAGGGATATTCTTTCTCTGGCATAGTGCCTCACAGGTCCACCCATGATGCAGGGAGATGGTTCTCAGACCTGGCTGTCAGTGTCAAAGTGAACTTCAGTCATATTGAACCTGTCCCACAAATTCTCCATTAAATGCTTACCTCATTTTCATGCCTTGCAAAGGTTTGAGATGATCTCATTTTAAAACTAAACTGATTTCTGCCTTGATGCACAAGAAACATGGACACATAAGACTGAAAAACCTCAAGACTAGTGAACAAAAACAATGTGCAAGGCAGAGGCAAGTTAGATCCCCTGCAATAGCAACTAAAAAGCTGATCAGTTGCACAATTATTTACTGTTAGTAAAAAAGCGTTGTCACTATGGCAACGGGAGTATCCACCAGATTTGATTTCTCCAAGACATAGAATGCCTCTTGGGATTATAGAGAGTGAACTGAAACTATCAGAGCTTTCTGCAGTGTCTCTTAGGAAATACCTTCAATCATTTTCCACTGCAGAAAGTTCTGCCACATGCCAGTCATTGCTTTCAATGACTCCATGAAATCCTTCCATAACTCCACAATGAAAGGAAGGGGTATTGTAGTTACTGCCTTGAGTAATAAGGCCATGACAAGACTTGTGGAACCAAATGCCAGGGAACAGCAGTTTGTGCAACTTTTCAGGGCTCAGCTCCACTGTTCTAATTTCAACTCAGCTCCCTCCTAGGTCACATCACGCCTTAGGGGTCAGGGCTCCAGACCCAGACACTGCACCGTTGAAAGCTCCTGCATTCAGCAAGGATCAAGTCCCCATTCCAGTTCATATTGCAACACCAGGGAAGGCTCTTCCAGTGCAATCAAGGGGCCAAAAGAGGTAAGAGAAGTAGCAATGTCAAAAGAAATGCTTATGCATTTTTATGCAGAAATACTTTTACATGACAAATTATGCAGATTGATGGGACAATGCCTGCAATAAAAGTAATTCTGCTCCCATCTATCTTTTCATCTCCTGCTGAACAGAGTGTGCAGATGCAGAGCTGATGATATTAGTTTATTGACGGGACAAATCTAATGCCTCAAAAAGCAAGTTAGTTCTTAGATCAGCTACACGTTTGAACCTCTCTGAGGCCACATGCTTATTTCTGATGCAAGGGACTAGATCACAATATGGAAACAGCCCAAAGTTACATTAAATTACAACTAAAGGACAGCTCCACAACAACATGGAAGCCAGTAGACTTTCGTATTGATTTCTAAAGGAACTTGAACACAATTTTTATTTTAGCATTATGAGAGCACTAAATGTACATCAAGACACTGTTGCAAACCTAATTCATGCAGCCACATCTCCTGTGTTTGCCTTTAAGTTTCCTGATTGGAGCTCATAGAAACTTAGTCCAAAATGCCCTAAGAAAATTTTACAACAGTGCTAGAAAATAGCTCAACTCCAAGAACCATCTAGGTCTTCCCAGGATCCACATTTCAGAGTGGTCAGCAATGAGCCAGATGAGCAGCTCAAACCCTGTGCTGGGCCTAGAAAAAATAGTATTTCACAGAAAAAGAAAAAAGAAAGAAAAAAAGCCAGAACATTTTTGTCTCTAAGATAGAGCATAAAAGGAAAAAGCTCCCCACTTATTTTCCCTACTTTGATTTAAAAGACCTTAGACAATCAGGCTGCCCCTTGAAATGGTCTGTTATTTGTCATTTCCATCAGGTTACATATATCCTCAAACTAGTGTTTCTGATGGCAATTTTGCTCTACCATGCAAAAGAAAAGACAAAGCACTGAAATAACCAGACATTCTGTAAGTCTCAAAAAATGTTCTACTTCAAGAAAAGTGGATATTCAGACTTCATCATTATATCTCTACCTCAATAGCAATTTTACTAAGGATGGAGAACAGAAGAAACATTTTCCTCCTCTTTAACAGTAGAAAAGTAACAGAAGCAACTTCTTTAAAGCATGCCTTTAAATTTCTTTAAATTCTTAGCTTTCTTCAGAGTCCAGCCAGTAGTTCAAGGAAAGAACTGTCTGTTCCTACAGTGAGCTACACCACTAAGACCAAAAAAAGACCTGAAGAGTTCTGGAGCACGAATTCAAGATTGGTTCTGTTTACTCCTTCTGAAGAAGGTAAGTATAGTTGCCTGCCTTGTGAGGTAATATTAAAGCATCTTGCAGACTCTTGCAACCTGCTGCTGTTTTCATAGAAGAGGGAAAGAAAGGAGGGACAACCCTGTGGTCCAGGACAGTCTCCTGGCCCTTTCTGGGCTTGGGCAGGAGCAGCCTGTTTACACCTGGGGGAGGCAGGTGGGAGTCTAGGTGTCCAAGAGGATCAAAACAATGGAGCAGATGGAGGTCTTGGAAGCAGGAAAGCAAACACACAAAATATGCAAATTAGAAGTCTCAGGACTGCAGGACACAGGAACAAGAATGTCTGTAGCAGCTGAGCCAAATGCAGGTCCTTCAATATGCTGAGAAAGCAGCGCTAGTCATCACAGAAACAGGCAGCTCCTGAAGAGGAAGACACAGATGTCTCCAAGACTACAAGGGAATGGAGACATTTCAAAATCATAATGACAGGAGCAAACACTAGTGGCCAAGACCCACAGCATTTCGGTTGACATACTGCATTGTAGGGATATGTATAATTTCAAAGTTTGTAACATGATTCTGGAGGTTTTCATATCTCATGGAAGAGGTCATTTTGTCCTCTAGGATGTTATAACACTGTACAGCATTGATCTGACACAAGAACTTTTTGTCAACTCACACACGGAGGTAGACTTCTCTCATTCTTATTTTGAGGGACTCTGCTGCACCATATGCTACTCATTTTCCTTTTACTTCAAAACTGAGAGGTCTTAAGCAAAATATGCCTCGTTATCAGTATCTTGGCGGGGGTGGGGGGGGGGGAGGGGGGATGGGGATGTTGATGTTATTTGGGGGGTTTTTTTACCAGTACTTTCTGTGCAAGTGTGTCAGGTCCTGATTTGTCTCCTGCTGGGGAATGTGGACCTGCCTTTCCATACCTGGCCCAAGGCCTGGCCAAAGCCTTAATTATCTTTCTGCTTTTGACAGCTCCAATTTAATAGTAAATTTATGTTAGGAAAATAGAAAATACCTGGAAAGAAAATCAGGCTCTATGACCTCTGCAGACTCCCAGGATTTCCCATGCTGAAAAGAAACACTCCTGCTACCAGTTTACGCACTATGCACATTAGTAGACTGCTACCTTTGCAGGAATGATGGCCTCAGGAATTGTATACTCTGTCTAGCTTCCAGCTCTGTAACTTTTCTTGTGACAGGATAGGGATAACAAAGAAAAGCTTGTATATAAAATAAGGAACCAATAATTAATTTGGCCAAACAACTTATGGAATGTTTAGGTTTAGGGTGCAAGGTATATCTTCTTGGGAAAAGTAAGTTGAAGTTACCAAGCACCCTCTAGAAATTATGTAAAGAGGATTTTACTGAGTAATATGGATAAACAGAAACTATTCCCAGCTCAGGAAGTTCTCTGGGCTGAAAAATGGAGCACAGGAGAGCACTCAAGGCAAATCACCACTTCTCCCTAACCACTCACTCAGACCTCTGCTAGAGTCAGAGAACAGAGGGACCCTTAGTACAGACATTACTAATCAGAGCCTGGCGTGACAGACCCAGTGCAGCTCAGAAAAGTTACCTTAACCTTGTTCACCTGAAAAGCCCTAAAACATGGACAAAACAGATGTCACCTTGCCACTGAGATTAATGATGAGCTTCAAGAAAGAAGTCTTCTTTCCTATGGCATTTCATCCTAGGATCTTAGTGACCCCCAGTTTGGAGGATTTAAGTGAAAAAAAGAGGAGCAGTGAAGCCAAAAAAACTGTCCTTCCTCCTCAGTGGTCAGCTACAGAAGCCCACTGCTCAGACAGCTGAAAGTGAGGAATCTCTGTGGAGTGGGATTCTACATGTGGACACCACCCACCCTGCCCTCCCTTCCAGACAAGTACCAACTCCTTCAGATCCAAGGTTGTCAAGTTACATAATTAAAAGCTCAGAGTGAACACAGATTGACTGGGATCAGGAATGGCCTGGTAACATCAGTAAGAGCAAGAACACACCAACAGAGGAAAAAGATTAGCCCAATGTCCTCATTCGATACCCACAAGGACGAGCCAAAGAAACTCTCCCTTAAGAGTCCTGCAAACTGAAGGAGGTTGTTCCCTCAAGGGGATCAGGAGACCTAAAGTGTATTTTGGGGTAGTACAAAACTTATTATGCAGTATTCAGGGGAAGGCCTCTGGAATCTGCACAAAAGAAAGGATACAAGCAAGTGAACCATGAGAAAAGCTTCAGGAAGGAATTTGTGTCTTATTAGATATCAGAGAGCCATGGAAAACAATCTCAGGTTGCTCTGGGATTAACAGAGCTTATCTTAAATTCATTCAGTAGGAAAATTCTAGCTAAAAAACACACTCTGAAACTTTAATTGAAAAGTAGTCAAAGTGGAAAGAGTAAATAAAAACATCAAGTGTCAGAGCCTGGCCTAAAACACTGGGGGTATGAAAATACTTGTTTTGTAGGATGACTATCATACAATTTGGTCTAAGTTTTCCGAGTTATTTATGCCAAGTCCCTTCTTTACATGCACTCAAGTAATAATTAAATCTCAGAACTGTATGCACAATGCTTTACAATTTTCTGTGTGCATAATTTAAATTATTTCTAGAAAAAAAATGGTAACTGTGGATATGAATGCAATGTTTCAGCATGAAGTTTAATATCAGCAGGCAGGAGAGTAATTAGTTAATGGGCATGCAGAGTTTTGCTAAAAGAGTGAAAACATTAATTATCATTTCTTTTATTTTAAATTGCTCTAATAGACAGAGTCCTCCCAGAGTACATATAAAGATTTATTTCAATTCAGGTATTGTTTTATACATTGAAATTCAGGCTTGAAATTAGCTGTCGCCCAGGGAATTGGTAATGACTATTATTCTTAATGTGTTTTTTTTCCTTGAGAAGTAAATCCCATACTCTTGAGGAGTAACTCACAAAAGGCATTAGTGATTCTGCACTGCAGTTGTCAGCAAATGCACAAATTTGCCTAATTCAGCAGTCATTTTGAAGGCAAGTCTTTATTAAAATGTCCCTGGCCACCACATAAGCATTCACATTGTGTTTAATACACACTACACGATTTTCTTTGTCTCAGCAATTTACAGGATTGATCAAGTTCAGAGGAAGGTTACTCAAAAAACCCCAAATTAACTTCATGCAGAGACAGAGCACACAGGTTGGCAGCATAGCTCCAGTCATGTCATGGAGTGACAATAAGGGAATTGAATGCTTTTCATTTTCAGGAGCCATTTTCTGTATGGGAAGCTTTTGTTAAAGCCACACATGTAGCAGAAATTATATGGTGACAATCCAGGGCCAGCAGGAAGAAACAGGGATCTTTCCAGATAAACACAAACAGGAAACTCTCTCATGAGGAGTAATCACTTCAGGCAAAAACAGAGCTGCTGGCATATGATTTTGGAGTTACTGTAAATGTCATCATATCCAGCTTGTTTCCTGGCATCTCCAGTGACCATCATCTCCATATGCCAAACCTCAGAGATAGTAGCAGGGCTGTATTTGTCACCCAACAGCATCTTGTAGCTCACAGACAGCTAAAGACTGAGCTCTGAAGCTTCCACACAACCAGACTGAGCCCACCACAAAACAGGAGCTCTATTAGTGACACAGCATGAGTTGGTGCCCAGAAATATCTGATGCCAAATTCAAAGCTTTGTCCCTCACCCCTCAGTTCCCTTCCCTTCACCAGTCACTGTTACCACAAGGCATTTCCCAAAGAGAAGACTCTGAGGTACATCAGGCCCTGCCAAGGAATGAGATTTTTCTGGGAACAGCCCAGGTGACCCCTGCCAGGAAATTCAAGCTCCCGCTCTGGCCCCAGTTGACCTTTTACAAAAAAGTGATGCTGATTTCCAGAACCAGAGCTTCATTAAAGTACAAACTGTTTTCCATGGCATAGCTGCAGCATTCAAAGGGGGAAGGTGATATAACTACCTATAATGAGTGATATAACTACTGTAACTAGTTATGCTAGTTATCCAGCTGCCAGAAGAAACTATTCCCACCAGCAGAACAAGAAAGGAGTTGCTCAAGACAAGGTCTTACATCCTTATTCACATCTTGCATCACCACCAGCCTTCTTTGTGCACACATATAAACTGCATGATTTTTTTATTTCTTTCAGAGGCTATTAAGTATTCCCTGCACTATTTCCCAGGCAAATCTAGTAAGGTACCTAAACATAGATCCTGATTCTTACTTGCTAAAGACTTCACTATTGTCCCCTAGTTATTGTTTGTACTAATTAAAACCCTGTACACAGATAGAGTCAACACTGCAACGGACACTAGATTTGAAAGCACCTAAGCAATTCATCATACTGCTAAAATATGCAGACATGTTTCTCAGCACTAGAACATCTTCTTTCTAATTTAGAGGTGAATTAGGCATTGCTGCAAGTTTGTGACTCAAAGATAATTGCAAGACACTTTTCCTGGCTTCTTGTGTTTTCAATTTGTGATTACTGCAAGAAGTTTAATAGCAGCTGTAATTCTCTGTGCCGGCCCAGAAGTCCCCAAGGAGCAGGCCACAATGCCAGCTTCTCAGAAGTATACCACTTGCTTGCTATAGAGATCAGAATGTATAATGAATTTGAAATAGAATGTAATTAAGAACTCTTTCACTGATAACTATTTCCCTTCAGAACATTATTCAGAAAGTCTGAGTGTTTTGATCAAAACTGGTGAAGACCAATCCCCATGCCAAGTAGCAAGAGCTACTTCTTATGCCAATTACTTTCTTAAAAATTAAGAACCCTCATCAATTGTCTACTCACTGTAGACTAGGCTGAAACACAATGTTTTCCAAGTTATTTAATGTTGAGTCACATAGCTTAGCTCACAACAGACAAGTACCTAAATTCCCCATGAGGTAGGTTGGAATAAGGAAAGACAAATAGGCTTTTCAGAACATAGTCATTGGCCAATTTCTCATACTGAAGGCTAGAAAAAAATCCAAATGTTTGCTGTGCTGTGGGTTTTTTTCAAAGTTCTACCCGTGGTGCTAAATAGCCTTGAAAAACTGTTTCCAGACACTTGAACAGAAAAAGGAAAAATTCCTGTGTTTTGCGATATGATTGAGACTGATTAAAGAACAGCAGAAGCAAGACTGCAAGCAAGATCTTGGTATGGAGTTGTTGTACACCTGTGACAAACCCATATAGCCAGGATCAAAGTGTAGCTGACATAACTTAACCCTATTGCAATTAAAGACAATAAACAACTTCATCAAAAACAAGGTAGTCAATGTGAGAAATTTCTAACCCTACAGAACTCCATCAGCCCAGACCACAACTCGGGAGTTCCTACTGCACCCTACTGAACAGCCAGACCACAAATCTTAATTTCTATTAAATTTTGGGAGCACACCCATACAATTCCTCAACATCCCCCATACTGAGTCCCTTCAGCTTTGAAATGAGACAGCACAGAAAGTGCTGGAAGCACCTGGGAAGAGATCTGTCCCCACTGCCTGCATTCTACTGAGTCAAATTGGGCAAGAGTCAGTGCTGCACCCAGAAACAACTAGACTGTTCCAGTAGCTGGCTGGTCATCTCCTCAGACACAGAGCTGCACTGACAGGAATAGTGAAAGTATTTCAAATGTCATCCCTGACCATCACAGCAAAAGCTCCCTGCACTCAATGCTGCCAAGGTATTAAGAGAATTCTAGATTGCCTTCCAGTAAGTACTTCAGTGACTCTTCTTCATCTTATTCCTTCCTACAGAGCCACTGCATTAGCTACTGCTCCAACCTGAAATTCTTTAATTTCTTTGAAGTACATAACTCCCTTTAACACACAGTAAAGTTTTGTTGTACTTTAGAAAGCACATGTCCCTGGGCCAGAGTATCTCAACGATGTTAGATCACTAGTGATTCAGATGAAAGAGACTAAAAAATGAAGCAAAAACTGCTCTTGAAATCAAGGCAAACACATTTTTAGGGCATGGAAACAAGAAAGGGAAAATGGAGTCCCCAGCAGAGGAATACAACAGAATTATACATCAAACACCCCATCAGTGCAGGCAGATCATGAACGTCACTGCCAGCACCACCACACACTGGCTCCCAGCAATCATCAAACATCCTGAAGCACACTTGAGTACAAATAGATTTTGCATCTCCTCCAAACACAATCAGCTGCAAGAAAGCTCAAGGGTCCCAAAGATTCACAAATACAAACCACAAATTTTAGGCTTGAGGTTATATTAGAGTAATTTCAGATGAGATACAGGATAGCACAAACTCCAAAACTAGGGAAAGAAGAGTAATGACACTATTTTAAAAATAAAATAAAAACACTACAGAACACATCAACCTGTTCCAAAGCCTGTTCTCATGTTTCTTCACCCCAACTCTCCTATCAGCTCAGCATGTAAAAGCAGACTTCTCATGAGTCACTCCATGGTCTTTGTCTGACAGGGCATGTTATGCATCCTTAGAACAGCAATTTTCTATCAGGGGAGAGAAATGCATAATAGTTACCTGCACAAGAGCTCTAACAGCTTGCAAGCAACCATCGCATTTGCTTTCAGTACACTGGGCAGGAGCATCTCCCACAGTGAAAATGACTGTTCAATGTAGAAATCATCCTATACAGCAATGCTGCCCTGGGAACTCTCAAAGGGAGCTGACATGTACTAACACCAAAGCAATGAAGACAACATGGGTGTTTGTACTGTCCCAGCCGAACTTGCAAGGCTTCACTTCTCTTTGGTATGGCCTGAATGTCTGCATGGATATACATCACCATAATGGCATTTTTATGAGCACTAAGGGCAGTTCTGAAGAGCTTAACAGTGAATATTTGGACATGCTTGAGCAGAATTTTTGCCCAGAATTCCACAGATCCTTTGGGGACACTCAGATGAACCTACCAGTCACAAGAAACTCATAAAGGGTGGCTACCACTAAGGCTTGGTTTTGTCAGGGTCAAGTTGACGAACACATTGGAACAGTCTCACAGTTAAACCAAGAGCCAGCTCTGCATTTGGAGTTGAGATACATTGAAGCTGATGTTTTTTTAGTGTTTCAGCCAGGCCTTGTGGGTCACCACTGTTAAGTTTTTCATATGCAAGTTGACACTTTACACTCCTTTAAAGGGGTCATTAAAAGACTTCAGAGTGCTTTTCCTACACTTTAAAAGATGGAGTGTGGGCGGCTCCGTGGCGTAACGGAGAGCACTCCGGTCTCTGACTCCCAAGGTCACGAGTTCGAGTCTCAGTAGGGGACGCCTGGCAGTTAAATGCCTCCCTGCCATCCGATCCCGTCAGATCTCGGATGCTCAGCAGGGTCAGCCCCGGTTAGT
>JAWWEV010000169.1:26803453-26833622 GCA_035583235.1 Hafferia zeledoni
CTGCGCAGGCTCGAAGGGCACACCCACGTGGGGAGAGCCCTTCCCAAATCTTCGTTCGCGAAGACTGGGCCATTAAAATTAAAAGATTTTAATTTAATTTAATTTAATTTAATTTAATTCTACTGGAGAGACTAAAACACTTCATTTCTCCCTCTTTTTGAAGGAATATGAGGATGATCAGAGGAAAACAGCTAAACAGATGGCATGTATTATTAGAGAATAAAAGAGATGCCATTAACTTAACAGGCAGATCCTTAGTTTATTAGGAGACCTACACCAGGCAAAGCCTCCCGTAGCTCTGGAAGAATTTGAGTGACAGTAATTAACATACATACATCCTGTACTTCTGAAGAAAGCCAGGTACAGTTTAAGCAATGAGTGAGAACTGAACAGAGCACTCATTAATTGCAGTCACTTTTCAGGTTTTCTGAGCAATTCTGGTAAATACAGAGACAACAGAGACCACATTAAGCAAATCTTTGACTGAGGAAGAGAAAAAAGCTAAAACACTTAAACAAACGGTCTATTAAGCACTGGTTCAAAAGTCAGATCTGAGATGCATGGAAAATAAAGACAGATTTTTTTTCCATACCTAGGGGGTTTTTTATATCTAAACAGGGTGAAATATAACTCATTACCTTCAACAAGTTAAACTCTCTACAAAAAAGGGGCAAGATACTATGAGATTGATAGTACCTACCAAGACGACAAAACAAGAACATCCATTCTTGCAGCATATTTCCCTTTAAAATGAAAAAATAATCCACTGTCATCTATTCATTCTAATTAGCTGCATTTTCCAAATAAATCACTGTAAAATACAGAAATTAACTATTCCCTGCACAAGACGTCCAGCCTGTGTGCAAGTACCACAGACATTTCAACACCCATCTCCTTCACCCCCAAAAACCACACAATAAAACAAATCCATATCACAAGATGCTTGCCCCATCTTTACTTCTATTATTTGGTCCTAAACTCAACTATCCATAAAGACCTTTTCTTCAACACTTGGTACACTCATGTGCACTCAACAGGTTCTCATTGCCACATATCCTGCTCTGAAACAGAACTGACTCTGCCCAAACTTGCCCTTCTTCCAGCCACTCACACAGGTAACAACTCTGGTTAACCCTGCAGATCCACACTGTGGCAAGGAAGGAGAGCTTCAGGTGTGCTCCTCTACAGAGCTCTGGGAGGACATATCCTCAAGCCACTTCTTGTTCATACTTAAGTATCTGCCAAGCTGCCTGTTCAAATCCAACAGTTATACCCACACACATCCCATTCTTCATGCAGCACACTTGTTTATAGACATTGCTGAGTGTTTACCTATTTGCTCAACTTTTCAAAGTTGACTTGCTGAATAAGGTCTTCATCCAGTGAAAGACCATTATTCACACAGCAGTGTTTCTTAGAAACCAAAACATTATATTATTCATGTGGAGTTCTTCCATTCAGTCAGCCTCACCCTCCCAACACCTCATTTTTCCTATATAGTCTAGCACAGCACTTTCCTGAAATGGGGCATAAGGCTGATTTACTGATTTGTTTCTTCGAAGCCACTTGATATGTACTAGATTAAAAGGAGTCTACCACACAAAATAGCCTTTCCCCCCCACCCCCCCACTCTCTGCATTATCCTCCAGCTCTTTGATGAACACCTGCTCCCTGCTGAGTAAAACACTCCATTTACCATAGCCTGCAGAGAACCCTGCTACAGAACTTGGCTCTGTATTGCAGCACCCTGCTGTCTGCTCCAAAGATTACAGAGGAGTGCAAGTATATATGTTATACCTAATATTTAACATATCACCTTTCATTTGTAAATTGTCTGAAAATTCAAATTGAACTGACATGAAAGATGTCTATTACATATCCTTAAATGAAAACTTGGGTACAAGTTTCAGCTCCCCATATTGCAGAGTCAAACAGAGACCTCTGGCTACTGCTATAAACCAGCATGCTGATAAAACAAAGGGTTTATTTGATTATGAGTTATTGATTCACAAATACATGAAAAGAAAATAGTCATTTAGTATATAAGAGGAAAAAACAATTAACAGCACAAAATACAAAATTTGTACCCTACCACACAACAGACACTTTATCTCTAATTAGACAGTCTATCACTAATTAAGTAGTTCTGTACTGAATGAATTCTACCTTTACTTTTTGAAAAGTAATTTGTTGCATTCTTTGCTTATCCTGTAAAGCTCGACCTAATCTAAGTTTTACAGCCCCCGCTCCAAAACTAGAGTAAGTTTCAGCCTGCCAGGCTCAGGGGACAGCATACAAAAACAGTTCATTGGTCAATCTTCAGCTCAGAATTCATCCTGTGTCTTCCAACACATCTTCCAAGCATACGTTTCAAGTCAAACTGAAGTGCTAATCCAACAGTTACACCAATAAACAGAGTGAAAGTAGAAACAAGACTTACATCCTGGTTAGCACTACTTCTGCAGCTCCTGTCACAAACCCCAGGCAGAGAGAATAAAAGGATGTGGGACAGCAAGAACTTCCTATGACATTCTTGCCATTGGTTTTGCAGATAAACAGTTTTATTCATTACTTTTATTAAAAATCCTGTCAAGACAGTATTTCCTTTCAGGAGCACTGAAGCACCACCCTATCAGTGGGATTCAAAACACCTGATACTGGATGGTAACCCACACTGTGAGCTTTACCCAACATTATCTCCTCTACAGCAGCACTTTGCTAAGGCTCAGCACTACCTCAATGAATCTGTGTGTAAATGTTGTTACTGGAATTAGGTTTCTTCCAGAGGAAAACCTTGAATCACTGCAGGTTTTAATCACTGTTTTGGAACTGAGCAGAGAGGCAGGCACTAATCTAACAAGGAAGCACTTACATTAAGTAGACTATGAAGAGTGCCTGGACACAAATAGATTTACTTACAGAATCTCTTCCATATTGAGAGCCTCTTCCAATCTTTTCTCCTCTAGACTCAACACACCCAACCCTGTTTTTCATTTACCTTCCCTTTTAAGTTTTCCCTGTGCTGACAAAGAAGCTTTACTGAATCTCTTTCACTCAGCTTCATGTGCCTTTTCATTGTGATTATCTAACAGAGTAGTTAAATGTTTCATCTTTGTCTCTTAGCCAGAATTAATTGTTTTATGTTCCACATAGAGTATTTTCTTTGATTAATTGAAACACACAGAGGAAGCTATACAGTAATTTTATTGCTGTTTTCTATTTAGTAGCATTTTGTGTTCTGGATATTATCTGGCAAATGTGCAGAACTACAAAACAGAGTTGTTAATAAATATAAACTAGTTAGCATTGTAGCAAAACTAACACCAGTGCCATCAGTAAGGAAAGTCATGACACACTATGCATTACTCAAGGAATTTGGCTTTTTTTTCTGTTATTACTGCTGCAGAATTAAAATACAGTGCACTTTTTTGATGACATAATAGAAATGCATTAGGTTGTGTACACAGTGCCTGAGTTGTTGGATTCAATTCCATGGACAAATTTAAATCCTATGTGCACTGTTATTCTAAGTGCCACAAGTCAAACCATCAATAGCAGACCTCAGTGTACCTTACAGTATTTGAAATACAACTGAGGACTCATAGAACCATAGAATATTCTGAGTTGGAAGGGACAAAAAAGTATCATCAAGTCCAACTCCTGGCCCTGCACAGGACCACGCCAAGAGTCACACTATGTACCCGAGAGCATTGTCCAAATACTTCTTGAAATCTGCCAGGCTTGGTGCTGTGACCACTTCCCTGGGAGGCTGTTCCAGTGCCCAACCATCCTTGGGGTGAAGAACCATTTCCTAATATCCAACCTAAACTTCCTCTGACACAGCTTCATGCCATTCCCTTGTGTCCTGTCACTGGTCACCACAGAGATGAGATCAGTGCCTGCCTCTGAGTCTGCTTAGAGTCTTACCACAGTGTATGGGCTCTACAGCATGTTCTACATATTGGTGATGCTGATAATTTTGCCCCACAAGGGAAAAAAAATGTCTTTTTCCTGTTGGATGTAGATAGACCCTACACGGATCACCTTCAAACTTCACTACAGTAAAGCTCCCAGCTGTAAATACCCCAGATTGCAGCAAGCATTTTGGGCATGCCAGTGACATGAAAATGAACCTCTGTGTTCCAGTAGCAGCTTGTGCTTCCTTTCCTGTGCTTCCTTGCCTTGGGAAGTGAGTAGTTTCAACAAGTGCATTACTGCTCAGCCTCTACCTAGTCTTGATCACCCAAGGTCTACATGGAGGCTTCACTAACCAGCTCTCTGCGACCAGCCTTCCTCCAGTGCTGGTTGTTCTGATCACTGCCAGTCTGCTATGCCTTGAACCTCACCTCTGCATAAGTAAAACTGAAATATTTATGCAACAAAACCAGTCACAAGAGTCTGATTTTGTCTGTAAATCCATACATCATTCAAACTTCAAGCTTGCCCACAGGAAGGAAGCAAAACCAACTCTTAAGTTGAGATCAGTGTTAGTCAGAGGCGCAGGTACCAACATATGTATGTCTGGGCAAACTCAGTCTGCATCCATAGATACAGAGCTCATTTATAATGAAAGTACTAAATAGGCATATGTTAAAATCATTGTGCCTGGAATTTCACATCTAAATCATGAAAATTAGGGTGGGCTTTTTTTTTTTCATCTTTCTATGACACTTGCCACTGCTGCTATGAAAACAACAGTAGGATCAATTTGAAGCTTTAAGTGTCATGGACGGATCTTCAGTCATCATTCCTGTCCACTCTGTTTTCTAAATGGTAGCTAAAACTATTGCTTTTTTATTTTCCCAGTAAAGTGTGAAATTGTTTTCAAAACTAATTTGCACATTGTGTGGTAAGAATTAGTGTAGCAATTGACATCACAAAACCCTTAATAGTCCAGAAGAGAACGGATTTTGAAACAAATTGCCTAAATCTTCATAAGATCTTGAGCCCAAAGAGGCAGAGAAAATTACCAGAGAGGTTTAGTGTAAGCTTCCATTAAAGTATTAAGTCATATGTGGGAATATACTGCAATTAAATTAAAAGTAAACAGTATCTTTCTTTGCTTTGCAATGATAATAAATAGCCTGTGGTGACAAGATATGCAGTCTAAATCTCCTGTACCTGTAATTTTCCCCTTCTTGGAAAATAAGAGGAAGCTCAGAGATGCTTCCAATAGCTGCAGGCAAAAAACAGGCAAACTTGTATTTCTCAACCCTGCTAATACAGGTGCCATCAGGTGGGATTGGACCAAAGTGAAGTTCCCATCCAGAAGTGGCTTCCTCAAAGCACCTGACTTTCACCTCAAAGGGAGAACACACATTACTTGTTCTGGTCAGTTCCTTACGGGCTGTCAGGATTAGTCTCGAGGGGGCAGAAGGTGCCCAGGTGGATGCTTCTTGTCTAGAACTGTTCAGCAACTGATTGATTTTTCCAGAGCCCGGAAACCTTGAGAATATCTCTTTCTACCCTCTGCTGAAGCCTGATCTGCACCTGAGCCACTGTTTCCCATTCCAAGTGATCCATAACAAACCCACAGTGAGTTCTGAGTGTTGGCTGTGGCCTTTCCTTCCACAGTACTTAGGAGCATCGGCTCCACAGCATTTTAGCCCCCCAGAACCTGACAGAAGCAGTCAATGATCCAAAAGAGCACTAGAGGTACTGCGTAGTGGATGACTTGTACATCTAAGATATGGCAGCAATGGGCATTTCAGAAAGACAGAACTGGTGACAAAGCTACAAGATACTTGCAAGAGATGAATCCAGGAGACAAGCTCCTCACACGGCAGGTTCAGACCCATTCAGGAAGCAAGATCTCTGTCAGGCACATCTGCAGACAGGGACTGACAGCCCTGGAGCTGACCTTTGTCTCCCAGACCATGGCAGGGGTGGGGGCAGCTGGGCAAGGACACAAATGGCCAGTAGTGCCCTCAGGGGTTGAGAGCGTGACGCATCCCTTCATCTGAAAGATTACATTTGTAAATATTAATGCCATTATAAAAGCCTACAACAAATAATCTTCAGTTTTATGATCCCAGCAGCTTTCTGAGCTCCCCTTCAACTACTTGAACACCTGCAGGGATTAAACTTTTTCCACTTTGTTTTTTCATAAATATTGCTAGGCAATTATCTTCAGTACCAGATTAGGTGACCCAATTAATAGCTCACAAATGCTGGGAGTCTTCTTTGCTCATCATTAGTGCTCGGTTAGTTCATCAGTTGACTGAATTATTGTTTGCAAGTACTTTTGGATTGATTATCTCTTGTGGGGTATTTTGAGCTGTTTGAATCATTGCACACTGATTTCTTAATCTTAAATGGTAAATCATCAGAGAATTGGACTCTATCACATTTTATACAGTTTGCATCATTGACATGGCCACTTCTGACCCCCAGCTAGAGTGAAATGCATATTTCAAAGTAACCGTGTCCAGTATACAGGTGATGAAGACACAATTAGATCTCTGAAAACTCTGAAGTTTTCTCTCAGAACTGGAAAGTCAACCCAAACCATGCCCATTTTCTTTTCCCCTTTCCCACATCAGGATTTTTAGCTGAAACCTTCTCTCTTTAAGATTTACATAGCTGGGAGAAATTCCATTTGATTTGTGTGACATGATCTATGCTTGAGAATGCAAAACCTTTAGAGAATTAACATGCCAATAATCGAACATGCATTTTCCAGATGTCAGTTTTGTGAACAGGGTAATATGTACTCTGGTTTCTGGACAGAATCAGGCAAATACAGAGATTTCCTGAGAGCTGGAAGGCCAATGTGAGCCAGGGGTTAGAAGCTACAGTAGCTGGTTTCCATTCTTTGCCTCTCCCTTTCCAGGTATCTTCAGGCCTCTCTCATGTCTCTGAATTCACTGACCTCATTTACCACTGCCCATCACCCAGGGAAAAAAATTGTTTAGCAAAATTATGCAAGAACGTGGCAATCTTATGGAATATTTTTCAAAACAAACATCAAACATACAAAAGAAAGGGAAGGTATTATTATTCAATTTTAATTCTTCTATTCTTCTGCAGAACACAAAGTTGACAGCTATTGGGTTGCTTTTCTACAGCATAGCACTGTGTGTTTGCTTCTTTCAAATTGTTCATCACTGTTTTGATGGAGAAAAATCATGTCTAGCATTGTGGGATAAATACTGCAAGATTTCCTAAAAGAGAGTTGCACCAAAGAATATTCTCTCTGGTATGAGGAGACACATTTGCACACATCAAACAACTCACTGTTTCAAAAGTCCTATGTAGAATCTGCCATTGGTAGCATGATCCATCCCAGGGCTATTGTGTTTTTCTGCTCCTGGATTTTCTGGAAGTAGCAAAGCTGTATTTTCTGTAAGTAGCAAAAAGAAACAACTTTATTTTTAAAACCTCAAATGACAGAAGATCAATATGAAATCTGCAGGAATACAATCTTTCATAGTTGTAATACAAGCCTTTTTCAAGAATGAGTTCAAAGTGCACTTCTCAGACTAGCTATTAAAACAAACACATTTCAGCTTGGAGATGAAAGTCTATGATTTTTGCCAAGTTTTGCCAGGATTTATTTTGCAGTATCCATCATGCTACAATGAGTGATTCTAAACATCACATTTCTCTTTGCAGCAGCCTCCAGCGGTAGGAACCAGACAAAACACGATCTGTTCAGTCACATCTTCAAAGCAAACATCACAACAAACATGCAGCATTGCCACTGCATATGGAACCAGCTGGAGTACTAATTATTAACCATCATTGTGGCATTTAAGTACATTTCACAAAGGAAAATTTCCAATTGGTACCCAAATATCCCCAACCTCATTCCAAAGTTCACATGAAATGTGGCCCTAATAATTGTCCCACTGCTTGTTATAGTAGTAATGCCCACTAATTCCCCCAGCTGGGAATCTTGCAGATCACAGTCACTACCATGAACACCACTTTTTGTTCTGTGTAGACACTGTCAGCAATGCAGACAAGGTGGTCTTGGGGTGAAGAAAATTTCTGAGCCTTGTCAAAGTTAAAAATAGAACATTTGGTCCTCAAATAAAGTCACATAGCAGACAATCAAAGGGACATCTGTAGCCCAGAGCAGCAGAAAAGCACTCAATAGATAATTGTCTAATTAATTAATTGAAGACTTCTGGAACATGTGAAGACATGAAATTGAAGACTTGAAAGTGCCATTGAAGATCTGTAATTGTTGTGGCTTCACAGCCATGAAAGTGAAGCATTTCATATCCATATGAAGGAGCACATCTTCCTTCCTGGTATTTTCAGCTCCCAGGAGGTCCTGCCAGTGCTCCCTCCAAGGGGTTTGCAACGAGCTTCAGCAGTTTAAATATTAGTCAAGCAGGATGTTCAAAGTGACATAAGGGATTTATAGGCCCAAATTCCATTAATTGTAGAAAGAACTGAATGCTCCAAAACCTTAGGGACCATCAAGCATTTTGCCCTCATTTTCAAGTCTAAGATTTCCTTTCAAGGAAGGCTTTTGGTAAGAGATGCCATGGGGGAAGGCACTGATTTGCAGCTATTGCTGAAGAGAGCTGATTACTACAAGCAATGAGTATGTGACTGTTCCTTGTGGTTTCTTGTTAGTCCTGTGTCCTGCTTGTAGAGGTGATTTTTGTATCACTTCTAAGCCCCCTGGTGCAGATGACAACTGCAAGGTGGGTTGAGGAAAGACTATCTGTGCACAATGTGCTGGCAGAAGCTAAGGCATGAAAGTTTTAAATCACTTGCCTATGACAAGCAGAAGGACTCTGTGGCTAAGGTTTACTGACTCTCTGACACAGCAGTTTTTCACTTTTGGCCATTCTCTCTCTGCTTGCTTCTACCAGGTGAAGTGCTACTAGAAATGAAACAAATGACAGCACAAGCTCACACACTTTATTACTGATGAACCCAAGGTGCTACCACAACCTTCAGTTGTTTATCCTTATGATTCAAGGAGCACAAGTATTTAAGTCTCAGATTTTATTTCTGCTTTTTCTAAAGATGGAGATTAGCCAGGTTACCATCATTTTCCATTGAACTGCCAGGTCAGTCATAAGAGATTTTACAGGAATTTACTGAGACAGTGGTACTTTCGTCAGTCCCATTGCAGATGCAGATGAGATTACTCCTGCATAACTTAGGTCTTTCTGAATTTCCGTCAAATCTGGCACACCACAGAGAGTCACTGGAGGGCTCCTGCATTACAGCTCTGCACAAATATGTAGAAGGCTCTGCTCAGCAGTGCTGTGCTTCCCCTCCAATCCTGTGGTCCTTCTCCAGGACTATCTTCCCTCTGCATGCAGGGACAGAGCACCTTATTGGTGCTAGCCAAGAACTTCACCAGAGGACACAGCTTTGACAGGATTCTCTTAGAGTATTTTGAATATTCCACAGAAGAGCAGACTTGGGATGTGTTTGAAGCATTTGTTAACCTCAGTTGCCAGTATTGGAAAGTCTCAGTAGCAGTGACCTCACCTCCTGCCTTCTTCCTTACTCAGATGACAAGAAATATCTCCTCTCAGGGTTATTTCCCTTGGTGCTTTCAGACAATTCCATACAGGAACAATATTAAAAGGAAAAAAATAACCAACTCCTTTATTTATAAAATGTCTAAATGTGGATTTATTTCTGAAGAAAGTAACAAGAAAACTCCATCTTTCTGCCACACAAGCTCTTTCTCAAGAAACGGGTTCAAAGTACCTCCAATGTCCATGTAGTTTTCAGAGTTCTCTGCATGGACAATTACAGTCATTGAGCACTTCAGTTCAGTGGCCAAGCCAGGAAGGTAACCCAAGTGCTTAATTTCTGAACGAGTAGGGAGAAAAAACTCTTTTAAGTACTTAGGACAGTATTAAGGTGAGCAGGAGGGATGCACTCACAGGTCTGTGCCCTGGCACCAGGCAGAGATTGGACCCGGCAACCCACACTCACAGTTTGCCCTTGGGAAGGGCCATGGGCACTTCTCCATCCTGTTGGACCCATGAAACACTCATCATGTGTTTCAGGGGGTAGGACATAGGGAAATGAAAGGATGAAACCACAGCAAGTGTCTGAATTCAAACTGATTTTTGGAAGAAAAGTCCTAATTCCTTCACAAATCTGGCAGCAGGTAATAATGGTGCTCTATAAGAGCAAATGGGTAACATTGCCCAGGTTTAAGGGGTCACAATACACTCTGACCAAGGAGGAGGGACTCTGCTCCTGCACACACAGCTATCACATGCAGGGCACAGCCACGCTGCCCAAATCTCGTCGCTGAGCAAGACTTGATTCCTGTTATACTTTCTTTGACTGGCTGAGTGTCACTGCCTGTCACTGCTTAAAACCTTCTCTGTAGCAGAAGTAAAGGATAATAATGGCATTTGCTTTAAAAACTATCCTGCAGCAGTATAAATTATCCTGCAGCAGGAAAAATTATCCTGGGAGAGTGTGTTATCCTGTGGCCACCAAGCCAGAGGCAGCCTGTGAGAAAACTTGACTGTCAGAAACAGTAAACTTCACAACTTATTTCAGTATCACAAACAATAAGCAATAAACTTCCTATTTATATAAACCACCAAAAGGCCTATTCTATGCTAAATATCTCTTTCACATACACTGATGGACAGCCCAGCACCTACTGCAAAGGATCAGCTGCAGAGAAGGAGTAGCAGTTAGAAGATAAGAGGGGGAGACACAGGTGTAAAATATCAAGTAGGATATGGAAATAGAGCTCTCCTGCATATATCCTTATGAAAGGAAAGAGATCATCTGGTTAGTGTGAATTGGAAATCCACTGCAAGCTGGTAGGAGGAAATGGATGTCATTTTGCAGGACCAATTCACACAAAGACTAACGAGCCTTTGAAACTCTTTGATGCCACAGCACTGAGGGATACACTGAGATCACACAACAAAAGCTATCCTGCATTTCTGCCTGTGTTCTCAGCCAAGAACTTGGAGATCTGGGAATAAAATTAATTTTTAAGGTGATCCATTTAACTGTTGTGCCTTAGCACAGGCCCCTGGCTGCTGTCAGGGGGAGGATGACACAGACCTGGTTTTCTTCCAGCTGGACAAACTGTGCATTTTGATACTTCACAGAAACTAAAGAGTCATGTTAAGAGTTGTGTTTATTATATCTGCAATATCACAGATAACTCACTTTGTTTCAGGTCTCCTGAGTAAATGAAAATCCTGGGTTCTTGCCCCTCTGGAAACCTAATTCCCTCAAGGACTTTGGAAAGGTACTCTGCAGAATTAAAATCCTCCCCAGGGAGATTTTGTAGGTACAGTAACACTGTTTTGAGATCCCTGCCAGTCAGCTCATGCCATACAAAATCCTTCCAGAACTATTTAAAACAAGCAGACTGGAGAGTTTGAAATAAGGAAAATGTGAGAATTGTGCAAGTGTGCAAGTATTTGATAATCTGAGAGTCTGAAAAATTTATTGATTAGCTGAGTCAAGAATCGATTTCTAAAGCAGCAAAACCAGCAAACTTCCTTTTTAATTTGTGATAAGCAGAAACAAAGCTATAAAGAAACTTGGATATCAGTTTTATAATAGGGTCTGTAAGAAATTCACTAATAAAGGAGTATTAAAAACATATTTAGTGAAGTTTTTTGGTAGAGATTCAACAAACTGAATCCAAGAGCTGGAGCAGAGTCTAAAATGTTTTTATGAATTCATAAAATAGTTTACAGGATCTCATCAACAAGATCCTGGAAACCAAATTTGAAGCCTGAAGCCAATTTTTTACAGTTTATATATAAAAACAGAACCACAGGTTTTTAATGACAGTGTTGACACATTGTTAACTATAAGTGAAGCTGGAAATGCTAAAAACAGAGAAGGTAAAAAATGAAAAGAATTTCCTGAGTACTATGAGTGTTTATATGTTTTCTGTTGTTTTACCTGGAAGCAAAACCATTAATTGAAACAAAGACAAATGGTAAATCACTGCTGAAATCCTCCTTCATGTCACTTGAAATTAATAGTGCTCTTTAAAAACCCCTTTGAATGAGGACAAAGTTATAACCTGACTGAGGTGCTCCCAGCACTCTCTTTTTACCATTTGTTTCCTTGCAATGTACTGATGCAGCCCTTTTTGTTTCCTTACTGGAAAGATAAGGGATTGGTGCATTTGATGCTATATATGTGGTACTGCTATTAAAAAAGGCAAAAATAATACTATAATTAAAAAAAAATACTAAAAATATTTCCAAGGCATACAGATCATATAGAGGAGGAAGACAAAGAAATCTACCTAATAATTAATGTAATTTTCACTTACTTAGTCAAGTATTATTAGTTTTCCTTTACAAATATTATGTTTAGGAAAACAACTGCTGTAAAATTAAATACATTAAAGTAGTATTGATTCTCTTGTTTCACAGAGACATTCATGATTGGTTTATCATGCCAAGAACATAGAGAATTCATTGAAATGGCACCATTTAAATTAAAAAAAATACAATTTCACCTCCTCCCTCCTTCATCAGTCTTCAAGTACTGTGCCTTGCATGAGCTGATAAAAGATTCATTGCAGCCATGCTGTAACTGATTGCTGTAACTTTGTATATTTGACTGATGTATATGAAGAAGCAGCTCTGAGACTCTCAGGATTAAGAGATCTATTCTTTGAATTACTTCTCATTTCCATTCAAAGTCCATGCAATTCTTTATAAGGGCTCTTCAAAAGAAGTTCTACAGGAAAAAGCCAGAAAATTCACAGTAAATTAAAACTCGGCGGGGGTGAATTCATATGCGGTAAAGCAAGGAATTAAAACAAGAAAACTGGTTCCACTTCTACATTTTTTAAAAAAGCAGAACAATTGTGACCCTACAATAATGATAATTCTCATTGCAACACAAAGTTAAGAGTTTCAAAGGCTGTCCATGTCTGGTAATTTGTCTAAGTATGGCCTGAAAAACTAAAAATAATAGAGATCCTACATATCTGCTCCCATTCTCAACAGGAACAAAGTAATTGAATAATTTCGGTTGGGAGGGACCTCTGGAAGTCAAGTGGTCCAACACCACCCACCCTGCCTTGACACAGGGCCAGCTTAGGTCAAGCTGCTCAGCACCTTTTCCAGTCTGGAGTGTGCCATCTCCACAGAGAGAGATTCATCAGCCTCAACGTGCCCTTGCTGCAGGATTTCACTGCCCTTACTGTGGATATTTTCCCTGACAACTGAGAGGATTTTCCCTTCTGCAGTTTTTGTCTGCTTCCTCTTGAGGGCAGGGTAGAGCAAGCCTTTGCTTTGGGTATTGAGGAGGGAATATTTGGTGCATTATTCAAGATGTGGCCCCTTAAGTGTTCAGTTGAGGTGAAGAAGCTGGAGCTCTCAGGGCAGTTTGCCTTCATGGCCTGGGCACTGCCTGGTGCATGAGAAGCTTGATGCCCAGTCAGGCTGTGCCAGTCCTTTTCCATAACCAATTTCTATATAAAAGGTCAGTTAGTGCCACTGAGAAATAACTAACACCTCTAGCATGTCTAACATCTGTACTCCCTGAAATTCTAGACAATTCCAAGATTGCCTTTGTATATCCCATATACTACAAAAAAGACAAAACAACACAAAAGAGGGATTTTTTTAATTTTACCCTGGTCTGTTGTTGTCTTCTTAGAAACCATTGATCCAGTGTGGCTTTAGAAGGCATATCTGGAGAAGTCCAGCTCGAGAAACAATTAATCCAGTGCCTTTCTCAGAATAATTGCAGTAGATGAGAAATTTGAGTAAATATCTGATGCCTCTCTTAATTCATTAAGTGCCAATCTCTACTATGTGTTTTTAAATGACCTGGAGTTGAAACCCAAATTCTTCAGCTGGGTGTGATAAGTAATTTATCTAACACCTGGTATGTAATTGGCCTGCAGTTTGCTCGGAGCTTATCTCTTTGGGTGAGCCTCTGTGATTCTGATGACTGGGAATAAACTTGAAATTCCTGCACAAACAAGCAGCACCCCCTGTGGACTGACACTACACCAACAGTCCTTTCAATCACTGTTCTGCTGTCCGAGCAGGTTTACACATCATGCCTGTCTTCACCCCCCTGCTCCCAGGTCCACACTTCTGCATGGAGCTCTCTCAGTTCCCGCACTACCCCTGCATCTCCATCTTCCTGGATTAGCCCTCTCTTCCATCAGTTCAGCATCTGTCAGCCACCAATAATGTCCTAAGCATGGGAGAGAGAGTGAGGGTTCTATGGGTATTTTTACTTTGGGTTGCTTCCTTTCTGAAACTCTAATCTTAGATTAAGTTTACCTAAGGAGGCAAAGTTTTCCCACAAAGCAAAAGGAGAGGCAGAAGAAAAGAAGAGGAGGAAAAGAGGCCTTAATGTAGCCCTTCATGGTTCAACACTACTCCTGTGCAAAGATGGAAAGATGTTGCTTAATTTTTAGTCCTGCCCAGAATTTTGGAACGGGTGTTATGTTCATATTCACTGAGTTGCTGCCATTTAATGCTGTCTCAAATTGTTAAGCAGATTCTGAATCCTCTGTGCTGATGGATGAGGCAATTCTGTCTTTACGTAATTCAGAGGAGCCACATGAGACTTAATTAATATTTATAAAGCATTCAGGATGCTAAGTTGAAAAGGATGATGATACAAAGGCTCTATAAAAACACTCACGATTTTTCAAATTCTCTGATGTCGCAGGTCAAATTAAAGACTCATTTTCGCCCTTCATTTTCCAACAGCAATTGTGTCCCCTATGGGTTGTGTGGAAACAGTCAATGCCCAGAAGCCAGTAACAGAGTGAATTTAAAAAGAAACAATAGCCTATTTGTACTCGTAAAGGATGGCAGCCCGAAACCAGCAAAACCAACAAAATGTTATTTCCTGTGAATCTGTGAATCCTCTCTCCTCTAAAACCTCATTGTACATTTTCCCACAGCCCTTACACCTCCCATGGGCCCAGGGCAGTACAAGCAGTAGTGGATCCAAGCCCACCGAAGGGCTGGTCAGCTGGTGAGTGCAGTTCAACTGCCCGACTGCAGCACCTTGGAAAAGCAACAGAGTTGAACTGTGTTGTGATGATACGATGCTTGTTAGCACAGCTGCAACTACTCTGGCTTGTGCAAGTTGGTTGAAATTGTCTGGAAAAGAAGACAGACATGCCAGCTGTCTGAAGAACCTCATTTCTTAGAATTGCCACAAGCAGATTGGACTGGACTGAGGCTCTTGAGGCCTCTCAGTGATATCTGGCTTCTACCTATGCCTCACTTGCAAACAGCTCTTGGTGACAGCGAAGAAATAAAACGCTGTTTGACTGAGGCTGGAGCAGAGAGGAAACAGTCCCGCCCTGCTGCAGGGCAATACCAAAGAGATGCAATCGGTATCACAGTGCCAACAGCAAAGGCACCAGACTGGAAGGGATGTGTTACAGCTGGCAAACATAAGCACCAGTTGGAGAAACATCACAGCCCATTGGGAAACATACGTGTTTATTTTTCAGGTCGCATCTACCACGCAGAGGAAAATTACAGAGAAAGAAAGTGTTTGTGCGTGTTTGCCTCTCCACTCAGCCATGCCCAAAAAGGGAAATCATCAAGCACATAGATTTGTCTAATGTGGAATGATTTAACAGCATATGGCCTAATTCAGCAAGTAACCTGAGGCAATCTGCCCCCACAGCAGCCCAGCAGTGCAGTGCTGACACCATCCAGCCTACAGGCAACACTCCCTGGGGCTCCCCATATGTGACCACTTCTCCAGAGCAGCCACCTCCTCTTGCTTGATCCAAGCACTGCTCCCAACCCTTGTAGGGGGCTGAGGGGTGGAATGCAGCTGTTTCTAAGGCAGAAAGTTGGAAGTTGTTTCATTTCTTAACATGCAATCCCCACAGCTTCTGCCTGCAGACATTCAAATGATGGTGTCCCTGTTCTGCATCAAGTCAAAGGATCACTGGGACCAAGCTCCTGACCTACAGCCCCTCAGCACTACCCTCTGACTGAAGCAGGACACTCGTGGTCCCATGTTGCTTTCCCTTTCCTCCCTTGTGCCAGCTCCAGCATGGTTTTGTTCCACCAGCCATCCCTCTCTGCTCCTGGTTGCTCTGCCACTGTTCAGCATCTCCCGCCAGGCTGGAATGTGCCACAGCTGATCTACACCACAGCATGTGAAATTTTTTTGTCCCTCTTCTCACTGTTGGGCCACATTCATACATACCCCTGTCACACACTGCAGAAGAAATTTTGTTGCTGTAATAGGCTTTTCATCCTCAATATCCAAATTGCCCAGGGTGCTCAATGCCCTGTTGGGTTACAGAACAAGCACCTCCAGCAGGAGCAGCAGGGCAGACCTGGTGCACAGACCGAGCAGGCAGATGCTTGGAGACAGGAGATGAGCAGTTGTTCTTCCAAGCTGGAGTTACCAGTAGCACCACCTGCACTGCTGCCAGCTGGGCAGGTGAGCAGAGGGAGCTACTCCTCTTGGATGCTCAAAAAGCTGCTGGATCCACAGATAATGGAGTGAGAGGAAAAGGAATGCAAGACAGTGAAAGGAAAATGTGTGCTGCAACAAGATAGGCCTGAAGTGAATAATCTGGGGACAGATTAGCTCATACAAGAGCAGCTGAGAGTTTTATAGCTGCCCTCTAGTGGCTGCACAGATTCCTAAATCTCCTCCAGGCTGGATTAGCTACTATTTCAGATGGAAGAAACCCTACTAGAGTCTCACTTGTGCAAAGTGACCACTTCTGTCACAAGCAGGTTAAGACTGAGAAATTGACTCGTTGTCAGTTTTGATTAAAGGAGCCAAATTCGGATCCCAAAGTTTAGATGCAGAATAATAACAATAGTATTGCTACTAAAACTGTCAGCAGCCCAGGCTGCAGAGGACAGGCCCAGGGAGTTAAACACTGATGTTTCCAGCTCTGAGCACACCTTTGGATTTATGATTTCTGGGCTGGCAGCCAGAACCATGCTTCTTCTCACTTTTAAACCATCTCTAAGGCAATTGCTCTTTTCTCAGTCTAGGCCCAGGTGTGAGCTCTGCCCTATACAATGTCTGGAAGGAGCAAAGGGACCAAAGGATCCCGTCATTGCTTTATTTGCCACATCTGGCTTTTTGGGCTGTTGGAAAACTGCTGTAATTGCTACAGAAACTTAAAGTCATAAAGCTAAGATGACTTAAAAATACTGGTGTAAGGTATTCCTGCGCTCCTGTCAATCTCTCTGCATCAGTTGTTCCTGTATTCAGCTTGGCTCTTCTGCCCTGTGCTGGTGGTGCTTTGCAGGGAGCTTGGTTGGGACTTCGATGTGCCTGAAAAAGTAATCTGTAAGAAAAGGGGATGAAGGGAGCAAAGATGCAGAATTTCATTCAGCTGTGCTCCCAGCAAAGCCTCAAACCAGTTGACTAGGAGCAGGGAACATGGGCACGGGGGAGGAACTGAGCAGGCAGAGGGTAGGGAAAAGAGAAGGATTTGTCAAGAATCAGTATGAACAATTCCTGGGCTCCACAAAGCCCAGCAACCTCCTGGCTATCTCCTTGTCCAACCCCACATCAATGAGCTGTACAGTAGTGAATTTGCTGTCTCTCCCTTGCCCTGAGGGATTTCTTAAATTCAGGGAACTCCTCCGTTTTTCTTGAGGGCAGGTTGAAATCTGATTGCACTAGTGGGGGCATCAGAAGGCTTTTTAGTTACAAAACTGTGTGCTGATGAATTAGGATGCTCACTGGTGTTTTAATCATTCTTCTTTGTGATATGCTTGAGATCATGAAAGTTATCTTCACCAGGAAAAGCCTGCAGAATATTTCAACATTAAATTAAGACTTCCAATGCTTTGCAGGATATTTGAGAGATGTTGTGGTACTGTGAGAACACACCTTGTATCCACATTCAATCAAAGTCTTGAAGTTGCCCTGCAGCATCAGAGGGAGGTTTACACCTAAAAGGGGATAAACTGAGCTGGCAGCCCTGCCAACCCCTCTCATTTCCACCTACCTTGAAGAAGATCCAGTTCTCTGCCTTCCACAGCTGTAGAGGGGCATTGGTTTGCATGGGAGTGAGTGTGTGATATAAATCTTCAACCCAGAAGTCTGGCCTTGCATCTGGGACACTTCCAAACTTGAGGCATGCTTAGTTTTGGACTTGGAGTGCTGCTTTGTTTCTTTAAAAAACCTGTCTGGACCAGACGAGGAGCTTCTCTCCTAAGGCACATTTTCTCTTGAAGCTGGGCAAACACCACACAACGGCCACAGGCATTAAAAGTGGTCCTTCAAGGTGGTGGTGTTTGCGCCTGGTGCCAAACACAGCCTGACTCCTGCAACTATAAAAATCAATCACAGCAACAGATAAAATCAACTCCAAATGAAGTGCTTTCCATGTCCAGCAAATATTGCGTCTGGCTGCCAAGGAAATGATGCTTTGTTTCTAAGGGACAGTCTGGGGGTGAGGTTTGGGAATGGTGCTGTCCGGGCCCTCAGGGGGAATAGCAGGAATAGCAGCTGTAGACGAAACTCCACCGCCATCTGCTGGGCACACTGGAGGTGGAGCTGGACTGATCTGTGTGTGGCTATGAGCAAAATGACAAAATCCCGCTAAAGAAAAAAGTTTAAAAGGCTGGGATCTAAGTCCTTAATCCCGTTTTCCAGCCATTTGGATTTTTTTTCTACTCATCGACATAAGTGGCAACTCCACATCTCTTTTGGAAAGTCGGATTTTATTTCATTTTGGCATGGTCCTGATAGATCTGAGACGTATTTCTTTCAACTAGAGTCTGATGCAAAAGCAGGCAAAGAGTGGGGGGAGAATGTTTTCTTGCAATTTAAACAAAAACCCCTTGTGTTGTTTACATAGTAGTTAGCAGTCAGACTCAAAGTTAACCCCTTATATGAGAATGAGTTGGGAGAGAGAAATTACTGTACCGGAGCAGACAGTCACACAGCATTACCTCCTGGGTACCAAAGGACTTTCTAATAAACACAGAGCATTAAATGCTCTTCCTAGGGCAACGTTTGGAGACTCAGAGTCAGGTGCTGAGTTCCATATCTCCATGTATCAGACTGACATCCCTCCAATCCTCCTTCAGTGCACAGCTCTCCCAACGCTGTCTGCCCTCTCACTCTTCACCTCTTCACTTGATTTACAACAGCCTGGTCACTTCCCTGGGGATTGTTATCTCCAGGAGGTACTGCATACCCAGAATTTCCTGCACCAAACCCAAGTTCCAGGGTATGCTGAGTCTGCAGCAGGGCATGACAAACCAGACTATTTCAACAGGAACATCTCAGGCCTGCTGCATCGTTTAGATCTGATTCTTTAATAAATGAAGAAGTGAGGGTTTAATAAGAGATAAGGGAGCCTTGGACTGCCTTGCTCAGACTAATCTTTTAATGGTTGAAAATGATAGACAAGCTGCTCCAATTTCTTATCTAGCATTTTGCTTTGAATTATTAATAACCAATTTGTACTTAATTTACTTAGTCCAGAAAATTAACTACATGTGTCACTGATTCCAACATTCTTCATTTTTATTGCCTTCTGCATCGACAAAGGAATAACTTCATATAAACCAATTAAAAGCCAGAAACACACACACACACAACCTCCTGCTCTGGTTTGCTCTCCTAACTCTCTGGAGTATATCCAGAAATACCAGCTTCTAATATTTCTACATTTCTTTGCTTCAGACTTCCTTAATCTTCAACTTGGGTTAATGATTACAGTTGGTAAAGGGATAGAAATCTCCTAATATCTAAACCAGTTTTCCTAGACTCTTGGATAAAAAGAATCATTTGGGGGTAAAAGGGACAGAATCTGCAGTTTTGAGGGAAGAATGGAGGAGTTTTAAAACCGAGCACCAGAATGAATTCACATTAGATCTAAGTACTACAAAAAGGTAGACACAAGGTATGTATAAACTTCCCTCATTCACTTCATTATGTGTAATCATTTCCTTTGGAGTTAAAAATATTTTTCAAGGAATGTGCCCTGTTGTATGGTCTCCTCAAAATATAATTTCTTCACACACTATTCTGCAGGGTTAAAGTTCATCACATTGGGTCAAGCTGATCATTTTCAAAAGTAACAAATAACATTTATTCAGGAAAACAAATATTACTGGACTAATCAAGCTGGTCCCCAAAAGGAAGAGTAGATTAATTATATTTCAATGACAGGTGAATGAAATGTCACAAATATTTCAAATCCAAAAGTTTTTTTGAAAGATTTTATAGAAAACTTTTGACAAAATATGTTGTGCCTTTTCAACCCTCAAACTGAAGAAAGCCATGACTTCAGTGCAGTTTTTCTTCAGACTTAATTCTTTCACAAACACCTTGCCAGAATAAGAAAGCACAGGGAGAAATATACCTGCTTTGTAGCAAATAATTTTTTAAGGATTTTCTGATAGGAAAAGAAAAAAAGATAAAAAATCACTCATTAATTTTAATTACCATGTCTGGATTTTCAAGTACCTTATTTTTATATTCCGGGGGTTCTGTTTGAATGAAAAGCTGAGTCATCCAACTGAATAATTGCTGTTAAGAAAGATAAGGACCTGGGAACAGGAACAATCATGAGGATGAGAAATGTCTAAACTTGTAGCACACTGGAAGAAGAAAATGGGGAAACTGGAGGCTATAAATGGCCAGCCAGACAGCAAGCCAAAGGGAACAATCTGAGGCAAAGGTGCTGAATTATGATAATTAAGTTTAATGAAGGGGAAATATCAACATAGAAAAAGGCTTTTGCAGCTTTCCGACAGGTAGTAGTTTAATTGGTCGCCTCCATCCTGCAGAGACAAGAGGAAGTTTGACTCCAAAACAGCTGAGCACCATGGAGAAAATTAGGCCTCAGTTGCATTTCAAAAACACATATATTAACATGGCCATAAGGAGAGCCTGTGAAACCTTCCACAGATACACAAAATGCTTCACTGGGGAACAAAGCCAATCCACCAGCCCTTCCTTAACCTCATCTGAAGAATGACAACCAATAAAAGATGTGACATTGGTTTTATAGACGTGCTCCAGCGAGGGGTTAACAAGTCATCTCGGGTACCAATTACACAGCAGCCCTCGCACAGTAAAGAGCTCTCTGAAAGAGGCTGCTTAAATATTTGGAGGGGGGAATCCTGAAAAGTCTTCCAAAGAACATGCATTATGTTAAAATCGTGACACTGTCAATAGCGGCATTTATAAATGTTATTTTCTTTGGGTAGACACAATCACTGGAACCAGAACTCCTGAGATAACGCAATACTCCAGGTAGCAGTAAACTCGAAACTCAGGAAATACCACTTGGTATTTCCAAAGCTGTGCCAGGGTTAAACTGTAAACTGTTAACAGATTACTGGGTTAAGTTGTAATTTATTGTTGCAATCTGTCAGGAACAGTCCAGAAGGTGAAAATGACAGGGGCAGGATTCCTCACCCCTCTTCCATTCACTGGGGACTTTTTCTGCTGGCAGAGGAAGAGGCTCCATCACATCTCTGTGAAAATGCCCACACAACACTCAAGACAGTGCAGTGCCACAGTGATGTTATCTGTTTTCTTCCTTAGTCCTTTCCTGCTCCCTACTGGCACTCCATCAGTTTTTTGATCAGCAGAGACACTAAGCAAACAGTTTTACAGAACAACCTTAATAACTAGTAGTTATACAATAATTAATTAAGTAGCTTTTGTTTCTGTACCTGTCAATGCTTTATGACAGATGAAATTTGAAAGTCTCTTTGGGGTTTACAATCTCTCAGGTGTGAACTCTGGTGTAACACACAGCAACAAATATTTCATACATGTTTCTCCAAAAAAGACAGAAAGTCCCTTACTCTAAGAACAGCATCAACAATGACACTTTTTGGACAATTACATTAAGAGGTTGGCCAACTCACAGAATAATAAATAAGGACAATAATTCTTGCCCACTGCAAACCACAAAAACCATCTATAAATAAAGACTGAAGAAAATGTTTCAAGTGCAATTCAGATCAATATGGACCTTACCTTGAAAATACAGGGCTGTTGAAAACACGATGTACGGTAAAAGAAAACAGCAGAGAGCTCAAAGCAATGATCCTTCTAAATAAGCCTGACAAGCTTTTATTATAGAAAAACTGAATTAAACAAAAACTGGAGATAAGTGCTTTGTCTGACATTCGGGATTTCAAAAGACTGAGAAATAGGAAGACATTTACAGAAAGAATAAAATGTAAGGTCATCACCAACAAGAATTGGGTTTTATTTAAGCTATTGGCAATAATTAGATTTTAAGTTTCCTGCTTCAGCCCAGAGTTGTCAATTAATTGAGCCTTGCTTGCATGTGAACATTGCTAGAGGCCTCTTAAAGAATCAACAGATTGTAACCTTTTTTTTCCCTGAAGAGTGAAGCAGCAACCCTCCTTCTCAATTTAGGTAATGATCATCTATGCAGGTGTTATTATATTAAAGCCCCACTCCAATTACTTCACATTTTCAGATGCTGTCACAATTGCTGACAAGTGCTTATTGAACTCCAGGTCAACTTGAAATCACCATGAGAAGAGACAGTTTGCAGCATCAGAGCTCTCCCAGGCTCCTGAATGACACATCCCACCCCATGAGGCAAGAGGAACTCCAAAAGAACTCCGTATAAAAGAGCCTTGCAGGCACAGGGAAAATGAGAAGCAAAATGGCACTTCCATTTCACAACAGAGAACAGTTCAGGAGTCAGGATGTCACCTCAATCTGCCTTTGAAATGGCTCTGCTCCAGTACACAGACTGGTAGAGATGCATCTACAATGAAAGGTTTTCCTGGTTTAATATCAGAAACTACCTGCAGTGGGATACATGAATGAATTATCTTAGTAAGTTATTTAAAAACACACAATAAAACAAATGGGAAAAAGAATACTACAAGAACTTGTCAAATGTCATATTAGCAAACAGTTTAATTTATTAAAATGACTCCAATACACTTCTGTGCTTCTAAAACAGACACGGCATTACACATAACAGGTAAAACATGGTAACATTCTCCAGTCAGCAGTTCCTGGCCAATAAACACAGAAACACAAAAGCAACAGTATCGTCCAAACCCTCCCAGCTCAACCTCCTCCTACACTGGTGACTGGGACACTTTCTGTGGAGCAGGCAGTTGAATGCAAGTGTGTGTATACGCTTCCGAATCAGAGGGGTGAATAAAGCCCTGTGCTGGCAAAGGGAAGGCAGCTGTGCCTGCGACCTCAGTGTCAGTAGAAAGTAAATACACTAACAAGACTATGATCAGTGGGGCCCTGGATTGCTGTGGGCGCATGGGAAGTGGAATTCTACATTTGCGCCTCTCTTAAAAATGAGAGATCTACAGGATGTGTATGGAAAGATTAATTTTCTCATATCACAAAAGATCTTGGCCCAGAAAGACTTGCATACCTGAGTATTATGCTCATATGAATAACAAGATTCACTTAAGTCTTTTTAAGAGCCTTAAAATGCATTTGTGGTAATTCAGGGCCCGTTCTGTCTTCTTTATTGGTTAACTTTACTGAAATCAACTCAACCTGGATTTATATCAGCAAAGAAAATATGAGAAGTTAATAAAATCATAAGACACTGAAGGTGTAAATACAGTGCAAGTGTTGGTTTTAGTTTTTGACTGTTAACAGCCTGATAATTTTATATTCTGTGCTTTAATTTCAGGGAAAAGCATAGATGTCGTGTGTCATAACATACACAGTTGCTGCAGAATGCAAAGGCTTCCAGTGGCATATGATTCATAGTACCCATCTCTCACATGCAGGCTTTTTTCATACAAAAGAAACCAGTTTTAGAGGTGCCCCCTCCCTCTGCATATATAAGTATTCATTAATGTGTGTTCACATGCATTATTTTCCTACCCACTCATTGATTTATATCAACCAGATTTATTTTTTTAATTTTTTATAATGTAAGCCATAAATTATCTTAGCTGCAACACCTATCCAGAACACTCCAATGACCACAGTACTCCTGGGTTTTATGGTAACTAATACCTCCATTGGCAAAACATAATAATAAAATGCCCCAAGTTTTGTTTGCTTCATATTGCTTCATTTTTAAAAATCTTTTTTATGTACAATCTTTGCTGTTAGTACACTCCAGATTTACTGAAAGGCAGTAAACTATGAGAGCTTGTTATTCAGAAGCACCTAGTCTTTTTTTGACATTTAATGGAAGCCATCAGCAACAAACATTGTGTGGAGATTTCATCACATGAATAATCAGTGCACATCAGTGAGAATGAGATGAAACTGTTTCCTAAGCAGTTAGTAGACGTCACAAAACAAATTATGTGTGATGTCATTGTCACTGTCCTGCTGAGACAGCAGAAGGACATCAGAACACAAGCGACTCCAGGGTCAGTGTTTATCCATATTAATGTAGCTTTGGTTCAGAAATTCTTTAAGTGTTGTAGAGCACCTGGTTTAGTGACAAAACACGTGCGTCTCACAGTGCTAACAGTATAATGCTAACAAATTATAAACTGCAGGTTTCAGATATTAATAGCATTTAATAAAAAAATTTACAGAAATATTCTTGTTGACAAATGTGCAGTACAAATGCAAGGTCCTTGGCCACAAAGTCTAATTGTGTGCATCAGTTTTGTGCTGGCATAACAGTGCAAGTGCTGGGATTCAAGTATGCTTTTCCATATCTATGTTAAGCAACAGAGATTACATGATGAAGTTTGGGGGATTTTCTGCTCACAAGGCCAGGACATGAGGATCAAGCAAAGCAATGCAACAAATGAAATGTTTGATTTCCCTCATCTAGAAGTATCACCTCATCTAGAAGGCAACCCTATAGGAGGGAAAACACATTTCACAAGCAAAGCAGCTTCACATGCCACCAAGGTATTGCTTCAGCTGGATCAGCTGTACTAAAATACAGGACTAAAAGTTGCAATCTAATCTCCACTCACATGAAGAGAAGATTAAATCTACAGTGCAAGTCCTCCATGCAAAAGGATCAAATTGCAAGAACCGAGTCCTGTTTCAGAGGACAGAATTTATTAATTTCAGTTTTGTTTATTAATTAATGTTTTTGTAAGTCAGTTAGATCACAGTCAAAAGTACAGTTTCTATTTCTATGTTTCTAGAGGTACTACACTTCATGCCAATTTAGATCTGCTCAGCAACAGAATACAATATGAACACTCATTTCCAAAGAATTGCCAAAGCTATTGCTGAAATTTTCAGGGCCAAAATTAATTTCACCAAATCAAGTCTTTGCTCCACTTAAAAAAAACTCTGACATCCTATTAATTAAAAAAACAAACAAAAAAGCCCCCAAACTTAACAGTTTTTTTCAATTAAATAATAATCTAAGATAAGACATTCACATTCAGGCAACTGTCTCCTGACTTTCATCTGGCTGAGTGACAGATGCCATAAAAAAAACAAGAACACTACTCTCACATTCTTCCTGACAGCAGTGATTAGTGCAATTTACCACTGCACTACACAGCTCTAATAGTGCAAGATGTGCCTGCTGACGTTTCTCACAATCTTCTGCTACATGATTGTTATTCTCAGATGTCTGTAACTGTAATTCTCATTAGAATTTTGGCATTTATGTTAACATTTATGAAAACCTATGGCTTTATCCATGAAATATACATAGCCTGTCTAAGCAAAAATTTTAAACCATTTATTTAAAACAATAAAACTGAATTGGAATGAAAGTTACTTGTTTATGCCATAAGCTGTGTTGCCACTCAACTCAAGATCTCAGGGTTAGCTACGGATCACCAATATGTGTACTTGTGCATCTGTTACAGTCTTTAGAAGTATATTTAAAATGTAACACTGATAAAACTTCACTCTTCATTTTACATCTAATTCTAATAATTTATCTTATTTTTTGCAACTTGTTTAATTACTTGTATCCAAAGTGTCATCTGTATTACAACAGGACTGGGACTGTAAGAAACCCATAAATGCATATGTAAGAAGGCACTTGTCTTCCAGTAGTTCAAGTCAGAGAAGGCCTTACCCAGACAGTGGCACCTTACACTTTGAAGGATTAGCAAATGTCCCCAGGCTTTGCCACAGTCTCAAAACCTGTCTTTGTGTCCCTGGACAGTGGTGCTGTGTGTGGTCTATAATACCATGAAGCTCATGACGAATTCCAGCAGTTTTTGCCTGTTGCGCTGAGGTAGGAATGTCGTGCCCAGTTCCAAAATGGTGTCTTTTCTTTGCTTTGTCTGCTTGAAAACCTAAAGCACAGCATGAACATATGTAACTATCACCGTGTCAAAGGCATCTCCTTTCTTCTGTGATTAAAAATTCAATGGTCTATACCAAGTTTTCCTTCATTTATAAGATTTTTTTTTCCTTTCTTGAAGGCTTAGAACTAAGTAGATGCTCACCAGATGCCATCTAGTTCCACTTTTTCTAGTTTATCCTGCTGTTGGAAAATGATGGATTTGGTACATGCTTTCTTCTCAGCTCTTATATCTATAGGAAGACACCTTTACTATGGCCCAACTATTGTTAGATTATTTAATATATCAGAATTTTAGCACAAAGGCTTCAAATCCCATATCTAGCAAAATTTTGCCTAAATGATGATGCTTTCAAAACTATAATGCTAAATCCTATCTGGAATTCAGGAAGCCATGTTGTTCTGATGAACTTCACTTGCAAAATCTAGATAGGTAAATTCAAATTGCTACTGGTAATGTGCAAAATGTAATTTTAAAGAACACCTGTATTCTCATGGTGGACCCTGGAGGACTATAAGGATGGTTCTGCTGGAGCATCAATCACTGTTAAGCCAAAATTCAGTAACTAAAACTTCTTTTAAGTAATCTTCAAAATTAGATTTAGCTGCTACTAAGCACAGAACATGATCTCAGCCTTTTGATATTGTCCAAAAGGGACAGAGAGTAGGGCAGAGAAACTTCATTTGCTGTGAGTAAAAATTTCTGGTCACTTAGACACCAAGACAGGTCTTCCAGGGCCAAGCAGTGCCCTGTTCTGCAGCTTGTGCTCTTTCTTTTACAGCCCTGAGCTTAACGGAAAACAAAATGCTCAAAACCCACATTTCCACAGACACATTCTCAGATTTTATACTGACACTGAAGAGATTCTTTGAAATGTCAAAATTGTGCTTGTTATTAAAATGAAACTTGAGAGTCACCAGATTTGAGCCCGGAACACTTACCCCAATTTCCTTGAAGACTTTCACTGCATTTTTCACGTGACTGTAGGTAGCACTCTCAGCTGCAAGAAAGAAAACCCAGGGATAAACAAACTGCAATTCAATTTGGGCTACCTTGTGGTAAGAAAAACAGAATGAATCAAATCCAGTTCCAAACCCAGTTTAACATACCATATACAGCAACATTCCTCTCCGTCCTGCTTATTAAGTGCCTGTGCAGCTTTTGAATATATTCAGATTCTAAAACGGGACCACTAAAATTGTGCACAAAGATGACAGCAGAGCTATATGCTTCCAGTAAGGGTCCCAATAACCTCTGCAGGAAAGTGATGTACTGCTGGTGCTCCTGAGACTGGCTCACCTAAGGAAAGGCAACAAAAAGTTCAGTGACAGAGACCAGTAGAAACAAGAAACTGCCTGCAAGACAGAACATGGCAAAAGGGCATGTACAAAAAAAAGAATCTGGGGGCAGAGCACATTATGGAAGCACAGCAAAAAGCAGTTTACCACTAGGGATAAAACAGGCACTGCACATCACAGATCAGTGCTATTTTTTCTCCACCAGGGTATTACTATTTTCCAAGATAAAATTAAAGGCATCATACTGTTCTGCAGCCAACAGAAGGTTTGCCATACATTCATAGGGATGGACAGAAGTTTTCAATTGTTAACTAGATATCCTAAAGAGTGTTTGTGTCAGCTCTGTGAGAAAACTGGCAATGTATCTAAAATCAACATGAGCAATCTATGAAGTTAAATATAGGCTGAATATAAATACGAATTCCATGTGCCACTTATAGTGTGCACATGGTCAGTAAAGAATAAAACTAAGATACTTGAGTATCTATCAGTTTTCATGATTTTACTCATTGCTCTTCCACCTCCCTAAAAGATTATTTGATGCTTCTTCAGCTGTCTTTTACTGACTGTACAGTTAGACTGTACTACAGACTAACAATGCAAGCCAACAACAAAATAATAATAATAAAACCTCCAAATAAACAAAAAACTGAACAAACAAAACCAACCAACCAAAAAACCTCTACGATTACCCATTACGAACAAGACGCAAAGCAGTTTATATCTCTCACAAGAAGGCTCAATGTTATCAGCCTTAGAGAAATAATACCTTCAGGTAGCAATCCCGCTGCTCTTCTCCAAAATCACTGTCTTCATCTTCCTCGTCACTTCTCCAAGATAAGGGCTCAGGGAGTTTTTTATTCCATTGTTGTTCTGTAAGACTGGGGCTAACATCCTCCTGATCATCCTGCTTAAATTTGAAAGGCAAGCTGGTAAATAGGCAGAAAGTCCAAATCCAGGCAAGCAAGGTTTATTTTATAACCTCATTAGACTTAATTATAGACATGACATTTGGTGAAAAAAACTGATTTTCTTCAGTTTCATTGTCAAATAGAAGTTAAAATCTTTGCAAACATTGCTGATTCTTCCTACCAGAGGCCATTCAGTAGCACCTGCCAAGAAAGTGTTTTCAGCTGTTAGAACAGGCAGTTGAGAAGCTCTCTGGCTGTGGTGTTGCCAAACTCTGTACTACAGTTGCCTTAAAGACAGAGTAGTAAACGCTGTGTAATTGTATTACCATAGTTTAAAATTCAACACACAATGCTACAAGTTGCTATTTGGAAGTAGTAACTTATTGCCTCTCATGATGCTTTTCTTGCATTTCTCCTAAAGTGAAATATGCATTGGAACAGAATTTAATCAAGAAGGGCACAAATTATTTAAAACTTGATTACATTGATGAACATGTGTCAGATATTCAGGTCTACAGTAAATGAGGTTCAACAGAAATACTCCACCTGACCAATGAATGTTTGATGCAACATTCAATTTCAACAATGCATCTCTAGAAATGAGTTTTAGAGATATTAAACACACACTCAGAAGAACGAGGGAAGCCTCAGTGTCAATCATTCAACATTATCTGTTTTGCTCAAAGCAGCAGAATAGGAAGATTTTTTCAAATATCAGCATTGCTAAGTCAGTAAGAAAATACCCTGTATCTTTATTCCATTTAGAAATGGAAATCAGGAAGGATTAAAACTAAATAGATAACAGACACCTTGTTCATGTGATTACTGTCGTAATATTCACGAGAAAGAAAAAGGGCTCTGCAGCAAATGAAGCATGACATCCTTCCAGTCTCTGGTAACCAAAGGTCATAAAACAACTACCAAAGAGATCACTATGTGTTAGGAATATTTTCTAGTTCTTGAAGTAAACACTAGAATGATAGGAAAAGAATATTTTTTTAAAAATAGATCAATCAGGCTCAGTTTAATGGGAAATTGATTGTTATGTTAACGCCAGCAGTAAACTGAAATCATTACAAGGGACAGAAGCTATCCACCTTTCTTAAAGAACAGGCTGTGAAAACCCTACAAGCACTGCCAACCTCTCTGAAGTCCTGGAACAACCATTGCTTACACTGTTTGCACTGATTATTTTTTAACATTTTAAAAGCAGCTGCAAAGGTTTTCCAAGTTTAGAAATTTTAATGATGGAATATATTTCATTTTTCAGCATGCAAATGTTGCACTGGTGGTTCGTATCAGCCATCACAGACAAGTATTTCTATACTGCTATAAACTATTTCTATACTGCTTAATAAGTAACACAGCTATAAAGAGCAAAATATCAGACTCAACAAACAAAACTTATAGAAGAACCCTCAGGGCCAATTTCATGCTTGAGATATGCTGCTTGTGCATATCTACTGCTGCCCACACATATTTTCCTCACAGGTTTCTTCCTAATATTCTGATTAGCATTGATTTTTTGATTAACCTAATGCATGATGACACATGAGTAGTTCAGATAAAACGAAAATAGTAACTCCAAAGAAGGAGAATGTTTAATATTCAGGTATATCAAGTAAATGATACCTATGGTAACAAATATTAAAATGGAAGTACATGTCAGAAAAAAATTCTTTACAGAGAGAGTAATCAGGCACTGGAATGGCCTGCCCAGAGAGGGGGTGGATTCACCATTCCTGGAGGTTTTTAAACTGAGATTGGCCGTGGCACTGAGTGCCATGATCTGGTAAAGGGA